>CM071643.1:6894634-8094634 GCA_036419045.1 Scirpophaga incertulas
CGCGCGAGGCCTGGTGTAAATCGCCATTCTTATTCTGTACGCGTTTCTTCTCGACCGATCTTCGACGATGTATTCCGGTCTTTATTAATTTACACCCTACTCCGATTTGAAATATTGATAAAAAACGGATTCATTGTTTTTTAACGGAATTCAATATTGCAGTAATATACTTCGCTGGGTATAATGGAATATCGGAGTCACACAGACAGAGAATTTAATCTTATAGGCGACAGGGGGTAGCATGTGAAGTTTAGGTGTTAATATATTGCCGCGAAGACCATAATCAGTGTTTATTTTTAGAATCAGATGACTGGAGAAAGTTATAATAACAATATAGTATGAAAGTTATAATAGAAGGTCTGTGTGATTTATGAAAGAAGCTGTATGTAAAATATTTTGTCTCCTAATAAATCCAATGCACCTAGCGGACCAGTTTAGAGGGACTTAATGCTAAGAATTGCATTATAAGTTAAAATGTTGATACTTAAGAGAGAAATCAGAATAGGACCTTATGAAATCGCTGAGTAATTGAAATGTATTTACGCAGTGTGATGTTATGTAGCCTAAATATTTATAGCCATATTTTTTTGGAAAAAGGACATACTTAGCAAGAAGGGGACAGTGTTCACGCTTTATTTGAAAAGTGTGTAAAAAATAAATGCCCCTTTTAAATGGTTTGCTTTAGTGCAATGGGCTGTACAAGAGGGTAAACCATATAATGTCGCCGAACTAGATAATTTAATTTAAACTCCCACGTTTTTGATTTCCAAATTAAAAAATGAAAAACAATTTTTACGATTTTAACATTATTTTTCCAGTTGACTCTGAAAGTAGAGACTCTGAAAGTAGTTGGAGCAATGATTGCCGGAATTGTTAACCGTACATTTTGATGTATCGCCAACTTTCACATACGTCTGCAAATCATGCATAATTTAACACCCATATTTGAACAGCCTGGCGGCCTCTGGTCAAAGTAAATTTATATTCACTTCAAAGCTGTCCGATCATCCATCAAGGGCGGCGCCCAAAATATTTGTGTAGTATTTTGGTTCCCGCATCCGATAGTACATAATATATTTATCAATCATCCCAGCACCACCTTTTGTGCTTTTTCAATTCAATTTGATTATGGTTTTCGATCGATATGTGTATATAAATCCTACTTAGGTTTGTACCAGGAACGTGTATTTTATAATATATTTATTTATAGGTATATATACATATTTATTTATAAATACATATTTATTTGTACATATTTGTAGTATAAAAATAGAATAAAGGATTGAGACCGTTGCTTTACTATATTAACTTCTGAATAGGACAATGATTACTCCTAGCAACAGTTAAAGCATTATAAAGCTCAAATTCGTTCTTGACTCGCAACAGAGATTAACTTTGTTTCCCTCTACATTTTCTGTAGGCTCTGTAACGGGGAGAGGAAACAATGGAAAAAATATTTCCAAGACAGTTCAATTTCGTTTTTTCCACCTACGTACAGTTCGTGTAATAGGCTTGTATACTACCAACAGTCAAAATTACACTTGCGGAGTGCCTGACAAAGATTAGTGCTTGGATAATAAGTCCAACTTATTCTGATAAAATTCTTAGAATATAAATATAGTTTCTAGAATAAACTTATCTTAATTTATTCTTTCACTTATTCATTCGTTGTAGAGTCTAGAGTCTAGAGTCTCCTTACGATAACTACATAGAATTTGAAATATTTGTATTGCAATATTAATATTATGTAATCGATTAAAACTTGTGAAAATTAAGAAAACGTAACTATATAATATATCTGATAATCGAATATAATTAACATATCGTATTACCAACATCACGCGTAACACAAAAAAAAGAAAATCTTAAAAAAAAAAAAATACTACAGGAAAAAGGTCTGTGTACGCGTAAAACGATTCACAAGTGAAACGAACCGTTCTTTATCCTGAAAGCTTTGTTAAAACTCGTTACGCGTGTGGCAGCAGTGAAAGCGACATTCGTTTTAAATGCCAATTAATTTAATTAAATAAATCCTAATAATTATTTAGCGCTGTGGTTATTATTATGTATATCAAATGTAACAATTATAATCTACAAGCTTTCTGCCCGCGGCTTCGCCCGCGTGGATTTCGGGATTGGGTGTATAGAGGGTTAAGGGTCAGCTAGCTTTAGCTTTTGCCCACGGCTACATATACGCGGAAGTCGGTTTATGGTGCGAAGATTTTATCGCGCTTCCCGTGGGACTATCCGTTTTTCCGAGATAAAAAATGCCGCAAAACTCCTCAAGAATCACTCTATCTATTGATGAAAACCGCATAAAAATCTGTGCAGTAGTTTTTGAGCGAAGCCTTTATTGCGCATCCCGTGGGATCTGTCGATTTTTCCGGGATAAAAAGTAGCCTATGTTACTCGGGGAGAATGTAGCTTTCCAAAGGTGAAAGAATTTTTGAAATCGGTCCAGTAGTTTAAGCGTGAAGAGGTAACAAACAAACAAACAAACAAACAAACAAACGAACAAACACACTTTCGCATTTATAATATTAGTTGGGATTATATATATAGTTGGGATTGTCAGTAAAATCATAGACAAATATGTTATTAAGAATAGACGACCTCCGTAGCCGAGTGGTTAGTACACCGGTTTAAAGGTCGCGTTTTCTGAGGTTCTGTTTTCGATTCCCAGTTGGGACAGATGTTTGTGTGATGAATGCAAGCATTTGTGTCTTAGTCATGACTGTTGTTAATATACATGTTGTTTATATATATTTCTATAATAAGTATAATTATATATACGTCTATCCGTCTACCCTAGATCACATCACACAAGCCTTACAGAGCTTTCTTTGAGCTCGGTGTCGAGAATCGGTGTCGGAGTGTACGAAATATTTATTGTTTTTTATTTATTTATTATTGTGATCAAATTAAATTAAAAGATCGACATACGTTGTCACGAATATTTTTAAGATTTAAAGAGAAATAATTCTATCAAACATAGTTTTCTTGTAGCTTGAACCGTTTAAGTATCGCACGCAACGAACGATCTCAAATAGAAATATTATTTCTCTTTTTTTGGAATATTTTCCATTTGAGCTCCACTTCTATTAGTCGCAGCATGATGTTAGATAGACTATAGCCGTCGTCTATGAATGGGCTATTTATTTATTTCATGTAAGTCGGGGCTGATGTGCATCACTGCGACCTATTAAGATCTATTGTGGCCAGCCTCCTATGTAGGTTCTATGTAGGCCCTACAGTAGCTCCCTTAACTGGGCACTGACCAAGAAAGATAGGATATCCCCAGTTCGGATTGTTTTTATTTCATCTGGGTCAAGGATGTGTTTCCCCAGGTGTCTGTTTCTTTTGTGAATCAGCGGTTCACAGTAGCACAAGAGGTGTATTGGTGTTTCACGCTCTTGTTCGCAGAATCTGCATGTGTCAGTGTCCTTAAGTTTCATGTTGTGAAGGTGTCTATTCAACTTGCAGTGACCGGTCAAAGCCCTAACCATCACGCTCAAGTTACTCCTGTTAAGCTTTAATAGCTCGTCAGTGCGTTTGCGAGAGTATGGTTCGATTATGAATGGGCTATAAAATATATATATATATATATATATAATCTTAAAAACTACTGGTACTGATTGATATATATATATATATATATATATATATAATATATATATATATATATATATATCAATCAGTACCAGTAGTTTTTAAGATTACCAAACCAACAAACAAACTCTTCACCTTTATAATTTTAGTATAGATATATCAACGCGGACAATAATCATTTGAACGATGCAAATCGCTGTCACTCGCATCATATCTAAAACAACACAAAGCGCTTGAAGGGACAGCAAAGATTGTTAGCCATAATGTGCCTCCTGAGTATTGCCGTGTATTATAAAAATAAGTGAAATGATTATGGGAATCTTAAAACAGCTATTGGCAGCTCATTGCGAAACGAAACTAAACGACACATTTCGGTAAAAAGAGAGAATCGCATATTTTTTATTGTGGCGTATTTAAACGTTCCACTAAAGAGGTTTAGCGGAATTTAAAATTAATAATTGTTATGAGGATTCAGAATATATTACGTCAATGTTTGAAAATGTAATTTAAATTCTGTTAAATATACTTAATTTATATGATGATATTGTCATATATGTTATAATTAATAGTTTTGTCTATGGTAGAATAAAAAAAAGATGAAATAAATAGGTATGATTATTGAAATCAAACTCCAAAGAGTCTTTATTCAACATAAGCCTTTATTGACGTCAAAAATATATAAAATACTAGCTGGCCCAACAGACGTTGTCCTGTCAAATGTCTCAAATGTCAAATGTCTCAAATGTCACGTTGTCTCACGTTGTCTCAAATGTTTTTAAATAAATAATTTAGCTGAAAAACAATATCTATATGACCGTATTGTGAATCTAAACCATTCTCAAGCCCCCTGGAATACACACAAAAAATTTCATCAAAATTGGTCCAGTCGTTTAGGAGGAGTTCAGTCACATACACACGCACACAAGAAATATATATATTAAGATAAGCACACATAGAACTTAACAGCTGCGTGATCTTGTACGTACAAGGTTACTTTACAAGTTCTCTACATGTTAAGAGTTGTAGAGTAACTCCACATAAAATTCGTTGTTATAGCTATAACATGTCACATACACACAATTCAATAATGCAATAAATATTTGTAGGCTTACAGACTTTCATTTAATGTAAGTAATTTACTAATTGGACAAATAATGCCTTATTTTCTTTTTAAGTACCTTATTTCTATTCTTTTTCCTAATTGATAAATAACTAAGATAATACTGAAGAACAAAAATACATATAATACATACATTCATTTTGTTCTTCTGCAGAGAGAGTAGGTGTATATAAATTAGATTAAAAACTTATTAACTGTTAATTTTTAAAATTAATACTTCACTATTATATAAAATAAAAGAATAGAATATTCGACTTTTAATTTAGAACAATAGTGCTAAATTCTAAAAACAATGAAAAAATTCTATTCTGAATTCGATACCAAACCGTCTGGTCATTCTGCATCTAAGGATATACGAGTATATCCTTATCATGCGGTCATAGCACCTAAGATTAGCTGCAATACGTAGCGCAATATACGATGTACCCTGTAATTGCGAGTAATATTGCCACACCACACGCAAGGTCTGCCCAGGTTAGATAACATACATATCTGTTTGACGACCTCTGTTTCAAGGTGTCGCCTTCTCTGAGGTCCTGGGTTCAAGTACCGATGGGGGCAGATGTTTGCGTGAGCGAGCATTTGTACCTTAGTCATGGTTGTTATATATATTATGTCATTATATATTTCAAAAATATTTATACATGTATAATATATGTATGTCTATCCGTTACCCTAGATCCCATAACATAAGCCTTTACAGAGCTTACTTTTGGGGTAGGCTAATTGGTGTAAGTGTAAAGCTTTTGTTTAGTTTGAGTGGTGGGAATTTGGATTAATGAGAAATGAGAAGAATACAAAACTTAACAAGTAATTAATTAAACCATGTTTCTCATAGTGTGCAATGCCAAGTTATAACGCTGACTTAAACTCTGATAAGGATAGTCCAGGATTGATATAATCTCTATTAATTGCGCCAAAGTTTACAAACTATTTACAGAAATCCGCTCCGATACTAATCTAATGATGAAGATTGCAAGTCCAGATAGGATTCCGAATCATTGAAACTCACTTGCTGTACGTAAGAACTTAAATTACTGTGTAAACTAATCCGTGCCCGTAACATCCGTTTTAACTTCTTGATAAGCGAATGCCTTTGAATCCTAAATTATAGTCAAGGGTTCTGGTTCCGTACGAAACTGGTTTAAGGCAGATGCTAATCTTGGGTGAGCATCTTTGTGTTATAATATTTCTGCATGCAAAGTGGATGGACTTTATTTTCGGGATTTTTGGGATTAGATATTATACAAGACTTAATGTGTCAAATGTAATTAGCATTTTAAGCTTCGCACGAGACAGAGAGAAAGAGAGAGAATTTTGTTTTATTTTTATGATTAAATATTTGATTGATGATTGAACGTTCATATAACTTGCATACGAGAAGGCAGAACGTCTATCTCACACGACGTGCAGATTGTGACGATTTACTGTTCCCAAAATGGTCGATAGCCACCGTCAGAAGAAGCACAATTGTTTGATTAATTACCAATAAATGACATTTACTATAAAAATTGAATAAATATTCTTTCACAAACAGGACAAACTGAAGGCCATAAGGCGTACATTATAGGATCAAGTAAAAGAATTCAACCTAAATTTTTGTGCTGATATAATTAATGACATATCATTGAACTGCATACAGTTCAAAGGATTCGACGTTAAAAACGGATTGTAGCTGAACATTCGACAAGTGTTAGTATTTTATATTATAATATGTAGGTACTTACATAGGAACGTAAATAGGAATTGTGTGCCATAAAATAAAGTCTGCATTAAAAAAATAGGAAAGCATTTAAATAATACATAAACATTTTATTTAATATATTTTATAATGATAATAATTATGCATGTCTATAGTTTTTGTATAGAAAGTATAATAGTACTTATTGTATTTAAAAATATTAAAAATGAATTTGATTACCTATTAGAAAATATAATTTAAAAATGGTGTATGTTGAATTATTAGGTAAAAACAGGGGAAAAGATGTTAGTTTTTTATATTATATGTGAGTATATAGAAACGTAATAGGAATTGTGTGTGAAAAATAACCCGTTGTTGTATCCAATCATTACATTCTCCTCATTTAACTAAAAGGAGCAAACGCAAGAACCAAGGCTTTAACTAATTCACAAACGTGAATGCATAAAACATCAAAATCCTATGAGATCTTATAAAATTTATAAACGATTTGTTATGTTCTGTCATTACATTCTTGTACCCAACGCATGTCGCATATGAGTGAAATAGCTGTCTAATCGAACAGACAAAATGACAAGCCACTTCTATCTGTTTGCATAGTTTCGGTGTTGCAAAAGCAAAAACTGATGAGCATTTTTTATTAGTTATGAAATAATTTATTGCTGGTGTACATATATAATACAATTACAGATATTAAAGAAATCCCATGGGAAATCTGAAGTCAAGGAGGTGAATCTGCGGACGAAAAGAATTGAAGAATTGACGAAAAGAACTGAAACTTTTCACGAATAAACTTGATTTTTCTATCAACAAATTAATTATACAGTAATTTAATGTTAGCATCGAGGTTTATCATACCTAAAGTCAACTTGAGAATGATAAAGTATAAAAAAATAATAAACAAGAGATTTCCAGAGAAAAGTTGGTACAAAGCATCGATTAAGCAGCTCGCATTTTAAATAGTTATTGTACTATTCCTGTGAAGGCATACCATGTAAAACTGTATAACTATTTATTAACCTTAATGAATTAGTTTGGTCGATATTAGAAAAATATTAACCAAAATGTCAGAATTTAAAATCCTAGTCTTATATATTTACGTGGGTCTTGATTAAATTATTAAGAGAAATATTGACGGAGTTTCCCTGGTCACACTCCGCTTTGATACTACGGTGGCAGCAGCTGCTTGCGGAATATAATTTTAAAGTTGTTAGGATCAAAATTAAAAAGACTGAACTTCTTTAATATAGCCGGTGTCCTTAGACAATTTTGAATTTCATAACTTGCTTAAGACGGTTCATTTTGGTTTAAAGAGCAACCTAAATATTGTTTTACATAATTTCATAACAAATTAGTGTTCGACAGTTACAGGTATGATATATACTTTATCATTTTATAAAAAATCTCGACGAAGCTGGTAGTGCGATCGTCACTTACTATTAGGTGCAGAACATACCTAAAACTCCACTGATATAAATAAGTAAATAGAACATACTAACCATAAGGTATGGATGTTGTACTTACTTGAGCAAGAATATCTCGAGAATTTGTACAAAAAAAATGCAATAAATATATATTGAACTATGAGTATACCATAAAAACTATATTGGTTGCGTCAGTTTTTTTGTTATTTTATTTGAGAAATGGTCTTGTCTCTGGCGTTGTCACTGGTGCCGGAACCATCACTCTATAGGTAATTGATTCACATTGTGAACTCTCCGTCGCTGTGATCTGATATGTAGGCAATTCCAGTTAACTTAAAGAAATAGAAAATAACTCCACCTTACAAAAGTCTTTTGTGCAATATGTGCAAGCACCAAACATGTAAAATACGTTTTTTTTTAATTACAGGTGTTTCAAGATCCTTTTAACGAGAGAATCAATCTCTCTCTTTCATTACTATACTAATTAAATATGAAAAAAAGTTATAAAGTACAGCAATTTGTTTTCTTTTTGATCTCCTTGTGAGTTCAACATCCAATTAACTCAATTAACCAAGTTTTGTTAGCTATTTTAACCGTTCTCCGCCGGCATTGATTCCGCCGAGCGGAGTCGGGAGATGGCCGATCCCGCTCGAAGGAGGTGGCGCCGGGCTCGGTAGCACAGCTGCGGCGCCGCCGCGGGTCGCCGGCGAGCGCGAGGAAGTCGCGACCGCTACGGCGACCCGGGATGGACCACGCCCCTTCCGTGGCCGGGGGGCGTCGTCGGTGTAGGAGACCGGGGGAGGTAGTGTAGCCACCCCCGAGGAGGGCTCCCCTGTATCGACGGGGGAGCGGAGGCTGGGGGTTCCCGGAAGTAGCTTGGTAAGTTCCCGGGGGCTCCCTTCATGCCTGAGGAAGGCCATCCCTGAGGTTTTTAGTGGGTAGGCCTCCCCCTTCTGGGGAGGAGAGCCCCACATAACCGCCGGCTCGCCACAGCCAGGGTATGCAATTTAATGCATTTTCTTCAGGGAAACAAAAAAAAAAAAAAGCTATTTTAACCGTCTATTTCTGGATTTTCGTTATATCAAACATCTACTGCCCTTTCGCGATATTTTACACGCGAATGTATTTTTCATTCCTCCACCGCTATTAGTCACAGCTTGATTATATACTGGTACAGTCAACACTACAACCAAAAAGGTGGAATGCGAAAAGCCAATATGAAGAAATTTTCAATTCGAACTGGTACTTTCCGATATTAGTGCGATCAACTGCGTAAAAGTAAATATAAAAAATATCACCCAACTAGTTGAGAAATATTACGTAATAAAATTCCATTGTGAGAGTTGTTTTGTTTAATATTCAAAATAATTTTTATTTTTTCGGTAGTGATATAATTTCTCGTTCACAACCAAAACAAACTATTGAAGTTCTCTATTCAATATTTACTGTACAACTGATTATGACATTGTTAGAATGAATAATGTTGAGAATTTTGTACATTTCAATGTGTTCGTAGCACCCGGACCGCTTAGCCCACTGCACTGCACTCATAATAAAAATATATTTTCACTTATAACATGCGCGACTCAGCTGCTTAAGCGAGGAATAAAAAAAGAATTACGAGATATGAATATTTTTATCTAGTTAATTAAAGTTCATATTTTGGAAACGTGTTGTTATAATTGTAGTTATAAATCACCTTTCTAAGATGTAGATAAATTATAAACATTATAAAACAAGTTTAATGTTATAGTAATAATTGGAAACATAATTTATGAAGGGTAACTATAAATATAAATTTGATAGACTTACACAGACTTATTGACTTCAAATACTTCAAGTAGAATAAAAATGAGATACACATTCACGAGCCAGCACTTACCTGAAGCCATTTAACCCTGGTGATGTTTTCCTTGGCGACTAAGCACTCGCCGCCCGCCTAGTTTGTATGTGTTATCTCAGTACATACCAGGGCTATTCCGAAAGTTTTTAGTTAAATGAAAATGTGTAAGGATAACAATAAAAAAATGGTTTTGTTGATGGCCAGTGTGTTCAGCAAAGAGGTTAGTATTGAAGTATGTCATAAATTAAAAAAAGTTCCAACAAAAAAGAGGTCGTAATTACAGTGTAGCTAACTATTATCGGAACAGCCCTCGTATACTTAGGAGTCTTCATCTTGACCTTTCAAACCACTGGTCGTGTACTGTTGATTGAAGTATACGGATATAGTTGCGTTGACTATAATGTGTTGAATTATTCATTGACACTAGGGAAAGGATTGAGGAAGTTGAAGGTCTGAACAACTCCCGCCAGAGCATAGACCATAGTTCACCGCATATCTGAGGGGTTTTCTGCTCCTCCCCCAACTGCCACACTACACGATCAATACGTATTGATAAGCGTTATGGTAATCAGCTGTAGCATTGTCAATTTGCAAATATATGATGATACATTACAAATGGGGTAGTTATAAATATTTATTTGTCATTTTTTAATAATTACTCTTAATTGGTCTATGTTTATGAATGTTATTACCGAGACGTAGAACAAAAGTATGGTCGCGATACAGAAACATGCACATATGCAGATTTTATATCGTTTCCGCGCATGGGTGCTTGAATTATCCCCATTGTTTATTTAAGAGAGTAAGAGAGATATGTGTCACATTTCCTGCGTAAAATATCGGTACACCGTCTATGACGACTTTATTTTACTGGGACTTTACCAACTTTAATTATATGGTTTGCTAAATATTTCAATGGATATTTTAAAAACGTATGATATAGCTCGTGTGTGTTTCGTGAAGCTTTAATTAAAAAGATTAAGTGTAGAATACATTGAATTAGGCCAGTTTGTTGTTTTGTATACATTGTTACCGCTTTCTTAGAGGGTATATTATGCGATATGATTAAAGCCTCGGTATTATATTCACAGACTCGTTATTCTTCTTGTTATTATATGACAGCATCGTTATTATATATACGCTATTGGCGAGCATTTTTAGCTAACCAAGGTTGGTCAAAGACGCTAGTCCAGTAGTGCTACATATACTTTTGGTTTTCTTCATGGAAACCAAACCGTTACATTACGAGCAACTATGCATGCGTTACATTAAGAGTTTCATGTTTGATTGAACATGTTTTTACTAAATTTAAATAAAAAATGATGAGATATTTGGAATCGATATCCAAGTCGGCCATTTGTGTTTTGAGCACAATTTTTATTTTCGGCCTCTTGAGAAATATTTCTTTGTAATTATATGTTAATACTTTAATTATGGTAATATGGGTATTGAATGTATGTGAAGCTGACTATGATGATATTGCCAATAGTAATTCTATATTTTCTCTCTCTCTCTCAAACTATGTAAAGTCAAGTTAGATAATAACAAACTTTTTTATTTAATTTACTTAATAAAACTATCCGTACTAGGATTTTTGTGTTGTATGCGTGTTTCAAATAGAAATTCACATGAAGATACAGCTAAATTGGAATAAAAATATGTAGGTGTAGGAATCGAATCCGTGACCCGTGGCACAGTAGCCGATCACCAGACTGCTGCAACGACCTTGTCTACAATATTACTACTGCAGTAACAAATGCAATAGTAAAATGAAATATTATCTGAAAAATATTTTTTATGTCTACAAAAGGGAATAAAATTAAAAGAATATTTATTGTTTCGATATTGTTAACTTATAGTGGATATACAGCCATATCCGAAATATCAAAGTAAAATTAATTTACATTAACTCAAACTAAAACACTTCGCGTCATATGTTTAAATAAGAGATATGAATTTCTATACTTTAATTTTGAAAGTTTTAAATACAAAATGACACGAGCTCGAGAGATATTTGAATTTGAGCGCCTATTTCATTTCTCGGTTAGATGGAAAAAGTTTTCCGGTTAATTCTGCCTAAGGCCTTAATTTATGTTTTTATCACATGGTACGGCTTATAATTTGTGATATATTAAAGAAATGTAATAAGTCGTGCACTTATCTTGTTATTCTATTAGATTCAACATACATATTATGTATGCCGTTTGTTAATAAATAATAAATATTAATTAAGTGTAATAGTATAATATATTTCCTCCAATTCGGCTAATTGGTGTGTGTGGTGTGGTTAGTGTAAGAAATATTTGAAAAAAAGTGCAGTTTTGAGAATTGAATTGAACAGAATTGAGTTACTTTCCTGAATGACAACCCTCCGTTTTAAACAGAAATTAGGTTAAATTTTCTTATACAATTATTTTTCTTTATAGAGTAGATTAGTATTCCCACAGTTATGGATACAGTTGATAGAGATAATGCCTCTTTCCCACCTTGTATGCATATATAGGGTTACGGAGTACACTCGGTTCCTTTGTTATACTAAATAACGAAAGTCGACAATAAGGCGCGTCACCAAACGCTCACCACCTGCATACTAATGCCGAGAAACTCCTCCACTCTACATATTAACTAGGTTATGCTAACTTATCCTATATATATTAGATCCTTTCGAAGATCCATATTTGATGAATCAATAAAGTATACCATTATCACATTGACAATTAAAATCAATGTAATATTTATACAACATAAGTATTTACGGGAACTTATTAAAACAGTTTAAAAATAGTAAAACACGAAAAAGCTAATTAACTATTACTTTCTATCATCGCACATACACTGGAGCCTAAATGGCACAGTGCGGTTCCAAAGGAATTTCCTCCCGCGTACACTTCGTTTGTGGAATGAGCTCCCTGCCGAGGTTTCCCGCAGGGCTACAGTATGGGGTTCTTCAAAAGGGGAGTGAATACGTTTTTGAAGGGTCGGCAACGCGCAAGTGACACCCCTGGTGTTGCAAGTGTCCATAGGCTACGGTAATCGCTCATCATCAGGCGTGCCGTAGGCCTGTTTACCATCGTGGTATAAAAAAAAAAAACATTGTACGTAGAGTCGACACACTGCACTACAAAACCGCCAACTATTACCAGTTACATAAGAACTGGTTCTAGGTCGACATTTAAATTCTAACGTATTGTTGTATGAATATGTGTACAAGGAAAAAAATTATTCTACACGTTTATATTAAAGAGCTAAGAATATAATACGTTTATATTCATAGAATAAAAAGACATTAGCATAAGCAAATGAAAATGATTTATTCAAAATTATTTACGTTAGTAATATGTTCAAGGTTTCAGGGATTTGATTTCATATTTTCCAATACTACCTAACACTATATAGTTACCGCTGACCCATTTTATCTAACTTAGAATTTATGCGAATGCTTCTAATATACACTTACAAAACAAACTTATAAAACTTGTTGAATTAACCGACGAATAACGAAACTTTATTGATTAGCAGACACATTTCGTTTACAAATACATCAAACGATTTCGTCATATTTTAGAATTTCGTTTCAGTGTATGTCTACTACGTGTGTTTGTATATTGTTAGCTACGAAAATTGACCTCGCAATATTGTGTTGCGTCATCAAAATAATCCGCAATTAACAAATAATCTGCAAGATCTTGTTAAAATCTGTGCCGACTATAATTAGGCACATTAAGAGAATAAGGCCTTCACTTCAGCAAAACCTCTTAAAACGGGTTAATTATATAATTACAGGATTTCCTTTAATATTTAATTCCGTTAGAAAATCTAAATTTCTAATCGGATTATACTTCGTTTGTTCAATACTATAATTATATAATACAGTTTGTTTGTTTGTGTGATTATCCATCATCATAATCGTCATCTTGTAGCACGGTGATGGATGTAGAATTATATACCTACCTCCTTAAACTTTGGTACCCCTGTGTTACCTACTTTTACTGCTAAATAGAAATGTTCGTATTGCTGTGTTCCAAGTTAAAAGGTAAGATAGGCAGATTAATTATTAGGCAGAGTAACTTTACGTCTTATATCACATATTGGCAACATACAATGTGTTTGGGTGGGGGTTACAGATACTCGTATACTGCGGATCTCACAGGAATCACCTGTACGATAGGCAACTTAAATAACTTACCATCAGATGGTCAGTGCTTGTTTGTCTTGAAGAACACTATCTATAACAATCGCAATTAATAATTATTCAAAATACCTTTTTACTGTATTAGGAATAATAAAAATGTGCATTCTCGAGGAACCTGTTCGAATTGCATACATATCATATTTTAAAAGATAAATCAAGATTAATCACCTTAAATGTTTTTAAATTAGGTTATCTACCAGTCGATATCCGATCGTAATAAGCTATCATTGTACTTTGTTAAAGATACATTACTCTATCAAAGATATAAGTACTCATACATGCGAATATCATTTGGTTGTCTTGGCAGAGAAATATCCCAGCTTTATTTATATTGACAGTTATGTTAACAATGTTAATTAAAGTAACAAACCTACTAAGTCAGTCTTCTTTTTTAAGGATCACATAATATTTTTATTTATCGAAAATTGCTACACTGTCTTCTTAAGGTTCATAACTCTAGTTGAATACTATGTATGTGAAGACTGTACTATCAAAATAAATATAGTAATATGAAATTCTTATATATATATAATAACTATATTTATTTTGATATACAATATATACTAAATACATGGTTAGATAAACCTAAGCCTTTACTAACAAGATATGTCATTTGATACTCGACATTACCTATAGCTTCAGAATCTCTACGTATGGACCTTATTTATACTTCATGGATTGTTAAAAAAGAAACATTATTCAAACTATGAATTATTATAATTAAATTTATAAATGACTGTACGGTAATTGTTGGTGGTATGGCAATGGAAACCGTCATTTAAATTTCAATATCTTCCAGCTTTTTCTGTAAAAACGGAAGAAGGTAATGCAAATATCCGTTCACTTAGTTGCCAGATGCAGTCGCAGACCCTCGCACCGGAAACTAACAACGGAAACTTACAAACGATTTAAGTGATTGCAATTCAGTTTCAGCCTCATTATCAACAGCTTTTGGAAATGAAAAAGAAAGCTTACAGTGCAAAGCTAAGGAGCTTTCTTATAATCTAAACCAATTAAAATATATTGGAGTGCTTAATGAAGAATACATTCAATAGTTTGTTTATACAAAATAATGTCAAGTTGAATTCGTTTTCTATATTCAGCAAAATTGGCATTTCATGAGTATTTTAGTAGTAATAAATATTTAACAAATTGTTCAAGACTTAAAATTACGAAAAACTATAATTAAGTCCATAAGAGTTAATTTTGTAAAGTTCAATCGAACAAAATTTTCGTAAAAATAACAAATGGAAAAAAGAAAATAAAAATGTATAGCAATTTATACGGCAATAAAACCTTGTCTTGGGTTACAGACATAATGAATATTAAATAAATAATGAATTTTTGTAACGAGGCTCATATAAATTCTAAAAATACTAAATTAAAGTAGAACAAATAATGCCATGGAGCAGCAAAAAAACGCTTTAAATCACTGCGTTACTTGTAATGTTAGGATAGTAAAAAAGTATTGTATTATTAAAAAATAAACTTCACGTACAACACAATGGATGCTTGGAAACATACACTTTCTACCGAGCGCTTTTTCTGACAAATGTTATTTACTATCGACGCAGCATTCTATAATACTACGCGATAAGAAATTCATTAATTTTGACCCACCATTAGACATAGGTGAACCAAAAACTTTTGATTATGTTTAATGATCAGATGTTTCTAATCTGATCGCCAACCTAAAGTTGTCTTATCTCGATTACATATGCAGAGGTGTTTACATAAGTTGTAGATTAACCAAGCAATAAAATTGACATTGATATAGAGACTCAGATTAATTTGTGAAGATAATATATATAAATAAAAAGTGACACATTTTCCAAATGAAAGCACAGCTGACTTGAATTACATTGCATTATATCGGAGCAGAAATCGCTAGTGAGTTTGAATTATTATATATTTCGTAGCAATACGAGTATTTCGATTAGAAGTTCAATTTATTGCCGTAAGCTCTATTGCAGGCAGAGTTATGTCAATACTGATACTAGATTTTTTAACATATCAAAATATGGAACACAAAATATGTGTAAAACGTAGACGGTATTTATAAACAACACACGACTTTGCGGCCGTAAGATTCAGCCTGGCTATGAATATCACACGAGCAGAGGCTAGCAAGAATAAATCATTCTTATCCCTTTTTTTGTGTTCAAAGAACAAGCTGCTGCAGGGTAATAAGCGTGTACGTTTGAAAAAACACTTTATGTAAGTGTCTTTTATGATAAAGTATCTCTACCACTCAACAGTGGATCGATGCAACGTAGTGGATAATTGTGAAAATCATGGCAAAACATAAAGAGAGACTTAATTTAAAACGTGACCAAACAACTAAAGAAAATATATCATTCCACTTCCTTATATTGGATCTTATTGTGTAATTTGACGATGGTCGTCAGAAAAAGCGCCAGCTTTTCCTTATAATATTCACATATTTGTTTTTCTTTATTAGTGTGGAATAGTTATTAGTCAAAGGTGAAGCTATTTTAGCATTTGCAGTATTTTTGTAAACTTTTTATTTTCATCAAACAAATGTGGGTTTTGATTTAAGTCAAAATTACAGGTATACAATTCAAAAATGTTGCTGGCTGAGATGGGAATGCAACTTGCGACTAAGTTAATACTATGATATTGCAACTGATTATAAGCTTAGATACCAACCAATTAATTGAGTATTGGCTGCGCCGATAATTAATAATAAACTATTTTTATAAAACACATTTAAAATTAAATTATATAATTAATGTATTATAATAATATTAGTAGCTAATATTAATTTATATATCGCATCACGCATACAAACACGCACTCAGAAACCGCATTATAATTCCCTACCTACCTTGCGCCGTACTTCAAGAAAAAACTTAGGGTCAATTTATGCGGGGCGAAGTCAGTGTGTGTTGATTAGAGATCGGATAATCGGATGCATATTTACCTAAAGTTAGTTTAAGACAAAGTATGGAAACGGCTTTTTATTGTTTTGTTAAATAAAATTTTTCACCATTTCTGTGTATTCAATTATTTAATTGATTATTGTTTTAGTCAAACTAGCTCACTACTTTCGTATAACACTCTTCATGTAATAAATCATACATTCATAAATCGCACGGGAACAGAAACTAAACTTCATGTAAATACGTATGCATAGTTGTATATCTCTAGTGTTGATCTATCTCTCAGTGATCGCATCGGATGAGCTTGCTATAAATAAGTTGCAACCACGTACCAAAAGAATTACAAAATTCAGTGCTGTGTCTGTTATACGTAATATATAAGTTGGATACATAGTGTGAACAAACCAGAACAAACAATTTCAGTTGGACGTGCCCCCGATCGAACCAGCGACCTTAAAAATTGGGTAAGTACGGCGCATCCATCTCTTTTCTGCAGTCTTTTCTGGTGTGGCGCTTTTACTAAATAACTTAAAGGCTTGCAGTTCTATAATTGCATTGGCATATGTTTTTTTTATATATTTAAGTATATGTACGTGTACTCAGGTCTTTATCACATTTTCTAGTGATACGTGGGAATATCGATTTGTAGGAACTTAACACGTTTCAACAGTATATGAAACTGGCTGTGTCATACAGACAGACTTAACGAATTGCCATTTAACTACAGTATCAATAATAGGTATAATAACTTATCATACCAGCCTTAATCAGTATAAGCCTTCGCTATTAGTGCAATTTTTACCATTTCCTATCTGTCTAGTTTGGTGAATAGCAACAGAATGCATTCCAGTTGCCCGTAGTATAGCTTTTTAGGGCAATTTAAATAATCTCTTCTTTTTCACTGCAAGTCTAATGTTAATGTAGCATGAGTGATAAGCATATATAAAATTTCGACCAACGCCTCATTAAGTTTAACAACAGAGGCAATTCCCGTACTCCCTTCACTATCACGATCGTTGATCGATGCGGGCATTGTTGGTAAGACCAAAAGGCCCATTACTGTCCCGTGATTTACAAACGGCTTTGTTCAAATTGGTCTCATGTTATCAGCTGCTGCGGCGCTAATGGCCTGTGTGCCAATGCAGATACTTTAATGCGAATGGAGGGTTAACGTAACACTCTATCATTTGACGGTAACTGCGACCCACATAAGGCTTGGTACATTTTTGTCACGGTTACCCATATGTGGAAATCATTTAATTACGGAGATATTCACACTGTATTACATAGTACGGTTAAAGTATCTACTTTAACTGCACTATGTAATGTAAAGTTTAACAAGCCAAACTTAGAAGTTATCTTTGAGACAGCTCTTATGTTGTTGTTCGTGATAGTGCCGGTTTTTGATGATCAAATGAAAGACTTTACGAGTTGCCTAGTCTAATTCTAATTGGTAGTTATTATCGGGTCTTCTCGCGGTAAAAATGATGTCCTTGCCCTAGTCTCTGACCGGTCAGAAATAATCCTTCTCCGACTTATAAACAATCGCTATACCAAATTTTTATCATAATGGACTTAGTAAAAAATCTATTCAATACAAACAATGAAACCGTTGCCCTATATAATATTAAAACCGATTTTTGATAAAAAAGTCCATAATGTTGTAAAACTATCATCGTCGTTAAACAATAAGACGTAATCGCTTTGAAAACGAAATTAGTAAGACGATAAAAGTATGTAAAAAAATTGGTTTTAATCAGACTCATATTGAAACAATATTGTCAATAGCGATTGTAATCATTGTTATCGAATTGACCAACTCAACTCATAGAATAATATAATTTGTTTTATTCAACATACGTTTCATATCGAAAAGCATAAGGTTATGTTTTCACAATCAAAGAAATACATTTTTGACAGGTGTTCATGTTCATAGTCAATCAAAAGTAGTACATTTTGAGAAACAGAATTCTTAGATTGTCAAGAACTCTTACTGAATGCGAATTTGATAGTTGATAAAACAATGGCAAGAAGTCTCGTATGAAAGACGCAAAAAAAAGAATGTTGTACAAATTAAAATAGACCACGTGAAGTTCGCACAATGAGGTAACTGATAATTACGTGTGGGCCAATAACTATGTAAATTTCTACGTGTCATGAGGAAGTAAGCGTGTAAAAAATGCACGAAATGATGTTATGTACTCATTAATTTCATCCCTTCATCCCTCCCTGGAGGGCATGCGCCAGATCAAAGGGTGTAGAGTAGATAGTGTTTAGTTTGTAGGCTTAGTTCTCGCCGTTGACCGGGCGCGGGTGGTATCCGGCGTAAAGTCATCCGAGCACCAAGGGGTTATTAAGACGACTACAATAGCGCATCCTTATGATCACTACCATCCCCCCGGGAAAAAATAAGTACTTATTGATTAAAATTTCAGTAAATTTTCGTGTTTCATTTGTACCGCTTGGCCTGCTTCATCCCGATCACCTACATTGGAATAAGTAGATATTATGTTGCAACATATTTCACAGTGATTTAATAAAATAACATAATAAAATTCGCTTGCCCTAAGTTACCTCAAAGAAAATCGATAACATCTCGCCACCGCTTCCCGGATCGGCCTCAACACCTGATTAATTTTATGAATCAGTTAATTAATTCATACAATTGAAGAAGATATTTTTTTGCTATTATTATGTTAATAATTGCTTTCGAAATATATTTATTAAATTTTGCAATAAAAAATATAATAATGGTGATTATGAATTACAGAATATAATGGTTTCATAATATTTCTCTTTATGGAACTCATTCATAACGTTTCTCATTCATGTTTAATTGGAATGTCGGTCCATCCCTCTATTTATGTACATGGGCTAATCCTCACCTTAATTTGTTGAAAAACAAACTTTAAAGGGGCGACCCCTGAGAATACTCGGGTAATGATGAATGGGCAGGAGAGGTGTTCCGGTTTGGGCTGACCGCAGCAGCTCCGAGAAATCATGTTTCGGACAAGATTTACAATTACGGTGAACTTCATCTCAACGCACATTGATGTAATTTAGTATGTGATACATACCTAAAATATATAAAAAGTGTGTGTCAGTCAAAAAGGCGTTGGGTTTTAAATTATTTATAAATAAGTATTGACACTATAAATGTTAACACGCCTTATTAATTTATATTTCATTTGCTGTTAAAATAAGTTATTTAAATAAATTTTCAACACACTTCGTCATAAAGTGGCTCTAATCCCATGGCAATTAGGCACATAATGACACCTATAATCAAACTGTGACTTTTTCATTACTATTATTCACGAGTAAGTAATAGTTTTTTTTAAATATTATTGGTTGAGTTAGGCTTACATTTGCGCTAAAAAGCTATCCGCGAAAAGCCCAAAAAAAAAAGAAACCTCATTTTTTAGTCTATGGCCGATGCCACATTTTTCACATTTCGTTTCGTTTTCTCTTGTGAAGTTATTTAGTTATTAATTAAGATGTCTGCAAATACAATTTATGAAGAAAATGTTTTTTTATTTAAGTACTATTTTATTCAGAAGTGTGTTGAAAAACGTTGTATGATACACGTGTGTATTGATGATTACCGCTGAGGCGCATTGAGGCCCGAGCCGTCAGGCGAGGGTCTTAAGGAGCCGAGGACGGCTCGGGCCTCGATACACACACACATACACTACATTACACACTTGTACCATAATGTACTATTACCACGCTGTGTAAATTGTTATTTGTGTACAATTTCCGAAACCTTCGCTTTTTTTTTGCACTGGTATTACAATAATGTCCGATAATTGTTCTAGCATTTATTTTTTTTCTAAGGTTATGCTTGTAGAAACTTGGATATACCGAGAGTATTATGTATAGAGATTATATAACCGTGTTCATCTTTAGACAATCGAATGATAAATGAAATGTTTCCTTAAACGGTGTTAATGTTACATTTACATCAATATCGGGTCATGATTTATCAAACTCACGATCGCTCGCATCATATAGATAGGTACTTTTTATGAGATCACAAACACAACGACGCACATCAAATGCGTATACGACTGTTATCAGAGGGTAATATCACAATCGTCGCAAAATAAACAGTCCGCGCGATTGATGTGCGTGTAATAGCGACTTGGAGACATGCGTTAGATATAAAGCGCGATAATTTCTCATATGACAGTTAAATTTAGACACCGTATTTTATGTATATCAAATTGGTTTTCTCTAATTGTTGAGAACTATGCTCGGAGTTTTTTGCGTGATCTTCAGGGTCATCGACATAACCCGAAGAATTGCGAACTTTAAGTAGCATTGGGCAGGGCACATTGCAGGGTGCCGGCTGGTGGGGCGGATGGGTCTTCGAATGGCACGTATATGCCAGACAACAATGCCTGGTCTCCCAAAAGATGGGCAAACGATTTGGTGAGGATCGCAAAGGGCGCACACGTTAGGAACGTAGGACCGACCAGTGTGAAGATACTTGGAAAGGCCTGTGTTCAGCAACTGGATGATGATGATGATGATATGTTAATAAACAAGCAGACTGCCAGCTGATGACTGGTTACAATCGCCTACACTACATGTGGTTGCAATAAGATTCGCAGCATATCTTCGTAATCTCCTAAAGCAATTTTTAAAATACCATAGTAAGAAACAATAAAAAATACACTGATGCTTTAAAATGAAGTGAAATAACAAATAATTTCTATCAGTGGTAAATAAAAATGTTTTAAAATTAAATGTGATCAAAAGCAACAGCCATTTATTTCATAAATATTTGTTTCGATTTATTGCTTCGATGTATATTGTTAGCAAGTGATATATCTAAGCTTAGAACGATTATTACATAAAGGTTGCATTTTACATTCTAAGGACTTAACTTGTTTATTAAGAACTAAAAAGAATAGCGAGCATGGTTTTATCACTATTGGATTAATAAAAGAAATGGTTAACTGTTATAAGATTTGTCGCCGTGAAATCGAAACTGAGACCAAATTGAATCCCTTATTTCATTAAAACTTTTTTCTTTATTTCATTTCATTTATTTTATTATATTAATTAAACTTGTACGAGTTTTTATAGTAGTATGGTTATTTCTTTTAATCCGAGTACGGTGAAGCAAAAAGCAAAAAGGGTAAAGACTTCGACAGACTATGTATGTATGTTTATATGCATCCAAACGTAATGATAATACATATAGTTGTTATTAGACTCGTTATATTATAAAATTATATCCTCGATATTAACCTTTTTGAAGTGAAAACTTCTTTAGCGGCGCTGAGCACTTTTTGTATGGGTAAAAACTTCCAAACTCGCGTCAGGGTCACGTGATGCTGATCGAAAAAGCGTAAGATCGAGGGGAAGGGAGAGGAACTAGTATCTCCCACTCTTTCTACCGTGCCTGAGTGTGCTGCTCCGTTTGGGCGGCACAGGGCGCTTGCGCGAATGTCCGTGTGTGTTTATGTACAGCGAGCCGCGCGTATCCAAGGATGGTGACACCTGATTGTCATATTTGTGTACGATAGCGCAACAAATAAATATTGTATTCTACCTCATAAATAATAGTACTAACGTTAATATTGAAGTTTTCTGCCGGCACTCCCGGAGTACAGCCGGTGTTTTTTTTCTTTTTTTTTTCTCTTTTTTTCGAGGGGAAATGCTCCTTATGCACCTTGTCACCGCGCTGGCTAGGCGCGACCGTGTGTGGGGCTCTCCGGTCAGAGAGACTGGCCTACCCATTAAAACCCCTCGGTATCCTCCAAGCCCATATCCGGGCGCATGGCGGGGTGCGCTTTCGCGATTCTACCGACACTTCCTCAGATATTAACCTGGAAAAAATGTAATTGAAAGGTAATTATCTCGTGTTTTGTATCAAAAGAGAAAGAGTAATATTATAAACTACTAATACTAGACTAGTACCTACTAATATTACATACGCGAAAGTTAGTATGGATTGATGGTTATTACTCTTTCACGTAAAAACTACTAAATGGATTTTAATGAAGCTTTACATTAAAATAGCTTATATAAATTCATTATAGAAAAATAAAACAAAAATATATTGTTATAGGTTAATGTAAAAGCTGTACCCAAAATAGAATGTTTTTGTTTACGCAAAGGCTGCGACACAAGGCTGCGACCGTGACGAAGAGAGGGAACAACGTTATTTATTGCCTCTAACATTTCGAATTTGTTATGCAATTCAGTGTCCATTTTCTTGCTTGGAGCCCAACAAAGGATTGTTTTCAAAGTGTTCTTGTTTTGTTCTTTTTTAAAATTAAATTAATATAAGAAATAAACTTTTTTTATACTCAGGAGAGAGAGGCTGAGAATCCTCACGACGAGCTTTCGTGCCACGATTATGTCGGACTTTACGCCGGCCAGAGCGGTCTGACTAGAGTGACATACCGACCAAACTCAGTCTTAGCCCTGCCCGTAAGGGCCCTACGGCTTGTAAGGATTCATAATCTGATTGTATCAAATATTCAAAGGGATACACAATAACACATCCATCCATACACAATTAACACACATTTTACAGGTCATTATTGAATCTTATAATTTCCCTGTATAATATAATAGTCATCATTAGTAACAAGTTAATTGTGCTCGGATTTGGTTGTTCCAATAGCTTTTTCATTTAATTCTATACTGAGACTATTAATTGTGAATACATAAAAACAATTTTTATATTTTTTCTGTTTGGTTTCGAAGACTACCTAATCTATCAATTTTGACTGATGTAATTAGACGTTATTTAGATTTATTTTTTATGAGAGTTTTTCAATATTATGAGCAAAGCCAGAAATTAAAAGCTAGTTTTAAAAAATCGTAAAAGACCTAATGCCCACTTGCAAATTAGCCTACCTTTTCGTAGTAAAACATTTTCATATTAATCTACAATTACCGACTAACAATATTTATTACTGAAAAGGAAATGAGATTATTCTCTTCCGTCCCGTAAACTAATGAGATTCCGTAAACAATCCGATTTAACTAATAATATTAAGTTAATGCGAGAATGTGAAAAGCGAAACGTGGAAGATAAGCTGGTTACATGCCCTTTTACTAAAGTATTTAAAAATGCCACAAACTCCTGTAATACTCCATTGTAGCAGGTGTTATTTTGCGGAAGTCCATTGTATTACAAAGGATATTGTTTTTTGCTGATTCCGCGCAGTTGATGATGACTTGTCCAACAAGCAAACAAGGTCGACACGTGTTTCGTCTCTCAGCGAGACATCTTCAGGATCTGTTGCCCGCTCGGTGACTCGGTGACTCGAGCCGCTCGTGAGTCACCGAGCGGGCACAGATCCTGAAGATGTCTCGCTGAGAGACGAAACACGTGTCGACCTTGTCTGCTTGTTGGACAAGTCATCATGAACTGCGCGGAATCAGCAAAAAACAATAACCATTGTAACACAATAGATGTTGAACAACTTATTTTAAATGATAAAAAGCATCTTATAACTCTAACAAAACCAACAAGGCCTTGTCTAACCGTTAACAAGCAGGAAGTAAAAAGCTCTAATTAGTCTCGGACAAGTATTGGCTCCATTCTAAGAAAAATGCCAGTAAAACTTTGGCTTCATAATTCAACACAGCTACAGAATAAAAGCGAAACAACGTCATGAAACAATGCCGCGACATCTAAAAGTTGTAAGAACGGAAACAATATACTAACAATTTGAAGAATTTAAGTGTTTATTTTGTGGTGAAGAAAACAATGCACTAGTTACATTGTTTTCAGTAGACATAATGCAGGTTACAGAGGAATGTACAAAATTATTTTTTACCATAAAAAATAAATGCTATTAGGTAATGATTCTTAATTGTTACAATTTATTCTATTTAAAGAACAATAATGATGAATCGCAATATGCGATTGGTTCCTTTCCTCGAGAGACAAAGCAAAATTACAACTTTTCTGAATATCCTAAGCAATATCGTCGGCGACGGGTATTCATAAACCACTTTCCGGTTCCAGAAGGAACCACCGCGGCGTAAAGCCAAGATTACCATTTCAAAAGCCACACTGCGAAGACAAAGCTTAAGATGCAGTTGGAACGGAAAAACTGAGTGACGTCACAAACGGGGCCTAGTCTTTCAAATTAGGCTTAGTATATACTGACATCACAATTTATGCCATCTACGAGAAAACTAATCATTGCTGTTATCAATTAATGCTGTTAAGATCAGCAAAATGTTCCAAAACTGGGTCATAAAGTATCAGGTCATAAAAAAGATATGAAAGCACAAAAAATCGAGAAAATCATAAATTATCAATCATATATTAACCTTAGCGAATAAGCAGCGAGTGATCAACTATGTAATATAATTCCCAGAAATTAATTCAGAGATCTCAATAAGTCATTCAAATCTTCTTTAGTTTATAATATTTTTTTATCTATTTCACCAACAATGCTGGCTTTCAACCGCATATATCAAACTCGTATGTCAATTTATCGATTTGCATACAGAAAGCGCTTGAGTCTAAATAAAAGAAAGCATAGTGGTAGTTAAGTGGAAATGTTCACTATAGTACATTTAAAAAACAAATAATAATTTACTGATAATAGTAAATAAAACCATTACGAATTAAACATAAATATTTAAATTATTTATGCTTATAGCAAAGTTGGTCGACCACAGAGTAAACACGCGCTTATATTCGGTGACGCGCCACAAAGCGTTTGAAGAGCGCCGCAATTCGAATCACTTAAGACAATAAGCTTATAGAGCTGGCAAGTTAAAGGCAGTTTTTGTTTTCCGTCACTCACAGAAAACCCGAGACCGAATAGACTCCGTATTCATTAGGAGCATGATAGTCGCATTAATTGCGAGTGTGGGTCACAACTATCTGATAATTAGTTTGTTAGTTCTATTATTTTTACATCACATCATTCTGCATCACCTCAATCTAACGTCCCATTTAGGATTTGGTTTCCCCATAGACAAGGAGGAATTGGTCCAAATATTAAATACTAGCTTTCTGCCCGCGGCTTCGCCCGCGTGGATTTCGGGATTGGGTCTATAGAGGGTTAAGGGTCATAGCTTTTGCCCACGGCTACATATGCGCGGAAGTCGGTTTATGGCGCGAAGGTTTTATCGCGCTTCCCGTGGGACTAAACAGATAAAAAATACCGCAAAACCTTGCTCAAGAATCAGTCTATCTATTGATGAATGAAATCCGCATGAAAATCTGTGCAGTAGTTTTCGTGCGAAGCCTTTATTGTGCATCCCGTGGGATCTGTCGATTTTTCCGGGATAAAAAGTAGCCTATTATTTAATCCGGACTTTTATCTTTACGTCTGCTAAATTTCAAAGCAATCGGTTCAGGAGTTACGGCGTGAAAGCGGAACAAACAAACAAACAAACTAACTCACTTTCCGATTTATAATATTAGTAAGGATTACACTGTTAGTAGCCCGCCCGTGTTAATTTAGATCCCACGGGAACAGATAAAAGGTGTCCTATGTCCTTTCTCGTTCCGCAGACTATGTGTATGCAAATATTAAATATTATTAAATAATTATATTGTTATTTCTTGCCCGTGGCTCCGCCCGTCGTTGCTCCGTCTGCGTTAATTTCGATCCCACGGGAACAGTAGCTACTTTCTTCCGGGATAAAATGTGATATCCTTCCCCGTACCACAGACTATGTGTATGCAAATTTTCGTGATGATCGGTGCAGTAGTTTAAGCGTGAAGAGGTAACAAACAAACAAACAAATAAACAAACAAATATTAAATACTAGCTTTCTGCCCGCGGCTTCGCCCGCGTGGATTTCGGGATTGGGTCTATAGAGGGTTAAGGGTCATAGCTTTTGCCCACGGCTACATATGCGCGGAAGTCGATTTATGGCGCGAAGGTTTTATCGCGCTTCCCGTGGGACTAAACAGATAAAAAATACCGCAAAACCTTGCTCAAGAATCAGTCTATCTATTGATGAATGAAATCCGCATAAAAATCTGTGCAGTAGTTTTTGAGCGAAGCCTTTATTGCGCATCCCGTGGGATCTGTCGATTTTTCCGGGATAAAAAGTAGCCTATTATTTAATCCGGACTTTTATCTTTACGTCTGCTAAATTTCAAAGCAATCGGTTCAGGAGTTACGGCGTGAAAGCGGAACAAACAAACAAACAAACTAACTCACTTTCCGATTTATAATATTAGTAAGGATTACACTGTTAGTAGCCCGCCCGTGTTAATTTAGATCCCACGGGAACAGATAAAAGGTGTCCTATGTCCTTTCTCGTTCCGCAGACTATGTGTATGCAAATATTAAATATTATTAAATAATTATATTGTTATTTCTTGCCCGTGGCTCCGCCCGTCGTTGCTCCGTCCGCGTTAATTTCGATCCCACGGGAACAGTAGCTACTTTCTTCCGGGATAAAATGTGATATCCTTCCCCGTACCACAGACTATGTGTATGCAAATTTTCGTGATGATCGGTGCAGTAGTTTAAGCGTGAAGAGGTAACAAACAAACAAACAAACAAACAAATAAACAAACAAACAAACAAACACACTTTCGCATTTATAATATTAGTTGGGATATTTGTCACTACTACCAGTTTCATAATACAACGAAAAAGGAAACTTTGACTGTTTAAATTAAATATACGGAAGTCATTAAATTCTAAGCACGGCATTGTTTGCTACTAAACTGAAAGAACTGGCACGGAGGATGCGTCACGCATACGAATCGTAGAAAATACTGGACAATATACATTTGAAACATTACTTTGGTAGGGAATGTTCGCAAACTTTTTGAGGAATCTGCGTCAAATAAATAATGCATAATTTAATTATGTTGGCTTTTTATTTATTTATTACCGAAAGCCGCCTCCTTGAATAGTAGCTCTTATTTGCCTGTTTCCCCGACGCCTGTGTTATAAATATTGCCATTTTTTAGCAAAATTAAACGTTTTTGTCATTCATAGGTCGTTGCGTCGCATAGAAAAAAATTCAAAGAACTATTATGTCACAACTTTGTGACATACAGTGGGCAATTGCTGCCAGCATATAAGCCGCAATTGAACTTTATTATTTTAGTATATTCAATTCATATATATAATCCTATCGCCTATTTTTATTAACTTCTGGCGTTAGTGCATACTTAAGGTTTGTTACTTCGCAAAGATATGATTGCGGTATACTCCTTTAATCAGTTCGACACCCATGCAACATCGACACACAAAATAGTATATCTTAATCTTGAATAGGTAACCGCACACAGAGATTTTAGGTAGATACATAGATTGTATATATTTTGTAAAGGAAGAATAGCAATCTGCGTAATTAAAATCAATTCTACGATAAGAACAAATTTGTTAGCTAATTTTGACCAATAGTTATTTAGATACGTTAAGTTCATTATTTTTTTTACATACCAGAGCCCCTCCGGTTTCTTTACGAAGCACGAACTTCTATTAAAGGCACATATTTGCAACTTTACACCCATATCAATGCGCTTTATTTTAACATTAAACTAAAAAAAATTGTAGTTTCTGTTTTAATTGTTGAGAAGTCAAAAACAAAAACATATTCTTCAAATTGTATTTTTACAAAGTCCTCAATAAGAAACTGGCCTCAGATTTAAAAAAATTAGAATAAAATATTTAAAAGCTATATATATATATATATATATATATATATATATATATATAATATATATATATATATATATATATATATATATATATAATATATATATATATATATATATATATATATACATATACATATATAGTTTTTAAATATTTTATTTACTTTAGTCAAAATATTTGGAACGTAACTACTGAGTTATTAAAATTAAACACAAGCTTTTTCATCATTTAAGTAATTCTCAACAGTTACCTTTTCTCATAAGAGTATTTTTGACAAATGATTTAAATTTGTGAAAAGGCAAAAATTAATTTACTAAACTTTTAAAAGTTAGGTAGATATTGCTTCTGTATATTACATTTCTCGAAGCATATATGATTACACTTTCAAATATTACGCAGTATTGCATTGTGATTATATAGTAAAATTTAATTTAAGCGATTTTTGCGATGTAAATAACTATAATTTATTTTATTTATGATACATATATTAAAAAAGAAACAACAGATACATAAAATAGACATGACATGCACAATGATGGATTTATTTGTAAAAGAGATCGCTTCTTTAGTGATGTTTATTAGTGATGGATTTGGTAAGAGGAATAACAGAAAAAGTTATTTAGAGAAAATAAAAATTAAAGGGAATATTACAAACCGTTCACATTCGTATATACTATACATATAAAACATATATATTTAAGAGTTATATGAATAGAAATATATATACAATAAATAACAAAATATGTTATTGACATGTTACTGTAATAAGATATAATGTGAAATGAAAATGCAATAAATAGAATATAAATCTCAGACAAGTATCTAAAGTAAAGGAGAAGTAAGTAGTAATGAGGTGTCACAATCAAGATCGTTATTGATTCCAAGCTACACATACTCATTAGTCTATTTTAATACGGAACATCATAAACTAATTACTAACATATTATATGCAGATTATAACGTTTGAGAGACATTTCATAATCCTCCGCTAATGCCATAAATTGGATACCAATTTGTTGTGAACATTGTAAGCAAACATTCTTGTGGTGAATATGTGTAATTCTGATTATTACATGTCGCTGGCTGTCTTAAAATTCGGTATATTAATTAACATGCTCTTAAGTGTTGTGGCAACACTTGCGAATACGCGGGGAATGGAACGAATAATTTTATAATTATACTTCGCGAGCTTTTTAATCAACTTTGAGTTGGCGGTTGCAATTAATTCGTGTGACAGAAGCGCTATGCCGCGAGACAATGAGAGAAAAGTACTCGAACTCTGTTAGTTTTTATGCTCCTAAACACACTTAAAAAAAAGAAAACTATATTGAAAATTACTACAAAACACATTATATTGTTACTAGTCCCCTGCAACTTTGTCTGCGCAGGATTAAAGATATAGATATATAGTGTGGCGGTCTTTTTTGTAGGACTATTTAAGATAAACATTTCCATCATACATTACATATGTGTTACTCTAGCGGTTTTGTCAGCGCACGCCAAAATATCTAGCAGATGGTTGATTTTTTCCTCCTTACTTTTTTTTATAGGATAGGGCAGCAAACGAGCAAACGGATCACCTGATGGTAAGCTATAACCGTTGCCCATGGACACCCGCAACACCAGAGGAGCCACAGATGCGTTGCCGGCCTTTTAAAAGGGAATATGCTCTTTTTTTTAAGGTTTCGATATCGCATCGTTTCGCAAATACTGCAGATGACAATTCATTCCACAGTTTAGTAGTGCGTGGCAGAAAATTCCTGGAAAATCGCACTGTGGTGGACTGCCAAGCATCTAGGTGATGAGGATGATTGTTGTGTCGCGTAGAACGTTACTTGATACTTATCTTCATATTTTGGACAATTCACACAATCTACTAGTACTACATAATATAAAACAAAGTCACTAACCGTCGTCTGTCTGTCCCTAGGTATGCTTAGATCTTTAAAACTATGCAACAGATTTTGATGCGGTTTTTTGATAGATAGAGTGATTCTTAAGGAAGGTTTATATGTATAATGCATGCATAATATAGTACAGAAACACTGATAAATTTAGGGGTTTCTAATGTCGTTAATAAGCACGTTTTTTTTTGCGTTTATATTGCAAAAACGCTGACTGAACCCTACGAGATGGAATAAAATAACGTTGGACATTTTATAGTAGGTATAGTTACATAAGCATTGCACCCGTGCGAAGCTAGGGCGGGTCGCTAGTAACTTTATAAATTGTAACCTATGTTTTATTGAAGTGAAAACTTCTTTAGCGGCGCTGAGCTCTTTTTGTATGGGTAATAACTGCCAAACTCGCGTCAGGGTCACGTGATGCTCATCGAAAAAGCGTAAGATCGAGGGGAAGGGAGAGGAACTAGTATCTCCCACTCTTTCTACCGTGCCTGAGTGTGCTGCTCCGTTTGGGCGGCACAGGGCGCTTGCGCGAATGTCCGTGTGTGTTTATGTACAGCGTGCCACGCGTATCCAAGGATGGTGACAACTTTTTTTTTTTGTTCCCCTGAGGAAAATGCATTAAATTGCATACCCCGGCTGTGGCGAGCCGGCGGTTATGTGGGGCTCTCCTCTCCAGAAGGAGGAGGCCTACCCGCTAAAAACCTCAGGGATGGCCTTCCTCAGGCATGTAGGGAGTCCCTGGGAACATCAAGCCACTTCCGGGAACCCCCAGCCTCCGCTCCCCTGCCTAGAGGGGAGCCCTCCTCGGGGGAGGCCATTACCTCCCCCGGTCTCCTCCACCGACGACGCTCCCCGGCCACGGAAGGGGCGTGGTCCATCCCGGTCGCCGTAGCAGTCGCGACTTCCTCGCGCCCGCCGGCGACCCTCGGCGCTGCTGCTACCGAGCCCGGCGCCGCCTTCTTCGAGCGGGATAGGTCATCTCCCGACCCCGCTCGGCGGCCTCCTTCTGGAGCATCACTGCTTCACAGAAGGAGGCGAAAGCTCTTCAACCTCCCTCGTTCGCGAGCATTGCCGCAATCAATGCCGGTAGAGACAGATCTCGCCCGATCTCTGCGACCAAGACTCGGCGCTCGGAGGCCCACGTGGGGCACTCCGCCAGCGTGTGCTGGGCCGAGTCGAGGTCGGATGCCCGGGTTACCAAGGTATCGATCCCTCCCGTCCTATTCGACACAGATACTCACCGAAGCAGCCGTGCCCGGTGAGTATCTGAGTCAATCGGTAGGTGACCTCCTTCTTCCCGTGGAGCCAAGCTTCGAGGTGCGGGAGTACGGCACCGACGGCCCGCTGGCGCGCGCAGATCCGTAATTCGAGCTGCGCACGCCAGGCCGCCACAAAAGGATGGTGACAGCTGATTGTCATATTTGTGTACGATAGCGCAATAAATAAACATTGTATTCTACCTCATAAATGATAGTACTTTTGTACTTATAATTAAACACAACGTTAATATTGTAGTGCTACCGGTGTTTTTTATGCGCGTTTACTTAAAAGAGTAACAAATGTCCATCCATACAAACTTTCGCGCTTATAATATTAATAGGGATGTGTCGTAATTTAAGTGTCTCTTTTTTTTTTCGGGAGGAAATGCTCCGTGTGTGGTTGTCTCCGGTCTGAGGGACCAGCCTACCCACTAAAACCCCCCGGTGTCCTCTGAGCCCATACTGGGGCGCGTGGCGGGTTGCACTTTCGCGATTCTACCGCCACACCGAATCAATCTTTCATGTTTTTGCCGATAAAGGGGTAGAGGGTTGAACATCGGGGTTGGGGTGTTGTTAATTTTGTAGTCCTTAATTAGCTCGAAATTTTGATGTATATAAACACGGCGTTTTAATCATTAAAACGCAGTGGGGGTGCTAACTTAATTCCCAGTTAGCACCCCCATAGAAAATTACGAATATCTCGAACTAGGGGGTGGTTAGAATTTTTTTTCTTGCAGTCCTAAATTGTCCTTAATTAGTTCGAAATTTCCACCGTTTTCCTTTTTTTTATATTTTTTCTGATTATGATTATATTAATGCGATTATTTTATCCATTCTTTTCATGTTTTTGCTGATAAAGGGGTAGAGGGTAGAAAATCGGGGTTGGGGTGTTGTAAATTTTGTTGTCCTTAATTAGCTCGAAATTTTGATGTATATAAACAATGTGTTTTTATCATTAAAACGCAGTGGGGTTGCTAACTTAATTCCCAGTTAGCACCCCCATTGACAATTTCGAATATCTCGAACTAGGGAGTGGTCGGAAAAGTTTTTTTTACAGTCGTAAATTGTCCTTAATTAGTTCGAAATTTTCACCATTTTTTTTTCGAAAGTCCCCACCCCAAAGTGCCAACTTTATACCCATCACTTCAACGGCGTGCGCGGTAGCCCGCTGCGTAGGCTGCAATTTAAGTGTCTCTATTATTACTTGTTGTAAAAGGGAAATATCACATTCCAATCGTTCTAACAACTAGCTTGGGAACTTCATCTTTGCTCTCAAAGGACAAATTGGTACAATAACGGCCCACGGTTCGCACTGATGAAGCGTTAAAATTTTATTCTCCATAGATCACATTTAAGAAGTTGCGAGGCGTCGACGGTTCAATTAAGGCGACTTTATGTTTGTCTTGGCTGATAATTAATGACCTTTATGTTTGTCTTGGCTAATAATTAATGACCTTTACAGAGACTCAACTCTAACAATTATAATATTCATAATTAATGTTTCATTTTGGTATTAGAGTGAATTGAATAAGTGGAAAATATTATCAAATATAATATAACTCTCTGTATATAATTAGTCACTATATTTTTATTAGGATATAAAAGACCGGATTCATTATGGATATAAATTATGTATGTATGGATTTATTATTATTAATTTTAATTTAGTATTTACTATGAATTTTGTATATAGTTGTTTTGTAATATAGCTTGTATTATAAAAATGTATTTATAGTATTAGTTTCACATGGATGAAATATAAAAATTTTGGGGTATCGAAATCCTCAGTTTTCAGTTAAAATAATTCTAAATATCCCTGTTCATTATATTTAAAATATATTATTATAGAATAAATATATTTTTGGCAATGTGTTTGTTTGGTTGAATTCATTACTATCGAACGGCTGGTTGGAATTGAATAAAACCTTTTATTGTAAGATAACTGATTTTTTTGAAAGGTTCTGTCATTTCCGTATAATCTTCATATTGATTTTTGTTATTTTGTAGTGAATTATGTTTTGTTCTCTAGGTTAAAAATTATTATTAGTCATATGTATTATTGTAACTATTCCTGGTACACCAAAATTACTATAAGTTAAAAGGTTAGAGGTTAAGTTTCTTTTTTTCTTTCCAGGTATTGGTATAACTGCGGTTAATTTCCTCAGGCTGTTTTTATAATGTCTACAAGAAGAGAGGGAGCTGTGACATGTGTAAACTGTATCTATAAATGTAGAAACTGATATTCTTCAGTAACTATATAATCATAACAAAATATATAGCAAACAAGTATAGTTATATGTAGCTTGAGTAAAGCTATACATTTGTTAAGTGGACCTTTAACCAAATTAAACTTTAGCTTCGAGACACTGGTCCATAAGAATGAGGACCAGTGTTTCGTGTCGGGTGTAAAGAAATCGATCATGATGTGTAATTATCATATAAAAACGACCATTTCATAGTCATATATGTCGCAGAGAGCAAAAATCGGAACGTCAAGTTGATTATCGATATCGACTTGGGTGTATTCGATTTGTGTGTTGGCAACCCTACGGCTTGACACTAAGGCGATGACAACCAACCTCCGAGCGGGTAGGCGGCAGTTTGCGAGCGAACGTCAAGCCGAGCGGGTGTGTCCAACATACAACCGACTTCACCACGTTCCGAAAGGAATCCATTTCCATCTAGGCCGTGTGTGATTATTTTTGATTGTCAATTATTGGACATTATTGTTAATAAATTAAAGAGTGTACCGAAACTCGTATTTTGTTTGATTTCACCATGGGGGATGAAGAACGCTCGCATCCGTCCTCGTTATATAAATAAATAAATATGCACAATTTTTAGTGCTTAATTTTCGTTTATGGAAATGTGAACAAAAATATTCAAATCAGTTCTATGCACACTCAATCTTCACAAACATGCAAGGGAATCTAAACTTACATGGAACATTAAGAATGAACAATTTTGTAATTTATTTGGAATTAATTAAGAAGTTTATCAAGATGTTTGTATTGCTGATTAAAGAAATGAACACATAAACTCGCCATGATCGTAATAAATGATTACACAGTTGCATATGGTGAGGGTGAGAATTGAGAATGTTTGTATGGAGATTACACCGCGGCTGCATTTTTTTGCACTGTATGTACGAATATGTCAAAAATACAAGTAAATACGTTTTTAGAGACAATAGTACTTTTTAGATTATTTGTTCTTAAAATCATATATAAAACTTACAGCACAAACATATTACTAAAATTTACCAAAGCAATTTTATAGTTGCTTCATTGAATGCTTGTTCAACTTATCAACGACGTTTCAGATATTTACTAATTTGCTCAGATCACATAATCTTATATATAAAAACTAGCGACCCGCCCCGGCTTCGCACGGGTGCAGTGAAAAAATGGTTATGGTGGGTTATCCCTAAGAGATAGACATATACTATCGCGGACTTTTTTGTGGATTTTTGTAAGTTGTACAATACTGTAGTACATTATTTTGGTCTATCTCGTAGGGTTCAGCCAGCGTTTGCAATATAAGCGCAAAAAAACGTGCTTATTTACGACATCACATTAGAAACCTTTAAATTTATCAGTGTTTCTCTACTATATTATGCATTTATTATACATACAAACCTTCCTTAAGAATCACTCTATCTATTAAAAAAAACCGCGTCAAAATCCGTTGCGTAGTTTTAAAGATCTAAGCATACATACGGACATACAGCGAAAGCGACTTTGTTTTATACTATGTATTGATGAATCGCAAAATGTGTTGGTAAGCGCATAACTCAACAATGCCTGGAACAATTTGGACAATTCTTTTTTTTAAAATGTTCGTTGAAGTTCAAGGATAGTTTAATCTATTATACTCTAAAAACGTACAGTCAATTTGAGCTTTATTACTATTGTATAAAGTTCATATTGATAGCACTCACTGTTGTCTAAGTAATGCAGGTGTGCTCCTCAATTTACGTTTTATCAACGTTATATAAAGCTGAAATTCAATCGTATCTATCAAACAGTGCGCGTGTGTGCGATGGAGCACAGAATACAATGTTGGAGGATTTAATGTCACGTTCCAAAATTGAATAGTTCATTTTGACCTTTTTTGCAATTTGGTTGGCTATGCGATGTTATCTAAATAATAAGTAGGAACAAAAAACTGCCACTTTACAAATCTTTTTGACTGGACGAAGTCTGTCGGGTCCGCTAGTAGTTTATAATTATAGTTGTTGTCGTAACAAATTATCTTCTGTAATTGCTTGCTAGATATGCAAAGTTCAATTTGAAAATACCACTACATAAGTAAACATATATATTACAGAGAAAATTCCGCAAGCAGATGTGTTTAGTTCTTCATTGAAATAACCTAATTAATTTAATACACAATATTAATTATCTTCAAGTTAATTAGAAAAATAATAATTGTCTGTGGCGTCACAAATATTAAACGTTTTAAGATTAATTTATAACTTTGTTAATTTATATCATCTAAACTTCATTAACAAAAGAAACACATTTAATATAATTTAACTTGATAAAAAATGTACAATTGTTATAATATAATAACGAATATCCTTAAATGTAAATCAAGATATATTTTTAAATATGATATATAAATAGAATATACTTACAACTCCATGCAACAACTTAGATTTTTTGTGCCCCGGTACGGTTTTATACGGCACCACATTACCAGCTACACGAGTGACTTTTTATAGTTGCATTTTTTCTCAAAAGACCACATATTTCATGCGCCGACCTACATTCTTTTTGGTCCAATTTACATTTTGCTGGAAAATTTGAAGCATTTGTGAGAATAATGGTTTATAAGCAACTATAGCTATAGCATCGTTCTATCTATCTCCTTTAATGCCGGACTGAACACTTCTTGTGATATTTAGTAAGTAAAATTTTCGACAAAGTAGTTTTTTAAAATGTGCCTGTACCTAATCAAATAATATAGAGATTTTCAAAGTAAGAGTAAATAGGCACTATTTGAGTTTGCGTGTTCCACCTTAGACAACATCTTCACTTAACATCAGGTGAGATCGTTGTCAAATGTATTAAAAATTTGTAATAAAAGAAAGAATTAAAATATATATGGGGTAAGAAGAGCAATATATTTATCGGGACAATAGATGAATCAATTTCTCTTCTGAGGAAATAATATATAATACATATATTATTTCCTCAGACGAACGAACAAGTGACGGATCTAACCACTGAATCACGTCGTAATTCACCATTATCGATTTAAGTATTCGAAATAAAACGGTTTTATTCAAGTGTTGCAAAGACTAAAAGAAAAAGGATTAAGAGAATTCAGACAGATTTGTTTAAGAAAACAGGTAGGTTATATTAATTTAAAAAGCAAAAGGAATATGAGATAATTGCTAAAATGAAGAATTATTTGTGAAAACCAGTGAAGTGGTTATTATTTTATATCGACGGTCGGAATTTGTAAAGAGGTTGTGTAGCGTTGAGATAGAATTCGATTATATTTTTGTGTTCTAAATTTGAATACTAAAAAGGTAATAAATAGTATTTTTGAAAAAATTATCAGAGCACATCGTGTTTTTATTAACATATCCTTAGTATTACATTTCATCGAAAACTCGCTTTAATTTTACAGCCAGGCCGTTAATAGTTTTAGCCTTGGCTATATTTTAGGGCTAAAATTAAATATGACTAATGTTTAAATTACTCAAACATTTGACATACAATCTGAACTTTGATTGGTCAAATCCTATGACGGCGAAGGTGCAATGATGATGCGAACTCGATTCTGGTTCCTGACAATTACTGGTAGTTCATTTTTGTTAAAGCTTCATAATCAAACACCAAACAAAACGGATATATTTGACAAATGGCTTCAGAAACTCCACTTTATCACAACGAAAATTTACAGCTCAACCGAAGGGGCATTCGACGGGTCATTTGGAATATAAAAATAAAACTTTTTGAAAACAACGTACTAAAGTTTTATCGCACTTTTGTCGCTTGAGAAAATCAAATTATTCTGCTCGTTACATTTCCAGCGTTTCATTCACGCAACTACGACAGGTCTTTTATCACGCGAAACAACGAAGAAAAGAGCTAGTAATGTAGTCTTTCTTAAAGTTAGATAAACCTACCATAGACTTGTGAACCAATGGCGTAGCATCTATGACATTCAAAACTGATTGTAAAATCCTATTTGAAGAATAAATTTTTGATTTTGATAGAACAAGTAATTTAGCTATACCATTTTCAAGGTAAAAGAGACAACCTATTAGCAATTACTCCTGATTTCTGATTCTCCTTCATAGGAAGTCCTCAATTTCGACTCGACTTACTGACTCTGTGGCACATTATGTAATGATCTCAAATTATTTTGGTTAGGTTATACATATTCTAGTATAATGATACATATACTTTTTTTGGTAACAAAGAAATTGTATCCTGCTAGTATACTTTATTTCTCATTAGTAGAGACAGTAGCATATCATGCTTTAGATTTAAGCTGTAAAAATCGCTTTTAAAGTAAAAAAATTAAATAAAAACAAGAATGACGGTGTTTTAAGTATTTTAATAAAAAACTCAATGTCACAACAGTGAGCTGACCATATAAGTGAAATATTCACACCACATTTTTGTTTATAAGACTAATAGTTTTTTAATTATTAAGGTACGATGATATAAATCTTTTCGTTACGGTCCACTTTTTAAACCCGTATGTTTCGGCGCGATTTTAAAGACGTTTCACGTCAAAACATCTGTTATTACACGCGACATGAGAGTTGTGCAACGGTCAACCCATTAAGACTTATGCGTTGCTGTGTCTATTCTTTGATATATTTGTATATTAACATTAAAAGTTAAAATGAGTAGCTTTAGTAACTAAACCCACATAGTGCAAGTCTGAATGCATTTTCGTAATATCAGTTTTAATATTTGCTGGAAATGGTCCATGGAGTTGATAATAGTACCTTAATAATGAACGTGTGGTCAGTACGTAAAGTTATCGGACTCCAGCGCCTGAGAAAGGAATTATTGTAAAATTATTTTTTTCACTAGTAAATTACACGGAGAAATAGTAACGAGTCATATACCGATTAATGGATTATTGAATTATCGCCAGTCACTTAGTCTGAAAACTATGATTTTTTTATATAACTTAAAAAAGACAATAGCATAACGCAGACGAAAACGAAAGTAGAAGCGTAAATAATAATGACTGAAATTGTGTAATAATAATAATTTATATCAGAACAATATTAAATACTTATGTGAAACCAAAACCCATTAAGTTAATTGAAACTTTAAACTTACTCTTGACTTGCGTATGAGTAATTAAGCTATTTAGTGTTTGATAATCTGGATATGTAACTTTACGATTGGAATATATTTTGAATATTGCTGTAAGTAAATCTGTACCGAATATTTATAAATTATATACGAACTGCAAACATGGATAACTTATTCAAGGATTAGTTATCCATTTTAATGCCAATTATTTACAGTGTATATATTAATTCTAATTCCAAACCGATAGACATTATTACTTCAATAATTGTAATTATAAAATTATAAACTACAATTTTCTAGAAAGATAGGCTAAGCTAGACTTGTCATTTGTTTTCCGTCCTCATTGTTTTAATTGGAAAGGCGGCGGCCAGTGTTGAATTCAACTTGAGCCGTTGAATAAATGTTGTTTCTACGCTTCTTCAGAGCCCCAATTCACAGCGCAAGTTTTATATAAATGAAACGCAAGTTTAGGATCTTTGTTATTTATTCTTATTACTTTTCCTTCAATGATAAAAAGTAATGTAGTTTTTTACCACGTTGGTGGCAAACAGTTTGTGATTTATTCAACATTCGTTATAAAACTTCTTAAATAAAGTGACTTTTTGGAATAGTCATTTTCGAGAATTGTAGAATTACTAAGTAGATACTTGAAAATGTAGGGAAAAGAAATAAACTTTTTAGCTATTATGATAATTGTTTAGTATTTCGCTATATTCCGCAGTTGACCGATCACGTCATTAATATTAATAAAATGATAATGTAACTATATTAAGCTAGTTCCTTACTTGACTGAAAATGTGTTTCAATTTATTTACCTCGCTTTATATTCATGGGGGCAGGGGAGAGATCACTTCTTTCCACTTGCATCCAACATACATTTCATGCATGCTTGTCAGTTACCGGTACTTTTGACCTGGCAATTTTAAATAATATATATATATATATATATATATATATATATATATATATTTTTTCTTACACTTACACCTTCTAGGGTAACGGATAGACATACATATATTATACACACACACACACATATATATATATATATATATATATATATATACTATATATGTTCTTTCAATATACCACACACGTATTTGGTATAAGTATGTTCGTCTAATTCATCTAGGCTTTCGGCCATCCTTACTACGCGTCGTTTTATTTATGTATTTAGGATTTTATATTAAATTTATATAATAAGTATCTTCTATGTATTTATTAACATCTGTTTATATCTCTGTATCATCTGAAGGTTTAATGATAGAAAATGCCTAAGGCATTTAAGATTTATTTACAGAATCTTGCCATTTCCTATTTTATGTATGCATAGAGATATTACCACGATACATCTATATATATAGCCAAACATCTCACACTTTTATGAATGATTGCACGTAAATTTATATTGACAACGTTGATACTCCGTTCTATTCCCCGTCGCGTATTACTTATTCATTGATCTGTCGAGGTAAGTTATATTTCTGCGCTGGTTTTACGTGCGCATATAGTATCTGTAGACGAGCGTTACATGACATGCTACAGCCGGCGTAGATTAGTGTTACTCGTAAATTAGACGCTACAATGTAGAACTGATGTCAATTTAAGTGCTACGACGTAGATAACGTTCGTATCGACGTAGATAATTCTCCTAAATCAATAATTTATTAGACATTTTCTGTATAATAAATATATATATCTTCAATTTTTTAATTAATATTTACATAAATACATTTAAGTTGAATAAATCATTATTTTTTAACTCAAAATCTATAAATCATAACGTTTTATAAAATTTTTACAGATATTTTAGTATCAATTATTACGTAATAGTTACGTTATCTTGTAAGGCATTTGCTTTTATTTAACAAAAAAAAACGTTTTAATAACAGTTAGTTATAACTAACAAGTATAGTTATAGCCTAAACCTACTTTATTATTGAAATTTTCATTACAAATAAATAAAATGTTTTTTACATAAAATTAACGTAAATTATTATGATTATGGAATGATAATTAAAAGGAAACTTTTCGATGTAATACACTAAATGCCTGGTTACCAGAAACAATAAACATTACTAATGATAGAGAAAAACACGGTTGCTTTGACAATTTTTTTCTGAATTCTTAGAATATAGTAAAAAACAGCTCCGAATTTGAATAATAATTTTGAATATCAATATTGAACACTATTTTCGAAGCCTCAAGAATTCACATCACGAACAAACGCCAGTCTTTGCCCGTCCCAATTATGAACAATAAAATTCATTGAAAAATTTACCTTGATATAACGAAATGAAATAAAAAAGAAATAATGTATTTCGACTGAAATTGAATCAAAGTTTTATATACGTTATATAGGTCAAAATTATTTAACGTTGTTTTCTGTTATATTGAGTAAGTAATAATTTCGATTAATGAAGCCACAAAATATAAGTAAAGACATGTACAATACTTTATACTGATATAATTAAAATTAAATTATATATTTCTATGTAACTTTAGCTCTTATCAGTAGGAATAATCTCAGTATTCTTTCTATTGACATGGAGTATTATCTGCAAACAACTGTGACTGTTATCATATTGAATGATCTGTGAATATTCATTCCATTTACAAATAATAAATTTTGTACTCCTATCGATTTTTAAGACATTGATGGGATAAACGGACTTTTAATCGAAATTCACAGTTTCTGATAACAAACATGTATAATTGTATTTATGCGCTAGAATATTAAAAAGAACACAATAGAAAGAAAAGTAACTAAACATATTGCTAAATATTGGTTTCTAATATTTATGATTTTAAATAAAATATTCCATCTTTTTTCTATTATCAGGAAAACCACAAAGTTGATAATAAATGGCAAACTCTGTGCTATCGCAGATGAATCTCTCTACGTAAATGGCCACATTCAAGCCATAAGCATTCATGATATGTGATGATGAATTAAGGCTCAAATGTTTCATATCAGCAATTATCGTAAAATCACAGTTTAATTTTTTTTGTGTTATCTTATTTAATAAGAAGACAATGTAAAAGTATAGCTTGCGCTGTGCTTACTTCACTGGTTTTTTAGATGGCAGATTTAGGATTCGAGTTTACCATGTCGCCCGTGAATGCAGTTAGATGTCCCTATAGTCTATACTACAGGAATATCAATTACATACTTGTGATAGCAAAATATTCAAGAAAAAGTGCAAATATATCCCAATAAACAAAATTTATTGGATGACCATCGTCCTAACGATTATCTTTAAAAATGTAGGCAAAAGTTCACTCTTCCATGCGACCTGTGGTTAATTCAATTGATAATTCAATTTCCTTTGTTATCCAAAGTACGAAGGCGAGCTTTTAATGAGTTTTAATGAAACGCTTACCCGTTTTAATAAACAGATAATGCTAATTCTAAGTTCATTAAAGCACTTACTTTATATATTAAATTTGAACATATGAAAGAATGAATAAATTATTTAAAAAAAATATATATTTCATAACAATAATAACTACAAATAAAGAATATAATATTCACTAAATATTCAACCTAAAGCTCTTTTTGTTGACATTATTATTTAATAACTTGCTCAAATGGCATGCAATGGCAAGTCGCGTACTTTGCTATAGCTGTCAACTTCATAATTCTCGTACTGAGTATTATGAACTTTGGTATACGTTTTTGCTATGTATTACGAATTTACACATAATTTTTAATACAATATAGACTCGATTCATTCATTGTCTAGCTATGACTAGGTTTCGTATTTTGTTTAGCTCGGGTTCATTGTTATATGTTGTGTTGACAAATGTAAAACTGACGAGATTGTATAAGGAACATTTCCGAAATGAACTTCTACCGAAATGGATTTCTCAACAATTGAGAATCTTAACATTTTATTATTCATTTAACAACAAAACGCTTGACGTAATCAAACATTTTGCTCCAGGAGTAAATTTTCCGCTGTTATATTTCCCAAGTGCAAGGTGAAGTTTAAGATTTTTAATCTCTTAATGATTTTGTATCATTTTTCCCGCACTAATTATAGTCATTGTGAAAAATAATGTATACACATGCAAAACATAGAAATTAAAAGAAAGAAATTTAAAATAAAAAAAATATATATATATACTCTAATTACAGACTAAGTACGTACCATGCACTTTAAGAAGAGTGTGACTTGTAGAGGGTAGTTTAACTATGTCGCTGGAAGTTACGAAAATTGTCGAAGGTAGTCAAACCAATGGGATTACCACAGACGTCTAATCACTTAAATTGTTTGGAATGCACAGAATGATAAAAGAATGAGAATGATAATTAAGTCACAATCACACAAATACTATGTAATTAAAGTTCTATTCCCTGCGGATTTACATAAAGAATTTGCGTGTAACCTTAAACACCTTTCGCTCTTAAGTTGTAATTTCACTCAAGTTGATTAACTGTTTATAAAGGGCGTGTGTCCTTAATCTCGTATCCCCACATATGCAACCATACATAAATTACTTATGTAAGTAGAATCCAAGAAATCTGCATAAAGGCGTAAATTACCCGGTCTTTCCCATGCGATGTTTCGTCTAAAACGAAATTACGGTCTTTTCATACGTGTCCCAAATATAAAGTGGCGAAACGTAATCAGTTATATGAAATCAGGCGAGGAGACAATGATTCGTTATTGAGTTATTGTATTAATTTCCGTACAATTAATACTAAACATAAAAGTATACTTACAAATTATAATATAATACACATCTCTTCGTAATAAATATTCTTTATAGAAAAATAATAAGTTATACACATTCTTCAGTTAGTCAGTTCAGTTAAAGTGAAAATTTGCATAATAGAATCAGAATTATTTTTAAATATAAATAAATCTTGTTTAACGCCAACAATACTATAATAATAATAATATAGGACAAAGCCAGTAAGTATCTTGACTTGGCATACGAGGTAACCGCCATGTGGGATGTTGATTCGACAATCATTGTTCCGATAGTTGTGTCTGCGAAAGGCCTGATAGCAAAGAGTCTCGATCAACATCTTAAGAGGCTCTCGCTTGACGGATGGATCAAGGGCCGGATACAAAAAGCAGTGATTCTCGACACGGCACGCATTGTCCGGTATGACCGGCGGCATACTAGGTTTAAGTTTTTTATAGTATTTACATTTATTTTATATATCTATATCGTAAAAAAACTTAAATTTAAGATTATTAATTAAATATATGAAAAATAATATAATAATAATCCCTCAGGGCAGCTTGTGGCGAGCTGTCGGTGAGTTGTGTCACCGAGGGTACAGATTAGCTTCAGGGAGGCGTATGCCACCCGCCTCTGTCTTGCCTTAAACAGCAGAGTAGAGTCGCAAGAGCAGATGCTCGAAGGGTGGAAGTGTAATCGGCGTCTCGATCGCTGTCGCAGACACACTTCTCTACACCCTTAGCCGTTCACCATCACCATTGTTGCTCTCTTCGCACCAATATTGGTCTGCTTTTTCGGGGGGCCAATTTAGTGAGTGGTGAGTCACCACCTGCCATATTTAAAATCAATTAGAAGGCTTTGAGAAGGCAGGTGACCGGAGTCTCTACCATAGTCCGGTTCTCATTACCACCGAAATCGAAATGCAATAGTCCACAGTCTTTTGACCACGACTAATGAAAATAGTTTCTGTGCATCTAACTGGGTGTAGTCTTTAGCTGCATTATTCATGATGCAGATAGAGATTGGACTCAGTTGGTACACTCCACGTACATTTTCTATCTGTATCCCCGCGCACGCCTTATAAAGGACCATGTTTTATAAAACCACGTGACATAAGCGACAATAATAGTAGACATTAATTAATTTTAGGGTATTTAGAGGAAATCTGCCTATTTAGTAAAGATAAATGTAAAACATTGAACGAAATACCATACAAAAATCAATATTTATAATTACTTGTTCAAAAACTATTGTTTAACTATTACTATTTCGTTATTATATTACACTGAGTAATATTGGTTATATTTAGTACTAGATTACTATAGAAATATATAAACAATGCAAATTGTCCACGGGTGAAATCGCGAGACACAGCTAGTTATCAAACATTCTGTAATATCTATTATAACATGATGAATACAGCGCGTCTAAGGCCTAATCGCCCTAACGTAGTTAGGGTAGGCTCGAGCCCGTCGGTGTGGACATATTTGAGCTGTGATGATACAGCGCGATAATTTTTGTGGTTTCACCAACTGTAACCTTTGCTAGTGAACAATTCTTAAATGTTAGCCATTATACAACTTATATTTTATATATGCCTCTTTACTTGTACTCATACCAATACTATTGGATTTAGTTCACAGTGGTAAGCAGACAGTCAGAAAACGGCGACATTAAACATTTTTTGTAATTTTATTTTACGTTATTAACTTTTTTCAGTAAGTCTGCTTTTAAAATTATCTCTTCGATCATTATTCTCTTTTCATTATTCAAATTCAGCTATACTTGGACTTACCTTTTACGCCGCGCAGCATTGTGAGATTTTTTTGCCTTAAATGTAAAGATCATTATCCAATATCTAAACGAAACATATTTTTAATTTCGGCTAAATTCCCTTTAACCACTTTTCAAAATGTTCTGCATTCATCTCGTTATGATAGTCAGTAAAACTTGTCTTTGATTTATAAAGCAACAAAATCCACCTAAAAAGCCTTCGTCGCTTTCAATGTGGCTAATAATATAATCGTCTTCCTTTAGCAGTAGCAGCTTTACGACTTATTGTTAAGTTTTTGAGAAAAGCTCGTCGCGGCGTATTAATTAAGCCAACCCGAGACTTGTACTGTGTCTAAAAATAAATAATATTTAAATATTACTTCTAAAACTTTGAATTCTGTGGTGTGGATATACACATATTATATACACGTAACATAAACGTAGATGTGGTAATGACGATACTATGTTTTACTAACTTGAAAATAAGGAATTTTTTTTACCATTATTCAGCTAAATCTCCTCTTGGTAATAAATGGATTTTCCTTGCTTGCGATGCTCTTTTATAGAAATATATTTTGCGCGACGAAATTATGTCATATTTGTCTATTACGGAACTGCGACGTTTGCGATATTTGATATTTATTGTTATTTTCGATATATAAACAATATATATTTCCTACTAAATCTAGTCTCGAGTATATTTTTAAATCGTTTCTTCTACTTCTAACATAGATTTAACCGGCAATATCTTCATATATATTTCTTTCATAACATTAACCGGTTTCTTGGCTCAAAAGCACTCATCGGTCGTGTAACCGACTGTAAAGATACGTGTAGAACTCAAGACGTTAAGCAAGATATCCCTTCATTCATTCTAACCTCTTACTTTATCTAGCAAATAACATTCAAATAATAGAAAGATATGATAAATTGACAACGGATTCTGTTTAATTTTGCAAAAAAGCTAAACATACTCGTTTCTGATAATTTTTTTGGGTTATTTGATCTTGTTTTAGAAATGCCCGTAATCAGTCAATATTTCTGATCATATAGTTTTTCTTTTTTATATAATTATAAGGAAATCGCCTTCAAAGTCTTAATTTCATTTAAATATAAATAATAAATGCGACTTTACGAATTAATAAGTAGCTGTTCTACGTCTGTTTGCGTAATTCTCGGAACAAATCTTTATTATTATAGCAACAACAAGGGTAAGACGATAATATTTCCTTCTCTTAACCAAATGCTGAGACACCCTCAGCATCAGCAATCAACGGTAGCAATAGATTTTTGACTATGTTGATATGACTTAAATTTCTATGTTGATAACCGATTAGCACAGATATGTTTGAAATCAGATATTTTATTTGTACTCGTACATAACAAGAAACGCAAATAACATCACCGGAAGACGTGTGCAGACGTATTGTGGAGCTTTTTTACAATAATCTCTTTCAATTCCAAGGCTTTAACTCTCGAGCTTTAATAAATATGTCTTTAATATCTTTTTTAACTTAGAACCTACGAATAGATCGATTTGTTCAATTTATAAGGTCCATTCGGTGGAATATGATTTCACTTTGATTTTTTTCAGATTTTTTTTCAATTCCGTTTTGTAAATTACATGGCGTTTTTATTTTGCAAGTTTTGATGCATCTTGCATTTTTTGCATTGCTTGCATCTTTTGTTGACACACAAGCATTTGTGAATCCAGTATCACCAAATTAAAAGGTAAATGTTAAGACTGCTGAGGTATCAATATATACATATAGATATATATATATTACGCGATATATATTACGCGTATACATATATATATATATATATATATATATATATATAATACAATTACAATTACAATATAAACTAATTAATCCTAACTAATATTATAAATGCGAAAGTGTGTTTGTTTGTTTGTTTGTTTATTTGTTTGTTTGTTTGTTTGTTTGTTACCTCTTCACGCTTAAACTACTGGACCGATTTCAAAAATTCTTTCACCTTTGGAAAGCTACATTCTCCCCGAGTAACATAGGCTACTTTTTATCCCGGAAAAATCGACAGATCCCACGGGATGCGCAATAAAGGCTTCGCTCAAAAACTACTGCACAGATTTTTATGCGGTTTTCATCAATAGATAGAGTGATTCTTGAGGAGTTTTGCGGCATTTTTTATCTCGGAAAAACGGATAGTCCCACGGGAAGCGCGATAAAATCTTCGCACCATAAACCGACTTCCGCGTATATGTAGCCGTGGGCAAAAGCTATGACCCTTAACCCTCTATACACCCAATCCCGAAATCCACGCGGGCGAAGCCGCGGGCAGAAAGCTAGTAATAAAATAATAGTAAACTATCTCCAGCTCCATCATATTATACAAACTAATTTAATAGAAGCTATCGGGCACGAGGTTAAATTCCTTTCACTCTTTGCTTCAAGTATTTTAATTACTGAAGAATTTCTTTCAGCTGCCGGCAGTTTTGCCATAATTTTAATATTTATATGTATTTTAACTCCATACGTTAGCAATTTGTGGCATCCTTACAAATATTTTAATCGTTGGTATAATTACAATTTTGAAAAGCTTGTGGTCACACCGCCAAATAAAGGCAACGCTAAGGTTATTTGTTTGAGATAAACGAGGATACTTATGTGATATTTAATAAAAAAGGATCCAGGCAAATGACTCCATTTCACGTAATGATCAATGAAAATAGAGTTCAAATACGAATATTTTTTTTTTTATACTACAATGGTAGCAAAAAGGCTTACGGCCTGCCTGATGGTAAGCAGTCACCGTCGCCTATGGACGCTTGCAACACTAGGGGCATTACAAACGCTTTGCCGACCTTTTTAAAAACCTATTTACTCCCTTTTTGAAGAACCCCATACTGTAATCCCCCGGGAAAGCCTCAGCAGGGAGCTCGTTCCACAATCGGAGCGTGCGCGGAAGGAAATTACGTTGAAACCGCACTGTGCGTGACCATTTAGGCTCCAGCATGTGAGGATGAACACCCTGCCGATGGCGAGCGGTGCGATGGTAGAATGTGGCCGTGGGCATCACGTCGAACAATTCTTTGGAACACAACCCGTTGTATAAGCGATAGAAAACACACAAAGAGGCTCAGTCTCTTCTCAGACTTAAGGGCTCAATACCGCATGTGAGTATAGAATATAGTTTATGCAAGAGTATCACGTGTTGCTTTTTCCATCTTCGCCTTACGGGCATGCTTCTTTAAATCTGAGAGCCAACAGTAATGTGCTCTAGTAAGTCAATTACATTTTTTGAAAGCGGGACATAAAAACGAGTAACTGAATATTATTATTCAGGATGACAAGCAGTAGTCACCGCACACGCAATTAAAACCTTTTCAGTGCTCGCCTCAGTATAAACTTACTAAACTTACTCCTTTCGAACTGTCCCTTACAAAGAGTAATAAGTGCGTTTGACAACGGACTCATCTGACGTTAAGTCTAAGATGGAACACGCAAACTCAAAGAGTAAATACTCTTGCCTTGAAAATCCCTACATTATAAGTAACGGGGACCAAAGACGCAGGTAAGGAATTCCATTACTTGGCGGTTCGCATAAGGAAGGACTAAGCGAAACGAGAGGTACGTAGAGGTGTAATATCGACAAAATACGGATGGAGTCTCTGGCCGCGTCTTGTCCTCCGATGGTGGAAGGGTGTAGGCGGAATCAATTCATGCTATTCCTGAGCATTTTGCATTTAGCCTAGCCCATGATTCCACAAGTGGTTGAAAAGATACGGATTTAAGTCGCTATATACTTCCATGTCGAGCATGGTGATAGTTTATTCTGTAGTGTCAGTGTTGTGCTCTGGAGAAAAGATAGGAAGATTAGACCATGTGATTAAATACCGTCCTCAATGTCAATAGTTGTCAATTGCTCGTTAAAGAGACTGCTATATCTTGTCGTTTATAATTCAAATGCACCAGTCAATCTTAATGAACAGCTTAAGCAATTTTATCTGCAATTATCCTTAATCAAAGATCCTCACTCGACTTGTCACTAATACTATTTACCTGTCTCTATTTAACTCCACACTTCTTGTATTATTCTAGATCTTTTTTAAGACCGATATATCTTTTTATATAATATACAGACAAACAAGCAGATTGTTTATCGGATGGTAAGAGTTTAGAGTCGCCTATAACGCACGTGATTCCTCTAAGATTTGTAGCAAATCTGCAATTCCTTCAAGAGCCTACGCCAAAGTGTACGTTACCAATATGTTACATCAGATGTAAAGTTACCCTTCACACAGCTAATAAACGACAAAAACAGGTAAAAACGGAAGTACCTAAGTAGACGATTCTGGTATAATCTCCTCCAGTAAAATGAAATAAATCTGTTGAAGTCAGACTAAAAGTTGTGCACTAACACAGACATATCTTGACGTAGTATGAAATAAAGTCACAAACGAAGTCGAAGATCTAAGCAAACACACGCTCGCTTAGCTTTTTTATAATACTTAATGGATTTGCAATACAAGTTTCTTAAGGGAAAGTTTAATATACTTACTTCATGCACATTGTAATTTTTAGAGAGAAGCCATGAGAAGTCGAAACGAGTCGCTAGCTTAAAAATATTGTGGAAAACATTTCCCTGAGCTAAGGTATTGTACTTAGCTTCACACTTATAGTTTTATATAGTATGTTCTGTATCTATTTCTTAGAGAGTATATATAGGTATGTTTATTTGTTTCTAGATAAAGAGTTATCAATTAGAATGTACTATAACTGTTTTGCGATTTGCACTTTTTACACTACTATATATTTTTTTTATATTTTCCTTTACCTCGAGGTTGTCTGAGTGAAATTGATTTATTTGCAATAAGGCCAACTTTTGTGTTTTTGTCTCCTATTCAGCATTGTCAAGCTAATTGTTCTTTGTGTAACAAAATATTCATTTATTCAAGGAAGGGAACTGACGCTGTATTTCTCACACTTGGAGTGCTGATGAACGGGCAACGTTCTATACTAATCTGTACTGAGTTAATGTGACTAGAGAGAGCTCAAGTCTCCCTTGAGACAGGCTATGATTTGCTCTGGCCGTATCAAAGCTGACACGATGTATGGCTCTACATTTAACATCATTTGCAAGATTTAGGATATCATCCAATGAGCAATTTCATTATGTGTCCTTTAAAACTAATAACTTTATGTATGACGCTGTTTATTGACAAAAACTTTGAACGTTATATTAAAAAGTGTTTTTATATACTGTGTGATTTTTTTTTTAAATTTATTACAGCTTAGTCGGGAAAGTATAATTAAATAATATGAGTATTAATGATGAAAACACTAACCAATCTATTATATCTTATTGATTAAAAGAAACTTCAACATTTAATAGATTATCAAAAGAAAAAAGATCTCATCCATCTAGATAAATATACCAGACATTTAATTTTGATGCAATTGCATAAAGATGGTATCACAAAAATGTACGTACTCCTCCCCTCTGAAATCTGTGTAGAATTGCAATAAACAAAGTTCATCATTTTCATCGCGTTCTAGTATAACATGAAGCGAACCCTTTGCCATTGTTTTATTTTTTATTACTGTGATTGCAAACAATCATTGCGAATCTGATAGTTTGTAGTAACCACCCACTTTGTCAAAGCTAATTGACACTTATTTATTTGCAATGCCGCTCAATCGCTGTCTAAGTAAAAAAAAGTTTTTTGTATTTTTTTGTCGCATTTGAAATCGGATATATTTCATTATTTCGATTAAATCATTGATTGCCGAAAAATCTGCGTGAAGTTACATCTACCAGTACAGATGTTACCTTATGTAAACAATATATAAATATTGTTAGATGTAAAGTTTCATATATATTTATATAATCAACACATACAAACAGAACAAAATAATACATGTGGCAAATTAAAAAATAATTTAAAAACCAAACATTAAGTACATAAAAGAAAATAATTAGCCAAGTAATAAAAAAACTTTCATTTTTATTGTAGTAAGTTTGTGATGTGGTAGTTTAAAAATCAAAGTAAAATTAACTTTTTTATTGAGGAAACTCACATGAATATAAAATTACTCACATAAAAGTTTATATTTTTACAATATCTCATATTTTGACAAATAGTATTTGTCCAAATATTTATTGAAGCTTGCTGCGTAGTGAACTACATATATATAACTATATATACATATATACAATTTTTTTTTGAAGGGTTGGAATGCGAACTTGTGCACCATGACATCGCGCTGGCAAGACGCGGCCGTGGGGCTCTCCGGTCAAGAGGACCGGCCTACCTACTAAAACCCCCCCTGAGTTCTCTGGGCCCATACGGGGCACATGGCGGGGTGCGCTCTCGCGATTCGACCGCCATGTCTCCCGGGGCCGGCTCGATCAAGAGTTGGTCAAGCCACCGCCAAAGGAGGGACTGTCCGAGAACCCCTGGACAGTCCCCCAGATAGAGAAACTTCACCACGGCGTGCGCGCTTAGCCGGACGCGCACGTAGCCTCACATATATACATAATATATACCATGCATTCAGTAGCAAAAACAGCATGTCTACTGCTGTCTATTGCCCGTCGGCTTTCGACCTCTGCAAGCCTTTTTTTTTTGTTCCCGTGACGTAAATGTATAAAATTGCATTCCCCGGCTGTGGCGAGCCGGCGGTTATGTGGGGCTCTCCTCCCCAGAAGGAGGCCTACCCACTAAAAACCTCAGGGATGGCCTTCCTCCGGCATGTAGGGAACCCCTGGGAACCCCCAGCCTCCGCTCCCCTGCCTACAGGAGAGCCCTCCTCGGGGGAGGCTACACTACCTCCCCCGATCTCCTCTACCGATGACGCACCCCGGTCACGTAAGAGGCGTGGTCCATCCCGGGTCGCCGTATCCGCGGGCGCGACGTCCTCGCGTTCGCGGCCTCCTTCTGGAGCATCACTGCTTCACAGAAGGAGGCCACAGCCCTCCAACACCCTCTGCCAGCCTACCAAGTAACCGCTTTATGCTCTGCTCTAAGTTATGTATATATATATATATATATATGCGAATCTAAGAAGAACCGCATGTACTATAAGCGATTGTAACCAATTACCATCTATGGACAGTCTGCTTATTTATTTACATATTTGCGTAAAAAAAAGCATAAAAACTTAAAGATGCAAAATCACGAAACATTATTCGTCACACAGCACCGCTACGGACTAAGATACCAACAACTACGAGTATAATAACTTCAATGTTTCCATATTAAACTCCAAATTAGTAATTTATCGAGTCTATTTCATCGATATACAAGATAAAATAAAATATATTATCTACATGTACATATAAATCTTATATATAAAAATGAATCGCAAAATGTGTTGGTAAGCGCACAATGCCTTTACCGATTTGGCTAATTTTGGTCTTGAATTATTCGTAGAAGTCCAGAGAAGGTTTGTACGTAGAGAAAATAAAAAAAATAAAATTTGAAAAAGTGTAAAGTCAACATTTTTATACAAACAATTTGTATTAATACTTAAAAGCCAATTTGAACCTTTGGCAAGACAAAAAAGTGACGATAGTTCTGTCAAACAAATTTAATGTCATCATATGTCATTTCAAGTAAGAACAAAAAACTGCCACTTTACAAATCTTTTTGACAGGACGAAGTCTGTCGGGTCCGCTAGTCTTTAATAAAAATCGCCCTAGTATTGCAGAGACGACCATATAGGAAAGGGTTATGCTTCTCTCGAGGGTTCCACGATACATTACAATATACTTCTAATCTTGCCTCTACCTATATATGTTGGTACCTATATATTTTTAGGCTAAATTATGGCTGCGATATGTCAATCGGTTAATACGTACAAAAAAAATATACATCAAACACATAAAGTTTGCAGACGTTAAAAATATAGTTGTCAGACAATTTTAGTTATTTGATTTTAACAAGTCTGAGTTACTTGAAAAGATGTCATTTCAAAATTATTTGTAATATAATAATTGAATTTCGTATTCGAATCCGACTTTGTCTTTAACTTTTGATAGACGACGAGTATGAATTTTGTTATTTATAAAAAAATGGCAAAAAGATTTTTTGTTGAAAATATTATAAGATTTATCAAATAAATCTGAAATCTTTAAGTTCAATACGCGATCAAAGTTTTGATTGAAAGTGTGCTCCGTAGTTTCAAGTATGAAGTCAGCTACAATTTACAAAGTTTAAGGAAGCTAATTTTGTTTAAGCAAAAGTGAAATACCGCGGAACATTATAACTTAGCAAAACTCTGCAGTTCCGACTGATGAGTAAACAGAATTAAAACATGACATAGTTAAATTACTTTAATAACTTAACTACGTAATTTGATTAAATATCCATGTAAATATACACGTATGAAAATAGGATGGTGAGATATAATATCTATGTAAATATAGACGTATGAAAATAGGATTATAATATATTTATCAAAGTGTGTTTGCTAAAAAAAATCTGTAGAAATATCTTTGTTAAATAACCCGACTATGGTTCTAGGTAATTTTGAAATGAATAAACCTTAAATGAAATTCTCTCATTAAGGTTTTAAAGTAACCCACTGTCACTCTTACAGTAATACAAATCTAACACGCTAGTATCGACAAAAAATATAAATACATATTCCAGAAAAGTATAATTGTTCTTTTGGGGCACTCATAAATAGGACGATATCGGTTGTTTCTTTTTCATGTCAATCGCTTTCATCTGCCCGGTTTCTGAGTACATTTTGTCAATGGTTTATCTGTTCAATAACGCTATTAGTTCGATAACTCCCAACAATTCGTTTCTGAACACCGTAGAATTAGATAAACTCCGTTTAAACTTAGCTTAACCTAACTGACCATTTAGTGCCGTTTATCGGTCCCATAACTTTATTTGACGTTTATGTATCTGTGGTTTATGTATGGCAAACAAAAATCTTAAGGCTATTAACGTGGTAATTTTATGTGAAATTAAATAGTGACAGCTACATTTTAAATTATCATATTTAAAAAAGACAATGAGATCTACAATATTAAATACGAGTAGTTCTTCAAAGTCGGATACAGAAGTACTGGAGTTCATTTCTGGAATATCTATACCCAGAAACTTACGAGAAAGAAGAAATTCATTTGAAATGTTAAAATAAAGTACCGCGACACTACAAAGTAAAACAATTAAACACAAACGAATTCAAAATCCGTGCGAAAGCATGCCATTTTTTTTTTTTCATCTATAATCTTTTTATTTTATCGATTTATGCGTATGATTCATACAGGCAATACTATCGAAATGTTAAAAAATATTTCATAAAACAGTGTTTTAATACTTAATATCGATAAAAAAAATGTTATAAATGTTTAAATTGTAATTATGGATGAATTAATATAACAAAGTCAATTTTTATTTCATATTTTGTGAACAGACCCATCTAGTGACATAATTTAGAACTACTTAACTGTTTCATAGCTGTTGAAAGCACGGTCCCGCATTCAGAAACTCACTGACAGTTATGAGACGTTTATCTTTTCGATAACTTTGTTGAATCATTAGTTATTGAGAGCTTAGCTAAGGTATTCAGAAACTGGGCACATTTTCAGTCAAAACGTCACAATTAAAAGTTGCAGAATTGCCACAATGTTACATATGTACGTATTTCATTTATTGCGTCAATTTCAATTCTAAACGTTGCGCATTATCGAAATCTAATTAATTATGGGAAGAGGCATATTACTCGCGAGCCAAATGAGAATTCCTCACGTTTGCCGGAAATACAATCTCACCGTGCCACCATTAATCTTATTTGGAACACAAACGAGACAAGGATGGAAAGTAAGCCGATTCGAGCTGTTTGGGAAAAAGCTGACTAATTAATATGGAATCATTTTGCCTTTAGTTCTTAGTGTACTATACATATCTAATAACCAAACAGTCAAGCGTTACCACTGCTCATGCTTGATTATATGTATGTTAGATTTAATTTTATAACCTATAATTTAATAATATATAAAATAATGAAATAAGTGATTGTGATTGTTTTGTACCGAACATATGTATATAAATTATGTTTATTGTGATCTGATCTGACATTTATCCAATTATATATATAGTTGTAATGACAACATTTTTAAAATACGATAAAAAATATTATATGTGATGGCTCAAAATAAACTTGTTACAAAAAAGGAAAGGAATTGCTATGGTGAACGAACTAATGCATTCCTTGTTCCTCGGTTTATCAATTCTTTGCCTACCTCCATCCGCAATTTATTAGTCACAAAACATAAAAGTTCAACTAAAAAAGTATTATCTGTATGAGTTGTGATTGTAACGTAATTGTATCGTATGGATATCTAAGTAGTTAAAATTTGTGTATATTATGTTTACTTACTGTTATGTTTTTATAATATAACTAGCGGACCCGACAGACTTCGTCCTGTCAAAAAGATTTGTACAGTGGCAGTTTCTTGTTCCTAATTATTTTATAGATAATGTCGCATAGCCAACCAAATCGCAAAAAAAGTCTAGAAATGACCTATTACATTTTGTGGCTATTCAATTTTGGAACGTGACATTAAATCCTCCAACGATGTATTCTGTGCTCCAACGCACGCACGCACACTGTTTTGATAGATATGATTGAATTTCAACTATATGTAGCGTTAATAAAGCGCAAATTGACTCTTTGATGTTAGGAACACACCTTCATTGCTTAGACAACAGTGAGTGCTTGCAATATGAACTTTATACAATAACAATAAAGCTCAATTCGACTGTACGTTTTAGTTAGAAAACGTTTGCATGGGAAAATAAAAGGGCTGTTTTTAGGGTATTTCCGATAATTATTCGAATTTTCCTCATTGTAAAAACCCTCCTTGAACTTCAACGAACATTAACAAAAAAGAATTGACCAAATTGGTCCAGGCGTTGTTGAGTTATGAGCTTACCAACACATTTTGCGATTCATTTTTATATATAAGATAATGAGTGTTCACGACCTACCTAAATTGAGAACAGAATTGTTATGGCTTAAGTGATATCTATATCTAATTTTTAATACTATTTTATGTGATTGAAAAATAAATTAAAAAAAAAAGTATTTTTATAGTGTAAAAATGTATTATTATATTATCATGTTAAAAGGGAAAGATAAAAATGGAGTTCTTCAGCGCTTCTTGCCTGTTCTTATTGAGAAGGTTTCCTCAATTTACAAACAGCTATTAAGTTTTTTTCCTTGTAGGTATCCGCTTATGAGTTTATGTAGCTTTTCAGCTCTTTGTTTCCTTTACATTTTGGTATTTTGACGTTAATAAGATTGCAAAGGCCTATATTGATTACACATTATTTTGAAATATAATACCAATAACTACTTGAGTAGTTAAAGGGTTTATAATTTGACTAATTTAATAGGATCCCGGTTATACCTTAATACAAAAAATAAATTGATTGATATAAGTTAATAAAATTTAAATGTAAATTCTGATTAATCCAATTCACATATTTACTGAAGATCCGCTCTTTAGATGTTATCGCATCTATGTGGATCATCTATTCTCATTACCTGAACTTGCATAGTCATCAAGTACGAAGTTAATTAGACGAGAATGATTGATGAACCGAACGTGAATAACGTACGGTTTTGCTGGATGTCCTATATAGGTCACAAATGACATACTGTATAAAAAGAAAACAACTAAGCGGACTCGGAAATCTTAACTGTCTTGCCATAGAGCAGCATCATATTAAAGAGAATGTGCAGGAAGGAGGACAGTAAAATTACTAGCAAATTACTTTGGGTACATTTCTTTTAGAAATTTTAGACAAAAATGACTTAAAATGTAAAAGTCTGCATATGAATAAGTTTTAAGTAATAAACAGTTTATGTATTATTAAAATGGAAAAGATATTTTTATTGATTTAAATTATATTCTAGAGTTTCGTTTAGTCTGGGGTTTAATTATATATTATATGAATTATACGAATCTGTCTAAAATTGCTATAAAAAAGGATATGAAGTCTATAAGTCCATTTGTGTATGTATTGTATTTTAAAGTATTAAGCTATATTTTAATTTATTTGTAATATTAGTAATAAGTTAATTTTATTGTATTATAATATTCTTTAATTGTAAATATATAGTTAGAAATCACTCTCACATTTTACAGATCGACTGGTAGAGAACGCCTCTGCAATTTAGACCGCTTTTATACGAAAAATATTAAATAAACATCTCAAACCTTAAATGTAAAGCGTACAAAATGTCAAATAAAACAAAATTAAATGCTTAGTATTTGTTATAAACTTAAGAAACTACTTAAGAAAATTATAATAAAGGAACTCAGATCAGATAATTCATTCAACTTTTACACTATGAACTCTGTTAAAATATTATTGACCAACTAAGCACCAGATGTTGACTAACTTGTTTTTTATCTCTATATATTCACGCACCAGTTTCTGAAGTTGTTTGCTTTTATTGCTTCGTGTCCCTTTTTATTAATGACGGGGCGGAAACTTTTTTCATTATAACCTCAGGGCGGTCAAACATGACACATTAATTTTATTGGACTTCACGAGCGCTATTGGTCTTTAGAAGCTAAGAGCAAGTTAAGCACAACTACGATCGATCGGTGGTTAATCGTTATTGGATCACTTAACAACAGTAAATTTGGTATAAATTGATTAAAATCGAGATTAGTTTGAGACTTTCTAAGTATATAGGCTGTGGAATGTGTATGACATCCGGTCATTGAAGCGAACTTAGAATACAACTGTTGCTTTGATTTTTTCCCTAAGAATGTAATCCTATACTTATAAATTAATCTCTAGGGAGGTCAATTCTGTACATGAAATATATTTACAAAATAACTACCAGGGGGTGATTAGGGATCGATTCTGATGCCAAAAATGCAATCTCTGTATAACCGTTATAGAAACAGTACTCAACGGATTTTAAGGAAATTTAACGGTACAATTATTTTTCATACAGGTTATAGTAAACTTTTCATCAGGCTACAATCAATAGGAGCAGAACAGTGAAGGGAAATGTTGGGAAAACGGGAGAGAAGTTACATTCGACATAAATTTGTTTTTCAAATTAAATAAACAAATTTTGATATTTAATAGTTAACGGGATACCCAAGAGTGGAAGCCTACAGGACAATGCCACCGAAGCGCAGCATCAAGCTCAGACTGAAAACGAGAATACCAGTGCTACAATCTTACTCGACGGTAGCATAATGCTCAGTTGGTCTCCGGTTCGACATTGTCACAAACTGACCATTTGTTATTATAATAATAATTATTTTATTTTTAGAATTTGTTTCTTTTCTTTTGTGTTCTTGTGTGTGCTGAATAAACGTTCTTTCTTTCTAATAATAGGCGGAACTACAAAAGATCTGAACAGGTCGAAGTGTGAAGTACTCTTTTAGAAGTCTACCTTCACCCGTAATATGGTATATTTATTATCAGGAAAAAATAATACACAATATAATACAACAAGTATAACTTAACAACTTAGATGCGCTACCTAGTAATTGAAGTGCAAGCTGTTGAAAGAAATGTTTCAATATAATTAATTCTACATAAGTAATATAATTATTTTTATACTTACAAAGAGTTATTCAATATAGCATGTGATAAAAGAAAAACCTTGACTATTATGACTCCTTTTTTTTATGACTATTATGAATCCTGCAATAATAACCTGTAGAAATCAGCGATCCTTCAGTCTATCACACTAATGTACAAGTTTTGTTGGTAATGCACAATACGATTTCGATACGAATACATAAGAACCACGAGATGTCCTAAAAATATTACAAATGCGCACAAATTCTTTGTATGTTCAATCAACCTTCGAGTGAAGGTTGATTGAACATAAACATCATGTAAACCAAGCAGATAAGGCACAGGATAAAAGAAAAGTTGTAAGTGCCCGTCTTGGGTTTATCCTAAGCTCTTTGTACAAAATAAATATATTCATAGCGAGTTTGATCAGGCATAACTTCGTCCCCGCGGCCGTTCGCCGATTCTAAAGTTTGCTACTTGAAATGGTGCACTCGAATGGAATGGAAAATAATGAAACCCTTTATATTAATATATAAAGTATATATACTTCATATATATTAGTTACATAATTGTCACTATAAATAATTATTAAACCTAGAAACAAATTATATGGCAAAATAACATTTTCCGGGTCAGATAGTATTTATATATAACTTACAACGACGAACTTAGAAAGATTGATGTAGAAAATGTGTTTACAACAAATGATTTAAATTTAATAAAACGCGGGCAGACATGTATGTAATCATATATATTTGAATATACTCAACTTATTTAATATTAAATTTATTAATAAAATATACATATAAAGTAATAAATAAAAAAAATAAATAAATATACATGTATAGAAAGAGGAAAAGTTAATACCATGTAATTGCATCTACCTTTAAAATTCGCCAGTTCTCGCCATTTCATATAAAATAAACTTCAAAACATCATTATGATGTTAATTAGGTAATTAACTATATTAAGCATACTTTAAACACTCACAAAATAAACATATTCCAGTTTCCTACACAATTCTGTATTGTTGAATACTCGTATTATGACGACGTATGTCTTGAGAACCGTTGTAAACTCGATGGTGGTCGGCTGAAGTTGCTTCCTTTGTATGCAACGTATTCACATCCTTAATTCAGCTACGAGAATGTCAAAACTTCCAGTAGCTGTACTTGCACCTACAGTCTGAATAATTTCGCTAGTCTTACTAAATTATACTAATGTATTGTACATAAACTTAGACTGGCCATTTTCTTTGTGTTTTTGTACGCTAAAGGGGTATTTTTTCGGGGATAGATCCTGTTATTTTAATTTTTATGCTTCTTGATTTACATATTTATTGATGGTTAAACGGGCTAAACTTACCATAAAGCTTATTGCACTTACAAAAAGTTATACAACAAACAGGCGATCTTATTTAAGTATCAGGCAAAGAGATGCGGAGAGGTTAAAACCCTAGGGAACGGAATTTATACCAAGCAGATTCGAAAATTATGATATTTACATTGAGGCCTGCTAAATACTGTTAAAGTGGTTGATACTTATTAGAATTTATGGACTTGTTGTTGAAAAGTACTGTCCTAATAAGCATTTAATTTTTATTTAAAAAAACCGTCGCCCTACACTAGGATTTTTATCCTTTCTCGTGGGTACTCCCATAAACAGAATCTCACATGCACATATACCCAGAGCTGAACAATATTTTGGAGGTTGTACAAAATATCTATCCCGTGCGGGAATCGAACCGAAATCGAATTGTGTAGGTGCCGATCACTCGACTCATTGGCATGTACTCGTATGCATTACCTATTGTTTGTCCTGTAAGCGGACAATTACTACTTAAGGCACAAACTACTATCCAGAACTTTGGGCCATTGATGACACTATCCATATTGCTTGTTACGTTATAAAATCATCTCCTGTTTACAGCATTTACAACTCCGTGTATATTTATCACTGGCAATACAAAAGTTGTACCATGAATAATTTATACTCTTAACAAAATCGCAATTTAAGGAGGTTGTATAATGTTCAAAACAAACTTCTCGCCGGCCCTTGTCGGCTTGGACGTGAGTTTTTATTAGTACACGTGACAATTCAAATGACCTGCAATATCTATATATTATTATTATTTATTCCGAATGCATTTTTCATAATATTTATATAGTCATGTTAAGTCATTTTTTATTCAAATTTTATTATTATATTTAAATTTATGTTTATATTGAAGTTTCCCATGTCTTCTGATTTGTTGTTTATTTGAGTAAAGCCCTACTGAGGGCTTGTAGTGTCCTAGAAAATGTGCTGGTGGGACGATCTTGGCAAAACTCCTCCCGTGCAACTTGTGGTCGCTCTGTTTCTAACTCGAGTCTCGAGAGGAGTTGCTTTGTCGTCCCGGTATCTTAGCACCATTTTGGTAATTTATAATTTCGCACGGAGCCGCCGAATGTGCTTCGGAAATTAATCGCACAATGGCATCATCATGGTTACCGATACAATATTATAATAACATAATTTAAGCAGACTCTTCGCAGATTTCACAGATAAGTTTTAATAGTGACATTTTTCTAAAGGACGATTCTCATGCTTTCTAATTATGAAAATATTATCTAAATAAAAAGTTTGTCAAAGACTAATCTAATCACTGTGAAGTTCTACTCAATCACTTACTATCACAAACATTCCGGCTTAAGATACATATTCTTCATCATACTCAGTGGCTAAACGAGACTACCCTCACGTCCATACGCGACGGCAAAAGCCGCGGGTACTGAATTCGGATTGCGAATTACGGCAGTTTGAGACTACGACTACGAAAGCGCTACGCAGATTAATCTCGCCCTACACGACTTCCTATAGTTACATAAGTGCACAGACGTAATGCACTTGCACTTGATTCTTGATTGCTAGACGGGTAAAATGATAGACAATATTTACAATCGCACACGATACAATCCTATTCTAAGTATAAAGACGGTGACCTTGTACTGGAAAACTTGTGCTGAAAACCTTAGAATCTTTGAAGAAAATTATGATATTGTGGGAATTGTCAGAAATATGACGAAGTGTCAAGTAAGTTGGAAACAATCTACCATCTATGCAGGCGAAGTCAAGGGCACTAGCTAGTTGTTTATAATAGCATTATTTTCATATGTAGTCTGTTCTCGACCAGGTACTTTTTTTTTTCTTTTGGAGGGGAAATGCTCCTTATTATGATAGGTTTTATTTTAGGCGCAGTTATTATTGTAATGAAACTATTTATTAGCACTTTTACACTGTTTATTAATTAATAAATCAATTACAACAATTGGAGACTCACATTCTAGTTCTTTATTGAAGATGTCTCCCACGCAGAGAGTAAATCATAGACAGACATAGATTATCTAAAGTGTTGACACAGATTATATCTTAACATATTATGCACCATGACGCCACGCTGGCAAGGCGCGGTCGTGTGTGGGGCTCGCCGGTATGAGAGGACCGGCCTACCCACTAAAACCCGCGGAAATGGCAGGTTCCGCTTCGCGACTCCACTGCAATGCGCCCCGGTCTCGATCAGGTACTGCGATTTTTCACTGCGTTCCACAGTAACATCTGACAGACATTAATGTGAGCTAAAGAAGATGATAGAATTTTAAAAATGGTACTATTGTTACTGTTTATGTACTCGTATTTCTAAATTCATAATTTTTCTTTGTATTTCGTTTCTTTTGATTAATTTGTCTAATATTTGGATAAGTCGTTTTTGCGTTATTTACAATAATAATGCCATTATTCAGATTTCCATTGTTCGATTATGAGCAACATAACTAACATTATTTTGTTGTATATATAGATTAATTAAGATTATTGACCAGGTATTATTCCGTACCTAGCTAAGAGTTGTTTTAGACTAGACAGGGATTGCTTTGAGCATATTTCTTGGATGCTGTCGCTTTCGATCTGAAGTGATCCATTTTGTAACTGTCTTGAATTACAATACCGGCCAATCAATTTTGTAAATCCAGCCCATGTCTTGGCTACAAAGCATCAGGTTTCTGAATAGGATACAAATAGATAGGTAGTAGGTACGTCCATTTATTATCCTCTTATGTTTTAAAATAGAAAGCATGAAATTTTAAGGAACTGGATTTGGTGAATTTGACGGGATTTAATATAGTTTTATTAAATCCCGTCAAAATCACCAAATATAGTTTTATAAAATTTTTTGAATGCTGGTCTTCAAATTGAACTATACAAGACTTTTGAAATATATGTCATACATACTTTGTTTAGTATTTCTAATATATGTAAGTTTTCATTTACTGTATATTAAACTAGTTAATTTGTACTTTGTACTGATATTTTTACGTGTGAATCAAATTTTTAGAGTAATGAAAGCCTCGATTTTACTATAATGGATTAAAATTGTAGAGAAAATTTTATTCTGAATTGAACAAATATACCTTTGATATTTAATCTTGTTTCTCATCATGACATTTCATATTCGAGGTGCATGGAGCCTACTTTAACAATGTTAGCGCAATTCGGACTTTAGTGAACCATGCTGGCCCAGTGTAGATCGGGCGACTACAACTTTGATTCCCTTTGCATATATGAGTATATGCAATTTTATTCCGGGTTCCCCGAATCTTCCAATATTATAATAAACCTAGCGTCCTCTTAGTTATAATATCGAAACTCAACCTTGTACTCTCGTTCATTAAAATCTCTTTTTCTACAGTGTTTAACATTATAGAGATATTCCTCTTCCAATGCGCATATTGAACCTACCGTTGATATATTGATAGTTGATAGGTTGATCTCCAAAAAAATCTTGTACCATCCTTATAGCGATTAGTCGTCTGATAGCTATCATAAAGATAGCCATGTATTGACTCACAGCTAAAGCCTCTAGTATCTGAGACATTTCTGTTTAAAAATAAAGAGAAAATAGGAACAGCTTTAATAAATTCAGTTACAAGAGCAGCAAATAAACAAAAACGAAATAGCTTAATAACAAGAATGTTGACAACAATCCAGTTGCCTATCCAAAAAAAATAAACTTCACAACAAAATAGTTTAATGTAAGTCGGGGCACTCCAATGAAATTAAATGGAACTGATCGTATATGTAATTGTTTCATCAACATCTGTGTGATAAAGAAATAACTCCCGGATATGTACTAACTTTTAAAATACTTTTTAATCATGGTAGATAGAAAGACATTTAATAAAAATTAATAACATTCAAATTCAGTTACAGATCAATGAGATATACGGTATGAGACATTTTCCAAACTTATTTATAAAAAGATGTTCTGATGTCTTAGAATAAATTCTATTTTATCGATATAAATCCATTTATTTTCCAGATTTGTATATTTATTTTCTCATCTACACAAGTGAACAAAAATAACTTTGAAGATGATTAAATGCTCTGCCTGCACACTTCAGCTTAAGTGTTATCAAATCCTGAACTTTGTTTCTTTCCAAGGACGCGAAAAATACAAGCATTGAAATGTTGTGGTTATTTTTGTGAAGCGACCTTATTTTATTTTGGATTTTTAATGTTTTTACGGTGATCAACTTATTGCGCAGGTGTCACTCTTGTGGATGTCTTAAAATCCAAGTTAGGGATCATTACCTAATAGTCTTAGAAATTGTTTTACAATTTAATTATTATATCAGTGCTGATTTTCATGTTTATGTTTGGTTGTCATGAAAGTTTAATGCAACACCTATTATAGCAGTCTCTTGTTACTTATTTTTATTAGTTGATTGGCTTGATTGATAGTGTAACGGTGTTTTTTTTCTAAAGCTAAATATTTAAAACTAAATACCAGAAAAAGTAATTAATAAATAAAATTAGCAAGCAAACTGTTACATTGCTTCGAACGAACGAGTTGGTACGTCTCTCGGTCCGGCCGGCCGTTCATTTCACTCCATCCATTTTTGATCTGTGATCAATCTGAGACGAGTCATTCTGGCAGAAGCGAACTTACGTTGAACATCTCCTACCTACTTAACGCTATTACAATAAAATTAAACTTATACTACAAATATATCTTATTTTGTGAGTGCATTTTCCCCGAAATCGGGGCCCACCTCTCCGGTACCGGTTATTTTGGCAACATCTCAGAGGCTGCCTGCTACCTACTGAAGATTACGGCGGCGACGAGCGAGAGACGAGAACGGCAGTGCTGTTGAAATTTATTGAGAATCTTACTTACACTACCGGTTGTGAATAATAGACAGACTCACACCTTTACTGTTGTGTCTATTTTGTAATTACAAAATACTAATTGTTACACTTGTATTTATATTTCATTTATTTCCTATAAACGAGTAGAAGTGTTACAATAGTTTGTACAATAAAGTTATTCAACCCTGGTATATTCAATGTAAAACGAAAATAAGCAAATAGGCAAATAAGCGAAGTTCATTTTTTTTCAATTTGTGTATTAGTATAATTTTTTTCTAGTTGTGTATTAAGATTCGTTGTTGTGTTTCATATATATTTTTTAAGATTCTATATCGTCGCAGGACATGTCTCCTGATCGATGATTTCCTCGTTGCCCATCAGCGGACAAAGCTACTCGACACTTCTCATATCTTTATTAAATCATGATCATTGATAATTTTCGATTATACAATCTCAATATATCCGTTAGAGTTAACCGGTTGAGATCTTTACTATTGACAAAACCGCTAATAGAATAATAGAGAAATAATAATATTTCTTCTACTCACACTATAATGAGCCTAGCCCAAAGTAAGCACTGTAAGGCTTGTGTTATGGATAGACTTGAAGGTATAGAGCTAGATAATGAAATTTGTTGGAAATATTAATAAGCAACCATGATTACACCATTATCATCACACAAAAATCTGTCCCACCGGGACTCAAACCCACACCTCTAAGACGATGACACCTTGAAATCAGTGTATTAACTATTCGACTACAGAGCTCGTCAATGTGTATTTTGATCTATATTTAAAATTTTATTTTCATTTTTACCGTAAATATTTTTTTTATTTCTCTTGTTATAAGTCTCTTGAACGTATTTAAATAAATAATCTAACACAAACTCAACAAAAAGGAAATACCTAAATCCCTCTGGTATTCATTTAAGATCCATCAATCAAAAAGCTTACTGTCTCGAAAACGCTTACCGGCTTTTAAAGGATAAGGATAAAAAACGAATAAACGTAACTAATCAACGTCTTTCTCTGCACTGCAGAATGGGCGCAAACGATCGAAATCGGAGTGACTTCAGCTTTAGACTTTAGCTCGGATATTTTACATATAATTGAAAAGAAATTGGTAATAATTAATATTATACGTCATAATAAATTTAAAACATAAATTTGTCATATTTGAATCACCTTGTTAATTTTTAGTAAATATGTTATTTTAATAATTATAAAATAAAATCTATATTGAAGAGTCTATATTGATTTTTTTGATTAGTACGTATTTATTTATTCGTTTCAGCTTCAGATCCAATACCAAATGTGTCTGGGACCTTTCCTTACCTTTAACCAAAATCTTTAATTCTATACAGGTACCTACTAGTTTCACTAGGCTTTTTTTCCATTCCTAACTACACAGCAAATATGAGCGTTCAAGCCACTGTCTTCTTGTCTGTCCCAAATCTAAGTCACAGAAATGCTGTAATACCCACACGCAGCTAACTATGCAGACCTCTACATTGAGGTGTTATAAATCACCCGAACGAATGCCTATTTAAATTCACAGTCGTGAAAATAACAGAAAAGGAAATCAAGAAAAAGAATCCCAACAATTTCAATTGAAAACCGGGCTCAACCTCTCGCCGTCGTGGAATCTAGTATTTGTAAAGAATAAACTGCAGCCAATCAGTTCGTAAGATCTCCAAGCCCGTGTCGAACATGTCTTACGTTGAGACAGTCTTAGAGATACCGTATTTTATTAAGATTTTATCTCATTCACGGTTAAATAAAAATATTATTATTCATAGCTTGACTTATCGGTTTTAAACGTTAGCTCTATTGTTGAAGTTCAATCTTGGGTTAAGTAGATAACTATTTTCATTTAATTGGTTATTTTTTTTGATTGTATTCATCTTCAAATAAAATAATGTAACCTATCGCCAATCGTAGGTAATAAAACCTACCTACTACCTAAAAGGTTTAGGTGTCATTATTAAGTGACAAGACTAGTCATTCTAGATGGAGTCAAATTTGGGGTGCGATGTCAGATAACCTCCTCGTGGTGCACCCTGGACAACGTCTTTTGACGGCTAATAGTCTGACAGAGGGCCCCCCGGGAGAGGAGGGCGTGGGATGGCTGGTCCAACCTGGCGGGCCGCTTCTAGCGGCCAGTGTCAGACGGGCGAAGTCCCCCTTCTGCGTTAAAGATGGGGTGGTTATCGTCTAGGAGATCCATTTTAGGTCGGAGGATGGCCGGAGATATCCGGCGGCCACCTTCGTGGTGGCTTGGTGTGGGCGCTAGTCGCCATACGCGGATGAGGTTGTGGTAGTTGCCCGCATGGGTTTCCATGGCCTCGTCAGGGCGCGATGCAGCTCTCCTTCGGGACGTGCTTGCGCCCTGGCATAATGGGGGGATCGCTGAGGTTTTTATTGGGTAGGCCTCCGCCTTCTGGGAAGGAGAACCCCACATAACCACGGCTCTCGGCGTATGCAATTCAATGCATTTTCCTTAGCGTTACAAAAAAAAAATGTGGTATGTCCGCCTTGTCCTCGGATATCAGATAGTTCTACAATACTCCAGCGAAACTTGCTAATTATTCTTTTCAGCCCCAGCAGCTTCTCGGTCCGCTATATTCGCATATTATATGTCGCCAGGGCCAAGGTCGTTCGACGGTTGGTGCCCTCCGATCGGGGATTTTTAGTACCTTTGTCACCACCACCGTGCTAGCGTCCGTCGCCATCGGCACGGACTCTGCTACTGCTGGGTGCTTCGGGTTTTTTCTGAATAGAAATCAACATGTGGGGTTTTCGACCGTCTTCCACCACACTGGCACAGTGTGGGTTGGTAGAAAGGGTGAATGTCAGAGCTTAGGTCCCATCAAATTTAACCCCTTTACAAATTTACCCCTTTATTAAATAAATATAATGTACTAGCAAGCTTACCTTAGTATAAGGGGTAAATGCCACTTGTATCAGTGGCATTTACGAAACCCAAGATAAAACCGCTTTTGTCTCGAGGTGCAATTTAGGCACGAACATAAAGCCTTTGGCATTTTACACTTAGCAAAGATATGGGAATGCCTTGTAAAAAGCAAATTGCCTAGTAATAGGCAATTTGTGGCTTAAGTAATGGGGGTTTTAACAGATAACAAATTTAACGACCCTTATCTTGTGTTAGTACCTACGTGATTTGTGAACAACAAAGTAATGAATATTGTTAAGTAGATAATGGCGAAAAAGATGACGTAGGCAATGCAGTAAGGCACTAGTTTTGAATTATTATATAACAATATTAACATCACAAAATACTGTACATTTCCAGCTATGTTTGTGTCATAATAATTTTTGTAAAAAAATTATAAATTTAATCAGTATCAGTAAAATCAGTAACATATCATATACATTCATATCATATACATTACATTATTTCGTCTTAAACAGTTTATCTTCGTTCATTATGATAAAACTTCGCACAAGAAGTAGACAAGATCGTTTAATCATTAACTACATCTAATTTCATCGTAGAACTTGTCATTCTGTAACAAAACTTTGATCTTCGTCATCATAAATATATAGTCTTTAAAAGAATTACTGAGCGTAGTAATTTTTTTTAAATAATCACGGGCAGGAGCTTACGTTGTAAATACTTCTAATACACAGTTTCAGTAAGGTTAAGAAAAGTTAATCGAATTTGTTAAAAAAGTAACTTAAACAGTAGTATACTCGTATAATATACGAGCAAAATTTTTTCGAATGAATAATGAAACCTAATCAATTACTAATAATATTAGTTTAATGTTAAAATGTGGTTTGGAAATATTAAGTTAATGTAATTCTCGATATCGGTGCAAATATTCAAACATCCTAATATTTTATTTCCAGGACGACTAATATAAAAAAGAAAAATTGGCAGACTAAATTGAGTTTGACTAGTCAAGATAATCTGTAAGGTGATTTTGTAACTTTTTAATTTTATTATATTGTATTACTAACCTGCGATTTTGTCTGTGCAGGATTAGTATTTTGAGTAACTTATATTAGCTTAACGTACATATCAATACATAGTATAAAACAAAGTCGCTTTCGCTGTATGTCCGTATGTATGCTTAGATCTTTAAAACTACGCAACGGATTTTGACGCGGTTTTTTTTAATAGATAGAGTGATTCTTAAGGAAGGTTTGTATGTATAATAAATGCATAATATAGTAGAGAAACACTGGTAAATTTAAAGGTTTCTAATGTGATGTCGTAAATAAGCTCGTTTTTTTGCGCTTATATTGCAAACGCTGGCTGAACCCTACGAGATAGACCAAAATAATGTACTACAGTATTGTACAACTTACAAAAATCCACAAAAAAGTCCGCGATGGTATATGTCTATCTCTTAGGGATAACCCACCATAACCATTTTTTCACTGCACCCGTGCGAAGCCGGGGCGGGTCGCTAGTGTATTTATAAATTGTAGCCCATGTGGTATTTATCAGACATAGGCTACAATTAATAAAGATATAGGCTTATATCGGAATAAGCTACATTTTTGTAAAGTTTCATTAAAATCCATTCAGTAGTTTTTACGTGAAAGATTAAGAAACATCTATTCATCCAAGCGTTTATAATATTAGTATAATTTAAATTATAGATATTAAGACATGTGCACAGGCTTTGAACATCGGTTCAATTTTATTGAAATTAATATTTGTTCAATTGAAACATAGTAATCCGACATGATACAAAATGTAAAAAAAACATCTTATATCTCAATTATCTTTTGAGTTACGACTATTCGGCTGGTCCATAATCTGCACTTTTATCTCAAAACACGCGGTCGCTGCAAAATAGCAGCTTCAATTGATAAATCATCTCAGCGGAGAGATACAGCTTTAGTTGTCTCAGTTAATGGCCTGGATCCATTAAGCGGGCGCTAACTTGAGCTGCCGTGTACACAATTAGATTTAGTGCTTTTCATTTGACCTGAAACTTGTGTAATTTTAAGGAGTTTCGCTGTATTGTTACATATCCCTGTCTATATAAATTGTGTCTGATATTATCATCGACATAATGTTATGTATCTTACTAATAAAAATAATATTTATTTTCTTCACTACTTGGACTTACTTATATTTTATGTCCCTTGAGTTGCAATCGCATGTATCTTTAAAATAATTCTTTTTTTTTTTTTTTTTTTTTATAGGATAGGGCAGCAAACGAGCAAACGGATCACCTGGTGGTAAGCAATAACCGTTGCCCATGGACACCCGCAACACCAGTGGAGTCACAGATGCGTTGCCGGCCTTTTAAAAGGGAATAAGAGGAATAAGGGGAATAAAGGGGAATAAGGGGAATAAACGGGAATAAGGGGGGTTGGGCCTCCGGTACCCTCACTCACTCGGCGAAACACAGCGCAAGCGCTATTTTACGCCGGTTTTCTGTGAGGCCGTGGTATCACTCCGGTCGAGCCGGCCCAATTCGTGCCGAAGCATGGCTCTCCCACGGTTGAAATTCGAGCCTGTAATTTCTTACAGGCTTGAATTATAGGTCTATACCGCAATTTGAATGAAGGTTTTTGCGCTATGCAGTATATTTAAGAAAACTCTAGCAGAATAAATAAAAAATATGAATTAAACTATTGTAAATATTAAAATAAAAATGAGTTAAAAATATCGGTATCTATTGCAATCATTTTTTTCAAATACGGTTTGTTTTTTATTTTATTCCCTAAGAACAAAATAGTGTTGTGTTTTATTTTATGGAAAAATGTTATGATTAGATTATTTATTATATATCAGCATTAAACTCTCTTGATATTAAACTATTGTTCTAAGGTTTCATAAAATATGTTTTTTATAAATTAAGAAATCAATTTTCGTAATTTATATAAACGTTGACATGTCAACATATGTACATTAAGTTATTTGACGATGAAATGTAAAGAAAACATATGTGTAAAATTATAACCAACGAAGCTTAAGTTCTGACAAAAGGCATTACTGTCATTACTGTAAAATATTTTGTAAATTTAAGTTAACTTCCGCGATATATTAAATTATCTTTCATGTTTTAGTCTAATTTAAACATTAAGTTGATGAATGAATATTTCGATTTAGTCAATTAATCGTAAACATATGCAACCCACGGTAAAACGTGTACTTGTAAATCTCAATAAGCTCGGACGTTATTATTTGGGTTAGGTCACAAATGGAAACGAAAAATTCTCAGTAAAGTTCGTGTGTAAAGTCTTTCTCAGTCCAGTTACAGCACGTGTGGCGAACGTGTGGTGCGACTACTTTAGTATTGGAACTTATATAACATTGAATAACCTGACTGATGTAAAGATAATCTTTGACTTAGTTTGTTGTTGAGAAATTTCGCCCAGTAAGCTGAGAAAAGTGATAAGCGGCTCAATTTCATGATTTGAAAAGATAAAAGATAGATAGATACTCACCGTTTCCACGATCTAAGCTACACGGGTGTCACAGAGCGCGCACAGTCAGACAGATCCGCTGAAATTGAGTGGTAGCGATTTTACGAAATGTATTTATTTATTTAATAATAATAATAAGTACGTAGGGAAGTGACGATCCCATCGCCCACTGGTGGGGTGTTTAATGCCCTTTAACTGCCATAAATGCCATCAGTGCAGTCAGTCTCCTTCAGGGCATCTTGTGCCGAGCTGTCGGTGAATGTGCTTCGGGGGGGCGCCAAGTGTCTATGATTCGAATCGATTAACTACTCTCCTTATTTTAAAGGAAAATATGTTTATATATAACAATTTTAATTTGTATGCAGTGCATGCATCTTAGTTAATTAAAATAACAACTAAAATTCTTTGGGTGATATATCACAAAACAAAAACATTTGAATTTTACCACATGGTGTTATAATTTATTCGAAATATCCAACAATCGATTCAATAAATATCCTTGACCTTTCAAATTCGTCTCTTCCGCTTTCATTAGATGAATAAGGTCGGACAATAGCTTTAGATATTATATTATAATATATATAAGTGTGGGTCTTATGCACACTTGTGAAACGTGGCTAAGGCCTGTATAAACCAAGGTATGGCATTAAAATTTTATAGCAGGTGCGTGACATAAATTCTCACCTAAATTGAATTGTGGGTGGGTGAAATTAATGGTAACTGACGATAAACGTCAAGATTATCAACTAAGTCTTTATGGAAAATAAATCTGAAGAGATTTGAGTAAACAAAAATGTTATCATTTTAATATACCTTATATTTATTTTAATATATAATTATAATATATAATTATTTAACATAGTGTTAATCCAGAATAAGTCCAGATTTCACTATTAAAAACACTGAGTATACAAATACATAAAATCACTACAACATTTTCAGTTCACATGCAAAAGTTTATTCTGAAGAATGTTAATAACATTAAACGAGATAAGAAAATTGCTCCTATGATTTTTATCACAACAAAAATTATTCATATTCATTGCAAGAAATGCTTTTAACCGATCTCTTTCTTCGTGTGGGCTTCGTAACAGGCTAATAGTAAATATTCGACGAAATATTAGTTCAGTTTCTGTTAGGACTTGCCTGCGTGCGGGTCGCCGGCGGGCGCGAGGAAGTCGCGACTGCTACGGCGACCCGGGATGGACCACGCCCCTTCCGTGGCCGGGGGCGTCGTCGGTGGAGGAGACCGGGGGAGGTAGTGCAGCCTCCCCCGGGGAGGGCTCCCCTCTAGGCAGGAGAGCGGAGGCTGGGCCATCCCTGAGGTTTTTAGTGGGTAGGCCTCCCCCTTCTGGGGAGGAGAGCCCCACATAACCGCCGGCTCGCCACAGCCTGGGTATGCAATTTAATGCATTTTCCTCAGGGAAAAAAAAAGGACTAGCCTGCGTGTAAGTGCACTGTATGACGGTCAGCTCGTGGACTTTACGGTCACTACTCGTGGTTATAATACTGCAGTAAGACTGACTACAATTGAACTCTGCTCACACATTTGTTATCATGCGAAACTTTTCGTAAATCTGCCTATCATAGTCTCAGATATATTTCATCAAACTTCCTACAATAACCTACTAACAGTTCATATCTGAACCACTGCGTTATCTTTAAAAAACCACCACTCATATCGTCGTTAACAGCGTTAACCAAAAATCACCGATGTTATATTTAATCCAGCAAAACATGATTACCAAATCAATTACTATGCATCTGCCACTTGAAAGCAATGCTATTATAGGAAACGAGTTCTTTTGATTGCAGGTGCAATTACTGGTAATTAAAGGTAGATTATGAAAAATTACATATCATATACAGTGGTAAGAACATAAATATCCCCCTATATTGTGCTTGAATGCATTGTTAGAAGGTTAATTTTGCTACTATTTTATCGCTAATAAAATGTGGTATATATTTTCTGCGCATAGTAAAAAATACTTTTTAAAGCTCTGACTTTTTCAAAAGAAACCAAAAAAAAAACAACATCAAAAACACAGATCGACAAGGTGAATGTGGCTAGTGTAGTATCTATTTATTCATCTGCACTAGCGAAAAATAAATAAATTAAACAATAAATAAACCTAAGTGTAAGTTGTAAGGGTACATTTTTCGCAGGACTCATGACCGTTGCGACGGAAAAGTTCTTGAGTGGTAAGCACATGCCAGGAAACATTACGTTAGTAGGTCGCTGGAACAATAGCTGGAAGGCATTGAATGCTAGCGTACGTAGGATTGACCAGTGTGGTTGGGGAAGCTAGTATCCATGTGCATCTGTCAGTTGAAGTAATGATGATGACTAACTATTTCCACATTTGAAGTGCCGGATTTATATAAAATAAAATCGTAAAATATCAAATGTTAAATTTGATCATTGATATATACTCTCACACCTTTTATATATTCTCGACAAATTGAAATAAACCATACTAACTTCATACTCACTAGATGTCATACTGCGGTTGAGAAATGTCTGAACAAAGTTGTCGTAAAACCATATTACTCGAGCTTAAATTTCCTTGGCAAGATAAACCATATTTACTGTAAAATGTCACTGCATATTTGAATTTTGCAGAGAGGAAAGTAAAGTAGTACATCTACTAACAATAAAAGTACAATGTAAGAATACATACTGTGATGTGATTTTGTAAACCTATTTGTTGGATAAAATATTTTTACAACAGGACGTAAAAATATTGTATAGCAATGAAGTATTCGTCCAGCAAACAATAAATAAACAGGTGTAAATTTGTTTGGTACATCTAGTACTATTTTTTACGATATTTCAGTTCCGTTATATTAGGAATCAATATATGTAATCTAATACATGCAAAAGATTACGAAAAAATGACTTTAGAATTTTTATTAGAAATATTACCGCCAGAAATTACTTTATTAAATGAAAATTAATAATCACTGAAACGAACTGAAACGAAAATAATATAAATAAAGTTAGAATATAAATATAAACTAATAAAATATTTGAATAGTAACGCTGAAGTTAGAAACAAAAGTCGCTGTGTCTAAGTATCCAATTAGTTTGATCCTTTAAATCATTTACACAAAACTTAAAAGCGTTGAAAGGAAATTCTTAAGTAATATATAAGAGGCGCCACCCGATGCAGGTGTATTTGGACCCGTCAATACCACCAACTGTGAGCCAGTCACAAGGCAACACTAGTCAATACCGGCAGAGGATTCGTAGACCGCGACATGTCCTTAGCGACCCTCCCAACCAACTCACGCAGGAACTTCTAGACCTGCAAGCGGCGGCGTCTGAGCCGTCGCAACCCCTAAACGGCAGCCTTCTGCTTAGCCTGAATAGGTTCTTGTCAATACTGGCCGGTCCCACTTTGGAGATTCGTGCCTGCTTCTAGTGCATATACCCTCACCATGGGGTAGCGCTAACCGTGCCTCTCCTGAGGTGCGGCCCTCTCGTCAATAAAGCCAGTAGGGTCAATAGGACCAAAGGCTAGGCTGAGTTTAGTCGGTAGGTCTGTGTAGTCGAGCCGTCTCGACAGTACCAGGAGTCCGACATAATCAACGCATCCCTGCTTGCCTGTTGCGTTGGTATCCATGATGGATTCTCAGCCTCCTCTCCTGAGGAAAAAAAAAAAAAAAGAAAAGGTGTATTTGGGCTTGTTTGGGGCTCTTGCCGCGTATGTCATGTTGAATTCGCATACAGACAGCAGCCCCAGAGCTTATAGCTGCATGCTTTTCAATCTGTATACCTGTAATACAGGATCTACCTAGTGCAGAGAGTCTCCACATACCTATTTGCACTATGTATATATAAATAAATGTAGTCATCAGCGTCAGCTTCACCACCAGTATCTGGATTTGTATCTATAAAGATTTGACCATATTTTTTTATCTTTATTTTTTCTTAAGGATAACCTACTACAATTCTGTATGACAGCAAAAACAGAAAAGAATATCTGTTGCGTTTTTTGTTTTTAAGGATTTTAGAATAAATGGTACGTATGATATGGTTTTTGTGATTGTTGCTATTAATGCCATAAAATTTTATAGTTTGTAATAAATGTAGTTTAGGAGCACGCGTCTTGAATGGACATAGTTGAAGATTATCTTATTTTAAAGATCAAATAAACTGATAGATGTCAAAACAAACTCAAACTTTTTAATAGAATAATAATCAAATTATTTATTTTATCATGTATAGTGCTATTATTTCTTAGAGAATTATGCTTATTAAAATAAGTTTATTAAATCTATAATTTATTAAATGTAATTCTTGTGTTGACTTTACTATCTTATAAATATATAAAAATGAATCGCAAAATGTGTTGGTAAGCGCATAACTCAACAATGCCTTTACCGATTTGGCTAATTTCGGTCTTGAATTATTCGTAGAAGTCCAGAGAAGGTTTGTACGTAGAGAAAATAAAAAAATAAAATTTGAAAAAGTGTAAAGTCAACATTTTTATACAAACAATTTGTATTAATACTTAAAAGCCAATTTGAACCTTTGGCAAGACAAAAAAGTGACGTTAGTTCTGTCAAACAAATTTAATGTCATCATATGTCATTTCAAGTAGGAACAAAAAACTGCCACATTACAAATCTTTTGACAGGACGAAGTCTGTCGGGTCCGCTAGTATGTAAATAAAAAAAATATTTGTTTATCTAAATGTAAGACATGTATTTACGTGTATGTTGTATAACTTTAAGGCTTGTGTTACAGAATGAGACTGAAACTCAATTGCTTACTTGATTAGTTAGAAAAAGATTTGTGGGCTCAATAGCACCGTTTCTTTTTGACTTCAAGCAGTGATTTGATTTTTACTTCGGTTTAATAGTTTTCTAGTTTCTAGTCTAAATTATACAAAATTTTTTGCTTCAGAATCGATATGATTGTATTGTTTTTGATACAAGTTAATTTTTATGTTTAGTTCGAGTTAAGTATCTATTACGCCATATTTAAATACTTTACAAACCTAGTTTTATTATTTCTTTACGTAATAAAACCTATTGTTTCTTTAACAAAACAAATTGCTACTTTTGTTGTATTTTTACTGTAAAACTTGAATTTATAGAAGCACTTGAAAAATAAATAAAAAAAAAAAAAACAAAAAAAAAAAAACAAAAAATAAATAGAATTTTTATTAAAATAAATGGTAATGTAGTCGGTAAATTATGAAGAATATCACCGGCAAAATGTGTTCGAGATAAATGTGCCTCTTCTAACAACACCGCAAATATAAAGCAAGAGGACGGTTCATGAAAGGGTTCCGAAGGGAGAGCCGCTCTTGAGAACGACTCAAGTGCGGTCCCAAACTCACTTTGTTAAATATTGTTAATACGATAACTGAGGCTTTGTTAGCAGGGAGACGTAATCCCCTTAAATAGAATCACCATTAAAAATGTTTGCAATATTAGTTTTCTCCTGTAAGAGTTCACAAACATTAATTCACTAGACTAGATATATAGAATAAATACACTTATTTATTTATTAACAACAACACAATTACAAGTTATATATATATATATATATATATATGTAAATAATACATAATAGTGTCTTTTATTTGTCCCGCAGAATATTTTATTTACATAGACGGAAGCATGATAATTTTGTTTACATAGACGGAAAATAGTACTAAATGTATACTCCCCTGGTTGGCCCCATACATACATTTTGCTATAATTATCACATTATTTTTTAATTATTTGACCATTATATAGTTTTTTTAATGTAATATTATAACTGAACAAACAACACAATATACTTTATCAAAAAAAGATAGTAAAATAAAATAATTAGTAGTTAAAATAAAACCTTTTTTCGAGGCCTTACAAAAGTGTCACCTCCTCTGGCTCAATTTAAAATTAAAAATTTTCCGGAAAAACCGCTTACGCGCCTCATTGGCCTTGAGTAGCGCGCGTTGGACAGAGTGAAATTAGATACAGACCAATGGCGTTGTACATAATTTGAATAATGTTATGTCAGTTACCGGTGCACTGGTGAACAATGTGTTTGTGCCAGTAGTTACTGAATTTCCCCTGGTAAGTTTATTTTTTTATATATTAATTTTGTAATGTAAAATATCAATAATATGTAAAATATCAATAAAACACTTGATCTGCTCATCTTAATAATGAATTTCAAATCAAAAGGTAAATGTTTTTCAAGTGGGCCAAGAAAAATCCCAATAGCGTATATTCACCCATATATATATATATATATATATATATATATATATATATATATATATATATATATATATATATCACCTGCTCTATCTCTCTATCACTATCGAGTACAAAATCCCAACTAATATTATAAATGCGAAAGTGTGTTTGTTTGTTTATTTGTTTGTTTGTTTGTTTGTTTGTTACCTCATCACGCTTAAACTACTGGACCGATTTCAAAAATTCTTTCACCTTTGGAAAGGTACATTCTCCCCGAGTAACATAGGCTACTTTTTATCCCGGAAAAATCGACAGATCCCACGGGATGCGCAATAAAGGCTTCGCTCAAAAACTACTGCACAGATTTTTATGCGGTTTTCATCAATAGATAGAGTGATTCTTGAGGAGTTTTGCGGCATTTTTTATCTCGGAAAAACGGATAGTCCCACGGGAAGCGCGATAAAATCTTCGCACCATAAACCGACTTCCGCGTATATGTAGCCGTGGGCAAAAGCTATGACCCTTAACCCTCTATACACCCAATCCCGAAATCCACGCGGGCGAAGCCGCGGGCAGAAAGCTATTGTATATAAATTACAATAGTTCTTATTAAAATAAATTAAATGAAAAAACCAGAAACCCAATATGATATTTACAGCAATGTTAAGATTTTATGTAACAAAGTTGACTGATATTGGAATAGAAGGATCTATAATAATTTAAATATATTATTTTCTGAGTAAATGTTTTTATAGAAAAAAACATTCTATTTATTGATGGTTTGAAATCATGAGCTACAACGAAGTAAAAATAAGGCGGATATTTACGTAATAGAAAATCATCATCATCATCCTCTTGCCCATTTCCCATTATCTGTGGGGTCGGCGCAGTAGATCTTTTTCTTCCATTCCTCTCTATCAGCCGTCATTTCCATGCTTACTCCTTTCATTCTTATATCATTCTTCACACAATCGATCCATCTTTTATTCGGCCTTTCTCTGCCCGTGTATCCCTCCACTTTCATATTCAACATTCATAATAGTCAAGATTTTTCGGGATACCGAATTTACAATATGTATAAAAAAAGTACGCCAACTATGGCGCAATTTGTTTATGTGTGAATTAGGCTTCACTAGTGCTGTTTTCTATCTAGTTCCGTTCACATAAACACTGCTATTTTGCGGCGGTCTCCGTCCGGTATTAAGTTTGAACCTATCTATTATAACATACGCGTTGAAATATTTTATAACATACGCGTAGGAATTAAAATCTACATTATACTTTCTCGTAGAACCAAATAGATGAAATTTAAAAAGTAAAATAAAAAATCCGAACATCATTAATATCTTGTTTCATTAAAATAAATGTCCCCAGTAAAATAAAAACTAAGTAAATTTTTAATATACTTTATATATAGAAAAAATAATTTATAGTTGTCAAGAAAGTTTGTAATGTAATTTGTGCATTGCTTTCAATTTAAGTTGTTAAGTAAAAATGTATTTAGTTATCATTTTTATCACTGTGTATTATTTTCATCTTCAAATCAGAGCAACGCATTGCGCAAGATTTCCACATAAAAATTGTGATTACAAATATACGTAGTTTACATAATTTAAATAATGTTCTAATAAAAATATTCTGATGACTAAAAAAGAAATAATCGAATAAAAATGAAAAATTCTCTTCATTACCTCGATGACTCGATCACTATGATTTACGAACTTTTTGGTGCACCAGATCGATTCGATTGACTAGTGATTGAATCATTATAGTCCCGTCCCAACTGATATCATATTAATATAAAAGCGATTACAATTAATGTGCAGAATTACAAATAAAATAAATTATTATATATTAAGAGAGTAAGTTGTCTAGGTTACAATTGTACATTGTAACGGCTCCCGGAATACCGCACTCTCCTAAAGATCATCGGTGGAAATCAGCAGTATATGGTGAAGTCAGCATCAGAGAACATCCATCGATCGAAACTTACTCGTAAATACAGGGTAATGCAAACAAAGCAATAATTCCGCCCAACTTAATCGACTGAGTTAATTCTATTAGGTACTTATTCGGAGTTACTTGGAACGTCTCAGACAATTTATGAGTTGTGTGGCATAATTTGTGTTAGATAAAATCGTTTTAAATTAATATACAGATTATGATTCGTAACTTTAATTCTTATTTCATGTAACGCATGGGTTTTGCTTAATTGGAATCTTCAACAATATATTAGTATATAAAAATACTAACACTGTAGAGACTCACGGTTTTCAATATTATTCCCGACTCTAGGCCACACACAGTATTAAGTGTTATACTCATAACTTGTTCTATACCAATTCAATCAAGAGCAATAGCAAAGCCCGCCACACCAGATAGCCGGAATGGCAGCATTCTACCGGCTTTGGAATCCAATGATTGTGACGGTAGCCGACAGAACGATGCCGCCGATTAAATTGTTAATTTCACAAACGATCAATCTTGGTACGTTAAACGAATCATATGTGTATATATGGATAAATAAATTATCTTAATTTTTTAATTAATATATTTTAGATTATTTGATTTAATTTTTATAACATTTTTAATTTATCATTTTTATAACACAGTCCGGTTCATGAAAATTTGTCCAGTTAATGAATTCTAATCCCATATTCTATATAATGTAAAATTATATTATTATATTTTCATTTGTTGGTTCGACAACACTGATATATTGATGTGGTTGACACATAGGTAAGTATAATAGGGTTCATTAGATAACACAACAGTTTAAGATAACAAAAGAAAAAAAATATTGATGAGTTTAGGATTTATGTAATACTTATATATGAATCTAGAATCACAATCGACCTATTTGAATCGGAGAAAGGTATATCTACTATACTCTGTACGTAGAATAATAATTATTGTAAGTAAACATATTTCCATAGTCAAAATGTATTTTATTTGTATTTGAGTATAAGTTTTATGTAAGTAAATGCAATAATTATGCTAACGCCTTTTCTAATCACCTTTGAATTTGATACTCGTTTACTATGTAAAGTAATGCTGACAAAGCCCTTAAAATAAGTTTGTATCTAGATGAATATATCTCAATACATAATGTCTCAATGTTAAGGTATTTCTACCAAATTTGCTCGCTTGAAATCACAGCTCAAGAACCGGCTGTATTTGTTCTGTGAAAAATAAAATTGTCTAAAGAAAATTGCGTCTTTGTGTCTGGAGGTAAGAAGCTTTGGCTTCAAGTAAACATTCAATAAAGTGCGTATGGTTGTGTTTTCGAGGACTCAATTTTGTAACAGAATACTCGTATAATACAACGAAAGGAATTTTCTTTGTTGAACTCGGAAAATGTTTCTGTAAAATGATATCTATGTCACTCGCGTTTCTTTCATAAGATGAACACGATCAAACTGTTTTTAAGAAGCGCCATTAATGGAGCACTCAATGGATCCTTGTGTTTGTTATGTTAAAGATAAAGAATACACAGATGAGTACTATTAAAGATAGTAAAAAAAGAAAATTGAATAATAGTCTATTATATATAAATGTATATTTATTTTTACCCAACATAAATAATTTTAATCTCTTAAAAAATTAAGAGCAATCTATAAAGTCGGAATAAAATATGTCATAGTTGTACTTATATTTTGACTAATTTTACTCTGTAATTTTTACTTAAGGTTTACTAGTGTAAATAAAACTAGTGCTTTATTACAATAATACTGAAATGGTCTCAATTCAAATAAAATAAATACCACCAATGCTGAATTGTTAGCAGTTGTATTGTCCATACATAAATAAATGCACAAAACATTTCCTTATAAAATTTAAAATGTTTGCACATATACTAACTGCAGATTCTGATGGTGATATAATTATATAATAATTCGAAGCCGACGCTTATACGCGATAAGCTGACGCTTAAATTATAAATCGTAATTTAAATATTTTCCAATTTAAAATATCTGGCATATTATATTGCTTCAGATACAATCTAAAATGTAAAATATACAATGAATATGCTGGAATCAACCTGTTGATTTAGACTTAAACATTTATAAGCCTATTTTGCCGACTTTCCGAAGTATTTGTGACGTCGTAATCCATTGCTGTACTGTTGTCGTGTCACCGCTCTCCGCTGTTCTTTTTTCTTTTACCGTTTTGTTTGTTTGCTGTATGAACTTACATATTTGCGCTGTTTTATTTGTAACTAACTCAGTCGATAAGGTATGAATGGATGTTAAGGTATGATTAGGAACCAGACGTGGTTTTGGTTAGGTAAGGTATTTGACGGTTCAAAGTGACCTGGTGGACCTGGAGACCTATTTTTGAATTACGAATGCGACTTCGAAATCACGGATGTGACTAATAATCACCGATTTTCAAAGGTGTGATTTTATTACGAGTGCCCTCACCCACTCGTAATCAAGTCATACTTGTGGAAATGTTATCCGTGTTTTGTTTGATTTTTCAGTCTATATATACAATATATATATACTATATATATGAATGTAGTACACATATTAATATATATATATATATTATATATATATATATATATATAATATATATATATATATATATATTATATATATATATATATCATATGTATATAATAACCGCAATGGTTAAGGTATATAATGGTTAAGTACCTATAGGCATCATGTATATACCTATATATATATATGTATATATATATATATATATATAATAACCATAATGGTTAAGCCGGCAATAACCGGTAGCGGCTACATTCTGCGTGGAACCGAACTCTTACATTTATGTGTGTACTTTATCTATGTTGGCAGCTCTGCGATCGACTTTCAAAAATTGGATGTTTAGGAATCCGTGACCTCAAAGTCACCGCTGACTATTTAGTCAGCGGTGACTTCGAAATCGCATTCGTAATTCAAAAATAGGTCTCCTGGACGCATGCAGTTATATTAAACAGATGTACCTCCTCGTTATTGGTGCAAGCAGACTTCATGATAAGAGGACGAGAGTCAAGGTATGTATAAATATGCATTGAAATTAGATAGATAGATAAAACGTTTAATTTCTAAAAAATACACATAAATACACAAAACAATGGTAATGGAAAAACAAAAAACACAATCAAACACCATAAATATATGTATGTTGCAGAAAGCAAAAGGTCAAAGCTCAGCTAAATATTGGCCTAATTTAGACCTTATCCATTCTCTTATGTATGTTGAGTTTGGGATTTATTTTAAGTAATACCACATAATATATCGAACAAAAGGCAGTAGGGATTCATTTGTCTAACAGAGTAGTCGGCAGTGGTGGAATGCAAGCTTTATCATAATCTCATTTACGACAGAATTTTTCGTTATATAATGTTATATTTAGAAGTTTCAAAATATGTATTTCATCTCAGGATTTCATTACCATGTCAATTGTCACCGCAACTATAAAATGTATATCACGACTGCCTTTCAGATATCTCATCTATGTTCTATGAATTATGCACACTGTGAAAATCGAGAATTCGTTTTATCAGCTACTAGCATTTCCATGAAAACAGGTCTAGAAAGATTCTGGCCTTCGTGAGTATATTCTACTGCGAAACTCATATTTTATATTGTCTTTCTTCTTTATATACATGGTTTAATAAATGTTCAAAATGTTGTACGTACAATATTATTTCAGATTTTACATGTTAACCTTAAACAGCTTTTATGTCGCTCCTAATTCTAGTTTTCGTGGTGTAAACTGGTGTAACAAACAAAGATAATAAATCAATGAAAAGTTAAAGCTAACCGCTTTAGTCAACCCTGCTATTGTTTGACATAGCTCTAAAAGCTTTGGAAAGTCACTCGTATTGTATTGCAATGTCGTCCATTCTGCTCAGTATTATTGCTCAATTTCTGTTCCCCAGCTTTATACCTTGAAAATAGCACTGACTTCTCTGCGAATGCAGCGGCAGTGTTTTGAATTATGACCCGTTCACAAAGGAGTATCTTTGATTATTCACTATATTATTAATGTAGGTACCGTAACTTCAAACCACAAGGGATAAAAAAGGGTTTGATGGAACACCATAAGAAAGGATATTTATATTGCAGTTCACCAATTCAAATGTGAACGTCATTTTTTTCCACGAGAGCCCCGTTAAGAGCTATTTAATGTATTTGCATTTGAGTCTCTAACATCTATCTTACAAGTTCACTATCAAATCTCCTAACACACTGCTGTCACCATTTTATATGTTACTAGCTTGTGCCCGCGGCTTCGCCCGCGTACTAATCGTATTTTTCAACCGTCTACATAAAGGGGCTTCTCAGTGTGAACCGTATGTTTTATGTACGTATGTAAGTATGTATGTTTGTCCGCGATTATCTCATGTTTGGCTGAACCAATCAAGAAATGTTCATGTCCACAATATTCAATCTTAAAATCGATGCCATTTTCGTAATGAACGTCCCAAAAAACCATAAAAACGATACCCATATTGATAGTTAGACATTTCAACCCCATTTCACCCCGACAGGGGAGATGTTATTTCACGTCCGCCACGTTGGATTTTAAAATCATTGTTGTTTTCGTAATCAGCGACCCGATAAACCATAGAAACAATACCCATTGTCGATTTTCAGACTTTGACACCCCATTTCCCCCTTTTAGGGGTTGAATTTTCAAAAATCCTGAAAGACGTGTTTACTCATTTATTGTTAGGAGTACTCCTGCGAAGTTTCGAATAAAATATTCAAACAAATCTTGTTTCTCCATACAAACTTTGGACCTCCATTTCACCCCCTTAAGGGATGAATTTTGAAAAATCCTTCCTTAGTGCACCCCTACACCTTATAAGGAACCTACGTGCCAAATTTGTAATCTCTAGGACCAGCGGTTTGGGCTGTGCGTTGATATGTCAGTCAGTCAGTTTCTTCTTTTATATACACTTCTCATCAAAAAAATCGAAACACCTTGCAAGTTTACGTTTTGTCAGGATTATCAGAAAAATGTGTACATTTAGGAATAAATGTTAAATGTCGTTTAATAGTGAGTAATATGAGCTTATCAAATCTTAATGTTAATGTTCTAAATTTAAATGAATTTTTCATAGGTTTCGTATTTTGTTAAATGAGTCATTTTTATTCCGTATGGAGTATAAAGGAAATGGATAAAACAACACACGTAAATGAAAAAAAAAGGCAAAAAACGTTTATTTAATAACTTGTATTCCCTCCCCGAGCTCTAATTACTGCTTCCATACGGTTCTTCATCGATCGGATGAGAGTCACGATCACATGCTGTGGTATATTGTCCCATTCCTCTTGGATTGCATCTTGCAGCTGGCTAAGTGTTTCTGGGCAGGATCTCTTGCTCGAATTCATCTCTTTAATTCATCCCACAGATGTTCAATGGGATTCATGTCCGGGCTTCTTGCTGGCCATTCCATAATAGAGATATCGACTTCGTTAAGATAATCTCGTACGACGCCCGCGGTGTGAGCCCTAGCATTGTCGTGCATGAATATGAAGCCGTTGCCAATAAAATGTGCATAGGGCATCACATGAGGCTCGAGACACTCTTCGACGTACCGATGACAGTTTAGTGCAGGCAGACGTGGCCCAGACACAAAAGCAAGCTCTGTCTTACCGTCGGCGCTGATTCCTCCCCAAACCGTCCACGAACCGCCACCATAGCTGACCTTTTCTTCAATGCAGCATTCTGCATAGCGTTCTCCGTCTCTTCTGTAGACCTTGTTCCTTCCGTCGTTACCATACAGCATAATTTTACACTCATCAGAAAAGAGAACTTTGCTCCACTGTAGGTATGACCAATTTAGGTGCTCACGTGCAAAGTTAAGGCGCGCTCTTCGATGGTCTGCAGTTAATTTTGGCCCATTTGCTGGCTTATGCGGTACCAGTCCACGATCCTTCAACCTTCTTCTAATTGTAGAGTCACTTACAGCCACCTTTCGTACAACACGAAGCCGCTGCTGCAGTTGAAAAGCGTTAAGGCGTCGATTTCTTAAAGAAGTTGTTACAATAAATCGATCATCTCGCTCAGAAGTGACCCGATTCCTGCCAGATCCTGAACGGCGCGTGAACAAACCAGTCTCCCGATAACGTTTATAGACTCTATGAACAGATGACAGGCTTAGATGCAGTCTTGCAGCCACAACACGCTGACTAAGGCCAGAATCCAGCAATGCCACAACTTGGGCGGCTTCTGTGGGCGAAGTATCCATACGTTTTAGAAAAATAACCTTTTTTCAGACGTCCCAAAGTCACAGTATTGAAATAAAAAACAAAAAGTTTAAGGATAGGCGCCAATTTTTAGTTTTTAAACGCTAAATGTACTCCAACCCTAACACACACATTCGTCTCAAAACAGTGATTCATTTCGTTTATAAGATAAACAAATGAAATTCTAATTTTGAATTTAGAATTTTCGCTTATTACTGTAATGGCCAAACTGCCAGCTATACATTTATGTTTTTTTTTTTTCGTATGAATTCTTTTTTGTGTTAAATTCGGACAGAAACAATGAAAACGGAAGTGTTTCGATTTTTTTGATGAGAAGTGTATTTAGATTTTTATTTATAGGATAGGGCAGCAAACGAGCAAATGGATCATCTGATGGTAAGCGATAACCGCTGCCCGTAGACACCTGAAACACTAGTCACATATGCGTTGCCGGCCTTTTAAATGGCAATATGCTCTTTTTTTAAAGGTTTTGATATTATATCGGTTCGGAAATACTGCAGGCGACAATTCAATCCACAGTTTAGTTGTGCGTGGCAGAAAATTTCTAGAAAAACGCACTGTGGTGGACTGTCTTGATGATGAGGATGAATGTGTGTCGCGTAGAACGGTGACGGAAACTAGCAGCAGGAATTAATCCGAACAATTCCTCGGAGCACTACCCGTAATATAAGATATATAGTATATGTAAAAGAGAGTGTTTTTTAAGTCTAATCACCATGCATATAGCAACTTTATACTCTATCGTAGTTCTTTTAATTTGTTGGAACTTTGATTTCTGGAATAGATTTCTCAGAATTAATATGTTCTATATTTGACATGGCTAAACAAATTGCTGCGTATTTTGTATATTTATTTAAATTTATATAAATTAAATAACCTATTTATGACAAAGCACATATTTTTAAGAGGTTCTAAGTTATCATACAATAGTTTGCGGGTATAAAAGTGGTCCAACTTTGTGGGTGGCAATGTGGTCTTGGCACTGCTCTACGAATCTGAAGGTTTCGGGGTCTTGATATTGATGCTACCATGTACTAATGTGGAGGAAAACATCGTGAGTCAACGTGCATACACCTGTGAAGAAATTCAAAGTAGCCATCCAATCAACTTATTTTTATCTTATTTGTCTTTTATTCTTTTAAGTAGATTTGTTTAAAGTTGAATTTACGGAAATCTCAAATTCTTTTACAAGTAATCTATAGAATCAACTTGTCCGGATGACCCTATGTTTAATATAACATAAGAGCAGCAGAACAGAAAAGGAGCAGTAGTGATCCCCGGTTTTTATATAATAATATTGTTTATGAAATGACAATATTATTTAGAACAAAACGTGCCTTAATAATGCATACAAAATTGGTAAGACTACGCGGCCAACCACGCAGACACAAATAAAATATTTAAGAAGGCTTGATCGAGCGGAAACGTCAATAAAAGCAGCTAAGCTTTTTTCTATTGTTTGTAAAAAAATAACAAAGTCTCTTTATAATTATTATAATTTTATAATAATTTATCAATGTTTAAAGTATTATGTCCAAGGCACATAAAAGATTTTCATTATAACTAGACCAAAACGTTCAACGAAATTAAATATATAAAATCGTGCGTTTAATATTAAGCTATCACTGTTTCAATAAATATAATATGAAATAATGAGTCTAGGGCGGATGGAAATAGAAAAAGTAATAAAAGTCGCTCTTAGGGCAATTATTAAGATATCACGGCTATGGTGCTTACAAATTTCAGATCAGGTTTCTTTTGTCATTATTTAGACGGAAGCAATAATGGTTTCGATAATTTTTTTTGATTCATATTAAGCTCAGTTCACGATTTTTCAATGAGAATTTTTGACGTGCTTCCAATTGTATCAGAATATTTTAATAATATGCATATACTGAATTGTCTATCATTTCCACGATGTTGTGAGAACGATAGCTGTCATTTTTTTTAATGATTATTTAGTCAATTGAATGTAATTTATTATTATCAATAGAAGTCATATCTTTTGTCAAAAAAAGAAGTTTTATTTTAGTAAATGAATGCTCATCTGTCCATTACTTTATCGTATCGTTCTCTTGAACTTCTCATGTTAAGATTAAGATAAAATCTACGTATTGTTTATCTTTAAGATATGTCTTATACTTATCTTGATTGATTTAAATTTAATGCAAGTAAGACGTTTTTACGTATTTTTTTCAATTATGATGGTTATTTTTTGACATCAACAAAATGTTTTTAAAAGTGTTTTGTTGTAAATATGCTATTCAATATGTTCTTTCTGTTGTCAATTGGGTGAAATTTCGCCAAGAAATTACTTATTATTATTCTGATTATATTAAATCTTTCATTCAGTTTACTCAGGTTTACGCAACGTATTCTAAGATTTTGTACGAAGTAACGTATCCTTAAAGAAGACAATGTATATCACGGTCGTTCTTAAAAAGGACTAAATAAATGTATAAGATTATTCTGTCAGTTTGATGATTAGAAACAGTTTTAACATTAATAATTCTTTAAGAATCTTTATTCTAGAATAGTAAAAAATGCTAATTATTGATTCTCAGTTTACACTGAGAATCAATAATTAGACAGACGATTTTTGTAATACCAGGTACTTGTACGCACAATACTCGTTACTGTAGTGAATTTTCCATTTACTTTCTCTTTTTGTGTCAAAATTCTGAGTGACTAACGGCCGTTTTCAATAACCTATCTATCCTTTGTTTTTGCTACTAAAGATAGTAAAATATATGCTTATACCCTAACTTGCGTTTCAATAACCTACTGATGGATAGCATCGCCTACCGAAGTTACCTATCCATCGTCGGGAGGACGGATAGCTTACTAGAGATAGGGACGCTCATACAAATCTGACGTAACTGCATTTCAAAAAAGTTTCAACTTACTCTCCGATAGGTGGAGCTATCTCTAGTGACGACATTTGGCTATCTGTCAATATCGGTGGATTAAAACACAGATAGGCTTCGAAAAAATTAACTATAATAACATTATAACTTAAATTACATAATGGAGAACTACAGTAGTGATGATAGTGATATGGAATTAATGAATATGATAATAGAGTGTGATGAAAACAGTGATAGTGATACCGATTTCGAATCGCTGCAATGAGTTGTACTAGATGCATTGTCTCATCTTTAGTCATAGGTGCTGCTTGTAACACTTTTTTTTTCACTGATTTTAAGTACTATTAAAGACACTTTTTTTTATTCATATTGATTAAAATCACTTTTACAATTGTATCTTGCATTGGTTATGTTTACGTCGAATTGTTGCTTTGACATTGACAGTTCTATAGTGTGGGCTGCTTATCATGATCCTAACACCATTATCTATGGGCAAATTAGGCAACCAAATCTAGCCAAGCGTCGTCTACAAAGATAGGTTCTTTATTAATAATACTGAAACATCACTCCGGAATTCATAGATTAAAAACAGTGTCGTAGATTAATAACTGCCCACAGATTATATATCAACAACAAATTATTTGCACTGCCGGTTACAAAAATATCGTTTAGGATTAAACTTAAATTTAGGAAGATCAATTCTTCCTTTCCTTTATTTGTGGCGGATCGACATAGTTTCCACACCATCCTAGTCCCATTTAATAACAAACATCACATACTATACATCGTCTATATAGTCTGTGCCTCATCGGTGGTAAGCAATCTGTAATGGTATACTAATCTGTGACTTGGAGATCTGAAATCTGGGAATTGGGAATCGATCTATTGTAAAAATCTCACGCATCACGCATATTTCGTGATATAAAAATCGTATAAAAGTTACTGAAAGTGGTGTCAGGATCACCGATTTCAGGAGTATTCTACTTAACAAAATTATCCATATCTCTTGGAACCAACATAATTTAACCTAGTTGCCACCGGCACTTAGGAAAAATAATAAACTAAAATATTTACATATTGAAAGCCCGATAAAAGGTCAGTAATAGTTGCATTTATCTCTTTAATCTCTTTAATTTCAATTTGTTCCCAATAGTAATGATTTTCACAAATAATTATTGATATTTGTTTTGAGCGGGTAGGCTTAACCACCCATACCAAATCATGCTGAAATTAGTTGTTCAGTTGCTAATCTCATGTATTTGAGGTAATTGGTGTGTTTGTATTTAATCATAATAATATAAATAATGTAAATTCTTGTTCTTTTAAAATGTAAATGTACCATAATTTGATGAATGTTCAATAGATCATGTTTGATATTTTTTCTTTGTAACCTAGTTGTCAGATTTAATTGTATGAAGAACAATAATGTATATGGGTTCCTTCTGAACGCATAGACCACCCACAGTGAGTCCATGACTATGATAATGTAGCATTTTATGATATGTAACAGGGCAAAAAGGTACCGGGAGGTTGTTATAACCGGCCCTACAAATTTATGTAAGGAAAATATAATAATAAAAATATCCTTGAAGAATTATATAAACCTTCAGAAGAATAACTGCAATCTATTAAAAGAAGAGTTAAAATCGAGTGTCTGGACCCAGTCTCAAGGAAGGTATTCAGTACTAACCACCGGGGGATGGGAATCTAGCATTAGAAAACATGTTATCTTTTAGATTTTAGAATTACCTTACCGAGATTGATCAAACAGCACCAGAACCAACCTGCCCTTGTGATTAATAATTCAAATTTGTTATTTTAAGTACATAATAAAGAGTACACTTATTTCTAATTGAGTATTATTTTATTTTTATTTAATTGTAAAAAAAACTTAAATATAAATTGTTAATAAACTTAAAACTTAAATTAATAAATCAGTAACTTTGTTATTTTGTATTATTTGTGTTTTCTTTATAAATCTAGTTGGTGAGTAAGAGTATACATTACATGCTTTCGTTGACTGAAAGAAAAGCAGTCTATTATAACCTTGAACGAATTACAAAAGTATTGTAAATCCAGATACTTCCAGAACCCATTTTTTCCACTTTTGATTATATTTTATATCAAAAACATGTAATACACACAAATTGGCGGCAACAAATTATCTGTCAGTAATGTTCGAATGACATCACTTGTCATTTATAAACGTTTCGTTCTATGATTTTTATAAAGAACACCAGCAAATAAAGTAAAAATGACGATCTAAGATTTTTTTTTTTCAATTATAATAACATTGTATGCACTTTTTACAACATAATATTTAAATATAAAATATATCAATAAATTGTACATATGTTTTAAACGTACTAAAGCTTTATGGTTAGCAACGAACAAAACGTTCTACAGGGCTTGGATAGACGAGAAGGCATAAAGCTATCCTTAGTTAGACAAAGATAGATAGCTCGTATCTTTGATTGTGAAACGCAGACTACAGATAGATAACAGCTTACTGCTAATCGGAGATAGCAATTTATCTTTGATCTTAGATAGGTTATTGAAAACGGCCGTAAATGAGTTTCAGTATTATCATTAAAAGGTAGATAATTAAAACTTCATTTAATGGCTCACGATAAATAAAAGCCAGCTCACGTATAATTGTAACACAATTAAAATTGGAATCTGAGTCATTGTTTGAATTATTAGGGGCCATACGTGATGAAAAAGTAAGGTATCCAGTCGTTAAAATTCGGTAGAAAATCTCACCTGCGTTAAAGAACCGATCGACCTGGAAAACGAATTTTCCGAACCATCGAGTTGTTCGAAATCTGCTAGTCATTGGACGAACGGAATCATTCTGTGAAACTGTGTGAAGCTTCAGAGAGACATTCTCGTCAAGAAGTTTTGTAGTAGACCATTTCATGGATTTGATAAGATTGGTCATATAAGAATTAAGTTTTTTAATTTGCATAATACATAGTCCCAAGTTTTTTATTTAATAAATACTCAATAGAAAAATGTGTGTGTGTACAAAAACTACTTATTCTGTTAAACGGGTGATAGTATTATTATATATCAAGTAATTTTTTTACTTGATATATAATAATACTAATCACACAATAACAGTATCAAAAAATAAACATCAAAGTTTTTTTTATCTCCTGCGCATATTTACAGCTATCATGATGAATATCACAACATTTATACTACGTCCATATTTAATGTTGTCAATATCTGAAAAGAGTAGAGTTCCAAAAGTGAGTTAGAGAGTAACCCCGTAGAACTGTAGGTATCTATCGACTCACGTTATAAGTCGTTCGTTAGATGGTGGGATTCAGATCCTAGCAGTAATTACCTAACTGCGGTTTTATCAAGGCTATTCGATAAATATGGAGATTCCGAAGCAGTGAAGTTCAGAACATCGATGAACGGTGGCGACCATAGATGTACTATAAATCAACTAGACTTACAAACACACGTGTAGTAATAATTGTCATGGTTGTTGATATATATTTCAATAAAAATTATTTATATATGTATAATATATGTATGTCTGTCCGTTACCCTAGATCCCATTGCACAAGTCTTATAGAGCTTAGTTTGGGCTAGGTTAATTGGTGTAAGTGTAACAAATATTTATTTTATTTTATTTTTATTTAACTTCCAACAGTTCCAACAATTACTTCATACATTTAAAGTAAGCATTGTGATTATACGAGTACAAATATCACAATCGCTAAAAAAACCTTCTAGTATATTGTAAATTCTATTTTATGTTAATATTGTGAATGCTTATAACATCCTGTGCAGAATTATGTAAAAATGTTTGGCATGTCAACACATTTCCAACAATACGCCGAGCAAGTAGAATAGACCGTTGTAAATTAATTGATCTCGGAGGCAACTTGTAAATTTTACCGGTGGTTTACAGCTTACTTGAATAATTATGTTAGCCGGAGTTTAGACATATTTTAGCAACTGTTTTGGCACCGAATATATTAACCAAGTAGAATACCTGATAGTAAATCCTGCTATCCGAATCCTATATATGGCTTGGAAAAAATCTACAAGTAAAAATATCAATCTCAGTGTATATTACCAATTTTTATTAGATGTATAGTCAGGGTAGACGATTATTTCAATATCATGTATTTGGTATACCTCAATTCGAAACATAACAATGCAAAGCTGTTTTACGGTAGCAATATAAAAGTTAAAGAAGCTCAAACAACAGATTCTGATCAAGAATATATCTCCGGAAAAGATTGTGTATCTAGTTACTTATAGTAAATCAATGCGGGCGAAAATCGTTTGTGGCTTTGCACTCGGGTCATCCTTTGAGGGAGCCATCACACTCAGCGTTAGGGGGTTAGCATACAACTTACGGCCATTATGGTGGCCAACTTGAATGTATTTGAGGTTCACTGAAATATATTTGCGCAAACGCTGAGTAAGCCGACCGTATGAATTAGCCTCTGTAAACAGAATCTATAGCAATGAATCTTGGGGTTCTATTTACGAATACGTTTTAATTTACCAGTCGTTCAGGATTCACAGGAGGGAGACTGAGATACTAGGGCGTACGAGTGTACTTCAGTAATTTTGTCTGAATTTCTGCCGTAAAACAGTAGAATTTGTATTACTGCATTCTGATTTGAAGGTCAAGATATAGCAGTGAAATTGCTGAGTACCATGAATTTACAATTCATATTTCGAGTTTTCGATTACGTCGTCATAGTTGTACTGTATATAGATAGAACGATAGATAGTAAGTAATTGTACTCCTCAGGCGGAAGTCAGAATTCTGAATCGCGAAGCTACTTACTACGAAAACATTTAATAATTTTTGTGCGTAATTTATTATAGGCTTATATGCAGAAACTGATAAGTTATTATATATAACTAAACTTAGTTATATTATATGTAAGATGTGATTGTTGATTTAATGGACCGAGTTAACAAATAGAACCTAGGCTTATTCAGTGAATGTTGTAGTAGGGTTTTATTTCAAGTTTTTAATTCCTTTGCAGTGGTATAATATTGGTATAGATATGGCATTCATCAATATGATTTTATATAATAAAATGTTTGAATTTGATGCTTAGGCTATAATTATATAGCCCAGGCAATGATATTGCCAAAACTAAAGCTGTAACGTGTTATTTTTTTACTATTGTTTTCAGCACAATTTAATCATCAAAATACTTTTAATTTCATTATTAATTTACAATTTTAATTCTTGTTTACATATTCTATTAGGATTTTGTGACAGATACTTATTTTCTTTTGTTAACCTTTTTAAGTGAAAGTAAGAGTGAAGGGATCGGAACCTGTACAGCCTCAGCATAAGTGCATTTTTTTTGTCTTAATTTATATTTAATAAATTTTACTTATAACAAGATGGACATAGGGACAAAACATTTAGTTTCTGTATTCATTTAATCAGCATACAGATGGTGTTGAGTCTGTGATAGGAGTTTTAGTTGGAATTGTAATTTAGAACTTAAATTTCAATATACAGATCTATGGTTGTAGGGATTTGATAGGGTGAAGCCATAGACTGTCATAGAAAACCTTAACATATTTTCATAACTAATATATACCTAATATTATCTATTAGGAGTTTACTTAAAACAAATTCTTTTGTTTTGGTTTATTAAAAGAAGTTTTCGTTTCTTTCTCCTTGTTGGACAAGTCCGCCTTTTCTTCACTCGGTGATGCTTCCAATTCGGAACGTGACGGCTTGCTCTATGGCGATCCCTCCGTGGCTATTTATTGGCTATTTTGAGTCATGGCTGTCATTTTGACGTCGGCGAGGAGGACGCGAAGGATGGTCTTTCGGCGTTCCTCTCCTGGCGGATGTGCCGCTTTAGGCCTCCGTGAAGAAAATTAGTTTTTTTTTATTTAATATGTTTTACCTTTAATATTTTTTTATAACGGCTTAATGCCATAATTGTTTCGTGCAGCAATCCCAGTTAATGGTGAGTTGTATTTTCATCTTTTGTTTTAACTTTAAAGATTTCCACATGTTCGTGGGATAGAATTTTCATGTTTAATACATTGTTGTAGGGTTCACGGTATACCTCGTAATCACCACAAATATAGGGCGTTTGGGCCGTTTCATCTCAACCTGACTTCATGCACCCAGCCATGCGGTGATGTAGGTTGTCGTACTTATCAACGGAAATCCCTGCCATCACCGATGGAATCTCAACGTATAAGGTGACCTCTTACCATTCTTACTATATTACGTGTGTGAACCACCGTATTTTGGACGAATTAATTTTTCTTGTGTGATATTCACCTTGGGTGACGGATGGAGGATGGCTCAGCTCAACTGTGAACTTTTAAATGTGTAACGTGTGCAACATACCGGGCCCATTGATTGGTGGACTATAATATATATATACTTTCTTTTTTTGATTTGTGTATAAATATTTTTTTTTGTATTTAAATGTAATAATTTAAATGTAATTATAAACTTACATATATAACTTTCTTGGTTTAATTTTATCACCTAACCATTTGAAGGTCTGTTTGTATTTATGTGGAGGCGCCCATATCATTAATCCTAAATATCTACATATATCACCAGGTCGGTTCGATTCCGATAAGGATTATACCCACACCCTGATCTTAGCCGGCAAATTTCTTTTTTTCTTAAACTATCATAAATAGAACGCTACAAAGCTAATTTGCTATATAACTCAAATTATATGGAACAAGTTATATTTATAAATAGCTGATCTTGGCAAGTGATACATGAACTTCGAGGGCAAATATGTACTCTTACTTGTGTTGTGATCCGCTTGTCACAGATATAAAGTGAAAATGGAACGTCTGCTGAAAAGGGTAGACAATTGCCCTGATAACATCTGAATCATTATCGTAACACGTTGAAGTCGTCCCTTTTATATACAACATGCAATACTAACATTTCTGATATGCTTTTAGCTAAGTACTGACTTATAAAGTACCAAATACAGAAATACGGGAACTTCATTTCAAAATGTACAATTATATTAATACTTTATCAATATAATGCTAATTTAAGTGTAATTTAACAATTAAAAAAATATGTATGTTTGTTTATACCAGAGGTTGCCAAACTTTTTGTGTCGTAGACCCTTTGCCATTATTTTTTACGGTTTTGGGTAGACATCCTACTTACCTGATATTGAATGTCTACATCCTATAACTTCCAAAATTTTATAAACATATCTAATATTTTTTTACTACATAGGTACTTTTATAAATGTATATGTCATTATATTAGAAGATAGTATAATATAAGTAAATTAGGTACTATCAGTGTATGTTGAAATACACTATCGTGGACCCCTATTTTTATATGATGAACCCTCTTTTTTTCGCTGACGTAGACCCCTTGCCCCCTAGATAGACCCCTTTTTTATAGGGGGAAATGCATTATGCACCTTGACACCGCGCTGGCTAGGCGCAGCCGTGTGTGGGGCTCTCCGGTCTGAGTGGATCGGCCCTTCCACTAAACCCCCCAGTGTTCTCTAGGCCCATGCGGGGCACATGGCGGGGTGCGCTGTCACGATTTTACCGCCATGTGCTCTGGGGCCGGCTCGACCTTGAACTGATCGAGGGAGGGCTGTCCGAGAACATTGGGACAGTCCCAAGACAGACAGAAAAACATCACCACGGCGTGCGCACCCTCTCCGCTGCCTCCTTCTGCGAGATGACGTTCTCGCAGAAGGAAGCGACAGCCCCCCATTCAGCCTCGTCGCGGAGCATGGCCACGACGACGCTCGGCAGCGAGAAGTCGTTGCTTCCTAGCGCAGCAATTAGATCGCTGCGCTGTTGTTTTAGATCGCTGCGCTGTTGTTGCCACGCCGAACACATGGGCGAGAAGTTCCCCCCGCTCACGTGCCACAACCTGATGTCGATACACAGCCGCGTGGACCTGTGCATCGACATCCCACGGCGTATGGCCCGCTAAGACGCAGGCCGCGCCGTGGCTGACTGTGCGATAGGCTCGCACGGCCCGGGTCGCGATGACCCTCTGCGGACGTCGCAAGAGGGCCACCGTGCGGGGGGAGTGGCTCTCCGCCCACACCGGGGCTCCGTAGAGTGCCATCGACCGTATAACCCCGTGATACAGTCGACGGCATGCCGATCCTGGTCCTCCCACGTTGGGGGGACCCGTCCGAGTGCGGCTGCAGCGGCAATCAGCCGTGGAGCGAGGAGCTTAAAATGCTCCTCGAAACTTCATCGGGGGTCCAGAATCAGGCCGAGCTATTTGAGGTGTGCCTCGACCGGTATGTGGACCCCCTCCATTCGGAATCATTGACCCCTAGGGGTCGACATAAACAACTTTGGGAATCACTGGCTTATACGTTAAGTTTGCTGGACATACATATGTCTATTGAGACTACAGTACTTTAGTTTAATTGGATATTAAACGACTCTGACATTATAATTTTGAACTAATTATTTGATATACCAAAAATATTTTTACTTGTGTAAAGGGAACAATCAATGTTGCACAATGAATGTTATTCATTACTTTACCACTGCCATTTTGAAATATAAAAACTATCCTGGTGATGAATTTTTCTATGAGAATCTGTAGTTAATTTGCAGTTGCAATATTTTCCTCCATGTTGAAAGATGTAAGTGTTTCAACTAATGAGATCTTCGGGCGAAACAAGAGGTCAAAGCCGCACCAGTATTCGTTTAAGTAAGTCTTTCGTGTTTTTAGGTCAGTTTACATAATTTTATATGAAAATTCGAAACATTTAGAATACACTGATATTTCTCCACATTTTGCAAAAATATACAACTGAAATAGTTTTGTTTTACTGTAAAAATAATTTTTTGGGAGAACAGAGTGAGTGAATCTTTAACATTAAGAACGCTTAAACCAACATGGTTCTACTTTTACCGACTCTGCATTGAGTCTAGAAAAATATTTTTTTCTTTTGCTGTAATAAAGATTAAAAAAAAAGATTCATAAAAAAGATATGAAAACTGCTAGAAACAACATTTAATCAATTTGAGTATTTTATTGAAAGGTATTTTTTAATGTTATCGAAATCTAAAAAAATAATAAATAATAATCTAAATCTATGCTAACGATATTACGTTTATACATACTACAACATAATATAGTTCCCAGTAACTTCACATCCATATCTTGAAACGCATATTTAATATATCGCAGAAACAAAGAAAACATAAAAGTAAAAGTTTTAAAGGGCACTTAAGCGAGGATTTGAATGAAGTTTCCAAAAATATGATTACGCTATTGAGCATATTGCTCAATAATTCCCAACACACAGAAAACGTTAAACAAATTAAAAAATTGTACTAGAATCTTTTGTACTTATCTCCTTTTGTATTTACCTAAAGTTTTAAACTCTGTAATAATAAATTAATTACGACCATGAAATTAAAAATGGGATTTGCGTTGGAAGGATGAAAATTTAATTTACATTTATTTTTTATCGGTGAAAGTTAGGAAACACTTAAAAAAGGAATGTGCAAGTATTCGTAACCTACAAGACTCCGCTCAGAAAAGACGAAATCTACCGACATACTTTAAGAATGGCGAATGGTTAAGATCACATAACAATAATAACTGAATAAAAACAAATACAAACTACAGTTTCTTCATAACATACTTATAACCTTGAATGTTCACCCTTATACCAACTTCTATCTTTGCTCACACAGTGCGAGACGACCCGGGCCACACATCCCTCATACCCGGTACCGTTACATACCGGGTAGTTTCTCACCCTCCACTATACGGCGATCTTGAGCGGCCGAGCCACTAGACGGCGCGCTCAAGTTGCGTCGACTCCTTTATTTCGACCCTAAAGGAACGGTCGCCGGTGTCATTAGCAGGCAAGGCGTCGAACCTTCTGTTCGTGTGCCTTCCATAATCCTACTCATTGAAAAGCTGAACATAGCCATCTGAAGCTTCAGAATATGTCCGTCCAAAAAAAAAAACAACTTCTAATTTATGTAATAGGATTTTATAAAGTAAATACATTAATCATTATCTAAATATAACTATCATCAGTGTGGCATTTAGCGCGTTTTTTTTAAACTGAGCACCCGCGCTCTTTGCTATGCCCGTAGGTCTGCGATAAAGTAGCCAAGTTAGTTCCAACTTGTTTTCTCTTGAATAAATTGCTCGTTCATTCAGTTTGTTCCCTTCGTCAGTTTCAAGTAATGAAAACGAAACGACGAGTTTGTAGCGACTAAATAAACTCTCCATAATCTTGTTTGCACACTTTGATCCTTGCTAAATGAGGTCATAAATTCAATATTTGTTTACCAACATTATCCCGTTTGTGAAATGCGGCATATATTTAGCATTCAAGACAGTTTTGTTATTTAGTATACAGTATAAATATCATTTGATATTAATAGGACCTGGGGGGCAATCGCACTAACAAATCGCAGCTGAAACGAAACCAAATCGTTCCACTCAACCAATCCGAGACCTAGAATATCACGTCATCGAACAGATGACGTGATATTGTGGCGTTCGGATGTTTTAAGCCGAACGGTTCGGTTGCGTTTCGGTTGCGATTTATTAGTGCGATAGCCCCTCTGGGTAAATTGATGTAATCTTATTCCTCTTTATATTATAATTTTTTAATATAATTATATTACAAATTTAAGTTTAGACCAAATTAATCACTATCCATATTGCTAAGCTTTATTGATATTAACTTATTACTCGTATATTAATTGTATTTTTAGTATAAATTATTAGTATAAATACACAACTGCAATACAAGTACGATTTATTTTCCTATTATTTTTAAGTACTAGTGCCCACCAGAAAAAAAAATCATTAAATTACAATTACATAAAACCCCAATCCTTTCAATACAAACTGCCTCTTATCTACGTTAGCATAAGCCTTAAATTGCCGCAAACTCATTAACTATATTATTTATAGTACTTAGATTGACATGCCATAGATGTGGATCGTCTTGTATATTCAACTCGCTCTGATTGAATTTCGATGCGATGTATACCTCCTTTGTCAATACCTCAAGGAATCTACAAATTTTCTAACTTGTAATCTAATTTTGGGATGAGATCGGCTTTTCGTTATTTTGTTATGACTAAACTTATATGTATTTTTATGTAGGTAGGGGAGGTCAAGAATTGAAATTGCTGTCTTATTCCATACTGTTTCATTATTTCTTCAGAAGAACTAGGACGAAATCTTTGACCATTATGCCAGCTAATAGTGAAAATGAAATATTTTTGTAAACCTTTCGATGTCAACCAAAACAGATATTACCTTGAACAACGTATATTAACAACATAAGCAAAAGTTAGTGTTCTCAATTGAATCTGGACAAAAAAAACAATTTTTAAATTATTGGTAGCTTTTTTACTCTATCCTATTAGAGTACTAATAGGATTCGATTATTGAATAAACGAATCGAAGAGCACTTACTAATTTGTATTATGTAACAGGAACACTGTTATTGATCAAATTTTGTGGTTATGGTTTTTGAAAAATTCTTTGAACGTGACATGACATGACAAGAGATATCATAAATATATACCATTAGGTTCTATAATAAAAAAAATGTAAGGAATGTTTTAATAATATATTATTTACATTTCCTGGAGTCTAATTTACTGCAAAGAAACTAGACGGAGGCTCACAAGTTTACGGTGACAACTGCTTATAATTTAAACTTTCTTACTCAATATATAGTAGTAGTAATTTTGTAATTTCTAGAAATAGAAATATGTTGTTCATTGATTTTCAGCATTGGTATTTTTCTCTTTTAGAGCACCTTGGTAGCGAGAAGCGCGATTGCTTACATTTGCACTACGTAACATTGCACATGAAGATAATTGCGACTTAATAGCTTGTTGCGTCATCGTATATACAAATTTTCTTAAGTATATATTATTTCACTAGGTGATGTGACATAAATTTGATATTATTAATTCACCGGCGGATAGATTATGGCTAAACAACTCACTGAAAACATTTTTCTTTGCCTTCTTATTTGCCATGGCCACCTAAAAAGGCGGAATCAAGTCAAATCTTTCTTCTAGATTTTCTTCAACTACGCATACATATTCTAATCATATTCATAAATATTGCAATTTATTTGTTAAAATTATATAATAGTAGCACTTTCAGTTTTAAAATAAATATTAATTTCCAAGAGATTCTGAAACACCGACCGTGTCCGTGAAATGCGACTTGTAACTTAAAACAGGAAAATTCAAATTCTTTATTGACGGTATTCGTAAAATTATCGGGTTATTTTTTAAGCACTTGGAAAATTTAATGTGTAAAATAAAACCCCAGGTCCCGTTTCAAATAATTGTAGCCCTTGAAAATTCGTAACTCGCGCTACCACTAATTAAATTGAGAAGTACGTGCTTGCAACTGAAATATTGTGATCCTGGTGGGTACAGGAGGGTTGGCACGTGATGTTAATAATAACTAGTGTCTATTCAGGAATTTTATGATTATTAGTTGCACGCCCTATTGATATAGAATAGATGAATGATATTGAACGTGGTTTTCTTGCATAAATTAATTAATGGATGTCTAACTTGTGATAACTTAACATCAAGCGTGTTGTTGTCAGTGCCTTACAAGTACCCCAGAGGTCGCATACATAAATTGTTACTCGGATTACAGTCGCCTTTAGTGAGAATTTATTCTGATTTCAATTTAATATCTCAAAAAATTCCCGATCTTGATGTCTTCGGTGACGGAATTTCGGGTTTTTGTAAAAAAATATATGAATATTTTGCCGGTGTTATGTAGGATGCCTGTTAGTGAGTGGTACAGTTATTCGTTTGTACATTTTAGTTAGTTATTGCGAATGTTATGTACGCTTTTATTGTGATGCATATCAGAACATTTTGTATATATATAAGTTACTTTTTTGTAATTTCAATATGTGTCATGTAGCAGTACTGTAAATAAATAATAAATAAATAAAATAAATAGATATGAAGCTAACTATATTTTGGAACAAGGCGTGACATATATGTATGTATGTATGTATATTTTGGAAGCGCACTCACTGACCCAGCAGCTAGTTGAGGATTTGTTTTTTTTTCTTTTATTATTCACTTTACCGAAAAGTTTATAGATCAAAATATACAATAACTCATTCCAAAACCATATTATAATATTTTTCGGAAGCATATTTCTATTAAATGTCTACTCTCCCTAAATCAATATTTTTCGATTCTCGATGTTACCAATTTGAGAAATAAGTTTTTTCATATTACACGAGCGATTGATCACATATCAAACAAATGACTATACATTTCTTTCGCTGGCATTATTACATCACATATACTAGATAATCGGTTGGCAGAAACCTCTAGCACTATTACATCGAATGGATTTATGTTTTCTAATCTTCTTATTTTGTGTAGGTAGCATCTTACATATATAATTTTAACGCGATAATTTAGTGTTTGCTAAATAAATACCACGGATAAGGTTTGACGTGCAGAGACAAAAATTAGGGTGCTCTTTCATCAATATATACAACAGATGTGCTTTTTAGAAGTAAACAATAATATATTAATAGAAAATAAAAGGAAACCCCCGCTTTCATAATTAATGTTTTTGGAACTGAATTGGAACTAACCTAATTTGGTCTTATTTAAATAGTCTGTTTAACTTTTTGTAGTAACTTTTTATCTTTCTTTACTATTATGTGATAGTCTAATATGGACAATATGAAGTCGAAGATAGACTTCGTCGGACTTCAATTGTAACATCAACTGATGCAGATGATGGCTCAAGCGACACAGCGACGAAGTAGTTTAGTAAAGCAATTTTTATAATCAAGAATTTTATTCACATTTCATTTGAGCTACAATATAATGTAATAATTTCATTTTTTTCTTTCACTATAATGATAGGACTTGAAAAGGGCGATTTGCTTTCGCGTCTAATTTTGCTGGCAAGTAAATCATTAATAATATCACATACTTTTTTTCTTTCAACCGTACTAAGTCTGTACGGTTTATGTTACATAAATATATTTACTAATATCACCTTTCGAAGTAAAAAGCTATCTTCAAGTTACTATTTTCGACAAGGTCAATTCGTTATTTAAATACAGTGAAATAAATTTCTCTCGTTTAAATAATGTTATGAACAATCATTATAAAATAAACTATTTTTATAAATACTGCGTTTGATTTTATTACCCATTTAACAATAAATGAGAATATTAAAGATACATTTTTATAAATCGAAAAATTAATTTAGACCTACCATATTGAAAAAACATTTATCATTTAAAGATAGGTAAATCAAAAGTAACAAATTAGGAACTTAGTTCTAGGTAATAACAAATTTATGATCAAAATATAATAAAACTCTATTAGTTAGGATCGGAGGACAAATGATAAGCATAAAATTACTTCTAATTTAAACCGTGACTGCAGTGCCGAAATATATAATATCAGAAATATTTTAAAGTTTAAATTTGAGAAAATCCGATCTGTTACTCACATTTTTAATAATAATTTGTTGGAATAATGAGTGTAAATATCAAGACCAAAAGGTCTTGGCCTCTCCTAAGGTGAGGCCTCTTGTCGGTATTCTTTTTACAAGAGACTTATGTACAACTGTATTATACCGATGTACCAGTAAAGAATGTAATGTTTGTCTTTCTGTCTGTTTTATTTTACACATTTTCTTGGAGACTACATAACGATATTAGTGCGTTATGATGTTATAACCAATACGCACGTATATCGTAAGAGGTTTTTAATACATTTGTGAGGAAACAGAAAAAAAAACATTTAAATAAACTCAATCTGTGAATGCACACTGTTGCATTCTCGCCATTTTAACAGCGCGCTAGCGCTGCCTACTGACTGGCGCCGCGCGGCGATTAGTTCGAAATTTGAATAGCAACAGCGCGCGAAATGGCAAATAATACTGTTATGGAATTTGTATGGACTATACTTTACTATTTGCTTTGGTAACACACGCGATTTTATGATCCGCTTTACATATTTAAGACCGGTGGAATTACATCAGCTTTACGAGCAAAGGTATTAAAAAATAAATTTATCATTAAGTGAATTATTGCGCACCGCCCCCGTTCTGGAGGGCGGCAGCTTTAGTTCAACCCAGGCCTTCCGCCCGACCAAAGGCTGTAGGCAGTGTTTAGTTGGTAGGCTGGCCTTATATAACCATATAACCATCCGCCGTAGACCGGATGCGGGTGGTATCTGGTGTGAGGTCGTCCGAGCACCAGGGGGTTGTTAAGACGTGTTGTTAAGACCTTGTTAAGTTGTTAAGACCTTTCCCCGTGGGGAAAAAAAAATGACCCGCTTTACATATTTAAAACTGGTGGAATTACATCAGCTTTGCGAGCAAAGGTATTAAAAAATAAATTTATCATTAAGAATTATGTACTTCTCTCATAATTTCTAGAGACCTTATTGAAGCTCATAGCTATTTAGATCTGAATCATCAACGCGATTGGTACAATTAATATACTTTATTTGCTAAATTAAACAAACTATTCTATGATATAATTTAGAAAGCTAAACAAGTAAGTTTATAGTAATTTATTTACTGCACTGTTCAACATATTAAAAGTAATTAAATGTGTAGAAACAATTGTATCCATTTCATATACATTAAAATATTCATAAACAGTTTATCTATGTTTTTTGTATCAACAAACCCCACATAAATTTAGGTGAAAAAATGCCAAACAAAGCTTTGAAGGCACAGTAAAGATTGTTAGCCACACGCCCCGCGAGAGTTGCCTTCTATAATAGAAATTTATGTAACGACGACAATGTGTATCTCCGAAACAACTCTCTGCAGGTTTTCGTTGCGAAATTAAATGACAGCGTTGGACTAACAGCTAATATGATATGCCGACAAAAAATTGAAGAAATAGTATATTAATGCCGTGTTCAATGGCATCACCGAAGACATTAGCAGAAAGTTTGAATACCAATGAAGACCACGCTACAAAAAATTTGACATCATTATTGAAAATAAATAAATATTTCTTTCACTTACACCGTTTAGCCTAGCCCAAAGTAAGCTCTGAGGGCTTGTGTTATGGTATCTAGGGTAACGGATAGACATACATATATAAATGTGTTTGATAGAAATATATATTAACGACTATGACTAAAGTACAAATGCCCGCATTCATCATGCCCCCACCGGGATTCGAACCCGGGACCTCAGAGATGGCGATACCTTGAAACCGGTGTACCGACCACTCAACTACGGAGGTCGCCTTATTATATTAATTAAAATGTCATTCGAACACTGTTACATCCACGGATGTTGTATATAAAAATTAAAAATATTTTTTTTTAAATACAAGCTTTTATTAAATGCGCTAAAAAGAACAAAGTAAACTTTTACATATAAAAGCTTGTCGCGAGCTTTACTCACTTATAGAGTACTTTTAACAAAATACTTTTTTTTTACTTTTAATTTATTTTCCGACTAAAAAACCAAGCTTAGCAAACCCTTTCATTTGATACCCATATTGTAGGGGTGCATTAACAATAATTGATCCGCCATCTTGGTAATGCCGCCATGTTGGATTTAGAATGACGTCATACACATAACCATGCATTGTCATCCGACTTACATGTGCATGCAAAATTTCAGCTCAATCGGAGACCGGGAAGTGGGTCAAATTAAGATTCCAAGATTTTCTTACAGTTACAAGTGAAGCTAATATAAAAGCTTGTAATAATAATAAATACGTATTGTCTGTGATAAAATACAATAATATAATAATACAGTATAACAAATGTACGCAATAAACTCATATCTTGTTGTCATAATCTTATCGACTGGCTAATAAATTCACAATAAAGTTCAAAAGTAAAAATTACTTAAGTAATTTGACAAATATCAAATGGAACTTAAGTTCGTACAAAAATCTAAAAAAATCTAATACAGTAGTAAAATACTTTTGCAACAACAATCGAAAATCTGTGTACCAGTGTCGTGGCGTATTTTTCTTACAAATTATTAGCGGGGTATAAAATGGTACAATGCAATGGATAAATCGGAATAACGTGACAACTTCGATTTCTTAATTGTGGTTGCTCTCAATTAAAATTTTGTTCGTTCAATTTTACACAAGATATACTTTTTCAAAGTTAAAAGTTCTCGACTAGGGAATAGTGATTCAAGGAAGTAAGAAAAACTTCCAATATAATGGATCTTTCATTTTCGAATTGTAAGAGAAGTTTTTTTAGTCTCCCTTAGGTATTTTACTTTTATACAAAGTTCACATTAAAAAATATCTGTTATCCTAAAAAAAGCTTAAAATAGCAATAATAAATGTTTTAAATAAATTATTTTTGTAAATAAATTGCTTTAATAAACCATTTAAAATTCCAGATCAAACCTGTATAAAGTTTGATGGATGTGTGAACTATTAAACCAGATCTATGTATTTTAGAGATTTTTTTAATGATAAGAAATGAAAGGTTTTTTGAGGTTAACATAGAAGCTTGATTATTGGGGTGGTACTTTGCAATGAAACATATTAATGCACTGTCCCACATAATCAAGTGATAACGCTCACAACTTACGCGTAAGTATATTATAATCTTATATATAAAAATGAATCGCAAAATGTGTTGGTAAGCTCATAACTCAACAACGCCTGGACCAATTTGGCCAATTCTTTTTTGTTAATGTTCATTGAAGTTCAAGGAGGGTTTTTACAATGAGGAAAATTCGAATAATTATCGGAAATACCCTAAAAACAGCCCTTTTATTTTCCCATGCAAACGTTTTCTAACTAAAACGTACAGTCGAATTGAGCTTTATTGTTATTGTATAAAGTTCATATTGCAAGCACTCACTGTTGTCTAAGCAATGAAGGTGTGTTTCTAACATCAAAGAGTCAATTTGCGTTTTATTAACGCTACATATAGTTGAAATTCAATCATATCTATCAAAACAGTGTGCGTGCGTGCGTTGGAGCACAGAATACATCGTTGGAGGATTTAATGTCACGTTCCAAAATTGAATAGCCACAAAATGTAATAGGTCATTTAGACTTTTTTGCGATTTGGTTGGCTATGCGACATTATCTATAAAATAATTAGGAACAAAAAACTGCCACTGTACAAATCTTTTTGACAGGACGAAGTCTGTCGGGTCCGCTAGTGTAATATATAATATAACTAGCTTTCTGCCCGCGGCTTCGCCCGCGTGGATTTCGGGATTGGGTGTATAGAGGGTTAAGGGTCATAGCTTTTGCCCACGGCTACATATACGCGGAAGTCGATTTATGGTGCGAAGATTTTATCGCGCTTCCCGTGGGACTATCCGTTTTTCCGAGATAAAAAATGCCGCAAAACTCCTCAAGAATCACTCTATCTATTGATGAAAACCGCATAAAAATCTGTGCAGTAGTTTTTGAGCGAAGCCTTTATTGCGCATCCCGTGGGATCTGTCGATTTTTCCGGGATAAAAAGTAGCCTATGTTACTCGGGAGAATGTAGCTTTCCAAAGGTGAAAGAATTTTTGAAATCGGTCCAGTAGTTTAAGCGTGAAGAGGTAACAAACAAACAAACAAACAAACAAATAAACAAACAAACAAACAAACACACTTTCGCATTTATAATATTAGTTGGGATTAGTTGGGATAAGCCCAGATTTGAGAAAAGTTTAATTAATTTACTCTGAGACAAATCTACCATTGAAGATTGTAATGTCCAGATAGGACTCCAAATCATGAAACTTAGTAGGTGTGTTTATACTTATAAACACATATACATATAAACACCTGTATAGCTAACTAGATTACTGTGTAAATTAATCCGTGTCCCTAACATTCGCCCCAACTTCTTGATACGCGAATGCCTTTGACTCCTAAATTATAGTCGAAAGTTCGTGTTAAGTACGAAACTAGTTTAAAGCGGTTACTGATAAAGGTCAGTTTATTGGTGTACGTTGTACTTAGCTTAACCAACAAATTAACTATTATTTTATTTTATTGTATGGATGTTTATTTGCTATCTATAATTCTAATCAAGTACCGTTTTTAAAGGTTTACATAAGAGCCATAGGTTTCCCTGAGAAGTACAGTATAGGGTTCTTTTACAGGGCTTTAAATAGGTAATTAACAAGTCAGCAAAACTTTTGTGATGTCTCTGATGTTGCAGGCGTCCATAGACTACTGTCACAGCTTAATATCATGCAGGCCGTAAGCCTTTTGCCACTACAGTGGTTTAAAAAAAATACCTAGTACTTAGGTATATAATTGTTAAAAATTTGTTAAAATAGCTACTTATGTAGTATTTCAATATTATATAATAGTATTATATATAAAGCTGCGCTAATAGAAATAATCCTTTTTTATAAAATTATATAAAAGGCTTTGGTTGCGGGAATGTCAATGTAAATATACCTATATATTGTATTAGTATATTAATAAGATATTTTAATATATTATATAGATACTAGCTACAACGTTTTTTATATAAAATAAATAGTTTTAATTAATATTATAAATAACTATTATAAGTGTGGTATGTATATAACCTGTTTATATATCTATACTAATATTATAAAGAAGTAAAGTTTGTGTGTTTGTAAATTGTAAGGGGTAATCTCGGGATCTACTGAACCGATTTTAAAAATTCTTTCACCAATAGAAAGCCACATTATTGCGGAGTGTCATCATCATCATCATCGTCGATTTTAAAAATTCTTTCACCAATAGAAAGCCACATTATTGTTGAGTGTCATCATCATCATCATCATCATCATCATCATCATCATCATCATCATCATCAGCGGACGGCGCGCGATGGCTTCGGGTTTAATTCAGTTCGCTTTCGTGCTCGCTTCGGGGATTATTAATATTATGCCCAACGAAGTGGGCGCGGGTCAGCTAGTAAGTTATATAAGTACACCACAAGGCAATTTTACAAACATAAATGAAACAATTAATATGCCTTAAGCTGTACATTATCGGTTTAAGTAAAAGAACGAAGAGAACAAAAGAAGAAGTAATTCAACTATCGCAATAATAAAATCAAAAATCATGCATTTAACTGGTCGATAGAATATTAGAACCGACCGTCTCCTTTTATTAACACTACAAACGTACATACTGAAGGTGTTGGCGTTAACAATTCTTTGTTTCTGAATAGCCAACAAAGAGCAAACGTTGGAAACGCTTACCCTTTGTCGATTAAAACGAAATTGGACTGCGCTTAACGTTCAAAAGGTTTTTACTACTTATGATACGCGACATATATGAAACACTAGCTGGTTCCCCTTCGTTCTCATAGGTAGATGATTTCCTACTTACTTGATAGTTAATATGACAGTAGTTATCGCCATCTTTTGGACAATTCACACAATCCCTATTAAATATTATAAGCGCGAAAGTATGTTAATATGGATAGCTGGGTCGTGGTCATGTCTAATATGAAATAATGTCGAATTTCCATGTATCAGGCCCCCAAGTGGTTTTTGACCCCAAAAAAGTAGGAAAAGTAGGATTTTTTTAGCAAAAAGTAGGACTTTTTTACTGAAAAGTAGGACCTAATTTGACATAAAATCAATCTTTTTGTGCTGAAACAATGAAATGACATAAACCGACCAAGTGCAAGTCAGACTCGCGCACGGAGGGTTTCGTACCATTATCTATACAACATTTTAAACAAAATTGAGTTATTTACAATGTTATTTTAATATCATGAACTTCTTATTATTTTTCGTATTATCTATAAGTAAAAAAATATTATCTAAAAAATTATTATATGTGTACCAAATTTCATCTTAATCGGTTTTGTAGATTCGGAAATAATTGACTGGAAGCGACGGACAGACGCTAGACGGACACACAATTGATATTATAAGGGTTCCACTTTTTGTATTCGGACGTACGGAACCCTAAAAACTAAATAATAAATACTCAATAGTCTATCAAATAGTATAGGAATAAGGAAATACCGTAAAACGTTAATGAAGGATTTAAAAAATGTTAAATAGTGTTCAGCCATTACTAATATTATCAAATGCGAAAGTAACTCTGTCTGTCTGTCCGGCTTTCACGCCGAAACTACTGAACCGATTTTGATGAAATTTGGCACGAATATAGTTTGAACCCCGGAAATGGACATAGGATACTTTTTACCGCGATAAAATATCTCTTTCCCGCGGGAAACTGCGACGGCAACAGCCAAACCATTTTCGATGTAATTTGGTATGGGGATGTTTTAAGGCCTTTGTCCTATTTTAACGCCTTTTAAATCCTGGTTCTTTAATGCATTTTTAATTCTTTCATTTGCTTTGTCTACTAGTGTCTTGTAAGTATCCATCTCTGTCGCAGCTTCATCCTCTTTCTTTCCTAGAGTTTTTTCTTTCAATATCACTTCTTTAGTTTTTCTACTTTTCTTTTCAAATTCAGCTTTCTCTCTTGCCAAATCTTCTTTTTCTTTCTATTTATTCTGTTTTTCTTCTTCCTTTTGTTTTTTTATTTCTGCTTCCACTCTCTTTTCTTCTTCTTTTCTCTCTACGTAAGATCTGTAGGCTCTAGCACCTTTATCAATGAATTTTTTGTGATAGGGACTAAGTGACATTTATTGTCAAACTTTTTTAAGCCATCCTTTGTAGATTGCAAAGCACTGATCGAGGCTGCTGAAAGAGAAGTTCTTGTACTAGTTAAAAAGTTTGAAGTTAGAGAAAATCCTCGTTCTACATCAGCATTACCGTGCGGAATAACCAAAACTGCTTTTACTAATTTATTTAGTTCAGGATACTTTTCTTGCCCAAGATAATTTTTTAAAGCAAAGATTTCACTATAGTATTGATCAATCCTCTTTTGTAATAATCCTCAATTTCATAACTATAACAGTCTTGTGGAATATTTTCACACTGAAGAACTTTCCATTCATCACTTACTATATCTACATTTAGGGATTCTTTTAATTCGACACTGGCTACAAGGTTCTTCACAGATGCAAGAGTCCAAGATTCACACCTATTTTGGGCCTTCAGACATCGTGCTTCTCGGATTGTACTTTTTTTGGTACATTGGTTGGTACTTTTTCCAACAACTTCAAAGTTACACACCTCAAAAATTTACGCATACCCACAATCAAACTTGACTGTTGTTCTGCCTTCAGTTTACCAACTAATTTCCTAGTGTTTTCTCCAATATCTATATCTTTGTCAGAGAGTTCAATTTCAAAATTTGGGAATTTCAGGCTCTTCAAATCTTCAATGCTCATTTCTTTTAAATTTTTTATTCTGATAAAACGTCCAAGCAATTTCTTAATAACACTGACCATTTGATCAAACAGTAGGTGGATAAGAGGTTCTTCCTTTTGGAAAAGTTTTAGAAATGGTTGCAATAGATTCGATACAGTAATCAGAAAATGGATCATGGACAGAGTTGTGTGGGGGATTTTAAAGAATTTTATTATTCGGTTGTAACATCCATTTTCAGTTATTTTCTTATCTCTTACAGGAAGAGTTTTCATAAAATATTTTTCAGCCACTGACCACTGGGCTCAGCAATCTTTCCAAAGCAGGTTTCCTAAAGTAAGCCATCTGCTTGGCACATGTTTTAGAAACTTTTGATTTTTAAAACCAAGTTCATCTTGTAGTTCTTTTAGTTCTACGACCCTGACAGGGGAAAGTTTGAAAAAATAGTGTAAGTCAACTATTAAGTCTACTATATCGTCTCCAAATTCATGTAGAGCTTTGGAAAAAGCATTGTGGACGGAATGTAGTTTAAAGTTTAAAGTCTGCTAGTGGGATTTGAGCATCATTAATTGTTTGAATAATTTTTTCCGAGATAGTGTTGGCTTTTGCCTGTCCCATTAGATGTGTGTCAAGATGATGGACGACAACTTCTTTTTTAATGCTGGACCAGTATCTTATTTTCAGATCGAGCTGTTTTTTTTACTTCTCTATTGGTCAACTCATCAAAAGAAATGGAATATGGAGATGAGGGCTTTATTATATCAGACAATAAGGCCTCATGAAAATAGGGTCCAGTTGCTTCTGTTATCATGTAAGATAATGTTGAGTGGGACATAGAAAACCTGGAAGCTATAGTGCTGTCAGGGAACATTTCTTTAAACAACTTTGGAGTATCATATGAATAATCACTACTAACTGACTTGAGGCTCCACAAGAGCTCTGCCTTTATGACTTCTTCTTTTGCTGTCCAACAGGAAATAGTAGCTACGGTATTATCTGCTTCATTTAAGGTTTTGGTTTGACTTACTAAAATCATTTGTGTTCCAGCTAACACGTCTATAACAAATGAAGAGTGGACTTTAGTTTCTGAGTGAGTTAGCAACCGACTCAGCCCACGGTTATCACATCTCACAACCTTCTTACATAAACGACAAAATACTTCATATCTTGATCGTTTTACACACCACTGTTCAATAATTTGGCCGTTTGAGTCCTTCTTCTTTAACCATTCATCTTTAAATGATGTTTTGTTAGGCATGTTCACTGCACTACACTCTACATAAAAAATTACGTTTCTTCAAAAACATTCAACTATCACCAATTACCTAAGTACAGAAAAAAAAACTGAAAAACATGAATTGATTAGGAAATTATTGTAGACATTTTCTATCACTTAAGTGATAGTCTTAAGACTAATAATTATCTAAATTAGAACATGTCTAACTATTTCCTAACAATGTGAACATCAATTGAAGATCTCAAAAAACGCATGAATTAGTAGGCCTAATATAAATTTTGGGTAAACTATTAATATATCCTGAACCTGGAAAGAAAATGCTGCCACAACCTGGGTTAAAGCAGGCAGGAGCATGGATTTCCCCTCAGTTTACTTCATTGGGAAATCTAAGAGACATGTCAAAATAGTAAGCACTGATAATAATCACTATTTTTATTTTGTAACACAATGTATTGCTGGGAAATATTGACATAATTATGTAAAAATTAATAATAAGTGTAATAAATTATCGCAAATTCAACTCAATTTTTAGAGAAAAGTAGGAAAGTAGGACAAATGTGTAAAAAGTAGGACTTTTCCTACTTTCCTACTAAAAAGTAGGAAAAGTAGGATGACTTGGAGGCCTGATGTATTTAGTACCCACTCTTTGTCTTAGATAAACAGTTTAAACAGATATATATATAACTTTCAAAAAGAGGTTAATCGACGGGTCCAACTCGAGTTATGATTCTTCGTAGGTTCTACAAGTTACACAGCTTATTACTCAACCCACGTATCATGGGAAAGTTTTTATTCGTGCATCTTGTCAGAAATGATATACGGAACCTAAACTTGTTACGGAACCGAAAAGATATTAAAAGGACAATAGAATGCTATTCTCGGAGTTTCTCTGCGTAAATGAATCAAATATGTTGATATGTACAGAAGAATCAGGGAGACAGTGACTGAGGAATGAATGAGGAATGCATTGTTAGTAACCCTCAAACAAAACTGTAGTAGGATAAGTAAATGAATGCTAGGTTATTCTGGAAAATTTTATTCAATCAAACCCTTAAACTGGCAAACGTTAGAGGACAAAACGGACAATTTGTGCCCGAATAAAATTTTACAGCTTCTCTCGTCTGGTACTTTCACAAGAATATTCTGTTACGATTCAAATAGAGCGTTTTATTGAGATTTCTAAAATAGATTTCACAGCAAAAAAATTACTGATCGGCAGTTTGTCGAGAATGAGCGTATTGTTTGCTTTACCGACTTAATTAATTTAATGTTTGACGGATATAGTTGACTATTATTATATATAATAAATGTAAAGACAGGTATTTTTCAGTATTGGCAGTATGCAATATTGGCAGTAATAATAAAATTAAAGTGTCAACAGAATTCTAGAATTGTGATGACATTGTAGAGCTAAAATAAATATACACGGAGAGAAATTGGTGACGAACAGAACTACTGAATCGAATAGTTAAATTAGGTTAACAATTTTTCTAGTTTGAAATACTTGGTCCTTGTTAGCTCTACGACTTATTATTCACTCTTACTAATCGTACGTTTCAGTATATTATTCGATTAATATTGCTCACAAAAAAATATTATTGAACCAAAATATTAATAATTATTGCATCTTTAACAATAATTATGTTAATATGTATTTAATGTATTGTATATATTAAGAAAGAGGGATTTGCAGTTACTAAATTATCTAGTTCCGGTTAATGATTTACATGTTACTGATGCACTACGAGTGGGTCTGTAATCAAAACAATAATATTTTTATTACAACTATATTATTGTTTGCATTACATATAGTTCTAAGTGTCGTATAATATTCAATAAGTTTAGTTTACTTTTTAAATAGTGTTATGACTTAACAAGAATATTATAGTAAAAACCACACCGGAAACAGTAAACGTTACAATGTATGTAATAATCCATGCTATTCTATTAGCGTGTTTAAAAATATTTAAAATGGTAATGTTACAATAACAATGGAGGTGGTATTCATAGATAACGATCTTGTTCTGTTTACATAAAAATGTGTTTTTGTAAACAATCAAAAAACTTGCATGACAAAACGATCAGTAGACAGCCCGCGCCGCGACTCCCGCGCTCGCTCGCATCCCGCCAACCTACAGTCTGCAAGCCGCCATTGTGGATGGATTGTGATATCGACCGCGCTAATCGCTTACTTACCTACTATTACAAATTCTATATTTGACTGATGTTTAATGACATAACAGATGGAGATATCCCACAGTTGTTACAGCAGTGGGGTTTACCTCAATATATTGATACTTTTGAAGGTAAGTTGGTACCTTTGGTATAACAGTCTTATTTTGTAGTATTCATAGCTATTATTCAGTGTAATTAAGTAGGTACATGGGTACATTAAATCTTTGAAAGTTTATCATCATTATACCTGCCTTATTATTTTAATAAATATTTTGTCTTTTCAGCCATTGAAAAACCTACTTTTCGAAAAATCTTATGAAGGAATGAAGGAAAAAAGGAACAAGGCAAATTATCAAATAATGGGCGAAGAAAAGTTTGCAATATAATAATAAAAGACCTAATGGAATCGGGCCCAAATAAAACAATAGACAGTTCTATAGTACTTACTAAAGCACAAGAAATAACTGAAGTGTTCAAAAAAGAAAATATAAGTACATATTTTATACCATACATTAATGACACTAAACTTAAAATACAACGATGTGCAAAGACGTGTATATAATCAAAGGTGCAAATGGAAAATTATATGATTGTCTACAAAATAGGCGGCGCGAACTTAGGGAGGCTAAAGTTATTAAAAAGAAAAATTGCGACAACATTGGCAATAACAGCAAGGAACCACTAGAAGTCCATGAAACAGGCAAGTTTAAAATTTCCTACCATTTTTTTAATAGCTCATAGTGATACCACTTCTGGGCTAAGGCCAAAGTGGCAGACAGGTTGTCAATCACCCCAGGTAGTATAGTAGGTTATATTTATATTTTTATAGGTTATATAGTATACAATTTGGTGTAAGGGTAAGATACCTGCCTTCTACGCCAGAGGTCTTGGGTTCGATTCCCGAACATGGCAAATATTTGTCTGTATGAACATGTCTGGTCTTGGTCTGGGTATTTTCTATGTGTATTAAGTATGTATTTATAAAAAAGTACCTATATAAGTATGTATTTGTCCGTTATCTAGTCTTCATAACAGATAACTACTTATGCGACTAAGAAATTTATTAATTTGTTTGGGTATAATTACAAATATTTGTTTTCACACTTTTTTGTTCTCGTTAGTAATGACCTCAATGTTAAGTCTATTTCATAGAAACAACTTTATAACTTACAACATATTTTATTAAAATTTTTTTATTTCAGAATAAAGAATAAAAAAATATTAATTATTTCAGAATCTATATTTAATGATTTTTTATTACTTCATATATCTTTCCAGAAAGTGATACAGGTGAAGATATCCAGTGGCTCCAAAACTGTATGGGACCTTGGCATTTAGTGGTAGAGAAGTGGCATAAAACAGCCAAAAACAGGTTAAAGGAAATAAAATATCACATCTAGGTAATATATTTTTATCACTGTTGTTCCATTTGGGAAAAAATTGGTTAGTAATGTTATATTTGTCCCAGTTTCAGATTTAATTTCAGACTTAAATAATTTACTGTTGTAAATCAATCGCTATTAAACATCAACTTCAGTTAAATAATAAGTTTATCAGTAATACCTTCAATAAACAGTCGTTTGAATGTGGAAGAAAACTGTGAGCGATCTGAGAATTACTGAAAATATTACATGTCAATTACAGTTAGAGTTCACAAGTTTATATAAATGTAATTGGGTCCAAGTTAAAGGAATTAAGTACACTGTTAATGTAATGTTAACACTTTAACGTGGCTTGATCGAAAATATTTTTATAGCCGATGATTATGTTATTATTTTTAAGTGTTCTTTGTTTGATACGTTATGTTTTAATGAACATTTATATTGTTTTGATGGCTTACATCAAAACAATATAAAAAATATTAAGTGATAGATATACTTATTTCTTTTCCATAGAAAACATTGCAAGTTATGTTCCAAATAATTTGACACTTAGTGTTGATGGAAAACATTATTATGTTACGCCACGATCTTCAATTTAACTAGATATTTAATTGATCTCTATTAACATGTAATAAATCAAGTTACAACCCATATGGTTTTATTGAGAAGTATTATAACAATATTTTTTCTGTGATTATTGCCTATGATTATTTATAATTATGAGTTATAATTTTTAACTAGTTATTTAAATGAAAAAAGTACAAATTATGTTAAGGTGCTGTCACGAGCCAACTGGCGTAGTCAATCGATTTTATTTAATTTCTTAAGCTAAATTACTAATAAAAGAAATTAGTCAAAATCTTGTGAAGTACGTCTTATATTTATTGAATAACATTAAAACATAACAAAATTTATTGAATGGTTTTAAAACTGTTTAAATGCTTTGCAAATTGTGTAGTTATTCAATAAATATTAGACGTTATTCACAAGACCTTGACAGATTCCTTTTTTAGAAATTGGGCCTATGAAATAAAATAAAATAAAATAAAATTGATTGGTGGGCCACCAATTGCCAATGGACACCAATTGACTCATGTCAGCCTCATAATCTTGTTTAAAACATTTTTATTAGGAATGATGAGTTATAGTATAGATGTTGCACTAATGTTTGTAATAATTTCAAATAAATGTCATTTTTCTATGTACTTGATACTTTTATTTTTGATTCCAGGAAACCTAAACCTGTCTATGGAGTCTTAGCGCGTGCGATGTCTTAACAGAAATGCCGATAGTCTCAATTTCCATGATTCTAACACCTGTTAAATTTAGTATTGACTTTATTAACTCTGTATTCGACTTATTTTTATTCTGATAGTCGAAATCTTTGGATATTGTAATGAAAAAGGCATTATTTTATATTTTTTTAAAGACGTCACACTTACTGAGGGTTCTATGGACTGTGTTTAGATGGAGCGCCTGCAATCCAGTGGACTGACAGTACCAACAACGGATTCCTCTTAGGCTTTTAATGGAGAAAATGCAGTTTTATTTACTTATACTAAGACAAATAAAATTGTATTTATGTCTACTAAAAGCCTGAGAGTACCCGTTAGTATTGTAAGTGCACTAGATTGCAGGCTTCATCTAAACAAGTAGGTACTCCATACGAAATAGTACCTGTAACAATACCTAGGATGCTAGCATTACAATGTGTATTGTACTGGTTACAATAACCATAAAGCTAGTGTTGCTATACGAATAGTTATTATTAATGTTCATGTCGTTATGTTACACAAATTGATTAGTAGATAGAGCAAAGTATTTAGTAAACTAAAAAAAAAAGTCTTTAATGTTTACCAGATTGCATAGTAGTCATTATAATCTTTCTAGTAATGTCTACTTGACGTATGGTTACAATTACATTGGCATTGTAACAGTCGCGATATTTACCTTGTAGTCAATATTATATTGTTTGGTCACTTACACTAAACATCTAGTAGTCATTAATAAACCGATAGCTAAAAATAACAACAGAATGGTTTTGTAAAGTGAACTCGCGAGTCTTGCTGTCACGGTTGCAAACAGAAGTTCTAGTTACACTACCGTTTTTTCTCGTATATGTTGCCAGGTATTTCTCTGCGTGTAGAATTAATTTGTGAGTGCTGCATATTGATAGATTACATTTGACAAAAAAATCCATATTTAATTTTTTTTAAATTTTTGCATGGACTTGCCCTATGGATATAAGCCTCCTTCAAGCTATGCCACTTTTTTTTTGGTTTTGGCTATGTTTAGCCAATCTCGGCCTGCTATAGCCGCAAATTCATCAGTCCATCTTGTGTGTGGAGACTGCCATATAGGGGATATATTCGACTGAACTCAGAAATACGAAAGAAGCATGCAATTTATTAAGATTAAAAGATTAACTATTAAATCTTAATAACAATTCATGATTATCGGAGTTAAAAGTTACTTAAATAAATATCAGATGTATGGAAGAAATCATATCATATACGAGTATAACCAAATATAGAACAAACCATTTTAAAAAAATGTATTAAGTTAGCGTTTCTCTTTTATCTAATGAAATGCGTACCTATTTATCTTGCTAAACATTTAACGGATCTAACCAATTGTAGTCGTTAGTGTTAGTCTAACGCCATAAAGCTTAACTACGTGGTACATTAGAGGACGAGTAATATGTATCCATTTTAAGCAACAAAATAATGTATTCATTTTGTAGTAACCCCTATACAAGTGGCCGCAACGGTTCCAAGTGGAGATATTATTTTGTAGAACTAAACGAAAATATATAAAGTATTCGTCTGTGTATGTTTGTTACTGTGTTTACTGTTTCCATTTCATAAGTTTGCGTAATCTCTCAGCATTTCTATACATTCTTTAATTTTGAAGCATTGATGAATACTTTAACGAAATAAATATAAAATTATGATAGATACCAGACATAATCAGTCTAAAAAGTGACATAGAGAGAGAATCGTAAATTTTATAGGTACAGGCAGCGCAGTTAAAGCCCACTATGAAGTAAAATCATCATCCTCTTGCCCATTTCCCATTATCCGGGGTCGGCGCAGCAGATCATTCTCTTCCATTCCTCTCTGTTTCTATCAGCCGTCATTTCCATGCTTACTCCTTTCATTCTTATATCATTCTTCACACAATCGATCCATCTTTTATTCGGCTTTCCTCTGCCCGGGTATCCCCCACTATGAAGTAAAATAATAAACAGAATAAGGCAAAATACTTTCAGCCCTTCTTTACATCCGCTTTCGTTAAGCTGCTATAAGATATTTGCGTTTTTTCCGCTCGTAAAAGAAATTTATAGCTTGCACTATAATACTGCAATAAAGCGTGTCTTGAATCGTTGTGGAATTAGGCCACTATACGCGTTTATGTATATATATATATGATGAGGTGATATTGATTGAATCTATTGAGCTAATCCGTTAAATTTTAAAAACAAAATGGTGTTGTCTGATAGTAGAAAATATAAGATTTTGACTTTACACCAGTTAACGTCTATCAAAGTTTATCGACATTTGATTGGATGTTGTAATAGCACAATAACACAGAAGTAAATAATTTTATGAGTTACCAAAAAATAATATTAACAGGCTTAACGTGGCAAAGACTTTTATAAACTTTGCAGTACCGGGCGTTTTAGACCCGGTGTTACAACTATTATTAATTATTATTCGGAGAGTGTGGCCTATCCAACTCTATTTGCGGCGTCTGATCTGCTGATCGGTCCGGACTTCATCACAAGGTTCCCAAAGCTGCTTGTTGGGATTTTTTTTCTGGCCAGTAAATATCCAGGATGCTACGAAGACATCGGTTGACGAAAACCTGGAATCGGTGCGAGATGTCCTTTGTGACCTTCCACGTCTCACACCCGTACACGGATTAGACCGGAAGATCTTGAGCTTAACTCACCGAGTCAATTTCCGTAATTTCCATATGGACATAAGCTGTGCAAAAGTTACTCGTGCCTTGGCTATCTGCGAAGTGATGTCCTCGTCTGTACCACCAGTCTCCGATACGCAGATACCGAGGTAGGTGAATTTTTGAACACGTTCCACTCCGATGACCAACGGGAATAAACTTGTTGCCCCGCACCTCATTTCCTAAATTTTCCCGGTGTTGACTTTCAGCCCTGTCCTTTCGGCTTCTCCTCAAACGTCGTCCAGTTTGGTCTACATGTAGTCTGCCCGAGTGTGGCTTAAGAGACATATATCGTCGGCATAATCCAAATCCTCGAGGATGTTGGTTAGACCCCACTCTATGCCGCGGCGCTTGTTTTCTGTAATCTTAAGCACAACACCATCCAAGGCGACAAGATAGAGGAATGGCGCAAGGAAGCAGCCCTGGCGAACACCTGTATGAACTTTAATGACCTCCGATATGAGCCCGTAAAATGTTACTTGACAATAATAGTTTCTGTACATGGCTTTGACGATGTTGATGTCGGGGACTCCAATATTGCGCTCCCGGCTGCGCAAATGGCATTCTATCGCAACGTATCAAAAGCTTTCAAAGTCCACAAAGGTAAGGTAGATCTCCCTTTGCCATTCTGATACTTGCTTTAGTATAATACATAGAGTATTGATCTGGTTTATACCTGACCTGTTGGGGCAAAATCCTGCTTGTTCACTGCGAATGAGAGGGTCAACGGCCTTCGAGAGCCTGTCCAAAATGATTTTGCAAAGCACCTTGGAAGGGATCGAAAGCAAAGTGATGCCTCGCCAGTTGCTGGCATTGACTGAGATCTCCCTTTTTAGGCACAGTGATAAGAAGGCCTTTGTTACATTCCTCTGGTAGTTCGTGCTCATTCCAAATGCATATTTGTATTATATTCTAAAGATAAAACAATTTTGACTAATTTTACGCAGTATACTTATTTGGGTTACCCAATATTTGTAAATGGTGACAACTAGTGATGAAACGGATATCCGGTAACTATCCGGTATCCGGCCTATCCGGCCTATTTTCACTATCCGGCCGGATACCGGATAGTAGGGCACTATCCGGCCGAATACCGAATACTAGATGTTTCCCGCGATACCGTTCGCGCTGAGTGCTTTACGCCCTAAACTCGTCTATATCGCGCTTTTCTGTGGGAATACAAAAGTTTTTAAGCCTATCTATATTGTTTCTCGTTGTCTAATCTATCTCTGTATCAAATTTCAGCAAAATCAGTTCTTTAGTTTAGGCGTGAGAGAGTAGCAGACAAACAGACTGAATTTATAATATTAGTAACGGATTATTTTGCACATACACACACATATATGAAACGCGATAAGCGGCCGAATATCCGGTGGCCGGATATCCGGCGCTCCGGCCTCGTAGTTAGCCGAATATCCGGTATCCGGTATCCGGCCAAATCACTATCTGTTTCATCTCTAGTGACAACCCCTGCTCCTTAGTTTCAGATTGTCAGTTCATTGATTTTAATTACTTCAAGAACTACTTGCGTCACAGAACCCTAACCATTGCGATCAACGGACGGAGAGGTGAGGAGGCAGACGTGATATATGGTGTTCCAACTGGCTCAGTTTATGGGCCTGTGGGCTACATTATGCACGTAAACAGTATGTGTTATGTTGTTCAAAATGCTTCTGTGTACATGCACGCAGACGACACATGTATACTATATGCATATAAAGACATCAAAACAGTGGAAAAAAACATACAGGAGGATTTTGTCAGGATAATCAAATGGTCTCATGTGTCAACATTTAATACTTAATTTCCTACAAAACAATAGTCATATTGACAACCTTTAATCTTAAGTCCAATAATATCGTTTATATAGATCATAAAATATTTGTAAATTACTAAAATATAAAAAAATCTTACTTAAATGTTATACACAAAGTTTTGTTGATACAAAATAAAACCACGTGCGCACGGTTAACGGTCGTGCCCACGTGTTGTTTTGCTGAGCGCCCCACCACTGGAGGTTGTTTACGCCAGCCTATAAATAAACGGTCGCACCAGCAACTGGAGTAGTCTGCGATTAGACGTCGGAGTGTTCGGAACTGAATTTACGGTAGTAGATTGGTGAAATTTGAACATGAATAATTGTAAGTATTTTCTAGTACTATTTTTACTTTTATTTTGTAATATGATGATTATTTGTGCTCAAATTAATAGATGTAGTAACAATTTGTGAAATAAAGTAAGGTAACGAAGTTTTCAGTTTTATTAAATAACAGCAATTATCTATTTTTGTTCTTATTTTATAACCCCCTTCGAGTTGCACGGCAATATTTCTCGGCCATTCGACATCTCAGAAGTGGGATAGGATTTTTTTTTGTGTGTTTGTTTAAATGCTGCACTCAAATAAATTTATAATTCCATGACACGAGCAGTTATAGGTATATACATATGTGGTAATAATATTGTCATTAAGACGATTTTGACTATAATCGATTCGTATCTGTAAATTTGTTATTGGCTAGGCCATCTGCGTTTTTTTTTTCTTCGGTAGTAACAAATGATCATCTTGAGACATCGGTACCGGATAGCGAAATCCGGCAACCATCACGCAGCCCTGTCCTAGGCACACCAGTGCCCTACCGACAGTCAACTAATATTGGTACGCGGCATGCGGCGGCATTGTCGCCCAGCCACAACGCTCAGTCGCGACACCCTCGCAGCACTCGTTCGCCTAGCCGCCACAGTGCGCGACCGCAAAACCATCGGGACGCGCTTTCGCCTGGACACCGCGATGCGCAGTCGCAAAACCATCAGCGCGTACTTTCGCCCATCCACCGTGGGTCGCGGGCGCGAACCAGCAGCCTGCGTTCATCCAACCGTTATGCCGAGCGGCCGCGTAGTCGCCACAGCACGCGATCGCCCAACAGCCACCACTATGCACAGTCGCGTAGTGGTCGCGATGCGCGATCCCGCAGTCGTCGCGATGCACAGTCGCGTAGTGGTCGCGATGCGCGATCCCGCAGTCGTCGCGATGCGCGATCCCGCAGTCGTCGCGATGCGCGATCTCGCAGTCGTCACGATGCGCGATCCCGCAGTCGTCGCGATGCGCGATCCCGCAGTCGTCGCGATGCGCGGTCCCGCAGTCGTCGCAGCGGCGTGCTGTCGCGCAGTCGCACGCGTTCACGCAGCCATCATAGGCGCGAAAGTACGTCAAATCGCCGTGATCAAGATGGCAAGAAAGCAATGCGGGACGTTGGTGAGTCAGGTTTTAATAATATCGAGAGTATTGTACAGGTGTTAAAATCTCTTCATAGTAAAGATTCATTGGATAAGTTAGGGTCAATAAACAATACGGTGCCAGAATTTGATCCAAATAGGAAAGAGCAAACCATGACCATGTGGCTACATAAGGTCAATGAGTGCGCTACTATTTATGATTGGACCGAAAAACAAATTATTCATTACGCATTGCCTAAATTGCGAGGAGTGGCCCAGGTGGTACGAAGGTTTACCTACGGTTCTGTTCTCTTGGCACGAGTGGCAAAATAAACTCCTTCAGCATTCCATCACAAGAAAACTATGGCCAAATGCTCAGCGATAATGCTAGCTAAGCGGGCTCGGTTTTCCGATTCATTAGAATTCTATATTGATCGGCCAATGTGATCGGACGTGTCAATAATTAATTATAAAAATAAATCATCTGCAAAAGTGTGACCTAGCTATTCAAAACGCGGAAGAGATCTTACTCATGTCAGTGTGACCTACTTGACTCGACGACTTAGTTTGTTTCTGATTCAAATGCGTGTTTTATATATTGTGTGATATGGATAGTAGCCCTTTTAACCGAAGCGGTTTGATTCGTCGCACCCCGCCACCGACGCCTTCAAGACCACCACCTCAGCCTGATTCAGGAAAAGATGATCTCCCGGAGGCGGTACCAACTCCCGAGATACAACAATGGATGACCAGCATAGAGCAATGTTTAAATGATGTTTGTGCCATTTCTTGCGAAGGAAACTTTAATTCGGAGCAAAGAAATAGAATACATAACCTTTGCCGTAATGTGAGCCACGGGACCTCCCAATTAGCTGTCCAATACCAAGCTCTCAAGCTTAAGTCTGTTCAAACGCATATGACACTTCAGGCCCTAAAAGAGAAACATAATTTATCCCTGCAACTCCAGGAACTCAAACAGAGTATCGAGACTTCTACAATACCGACCAAAGACTCTTGTTCATTCGCAGAGATGGTAAAAAAAGGTCCTAACAATCATATCCGTCCTTCTGGTTTTAAATCCGTAGCTATCTTCCCTGCGGATAAATCGATATCCAGCGAAGAAACCAAGTCTATGGTACAGAAAATTATATGCCCAGAACAATTAAAATTGCACGTGACCGGTTTACGAAAAACCAAAAATGGAGGTGTAATTATCAGCACTGAGACCAAGGACGACGTTGAAAAATTAAAAGAATCCACACAGCTGAGGTCTTCTGGTTTTACAGTTGATGAACCGTACAAACGAAAGCCCAGAATTATTGTACTCGGTGTACCCTCTGATATGCAGGAGACAGAAGTCTTCAACTCAATTTTCCACCAAAACTTGGCCGGCAAGATACAAGATATATCGCTTGAAAATTTTTTGAACTCTATTAAACTGAGCCATAAATCGGGTAAAAAAGATAGCAAGACCTGTAACTACATAATTGAAGTAACAGCCCATATACGCAAGATCCTAATATCCCAGGATAGACTATTTATAAACTGGTCTTCTTGCCCTGTCAGAGACTACACTTTGGTGACAAGGTGTTTCAAGTGCCAACAATATGGTCATGCAGCAAAGACATGCCGGGAAGAAACGGAAACCTGCAGTCACTGTGGAGACACAGGTCATGGTGTACAGGTTTGTCCGAAAAAAGAAGGTCCATCACGATGTGCCACATGCTTCCGTTTTAAAAAGCCCTGTGAACATAAAACTGGCGACAGTGAATGCCCTGCCAGGAAAATCGCAGAAAAAAGGTACATTAATTCTATAGACTATGAAGGCGCCTAAGAGCGCCAATAATTATTAATTTATTAGTACTTTTTTTCGTGTTTTTTTTTTTCTAGTTTTATAATATGTCTGTTAGTATTATGTCTGAATTGGATAATTTCTCTGTATCTGAGTCAAAAAGTTGTGACGTTGAGGCATGCAAACAATATCTTTCTCACATTACTAATCCACTAACTATATTAACGCAAAATATACGTAGTATTTTTAAGAATTACGATAGTTTGGGTATTTTTTTGCAAAGATTAAATGTTGATTGTGATGTAATCATTTTAACGGAATGCTGGCTGAGTAAAAGTTGTAATTTGCCGCTAATGCCGGGTTATAAGTTATACAATAGTAGTGCCAATTATAACCAAAATGATGGGCTAGTAGTTTATACCAGGGATAATCTGAACGTATCGGTAGAAGAACCTACTATGTCAAATTGTAATCGGATGCTAATTAAAATTGGATTCGACATCGCAATATTAGCAATATATAGGCCACCGTCATTTACTAACATAAATAGTTTTACAGAATCGCTAGACAACACATTACGGAACCTTTCAAGTTTTAAAAACATAATTTTGACAGGTGACCTAAATATTAATATTCTTCCGTCTAACAACGATACTGCTGCTCATGAGTACTTAAACTTATGTTCATTTCATGGTTTGCTTCCGGCACATTTGCTTCCAACTCATCAAAGTGGTTCCTGCTTGGATCATATAATGTTAAAAACCAATTTTCCTTCGATCACTCTTGTCACCAATTCATCAATAACAGACCATAAAAGTGTACTACTAACCTTAAAATGTAAATTATTTGATAAGACTCGCAAGCATTTATACAAAACTAAAATCAATTATAAAAAACTAGAGCATGACTTACGCAGCATTAATCTTGACCTAGTGTACAATTGTGATGACGCGGATGTTTGTATGTCGTACTTGATAAACAACGTACAACAAGCTGTAATAAAGAATACGATGCAGTTTCGAATAAGTAATAGGAACTATAACATCAAACCTTGGATCACGCCGGGACTCATACGTTGTATGAAAAACCGAGACAAGCTTCATATGAAAGCTAAATTGGATCCACTCAACTCTGTACTGCAAAGGTCATACAAAAGGTACCGAAATTTCTGTAATGATCTTTTGAAAAAAGTTAAATCTAATTACGACAAATGTGAATTAGAAAACGCAGGTACGAACAGTAAAAGATATGGAAATACATTAAGGACATTACGTGTTTATCGCAGCAGCGTGAGTCATCCTCTAATTTACTATTAAAACTTACGTCTCAGCAATCTTCGGTCGATAGTGCTAACGACTTTTTCGTTAATATAGGAAAATCTCTAGCAGAAAGTATTCAAAATCGTTCTCTCCCTACGCCGCGGAATAACCAGATCTCTTCATTTAATACGTTGGAGTCTTTTGTGCTATTGAATACCGACGAGGCTGAGGTTGAACATATAATCATTGGTTTGAAGGACAATTCTGCGGTAGGTTGGGATAACATATCTAATAAGATTCTAAAACAGTTTAAACACATCTTGTTAGCCCCACTCACATTCATTTTACAAAAGTGCTTGGCGGACGGAGTATTCCCTAAGTGTCTGAAAAAGGCTATTGTTGTCCCAGTGTACAAATCAGGTAGCAAAGATCAAATCTCAAACTACAGGCCTATTTCTATTCTGCCAGCTATTTCTAAGATATTAGAAAAAATTATTAATAAAAGGCTCGTAGATTACTTAGATAAAAACTCAATGATATCGAAAAATCAGTTTGGATTTAGATCAAAACTATCAACTTCAGATGCAGTGCATCACCTCACTAATTATTTAGTCCAGGAATTGGATAAGGGCAACCGGACGTTAGGAATATTCCTTGACCTTGCAAAGGCTTTTGATACGATTTCTGTACCTATCCTGTTACAAAAAAAATAGATCATTAGGTATTAGAGGCACTCAACTGAAATTGTTTAAAAGTTACTTAAACGGTCGTACTCAATGTGTGAAAATTAATAATGCTATCAGTACTGATATTAATAATACTCCTTTTGGTATTCCTCAAGGAAGTATTTTAGGCCCGACGTTATTTTTAATTTATGTGAATGACCTCTGTTCTTTAAGTATATGTTCTGGAAAAATCATATCGTACGCTGATGACACTGTTTTACTTTTCTCTGCAAACTCAGAGGAGAATGTATTTAAGCATGCGCAGCAAGGTTTCAATATTGTTAATAATTGGCTTCATCAACATTTACTAACGTTGAATGTTGATAAAACTAAATACATAAATTTTTGTTTCCGCAAACCTAAGACCTTGTCAATTACTCCGGCTCTTTATGCTCACTACTGTAAGAAAGAAAGCGACAAGTGTAAGTGTCCATTAATTAATAACACTGATAAACAAAAATACTTGGGCATTATCATTGACGACCGCCTTTCATTTAAGTACCATATTGATGCTTTATGTAATCGAATTCGCAAATTAATATTTGTTTTTAAGAAACTTCGGTGTATAGAAAATTTTAAACTAGTTAGACAGATTTACCTTTCACTGTGTCAATCAATAATTACCTACTGCATAACCTCATGGGGTGGGACCGCAAAAACATATATTCTATTGGTTGAGAGAGCACAAAGGGCCGTGTTAAAAGTATCCACGTCTCGTTCATTTCTTTTTCCCACGCACCTCCTATATAAGGATTGTAAAGTCTTAACTGTGAGACAACTATTTATAATGAATACAGTCCTTAAACAGCACTCAACACTTCCCTTTAGCACCGAATATACTAACAAAAGACGAAGGGATATTGTTTGTGCTCAAAGTATGGGAATTAAGCATACTTTCTTGGCCAGATTTTATGTATTCCTGGGACCATTTCTATATAATAGATTAAACGCCAAGCTATGTATGTTTAATTGTACCTATCATAAAACTAAAATACTTCTTCAAGAAGCACTTCAAGTTATGTCGTATGACGATACAGAGAAACTATTAATAGTTACCAAATAATTTGTATTTTTATTTATATTTTTATCTTTCTTAGTTTGTTTAAATTTAGCTATTAACGAAATATAATATACATTTTGCATTTGATTTATATGTCCATATTTTTATTTTGTAATTACAAGCCTGAGATACAGGTTAATCCTAGTTCAGGTATGTTCACAGTTATTATAATACGTGTATACATATAATTTAAGCTAAAAATGTAACATTGACTATAAGAGTGTTTATTAAATAAATATTATTATTATTATTATTATTATTAGAGGAATATTTTTATGAAAAAATGGGATTAATAAACAGATGCGGAATATCCGGTACTCGTGCTGTGGAATGCATACTTCACGGCATCGATGATAGGTCAGTTAGATTAGGGGCAGAGGCCGTGAAGTATGAAGATCCCGATAAGTTATTGTCTTATTTGCGTAATGTTAGGAATGTCAAGCCCGTTAATGATCGCAAGGTAGTAGGCAAAGGCACTCTTTATAAAAATAATGACTCTAACCAAGCGCGTTCATTCAAAAGTACTAGGTGTTTAACTGCAAACAAGAGGGACACATGGTCGCACAATGTAAGCTTCCGGTAAAGAAATGTGGGAAGTGTAGCAAAGTAGGCCATGAGACTGAACAATGTTTTTCAAGAATTACTATTTCTGAAAAACCTGTTATCGAGAAGTCAGTGTTGCGAGTAGACAATGAAAGCACGGCCGATGGATCTATATTCCGCACCGCTCATGTTAACCCAATGAAAAATATTTTAAACAAGCGATCGTGGATGGCATATCCATACCTGCTTTCATAGACTTTGGAAGTGAGTGCTCAATGATGAAGTATTCGGAATTTCAAAAATTAGGTAAACAGCTTAATACGCTAAATTTACCACTGCTAAGAGGGTTTGGTAACTCTGTGGTAAAAGCGTTAGGACGATACAGCACACGGGTGGTTGTAGACGGTGTTTCCGCAAATATTGAAGTTATTATTGTACCAGATAATGCCATGCATGTTCCTCTAATGATCGGACAAACTTTTACTGAACAAAACCACATAATTATTAATAAAACTCACGACAAACTGGAATTCTCCAACTTAGAATTAGAGCATGATAATAATTTTAAAATTAAAATATACTGTAAAGACCATGTTACTTTTTCGGGCTTAACAATTATTGATATATACACAGATGACCCCCATTTTAATGGTGAGGTCTTTATTGATGGTAGTCTCAGATACAGCGGCGATATCCGATACTTTGTATCATCGGGCTTATACCAAATTCAGGAAGGACATGGTTACATAGTTGTTAATTGTGCACCATGTAACACTGTTTTTCTCACTGATTTTAAGTACTATTAAAGACATTTTTTTATTCATATTGATTAAAATCACTTTTACAATTGTATCTCGCATTGGTTATGTTTACGTCGAATTGTTACTTTGACATTGACAATTTTAATAGATGACATGGACAGTTCCATAGAGTGGACCGCTAATCATGATCCTAACACCATTATCTATGGCGCAAATTAAGCAACCAAGTCTAGCCAAGCGTCGTCTACAAAGATAGTATTTTAATCAGTAATCCCACACACTCCCCCTAAAAAAATATTAAAATATTATAATGTCACAATTAGTAGTTTAAAAGAATAGTCTTATGTCAATGAAAAGTTAAATCGCAATTGATCATCATAAGTGTAGTCGTTTAACCTTATTTTTATTATTCCTCAGGCAAATGTTTGTCTGTGGCAGTTGAGTCTGTAAACTAGACCTAGCTGTGAGGACTAATAAAGAAATATTAATCCTTCTACAGATTAACATAGTCAGGCTAGATTGCTCGGGCTAGCATAGGTTGTGTCCTTTGCCTAACTAAAAAAAATTAAAAACTTAATAAAAAAAAAAGGATACACACTAGTCTGTGGCAGTGATTAGCGGATATTATTTGGTTTTGGATCAATAGCTGTGATCAATAACTATTCACTGTTCTAATTTAAATAATTGAAAATACTGTATTCGGCTGTTGAGGCCGAGCTCTGCTACAAAAGAGAAGTTGTCTATATATAGACTGACGAAATAGATCTACTTTCACCGAATATAAATTAGAGAAAAAAAGACAATCATCCCGAAAGAAAGGTACCTAATTTTCATAATTCTTTCTTTTATTATATATTTAGAGTTTTTAACTGAGATTCATATATACATTTCATATACCTAAAACATCGTTCTAGAACATTTCCTGAATATCCGTTGAGTGTGGGTAGAGAAAATAACTGTGGTAAATTGATATAACAAATTTGGTCTTTTACAATAAAATATTGATTAATCATCATAGTATGCCTGGTGGGAAACCAATATTTATGCAATTAAATCCATTAACTACCTCTCATAACCGTTACATACATGGGGATTTAAATGAAACAAATTAATATTTTAACCAGATCAAATCTTGTAATATTCTAGAATCAATAGTATCTTCATGTTTGTTTTCATTTTCTACATCACACTCTTCGCTTTTGAAAGTTAATAAATAGTAAAGTAAATGCCAGGAGAGTTGTTATTTGAAATGATTCATGTCATCTTCAGGGAACTATATTTGGGCTGAACATTAACCCTCGTCACCCTGGGACTTTCAAGTGACCCAGCTGCATTAAATAGACCGCTGATCTACCTTAAATCCTAATTGAAGACGGCGACTTGGTAAGCCAAGGACAGAGAGTAAACTAACCCAAACACGGCCATCTAACCACGGTTACCAGTTGCCTGGACCAGTTCCTGAAGGACTCCTGAAGGACTACCGGAATACTGATTTCTTTTTATCCTCGGAATACCGTCTTTTAATCTTTTACATTATAAATTTCAACTTAAAACCAATATCGATCAAACGGACCTATAAACCCTGCCTGTGCCTATATTAATTTAAGTTCTTTATATTTTTAAGTCATTCTATGTATATGAATTGATAGAATTGACAGTAATATTGTTGCCTAGTAAACATTAGTGAATTGAATTTTGTTTAAACTCCATTTGAAATAAAGATTTTGTACTCATACTTCTAGTGATTTATTGGAATAAAATATTGTTGCACAGTAAACATTTGTGAATTGAATTTTGTTTAAATTCCATGTGAAATGAGGATTTTGTACTTATATTTCTAGTGATTTATTTGTATAAAATATTGTTGCATAGTAAACCTTAGTGAATTGAATTTTGTTTAAACTCCATGTGAAATGAAGATTTTGTACTTATATTTCTAGTGATTTATTTGTATAAAATATTGTTGCATAATAAACATTAGTGAATTGAATTTTGTTTAAATTCCATGTGAAATGAAGATTTTGTACTTCTATTTCTAGTGATTTGTTTGTATAAAGTATTGTTGCAAAGTAAACATTAGTGAATTGGATTCTGTTTGAATTCCCTGTGGAATAAAGATCTTGTACTCAAACTTTTAGTGATTTATTTTTAAAAATCCAATTATTTCATGAAATAAATAAAAATACATTACAACCATCGTCCAAAGTTACTTTAAGTAAAGATTCTGTAGTCGCTCGTGGAAAAGTAGCTTATCCGGAAAACACTCCCCAAATTAACAGTTGTTCAATTTCGCGTCCTATAGTAGAATCTGATTTAAATATCGATGAGGACCTCCCTCATGAAGAAAAAGAACATTTATTAAGATTATTAAATAATTATAGAGAATGTTTCGCTTTCGATCTTACCGAATTAAAGAGCACTACAGCTGGAGCGATGAAAATTGAATTAAATGACACTAAGCCAGTAGTTTATAGACCGTATAGGTTAGCTGTCAAGGAACGAGAAGTAGTTAGGGATATGGTTAAGGAGTTATTAGATAATCACATCATCCGACCATCCACCTCAGCGTATGCCAGCCCAATAGTTTTGGTAAAAAAGAAAAACGGTGAATTACGCCTTTGTATCGATTACCGTGCTTTGAACAAAAACACTGTTAAAGAAAACTACCCGATGCCTCTTATTGACGATCAATTAGATGCTCTTGCCGGGAGCAAATATTTTACAACCCTGGATTTGGCATCTGGTTACTATCAGGTGCCAATTCGTGAAGAAGATAAATATAAAACAGCATTTGTCACACCTGATGGTCACTTTGAGTTCAACAGGATGCCATTTGGTCTCGCAAATGCACCTGCTACATTTCAGAGATTGATAAATGAGGTATTGGGAAGTAAGCGTCATGACGAGGCGATGGCATATATCGATGACGTGATTATCCCGTCCAAGACTATTTCGGAAGGAATCGAGCAATTGCAGCACGTGTTACAGTTATTTAAGGAAGCTAGATTATCATTAAAACCTTCTAAATGTAATTTTTTTAAAAGTAGTGTAGAATATTTAGGTTTTGAAGTCTCTGAGTCTGGAATCCGTCCTGGAGCTCGGAAAGTTGAAGCCGTTGAACAGTTTCCCACTCCACAAAATCAACATAATGTTCGACAATTCTTAGGTCTAGCCAGCTTTTTCCGGCGTTTTGTGCCGAAGTTTTCCATAATCGCCAAGCCACTCACTTATTTACTAAAAAAGGATGTAAAATGGTTATGGGGTCCCAATCAAGAGTCTGCTTTTCGTACTTTGCAGAAGGAATTGTCCCAGAAACCTATCTTGGCACTATATAACCCGACATCAGAAACAGAACTACATACTGATGCATGCAGAGTGGGTTTGGGGGGGATTCTTTTACAAAAGGACAATAACAATGTGTTAAAGCCGGTGGCATACTTCAGTAGGCAGACTACACCCGAGGAGCAAAACTACTCATCCTATGATTTAGAGACTTTAGCAGTAGTGTCCTCACTTAAAAAGTTTCGGGTTTACCTACTAGGAATCGTTTTCAAAATTGTAACAGACTGTAATTCTTTAAAGGCAACGTTCCAAAAACGGGATATGTTGCCTCGTGTGGCCCGGTGGTGGGAACAAATGCAAGAATTTAACTTTACGATCGAATACAAACCTGGTGCATCCATGTCCCACGTCGACGCATTAAGTAGAAATCCCATCATTAGTCCGGATAATTTCAATGTGTTAACCGTAACAGACTCTAACTGGTTAGTAACAGTGCAAAAAGCAAATGATGATGTTCAGAGAACTATAGGTATCCTCAAAAACCCAGATTTTGATGATTATGTTAACATAAAGTCCAATTTTAAATTAAAAAATGATAAATTGTTTCGCATCACTCCAGAAGGTGATCGGTGGGTCGTGCCCAAGGGCGTTCGCTGGCAAATTCTCAAACAGAATCACGATGACATAGGTCATTTTGCATTTGACAAAACCCTTGACAAAGTTAAATCTAATTATTGGTTTCCACGAATGAGACGATTTATAAAAAAATATATTGATTCTTGCCTAGAATGTGCTTACTCAAAATCATCTACCAAAAGGAAACCAGGCTTTCTTCACCCGATCCCTAAAGTAGCTACGCCTTTCGATACGATCCACATAGACCACACTGGACCCTTTGTGCGTAGTAGTAAGGGTAATATGTACATACTGGTAGTGATAGATGCATTTACAAAATTTATTTATTTGAAAGCCGTTAGGAATACTAAAACACACAGTACTGTAAGGGTACTGAGTGAGTATATAGGAATATTCGGTACACCAAGACGCATTATCTCTGATAGAGGCACCTCGTTTACTAGTGATAACTTTAAGAAATTTGTTGAGGAAAAAGGTGTACGCCATATATTGAACGCTGTTGCTACCCCTAGAGCGAACGGGCAGGTAGAACGTTATAATAAAATAATCGTGGACTCCCTTACTACAAAGTTGATTGGATCACCTGAGAACAAATGGGACGACTACCTGCCCGATGTGCAATGGGGAATGAATAATACGTTCAATAGAGGTATTAACAGATCACCCGCTGAAGCCCTATTCGGGAAACGGCTGATTGGTGCTACCGAAGGTCGTATCATATCTGAGTTGGAAGAAGACATCACTTCAACTAACAAAGAACATGACCTAGTTAAGATTAGGAAGGAAATGAGTTCCCATATTCAGGCAAATCAAGAAAAAGAAAAACGTGTGTTTGACAAAAAAAGGTGTGAACCAATTAAATACCGAATTGGTGATCTGGTAAGGGTAGAACGCCAAATTCCCTCGACTGGGCAAAGTAGAAAATTGGTACCAAAATATCAGGGTCCATATAGGATCACACAAGTCCTTGAACATGATCGTTATCGTATCGAGGATACGCCTTTAACCAGAAAAGCTAACAGGCCCTATACAACGGTAGTAGCCACGGACAAGTTAAAACCATGGCTGAGTTTTAATAGGCACGACGATAGCGACACAGACTTATCCAATGAATCTGAGTAAATTAATTGTTACTGTAATTTTAATATTATATAAATCCATCTTGTTTTTCAATGTAATAAATTACATCAATTAATAACGTTTTTCAATGTACCTAAGTAATTCTGGGCAAGGGCCCGACCGCTAGAACCAAAGGGTTCTAAGTAATTCTGGGCAATGGCCCGACCGCTAGAACTAAAGGGTTCTAAATAATTCTGGGCAAGGGCCCGACCGCTAGAACCAAAGGGTTCTAAGTAATTCTGGGCAATGGCCCGACCGCTAGAACTAAAGGGTTCTAAATAATTCTGGGCAAGGGCCCAACAATTAGAACGGAAGGGTTCTAAACAATTCGGGGCAAGGGCCCATAAAAGTATAGTTATAAGAATTAATTGATTAATCATATGATGTTATGCTATATGCATATAGTCTTATTTATACTAAGTCCATAAAGGAAAGTCCATAAAATGTAATGACAATGTTAATAATATATTATAAACAATATTATAAAATGTAAATAGCATGGTAAGATCAATTGACTAAGCATGAAGTCTAAAATGTATATTTAGATTTTATACAATGCTTGGTTATTTAGTTATAAGTACTTGATGACAAAGATAAGATTATATAATTATTATATTTTTCTGATTTCCAAAGATTACATGTTAAATTTTGATAACTTTATGGTATTGCTAGTGATATCCGATAGATGTTGCCAATGTGATGACTGTGTTAATACTACTCTTGACTCATAATATAAGATCACCAAACGTGAGGTCACGTCTTTCACAGGAAGGCCGACTGTCAACATTTAATACTTAATTTCCTACAAAACAATAGTCATATTGACAACCTTTAATCTTAAGTCCAATAATATCGTTTATATAGATCATAAAATATTTGTAAATTACTAAAATATAAAAAAATCTTACTTAAATGTTATACACAAAGTTTTGTTGATACAAAATAAAACCACGTGCGCACGGTTAACGGTCGTGCCCACGTGTTGTTTTGCTGAGCGCCCCACCACTGGAGGTTGTTTACGCCAGCCTATAAATAAACGGTCGCACCAGCAACTGGAGTAGTCTACTCCCAGTCGAGTAGTCAAGACTGTGGCCTCCTACTTAACGGGCAGGAGCTTCAGAGTTGTAGTGGAGAACGTAGAGTCGACCATCAGACCCATCAGAGCGGGGGTGCCGCAAGGCAGCTGCCTGGCCCCCTGTCTGTATTCCCACTACACGAACGACATCCCGGTTACCCCCGGAGTGGAGCTGGCCCTTTACGCAGACGACGCCGCTTTCCTCTCGTCGTCCATCAGTACAAAGTTCGCCGCCCGGAGACTCCAGCAGCAGCTTGATGCACTACCAGAGTGGCTGAAGAAATGGAGGCTGGAGGTCAACGTGGCCAAAACCCAGGCCATAGTACTGAGTGGGGCGAACAAGATCCCGCCCGCCCTCAGCCTCCTAAACACTCAGGTGCCGTGGTTGAGCACAGTGACCTATCTGGGGGTCACTATAGACCGGCGCTTGAAATTCAACCACCATGTGAGCGAGACGGTCAATAAGGCAAGAGCAGCCAGAACCATACTGAGGCCCATCTTATACTCAGAGTTGCCCTTACATCAAAAAATGACGATATATAAAACATACGTCCGCCCCCGCATAACTTACGCAGGAGCGGCCTGGATGGCCCTCATCAATAAGACAGCCCGGAACAAACTTGAGGCTCAACAAAATCTCGCCCTCCGTACGATAGTGAAGGCCCCGCGCTACGTACGGAACAATGTCATCCGGCGAGACCTCAAGGTTGATACCATCAGGGAGCACGCGATACACATAGCCCGCAAGATGTATGAGAGGGCAGAAAAATCCACTCACCCTCTCATACAAGACATAGCGCCACAACACGCTAGGCCCCCCGAGGGCAGACGGAGGAACCTGCCGCGGGACCTAGTAGAAGACTCCATATAATAGAAGACTAAAAACTCAAATGAAGCCACGAAATCTTCTTCACAAAAAAGATGAAGCTATAAGGCCCAAAAATGGCCTAACTTAATGACCCACCCGTCGTTACGGGTGGCGACAGCATCCACCGAAGAGGACTACGTCCTGAAACGGTTACCCCAGCCAAAACTGGCTGAGACGACAGCTGCGATCGATAACTGGAGTAGTCTGCGATTAGACGTCGGAGTGTTCGGAACTGAATTTACGGTAGTAGATTGGTGAAATTTGAACATGAATAATTGTAAGTATTTTCTAGTACTATTTTTACTTTTATTTTGTAATATGATGATTATTTGTGCTCAAATTAATAGATGTAGTAACAATTTGTGAAATAAAGTAAGGTAACGAAGTTTTCAGTTTTATTAAATAACAGCAATTATCTATTTTTGTTCTTATTTTATAACCCCCTTCGAGTTGCACGGCAATATTTCTCGGCCATTCGACACATGACAATGGCATTATTCTAAATATGAATAAGACAAAATGTATGTATAAAATATATAAAAAAAAGGGGTTAAATAGTAATAGTAGACCAAAGCTTGACCAAGCTGCATTGTTCGCAACGTCACCGTTAAGTGAGTAATTTAGATCATTCCGACCCCTGACCTCATTCTTGTGACCATCACTCGAGAAGGCACGTTTACGTTTTGATTTAGGGTTAAAGTAATATCTCACTGGCACTCGTAAGCGGTTGGTTTTATTATTATTATCGTTCCACTTTATAATAAAATTCAATGAAATAAATATTTTGTATTGAGTTGATTGTTGGCTCTTGGTGGAACTTATTATACATCTTGAATAAAACTCTTGTACTGTTCCACTACTTTTTTTAGATAGAAGCGTAAACACGAACAGCTTGCTTGTTTGCGTGTTTGCTTAGAACCTTTGAAAATGCTGTAAAGCGAAACCGGTCAGGTCGACAGTAATTAAAAAAAGTAGTGGAACAGTACAAGAGTTTTATTCAAGATAAATAAATATTTATCGATAGATTTCATTAAACAAGTAACTACACTATTACGCCACAAATATTCCCCAAAATGTTGTTCATTCGAGGACGTGTAAATTTACTAAGAGCCTTGTATTATCATCGTTGAAGCAAATCCTTCTTCCTTGTAAGGGATGTGTCGCTACGTAGCACACAACACATAAGCAAAAGGGATTAGTCGGTGTTATCGCCAGTATGTAACGACTAAGGTTGCTTTTGTAAGCACGAACTCTAGATTATAGTATTAAATGTAAACAGTCAGTAAACACTGTTCTAGTGAACTGTTAGCGGTTTCTTTATTAAAGTACCTAGTTCTCTCTTTCCCAAAATGAAATTAGTCTTAGCTATAAAAGTTATATAATAATAATAATAAATCAATTTATTTGTCTTAACAAACTTACATTATTTTGATTTTTTAACATTGTGGTTTTATCATTCTCGTATAGATAAAATGATTTACATCTCAGTAGTTGCCGACTAGCGACAACCTCTGCTATTCTGTCGCAACCTTTTACAATTTATTGTTAAAAGGAGTGTTAGAGGTATAGTAATTTCAATATTATCAGGATGTGAATAAAGACTAGTTGTGTGATTATGTGATAATGTAAAATAATATTTCTTTAATGTTGTTAATAAAATATTATTTCCATCAATCAAATAATACACATAAGGTTTTAATGGCTAGCTATAAAACACTGACCTGATGTTACGCTTATGTGACAAACCGTATAGTTCAGCATATTTAAAAGGTCAGTTACGTATTAAGTTAATCCATTGACATGGTTTAAGTAACATTATTATGATATAGCTGGGTCACTTATAGATAATTGTAAATGTATAAATTCAAAATGGCTAATCTTCGAAACGCCATAAATTCACTTTGACAGAATTTACACTGACAGATGACTGAAGTAATAAGGAATTTTTTAAATTTCTTTTATTTGAGAATATTTAGATATAAATCGGGTAATAAAAGACTTAGTACGGTACTGCAAATAAGCGTACCTTTTACAAAAGACTGACTTCAATCCTAATAGGAAAATGTGACTGATTTCTTTAATTTATATCGATATCGATATAAATAAGTGAAATATTCGATATTATAAAGTGGAAAAGTGTGCCGAGACTTAATCACTAGTTCACTAGTTTCTTTACTGGTATTAATTTTCATACGTATATATATTTTCAATCTTTTTAATTTGTTTATTTTTTTATTATTAATAATATAAATTTAATTTTAAGCTCATATTATAATTATATGGTCTATAGTCCTGCTGTGTATTTTTGGTTTGCTATTTAATTACTTTAATTAGCTATAATGATGTTATTTTGATAGTAATCTGTTTGTGTACCTTAAATAAATGTATAAATTTGTGAATAATGCTGATTTAATAAATCTATCTATATCATCTTGCAACAGAAGCTCAACTACTCCTAGTAGTTAATCAGTGAGAATGTAATATCTTCAGTTTACTGTGCGGTCTTATGCTTTGTGCCTAACATCCCACAAGAGCCTGCAACTCAAAGATCTTTCGCCCCAACCTGCCCAAGCAGCCCACTTTTTCTGCGAGTAATGTGTTCCATTCACTGCCACTTAAAGTTTCTTCAATCTCTATCAGCGGGTTTGGGTTCTTCTGCGGATTTCATCATTTATGATCTAATCACACTGAAAAACAAAACAACTTTTGAAGGTCAGATGGGTTTGTACCTTTCTATAAGGCCACAAAAGTAAAGCTACAACTACATCGAATATTCTAAGTGATATTGTCTATGGATGTTCATAAATACATTCTAGTTTCAGAAGGGACTGGCGCAGCGTTAAGGCAAGATTACAATTTCAAAAGTCATTCTGCGAAGACAAAGCTTACGATGGAGCAGACATGGAAAAACTGAGTGACGTCACCAACAGCGTCTAGTTTTTGAGCTAAAGCTATGTCCACGCTGACATGACTACTTTTATATAATCCATGAAAAAACAAACTTACTGCACTCAGTAAACGCAGCGAAGACCTATGTCATGGAATAATCTAATATTTTTAATATGATTTTAATATAACAACTATCTTATCATAACAAGCTTTTTAATCAGTTCTGAAGCAGAGATGAGGACAATCACTTGATACCATTCTCAGGGACAAGTCGGTAGTTCTCATAAAGACTCTTATTCTAAATCTTGTTACACATTTCAACCATTATATGCCTCAGGGCAGTGCGTGCGAATATATTGAAATAAATCAATTAAGTCAATAATATTGAAAGGGTCAATAGCTTGTGTATTGTGTCAAAATTATAGTACTTATACTTTTTCTTAATTATGATATAGTAATTTGTTAATAGATTTATAATAGGGTAGACGACTACAAATGATTATGGCCGTTTTTATACTATAATTATCTGATTTGAGCAATTTATATCTCATGAAAGTATGTCAATATAGAAATTTTAGTTTAATTTTTAATATATATTGTTTTTAGATTTCTAAAAAATGAGCAATTATTATTAAGGTTATTGTAATGAAACGAACACATCTAACATTCTCACATTAAATGTAACATTTTTTTTTATATAGAAAGTATACATATAAACGTACTAATAACAAAGTTAGGTATTTTAAAATTTGTTTATACGCTCATACAAATTTGACGAGTTTACTGAGTTATGACGTCACTATTGCAGTGTTTTTAATATGGAGCGTTTTTGAGCGACCCGCGACAGCGCCGCAAACATGTCGATGTATCTTCAAAAGTAATAGGTTCAGGTGTACTGTTGGTTCTACAATATTTCTCACTTAAAAGAGTACTCTTATTATATATAGAATTTAAAAAATTGTCGTCTACCCAATTAATTTGAAGAACATTTTTCAGATATGATAATAAAAAAATAGAATATTTTGTCTAAAATATTTGCAACATAACAGAGATAGGGTTATTCACGATTAGATTATAAAAATATTTTGATTAATTTATTAAACGTAAGATAAAATGCTGATTAGTTAAACTAATAATACATTAACTATTCAATACACAATAAATTTAACACGCACTACTTAAATAATTCGTTCTAAAATATATACATTATTAAAATACTAGTGTACACAGAGTAAACACGGCGTTATATCCTTGTAACACGCGCGCCGCAAAGCGTTTGAGGAGCGCCGCAATTCGAATCGCTTAAGCTTAAGACAATAAGCTTATGGAGCCGACATGTTGTTTTTGCTTTCCGTTAGTCGCAGAAGACACAGTATTCGTTAAGAAACGGAAGTAACATAAAATTTCTAATATTTCCTGTTCGTCGTTTTTGCCTTCAGTTTTTCTCATTCATACTAAAATTATTTATTTATTTAATAATAAGTACAAAAACAGAGGGTCTTGGACTGTTTCATGGAAACCATTTCAACCTATTATTTACTTATCTAAAAAGCTGCTAAAAATATTTTCCTACTGAAATTACTTATTTCTATGTTATTCTATGTTTAAAAATTGATAATTATTTTTCACATTTGAATTTCGCGCTAAAACACCACTCTTTTATTATGACTCGATTATGACGTCATTTATCTTACAGAGGTTACTTGCTCATTGATACAGCGTGTGTAAACGTTCGGTTATATTTCGTAATCTATATCGAAAATGAGTGTAATTAAATATTATTAGTATTGTTCAGTTCCCCTGTGCGAAAATAATACAAATAAGACACCTGACAAACTATTTATACCTGTGCCTCATGATATAAATATACGAAAAAAATGGATGGTACTGGCAAGATGAGACTGGAAAAATCAATCAATAAAGTCGATGATTTACTTTTGTGAAGATTATTTTGATGTAAGTATGCATTTGCAAGATCTAAAACAAAAACAATACATTTAAGGTTACATTGCAACCAACCATGGGTCACTTAAAATCAAATTTAAAAAATTTTGATTCACTTTTCATGTGTGTAATGATACTTACGCGACAGTTTTTACATTTCTGAATTCCGATGAGATAAAATCAGGTTTTTTAGCGAAAAATTCTGCCACCATCATGACATCGATACGTGGCAAATTTGAACTATCAGCTCTTACGAATTTCTTTGCTATCGTAAATAAACTGAAATTTTACTTCAAGCAAAGGACTAAAACTTTAAATCACAGAGAATATGCAAGAAATAAACGAGGTTTTGAAATCATAAATAACGTAAACAAATAGTAGGTGACAAGTGACAATGTGATTGGCGTTTGTAGTCACGTGACTTTCACATTAAAAATAATAATTTATTATGTTAAAAATAAAGAAAAGTTATGATTCTTATCTAATTATTCCTGTTAATAATGAATTCTAACCGCATACACTATCCCTGTACAAAACAACATATCATTTTATTACTACAGTCCAAGACCCTATTAAAAACAATGATAATATATACCGAACCTTAAAAACAAGGTTGAAATCCAACAGAATGTACATAACATAAATATAAATATATTATTAACGTGCAGCAAATATACAACTGTCAAGTTGATAAGAAAACTCAATTTCGGATAAACAAAACAAAACATAGATAAAAATAAAAAGATGAAACATACATACATTATATACAATTTAACTATAAGTTACTTTAAATTATTAGACAATAAATTATTAAAACTATAAAAACTACAATGAAAAATATCGGCATCAATTTCTGCGTTTGCGCAACCCCTGATGAGCTCCTTATGCTGGCGACACTTTCTTGTTAAGGGGTTGTATTAAGTAACAAGTTGTTCAAGAAAACTCAGAGTGAGAATAATTTAAATTTACGAGCACGGTAGTAAGTGTAAAATTTAATTGGCATAAAAGATATGGTGAATCAATTTGCGAGTGTATGTCTTCATAAGAACGTACAGCACGTTGAAGATTCATCCTGAAAGAAAGCAACCTTAAACATCGCTTTTGTATGTGTTCAATTCCATCGCTATGTATCTGATGAAAAGGTGGCCAAATTGTCGCATTGTATTCCAAAATACTGCGGACCAAAGCACAGTAGAGCGTAACATAAGATGACACCTTCCTAAATGCTTTGTAAAGCTAGAAATAAAACCCATTACTTTAGATGCCTTCGCAACGATCTGGAGACCTATTTTGAATTACGAATGCAACTTCGAAATCACCGATGTGACTAATAATCACCGATTTTCAATAATTCTTATTTTTGAATATCACTGATGTGACTACCTTATTCACAGGTGGGATTTCATTACGAGTGCCATCACCCACTCGTAATCAAGTCATACTTGTGGAAATGTTATCTGTGTTTTGTTTGATTTTTCAGTCTATATATACAAAATACATCTATGAATGTAGCACAAATATATATATATATATATTATATATATATATATATATATATATATATATATATATATATATATATATATATAGGCAATAACCGGCAGCGACTACATTCTGCGTGGAACCGAACTCTTATATTTATGTGTGTACTTTATCTATATTGACAGCTCTGCGATTTACTTTCAAAAATTGGATGTTAAGGAATCCGTGACCTCAAAGTCACCGCTGACTATTTAGTCAGCGGTGATTTCGAAATCGCATTCGTAATTCAAAAATAAGTCTCCTGATCGTAGTACGATCGAAATGACAGCTGACTGTAAAGATAACTTTCAAATATTTTATTTCCGACATTTAAATAAATATTTCTTACACTCACACCAATTATCTTAACCCCAAAAGCACTTGTGCTTGTACAAAGGCTTGTGTGACGATGTATACGGTAACGGATAGACTTGTGTATATTATATACAAGTATTTATATTTTTTTACAAATATTTTTCAAAGAAATATTTAGTAAAAACCACGACTAATGCACAAATGCTCGCATTCATCACACAAACATATGGGGGCCCACTGAGACTCGAACCCGGGACCTCAGAAGGCGACACTTGAAACCCATGTACTTACCGTAATAGCTGCCAACTAGGAAAGTTATGGATATGAAAGATGGTCATGTGGAGAGAGGAAGACCGATGAAAAAACGGATGGACTGTGTTCATGGTGATATATTAAAGAAGGCGAAGGGAGTGTCGAAATGACGAGTGATAGAGAGTGGAAGAGGAAAATTACGCCATAAAATTGGGAACAGGGCAAGAAAAAAGAATATTTTATGAATTTCTTTATGAATTTATGTTGTGTATACTATACGGTTGATTTTTTGTTTTTTAAAAAAGTAACAAATTATGCCATTTCATTTACGTACTCTATGTTTTCTGAACTGTTCTCGAAACACGAAATTCAATTAATAGCGTAAACATTGGCGAAGTAACACTCTCACAAAATTCAGATGGTTTTAATTGTTTGCGTTATTTCGCTATGAGGCCCGAAATTGAAACAAGTACTATTAATGAGCAGTTAGGAAGTAATTAGCAAAACACGGGTGATGGGCTTTTAAGGGCAACGCAGGCATTGCGACTGCATATTAATTTCCATGAAACAAATATGGTTGGACTGGAAAATTCCATTTTTGTATGACTAAAACTAATAATCTCATATATAAAAATGAATTGTAAAATGTGTTGGTAAGCGCATAATTCAACAACGTCTGGACCTATTTGGCCAATTCTTTTTTTCAAATGTTCGTTGAAGTTCAAATATAGTTTTTATGGCGAGAAAAATTCGAATGATTATCGGAAAACCCCACAAATTTTTCCCACACAAAGATTTCTTACTAAAATGTACAGTCAATTTGAGCTTTATTGTAATTGTATAAAGTTAATATTGCAAGCACTCACAATAAGTCGGTACAAAAAACTGCCACTTTACTAATCTTTTAGACAGGAGGAGGTCTGTCGGGTCCGCTAGTGAAAAATAAAATCTTTATGTCAAATATTTGTATAAGACAGATTCCTTTACAAATATTTCTAATTTAACAAGTTATATGTTATCAAGACTAAAATCCCCTGTAATTTCGACCAAATTGTGATACACTACTCACAAATTATATAAAGCCAAACAACTAATCTTAATATTTCTAATCATACGAGATTTATAAATTTATTTTCGGATCTATTGACATGTTGCTCTGAAAAATGACATATTATTAACATAAATAAAATTATTTACGTTAAAGATAAGTCATATACTCGTATGACAAAATATTGATAGCATGTTTCCATGTTTTTAAGATAACAATTACCAGTTTTGCAGTTTTAATTTTTCAGCTTTAGCAGAGTTTTATTAAACATATAAAAACAATGAAAATACTTTCAAGTCATATGTCGTGCAATAACTTAAAATTTTTCGTGTCGCGGTACGTTTTTTAATACTCTTCACCACATTGCTCGCCATAAGTGCGGCTCTTTATCGTGGCCCTGTTTTTTTTTTTTCAAATGGCTACATATTTCATGAGCCGACTTCCCTTTCCCTCCGCCTAATTCACATTTTAGTGGGGAATTGGGAGCTTTTGAGGGAATAATGCAATGAATAATGCTTTACAAGCAAGCCGTAATGAAATCCTTCTTTACGCGAATGAGACAGTTCTCATGTTATTTTTATTCTTGTAAAATCCTTTCTCTAATAGTTTATTATAAAATACATTATCAACAAAAAAAAATATACAAGTTATATCGAACAAGTTATTAAACATTAACAGAAAAATCAATTTTATTTTATAAAGAATATTGTTTTGGATTAAGTTTTTTTAAGAAATTTATATATCTATCTCTCTCTCTCTATATATATATATATATATATATATATATATATATATATTATATATATATATACATTAATGTACGGAAGTGAAAGTTGGGTATGGGAGAAACGACATGAAAGCAGAATAAATGCAGTAGAAATGAGAGCTTTGCGGAGTATGGCAGGAGTAAAACTGAGTGACAGATTGTATAATGAAGTGATTAGAAAGAAATGTGGTTTGAAAGAGGATATCGTGACAAGAATAGAGAAAGGGATGCTTGGGTGGTTTGGGCATGTGGAACGGATGGATGAAAGTAGACTGACCAAAATGATTTATGAAGCTAGAGTGAGTGGAGACACGGGACGAGGAAGACCTAGGCGAACATATTTCGAACAAATCGAAAGTGTCCTCAAAAAAGGCCAGGTCAGAAGTACCCGCAATCGTCGAGCATGTATGAGGAATGTTATGAAAGTAGATGAAGCGAAAGAGATATGTAAGGACCGTAGCAAGTGGAAGGACGTAATCTCTGCCTACCCCCGTGGGAAAAAGGCGTGAGTGTATGTATGTATGTATGTATATATATAAGAGAGAGAGAGAAAGAGTTGTTTTGCTTTTAAGTAAGAACATATATGACTGTAAAAGGATATTTTATGGCGAGAATAAAATCTTAAGTATATTTGGAGTAAGTTGATGTTTGGTACGTTGTTGTAGCCCTGGGTCTATAAAAAAAAACATATCGCACCACACCGGTGCGACACTGTCACTTTTACAAAAAATCCAAAATAAGTTAAGTAAAACGAACTAAGTAAAACAGTTCAACTTCTAATCAGCATTTTGAACATCCCGCCTATGAGTAGAAAAATTAATTAAAATTTACCAGCTAACAAAATTTTATAGAATATTGAAACCCGATACTTAAAATGATATTTGTAATTAGATCAACGTTTTATTGAATATTAAATGTACTGATAAAGAGTGTTATCTATAAATTACATATTGTTATAATAAATTTTCGGTGAATGATTTAAGCAGATTCATTTAAGCGAAGTACGAGTATACACGTTTAAAAAAAATAATCCCTATTTAACCGGTTAAAATTTCATCAGCCATCAGTCAGCTGTGTAGTAGATCTCATCACGCAAATCCTTGCATTAATAAAAGCTGAATGAGTGCGGTCAAGCTGTGTTTAATTTCCTGGCCGGGTAATTGCCGAAAACTTCTGGGCAGCCGTAAAATGCTGCCGAGGTCGGAGTGCCAATGAGGACAGACCTCGGACTGCGGGTACCGTGTAAACAAGAATGGTAGTTCGCATTATCGTTTTATGTGTAGGCAATCAATTTAATTCGAATTACATGAAGCTCATAGGATGACTCAGATGACGAATATTGAGAGAACGTGTGTTGCGTCACATAAAAATCAATGTATCTAAGTACAGAATAAAATAGAGTGTATTACTTTGCACTGATATATGTAGATTAATAAAGTAAAAGATAAAAATGTTTTTTAAGTAACATATTCAGACACTACACTACACTAGTGAATGTCAAAAAAGTACCAAAAAATATTTTAGTAAAAAGAAACATCACGAAAACCAGTTACAGCAATTGCTGCTGGCTGTTGTCCCTCCCCTTAGTACACTACAAAGTGGTTAACTTGATAGAAATTTCACACGCCGAACGATTTTATTTTTTATCTGTACAATTCTCAAGGTCAATAAGAACAGTGGTGATAACCGTTATCTAGGATCAACCGAATATGTTTTTAGGTCTTAGTATATTATCTATATTATTTTCTTCAAAATATATACCTGCATATTTTTTTACCTTTCATACAACTGTTAAGCCCACGGCAATAGTCGAATTATATGCTATGCTGCAACGAAGTGCTGGAATAATCTACCCCCACCTATCAGGAATACTACTTCGATCTATTCCTTCAAGAACAACTATCGGAAGTATTTGTTAAATGCCCAAAATAAAATTAGTTAAATATCTGGCTCGTATTAATTCTTAAGCAGGTGTCCAAATTATTCTGTACCCGTTGTGTATAGTTATTATATAGTTGTATAATGTTCCTATTGTTGTTGGGTTTGTAATATTCATGTACTAGTTTTAAGGTTGTAAGTAATATCTGATGAGTAGTGTAAGTTGTGTCATGCTTTGGAGGACGTCAGAGGTCAGCTCATATTCACGGTGATGGAAACCACGCTGTCGTTCTAGCGGCTTCACAGAAAATCAACGTCACAGTGTTCTGTGACTTAGAGCTGAGTGGAGTCGGTTTTGGTCGCTTATATTATTATTATAATTAATAATTTGTTAATTTTGTTCCTTTTTGTAAACATTACTAAGCGTTAAATAAATAATTTTTCTTTCTTTCTTTCTTTCTTTCTTTAATAAATAAATTCAGTTCAAATTAGTAAGCCGTACGAAAATTTTACAACCCGAACCTAATGGGATACCATTTTTAAAAAAAGTAATCAAAACAAACTATCATATTAAAACAAAACAATATTTGTTTAAGTCACTGCCACTTTCGTTGTGGTGTAAAATAATGCTATGATTTCCTATTGATAATTAAGTTCTTTATTCTAAGTATAGAGGCTTAGCTTTTAATAACTTTGAATAAAATGAAAACCCGTTTTATTAAACGGTTAATGTTGTTCTTTGTTCATTATGAAGATTTATTAAAGGGAATAAATACTCCCAAGCTATCTCGATCTATTAAAAATTAACTTATTAAAGGTATACATATTTATGTAAATTTATAGATCTGCTAGTACTTTATTCAAATGTACAATATTATAGTTAATTCACTCTAGTGTGATTAGAAAGTAAGTCTTTTGTAATACTAATTAAGGGCTACTTTGTCTTAACAATATAAAGGATAAACAATGGAATTTAAACGGATGAATAGTACTGTGAAAGTTGTTGAAAAAGTTATGCCACCAACTGATTTAACATTTTTATGAACGTTATTTTGTTTTTTTATGAACTGCACAAAAATATATAGAAATGATGTTTTATAATTGCAATTAAAGCTTACATTTTTCTTTATCAAATTTTATTTTCTATGCAGAATTTTTTTTTACCTAAACAAACGGCAGCGGCATAATCTCGTCGGGGAAACGATTTTTCTTCGAGTCAACTGATTAAGATTAAGATTCTATTTCTATTCAGTTTTGTCGATGTTTTCAACACAATTATATTTCAGCTCTTGTTATAAATTACTAATATTTTTTGTCTGTTACATCGTATTTAACTTTAAATATTTTATCATGTAAATTTTGTTGAAAATTCCATCTTTAGTGACATAAAACAATACCTTGTGTATTTACATAAAAAAACCGTAATAACGCGAAAATATCGTAATGGCATCTTTGTATTTTGGCTACTAGATGCTCCATACGTACTTTGACAATTTTACCACTATTGCTCTTTGAATTGGTTAGAGTATCAGTCGTAAAAAAAATCTCATTTTGTTATTTTAAGGTGATGATTGGCAGCTACACGGACTCAAAGCTTTACTCACGTTTATCCCTGTAGTTTATCTGTCAAAATGTGGTAATTTTGAAATATTAACTATAACGATGAACTCAATGTCATAATGGGTTTCTCTGATTGTAAGACTAAAATGTGATGTTACGATTAAATACACGTATGTCTGTACGATAGTATTTGAGTAATATTAGTTATATGTACTTTAGCTAAAACAGTTAATTCAAATTGTATTCTTAATATTTTTTGTCTGATGTCAATTTATTTACAATTAATAATTGTACATATAAAATATATATTATCGGTGCATTATGGTGTTTATAAGCACAACTATTCTATGATGTAATGTTTACCTTTTCTCTACATCCATTATGATTCCATCAATAAACTTGTCATATATTCATATATTGATTTATACAACCCTGCTGATTCTTGTGGAAAATGCTAATGACATTTTTTGCCCGTTAAAATATAAGCAAAATTCACATTCTTTGATGAATGATTACATGTAAATCCAAGATTCCACGTTCTGTACTTTCTTATGCATTACTTGTTCAAATGAAAAAAAAAACGTTTTTCCTTTCTGAATTTGAATAAATAATCGACCATCGTTACGAAATTTGCTACGAACAGTGGCGCTACGAAAAATGTGAAGACGCGGGTCGTCTATAGGTGGGTCTGTTATTGTCGCGTCAGTCCAGCCGCCACGTTGCAACACACTAACTAATATCTACTAGGAAGCGCGTGCGGGCATCAATAAATTCTAAATACTTGTAGATACCTTTAGAAAAAGTACAGCATTTGTACTAAAGTCATTAAAAATTTTTATATATTATTACGCTTTTATTCTGGTGGGTAAATATTTGTAAAAATAAATACTTTCATTTTTGTATAACTGGTCATTTCACATAACAATCGATACCAGTGTTTTCATAATTTTAACTAAATTCATTCATTAAAAAATCTGCATTGTCAGTACATGCATGATGTGTTCGTTTTAAGTGGCAAACACATACAGCAAAGGACAATTAGTGTGATACTATAGTGCTCCGAAATTCAACAGACCAAATAATCCGACAAAAGCTTCTATCATGCTGTAAAACGGCTGTTGAGTAAATAAGGGCATCAAGCCCTAAGCCAGCCGGATCTCGTGAAAAATGCAGGAATTACAACGGTACGGACAAATTACGTCCGTGTTTCATTGCATACGAAGGTTAATCTTCCCATCGTCCTATACAAGAACCATTTAGGTCACTTTCTTCAATGAAAGGTGTCTATTGTGTGATTGGATTCCATTGAACTACTTAGCGTGCAATGAAACAGTGCTGTCTTTTTGAATGACAATTTTTAAAGCCACATATATACGATCGTTCGAGAAGACAAGTATTATTTCCTATTTACATTTGTTTTATTTTTAATCCCTGGCTCAAAAGGACGGGGTGTTAAAGTTTGTCGTGTTATTCTGTGTGTTGCATTGTTGGTTCCCGGATGTAAGGATTTTTTTTTGTTTTTTCTCATCTATGTTTTGCTAATGATTTCCATTAAACATATCAAAGAAAAAATACAAAAAAGAAAGCCTTCACCACAAAATGATGGTCTTCATAATTTATCACAGCTCCCTCTAGGTACTAAATAAAATTGCGAAAGCAGTTGAATATTGTCATAATGTATATAACTATGACAATTTTCAAATTCAAAATGGCCGCAAACAAAAAACGGTGAAAATTGTAACTGCTTTTTTTGTTTCCTTGGTGTTTCCTATAAGAACTGGAAAGTCAGTGCAATATCTATTTTATCTACTACTTTTTCACAATATTTTCTATAAATTCCAAAATTATCTCTCGAAAATCAAATGATTTTCGCATCCTAGCAATAATTCGCCAAATTAATTGGCAATACGATAAGTATCAAGTGCTTTGGGCAAATTAATGTGGAGTTCAGACCAAACAACGAATGTGACATAATTGATGGCTGCTTCCATTAATCATAGCACAATTTCATTGGAAATTTCATTTTCACCGGAGCATTTGGGAAATTAGGAAAACGATACAGTCTTTTTTGAATTTAGAGATATACGCGTATATATATATATACATAAGCGTATACTAATATATATATATATAGAATATGAATACGACCTTTTTTTATTATTTAATTAGATAAATCTACTACGATATATTGTTATCTAATACTAGTACATTTTTTTATCAGACCGCAGGTCAAGTGAAAATTATTGCTAGGAAGGTCAGATAATAAGTGAAAATAATTTTATAAATTTCTTTACATACATGAAAAAATCTATTTCGGACTCATAGTTTTGAAACATGATAATTGCTACATTGCAAAATCAAATTAATATTATTAGACTTCTAGAGTTTAGTATTCGCCTTTAAGAGGTTTTTTTTTATTATTTAATGTTATTCTTTATCACATCTTTATCTAAACCAATGATTCAGAAAGTGGTCTATGACAAATTGCAAGGGATCTACGTCAACAAAAAAAAATTGGGGGTCCATGAAATGAAAATGGGGGTTCATAATAATGGATCCCAACATACACTGATAGTATCTATTTACTTATCTTATACTTTCTTCTATTATAAAGACATATACATTATTTGTAAAAGTATCTATGAAATAAAAAATATATGCTTATAACATTTTGTATGTTGTAGTCTTTCAATATTAGGTAAGTAGGGGGTCTATTCAAAACCGTAAAATATGGCAAAGGCTCTATGACACAAACAAGTTTGGAAACCTCTGATCTAAACGTTGGCTAGACTAGACATCCTAAAATTGAGCTCATTTCAACTTTACATCGACAGTCTTATGAAACTATTAACTTGCTTCACTTGTTTATGTGTAGACGATATTTAAATTATTTTGTTCCATAAAAATGTTATTGACGTACTTTTATTTGTAAATCTACGATTATGACTATCAAAATGTTTGAATGACAAAGCTACTAGTCGAAACGCCTTAAATAAGCCCAAACACAAAAGTGTTCATAATAATAATTTTAGCATAATCGATTCAAGATAACTGTTTTATAAATACATAACACGCAAAATTTAACTTAGTCTCTTGCGACACTTAATTATTTTTTAACTCACTACACAGTATAGTTATTGTAAAACAAATCATTTATGTCATGACTTTCCGAGTTTCTATTTCTTTAATTACCTTAAGCCCTATATTTTGTCATTCCTCGCTGTACTGTACTACCAAACGGGATGATACTGCAATCTTGATAACAGAACTGACAGTTAATATCACACTGGCTGGCTTGTAATCTTCCACTTAAGATTCATGCGGCTAACAGCCTTCATGAATAAGCCGTTGACTTAATAAGCGTTTTAGTCACAAAGTAGCTTAAACCAGATATAATCATTCTCGAGTGGGCCATTCCAGTTAAATAGTTTATGTGCTGTTTCATATTAATATCTGTATATTTTTCATATAAATATGTTGCCACTATGTTGGAAGTAATAAAAAGTAAAATAAAGTAAATTAAGTTTAAAAAAATATCATATCATCTGTGCTTAAAGAATTCATCCTTTTCTGTTAGGACGTCGTCAATAGTTAGAAATGTTCATGTGAAATGGAATTTTAAAGATTTAGTGTTATAGCTTTTACGAGTATCTAAAAGCATAATGTAACATAAAGTTTGTAAGAAAACTAAACTGTATAATATAAAATTCACACGGATTCCGATAAATCAATTTTAGACATAAGTAATAACGACAATATACAAACAAATTTGCTTTACAAAGTAGTTTGTTTGCTGTAAAAAATACCTTCTTTCCCTAATGGATGGATAAGGGTATTTAAAATGACACTTAATGCTACCGATAACGTAAATAGTAGGGCTTAGTTAAAGTGCTACTCGTAGTACAGTACAAAAGTATAGTTTAAATAATAATACTTTTTCGAATATGTCCTACACAACCCAGGCAAAATGAAAGAAATAAAGTGCATGGATGCTTCCAGATGATGCTTGAGAAGATGCTTCTCATGTGAAATGGAATTTTAAAGATTTAGTGTTATAGCTTTTACGAGTATCTAAAAGCATATTTTAACATAAAGTTTGTAAGAAAACTAAACTGTATAATATAAAATTCACACGGATTCAGATAAATCAATTGTAGACATAAGTAACGACAACACACAAATAAATTTGCTTTACAAAGTAGTTTGTTTGCTGTAAAAAATACCTTCTTTCCCTAATGGATGGATAAGGGTATATAAAATGACACTTAATGCTACCGATAACGTAAATAGTAGGGCTTAGTTAAAGTGCTACTCGTAGTACAGTACAAAAGTATAGTTTAAATAATAATACTTTTTCGAATATGTCCTACACAACCAGGCAAAATGAAAGAAATAAAGTGCATGGATGCTTCCAGATGATGCTTGAGAAGATGCTTCTCATGTGAAATGGAATTTTAAAGATTTAGTGTTATAGCTTTTACGAGTATCTAAAAGCATATTTTAACATAAAGTTTGTAAGAAAACTAAACTGTATAATATAAAATTCACACGGATTCAGATAAATCAATTGTAGACATAAGTAACGACAACACACAAATAAATTTGCTTTACAAAGTAGTTTGTTTGCTGTAAAAAATACCTTCTTTCCCTAATGGATGGATAAGGGTATTTAAAATGACACTTAATGCTACCGATAACGTAAATAGTAGGGCTTAGTTAAAGTGCTACTCGTAGTACAGTACAAAAGTATAGTTTAAATAATAATACTTTTTCGAATATGTCAAACACAACCCAGGCAAAATGAAAGAAATAAAGTGCATGGATGCTTCCAGTCATGTGATAGTAATCTATCAAAATATTTATGTATAAACAACAAATACTCTAGACTGCAGATTTTCAAATTAATTCAATGTCTATTTGATTTGCGTCATTTTTCTATTATTTTCTCAGGTTGGCAACGAGTGTCCTAGAAATGGAAAATAATTCTTAATTTTTGATAAGAGTCTGATGAATTTTGTAGATAGTGCTCTATATAATAGAATATAGTGTATATAAAAATATTTATCTTTTGGGCTTTTTCTGACTCATCACTTTCATAGTGTAATACTTAAATTTCATCAAAACATTCAAATCTCACTATACCAAGCGATTTTTCTGTTTTCTTGACCCTTACATATATAATAAAATCACAATGAACTAAACATTGTCAGTCTCACTAGATATGCCTGTAAACATTTAGTAGCAGCGTACTTGCAAAGGTTAAATTATAATGATACAGAAAAAATTGTCACCACGCTTAGATAACGAAAACAACAATTATGATAGGATTCTTAATCACATCTATCTAATGAAATCTATTAAAAGGCAATAAGCACTCTCTAACGTAATTTCTATTTTAATTTAGCATTATCTGTTTTATTGTATTATGCGACTGAGTAATGTGTTTGCATGTACAAATTATCTTGGTGTGTGTTTTATTATGTGTATTTTTTAAATTATTTTAGTATGTGTGTAAATAGAACCGTACAATTAGATAATAGAATAATAAAACTATGTAAATGATAACTGTAATGTAATGATGTAATAAACGTAATGTACAGGTACGTGAGTGCAGTGTATACCTTTACTATATATACGAATGTATATCCATAGATAATAGTTAATATTGTACAACCATCTTGCGGAGGAGAGAGTGTTGGTGTACTGAAACACAGGCATTCTGCCTAGTTCAGCGCCAGCCTCTCGCAACCTAAAATTTATCACTATTAAGTTAATACATAAGAAAATTGATAATGTATGTACCTAAGGTTGTTGGAGAAATAAAATAAACACAAAAAAAAAAACAAAAACAAAAACTTATCAGCTTGGAATAGTGCGAACCATAATTTCAAAGAAAGACCGTTGCACTACAGAGACCTAATAAAAATGAAAAATTTTAATCAAAGCAAAACTTTACCGCATTCAAAATCATGCTAAATGACATATTCCATATTACAATATCGGCCCTTTCAGATTCAGTGCGTTCCAGCCTTTGGTCGAATGTTTATGAAAATAGACATCGGCCATTATCTATGTACTTTTAGTTGACAGTATTTAAACTGAATTAAAAACAAAAGAACTAACATTTACACAAAATGAGAATTTGTTTAATAATTTATCTATGATGTTAAATATCGATTCGGATGAATGTTTATTGGTGTAAAATGTTTATGACACTTCTACCCATATATATTTTTATTAAACTTATTAAAAGGGTATGAAAAATATTAAAACCTTTTAAAATAAATAACATAATCACCAAACGTCCTAACACCAAATCAAAGAAACCTACTAATATATCTAATGCATTTGTACGAGAACAGTTGTAGAATGCTTCTATATTTGGCCACCGTCCAAAAAGCATGCCAGCCACTAAGAGCGTTCAATTCTTAGCACCGTTATAAAACTAATCACGTTAAGAGCCTCCTTGGCTTCAATAAGATTCAATAAGTGAGTAGTCACTCACAAAGAAATGAAAAGAGACGTATACCAATTTAACATTTCAAACGATATTTATATTATTTAGATATCTTTTAAAATGTATACGAGTTTGATATGATGCTTCGGTTGATTTGTAAACAGGTAATTATATGAAATAAATCTGCTTCGTTACTCCGACTTTTGTATTAAGTAAGGCTTCTAAAAAAGTCTATTTAAAAGATATTTATTTTACTAATTTGTCAAAGTATAAATATTTTACTTTTTTATTTTTGTTTTTGACTACTATGATGGTTCACAGCTTGCTTGATAGTAAAGTTACGATAGCCTATGGAACTACAAGCAAGAGCATCGTAAACGCTCAACGTCCTTATAATTACCTATGTACTCCCTTCTTAAAGAACTCATACTGTACTTATGAAAAAATATCGTCAAGAGATCTCAAACCAAAATCTGAGCTTGCTTGGGAAAACGAAAGAGGAATACACAATTTTATTGGGAAAAATATTGTAACATTTTTCGAAGTACGTATTAATTGTCTCTCTTATAAATATTAATGTTGCAATATTTGTACAAATTGCAAAAGAGATTATAGCAATTTATTTTTACTTTTAAAAAAATAACGAGATATCTTCCGTTTCCATAATTTGCTTCTAGGAAGTCATATGTCCATTCCATCATGGTTGGTATATATTTGATAGATTTGTTTGTATATATATATATATTATATATATACAAACAAAGTGTTCAATAAAATAAGTCAACATCATAATAGTAATATTACAAAGTAACCGTCGTATAGAATAGGACTATGCGTCCCATGAGGGTACCTCAATATTTCCTGATATAGTTTTAATGCAGTCTCTACCCACATAAGTCAGTCACGTACTTCCAATACATTCAACTACTAGCTGTATCGTTAGATTATCGTATTTGTACACGAGCTTTGTTTAGGTTACGACCATTGACTCGTTTATTTTATTGATATTCGTTTTAAGATACTTATAAGGAAAATTCAAAGAGATCTTGGCGATAGAAATATCATGAAAATTCGTAACTATTTGATTTTAAGTCTTATCAATTTACTTACAAACAGATTTCGTGTCAACATTTTCCAAGCCCAATGAAGAATTTAAAAGATAAGAGAAAAAGATTTTAATTAATGTTACAAAAATGTAGAAATAAGTGAATTTTATTCTCGAATATTTAATTGTTTACTGAAGATAAGGAGACTTTAGGTTACCTTAAAAGGGTATAGTATTTAATTCTGTTTATTTATTATATAAAAACCTTTATCTTTTAAAGACAAATCTTATGTTCAGTGTAGAAGCAAATCTTAAGTGTGTTCTTTAGACTAAAGTACAAAATCAGCTAGAAGCCACGCAATACATGAAAACTCTTCATTTACTACTGACAAATATTCAGGATTGAACATGTCATATAAGCATTTAACTAATTTTATTAAGGTCTTCAGACAAATATAAGTCTAGAAAAAGAATGATTAGATGAATTGTTTTTGTATCAATTTGTGTCGCAATACGATTATTTATTATTGCTCCCTGCCGAGCTTATTATGGGGTTCTTCAAAACGGCAGTAAATAGATTTTTAACTGGTCTGCACGCGGGTGGATACCTCTGGTGTTGCAAGAGTGCACAGGCTACGTTTTATCGTTTAGTTCGTTGACCTGTTTGCCACCATAGTGTTATAAAAAAAAGACTATATAGCACTCATTGACATATATTCTACTGATAGATAAGAACACTAAAGGAAAAAGTGTATTCAAATACTGGTGAATGTTAGAACTATAATCAGCTAAATCGCTAAATCTATGTGACCTCGTCTGACCATAGAAAAAATACAACTGCTGGATCGCTTGTCGAAGTATAGATTTCGTATAACCAAAACGTCGTAACCGCCGCTTACTTATGACGTTTTGCCGAGTGCAGTGAAGCATGACGTTAAAGCGCTTTGTATCAAAGAGTTTTCACCGCAGAAGCGATACCAAATTTAATAAGCACATTGTACCTCATACACTTATTATGTTTTATAATAGAAGGAATGGCAACATAAAAGAAAACAAAATAGTAGGACTTTACTTAATTATTACTACTATATAAATTTGTACTAAACAATAAAAAAAATACGAAATAAACATTTTATAATCATCCCGTCTATACATATATTAACCTAAAGTCGCCGCGTACGCTTAGGAATGGAGGAACATCTGTATGGTTTCATTCTATGATTTTAGCAAGCACGTGACAGCGCGGCATCAATAAATACAAAATATTGTTTATGTTGTATAATTATAATATTATTATCCATATTTCCACTTAAACAACTAGATATTTTACTCACTTAAATTTTCAATAATTATTTTTGTTCAGGTTTACTATTTAATCACTGTTTTAATTATATTTATTGTTGGCCTATGAGCGATGCAGACTGCGCGAATGGCGACGACTCACTGAGCGAGGTGCAGAGTGTACCCTGCACTTCACTTGAACGTAGTGAGTGTTCGGGCGGGCGAATCTAGTACGTAGTACATATATATCGACGATAGCACTTATTTTTTTATATAATTTGTCTTGTTGCTGTTTGAATTATTATTAAGAATGTTATACAATTAAGTACATTAAATATTACGTTAAGCTATACTATTTTAAAAAATTTACGTCTTTTATATCATTTTTCGATTTTTTGCCTATGGTTCTTGCTGCATTATTTTACATATAGTACATATTTGTGAGTTTAGCCCTGTGAGGTTATTTTAAGTAATTCTAAAATAGTTGTTGCATTGTTTGTTGTGTGCAACATTTGTTAGGAATAAATATACGACTAAATTAAAAAATAAATATAAAAGACTATAAGACCAGGAATCTACAGAAGCTGTAATAAAATGAACTACATAATTAACGTTGCATTAAATCTAGTATTTATTTGAAATTGTATGTAAAAAATAAGTAATAAGTAAGCTTGTTATTTTTCTATTTATTGACAATATATAAAAAAAAGCTGTAGTAATAAAAGTAAAATGACATGGAATATTAAAAAATGTAAGCCTTCCTACTTCATTACGGAGATGAATAGTGATAATTATTTTAAATTACAACGGACACTGACGTAACTACCGAATTTCATATTTACTGAGGCTTCAGTTTTAATCACAAAATATTTGGATTATTTGCAATTGAATCAATTTTAAAATATCATTTGTTACGTCGTAATTCATTGGCAAGTGAAATATTACACGAAATTATATTTACAGAAATACAGTTGTTACGATAAAGTAAGGAAGAAAATATAACAATGCTACTTTAATTAATACACGATGAAATGACGATTTTATTTGCAAGCAATATGAATCACTTGTTTAACGATCATATTTGTTGAAAATAAGACAGAAGACAATGCTATAAATGAAATAAGAAACAAAGTAGTTTAAAGAGTTAACAAGACAAAAGAGTTAATCAAAATTATGAAAACTTGAGAAACTCACATGGAGAAATCAATCACAGTCTATGGTAGCTGTGGTAGATCTCCTCTCGACGGAAAAGACATGTGAAAGTAAAAAAAAAGGAAAAGACTAGCTACTCTTTCAGCCAATTACTTTCTGATGTATGCAATTAATACACAATTAGTTTACATTCACAAACATATACCAAAAATATTTGTATACGAACAAATTGTAAGTAATGCCGTCACTTATATAAATCGAAACCGGTATCCGACAATAGAAAAGTTATAAGTGCGTGTCTTGGGATTCTCCCAAGCTCCTTATGCGAAATAAATATATTCATAGCAAGTCTGATCACTTTGATCCATTCTGACGGTTTTTTCCGGCTCCAAAGTTTGCCTTTCGAAAAGGATCACGTAGTTTTCGTTTAATAAAATCCTTAAAAATATATTATATATACACTTTCATATAAATAACTGCTTTATTTGTCATTTATGTGAATATATTAAATTATACACCTGTGTAGCTATGTATGTGTATTTGATCTTTGCAATAAAACCTGTGTTATCAATATAAAGCCTAGCACAAGACCATAATCTTATTTGCGTTCTTCATGTATTGTAAGAAATGTTTAATCACCGGTTCCTTCTTGAACGCTTTCTTCTTATCTTGACTGAATCTCAGAAAGAGAGTTTTGGAATCTGACTCTGAATAGTCTGGATTCTAATAGCAGGTCTTTGAAATGCAGAAGCATCTAGAAGAAAGACCTAAGTATTTGCCAAGCTGTGTATATACCATCATACATGTACTTCGATTCACAGAAACCTTCTGAGAACTAAAAACTCCGCTTTTCTCAGTAACTACATCATCTGTAAAAATAAACAAGAACTTCAAGGTCACGAGTTTGCAAAAATACGGAGAGAAAAAAGAAGATTATCCTTGTTCGTTTTTTTGCAAGTTTTTTACTAAAACAAATCTTTCGCCGTAGACACTAATGACATTTTTTACTGTTATTAACATCAGATATTAATCAAACAAATTAATTGTAAGCTCGAAACAGCTTAAATCAAATGGTGGTAAAAGAAAGTTTAAAATATAGATATGATTTTAAGTAGATTTTAAATTCTAAAGTAAAGCAATTAAATATGATACCTAAATATAAATGAGTCAAAACCCATGTTTTATGATTTTTGGAATTGTAACAAAGTTTTGAACATACTATATTTAAGTGTTTAATAAAGGAAAATACAAACGCAAGCAACGAAAATCACCTCAAAGTCATTCAAGGGTAGCTTTGTCCCTAAATAACAAATGCCAGGAGTTATTTAGCGGCAGGCCATGTCGTCGGCACTATACTGTATTGGTCAATTTAGTTGTAAAAAATGGCTGGCTGTTAGTTAAACTCACCGACGCTGCCACTACCAAATGCTCGCAAAGTAAACACGCCACAATGTTGAGAAGGACCCGGAGACGAATTGTTATGCCTAAATAAAAGCCTTAGGCTATTTGGCAAATAAAATGAAGTGAAATATTTTTTACATAAAAAGATACAGCCACTCGTATCATCATTTAAGTCGAGTGAATCCCAGTGCTAGAAACAGATTTCTTTCAACTATCTCTACTACAAATTAGTTCTGTGCTTCCTTCAGCGATATTTACCAAACTGTAACGTTGACCTGGAGGAAGGTCTATCGATGCTGCGTTTTTTGGTATATGCCTGCCACTCAATAGTACGTTGGGACTGAAAGGGCAATTTGAATATCTTGAAAATATAACCTCTTGTATCAACTTGTGAAAGCTTTGCACTTTGTTTTCATTCTTTAGTTTTAAAAGAGATTTTAGAACTGAAACTATGTAGAACATTATGTTTAATCAGCATTAAGTCAAATACAGAATTAAATATTCTAATCGAATTTTAAAATTTTGATACTCTGTTTAACGTGTTCTTATAAAAATTCTTTTTCATTTATATAACAGCAAGAACAAATTATGTGCAATATGCTTACCATGCGTTACTAATTTATCGTCGGAATTTACTGACTTGCAGTTTCTGCCGTGATACGCAGCAAAAACCCGCTAATGAGCGAAAGCAAAACAACGTCTTCATTAATGCCGACTCCATCTCGATAGAGGCAGTCTCATATTTTATATATAAAACGCTTTTTGGTGTGAAAAAATACTAATAACCCGGAATTTGCAACATTCTACACCAACTCCAATTTTGTAATAGCGTAATAAGTCTTTTTCTTTCCTTCAGACATGTGCAACACGATTATAAGATGGTAATTGGTTATGAATTATTGTACAATAAAATGTCATGTACGAGAACTTAGCATAGTGGAGACAGGAGTGATTTTTAGAATCGATCACCTTTTTTTTTTTTGTTCCCCTGAGGAAAATGCATTAAATTGCATACCCCGGCTGTGGCGAGCCGGCGGTTATGTGGGGCTCTCCTCCCCAGAAGGGGGAGGCCTACCCACTAAAAACCTCAGGGATGGCCTTCCTCAGGCATGTAGGGAGCCCCCGGGAACATCAAGCCACTTCCGGGAACCCCCAGCCTCCGCTCCCCTGCCTAGAGGGGAGTCCTCCTCGGGGAGGCTACTACCTCCCCCGGTCTCCTCCACTTACGACGCCCCCCGGCCACGGAAGGGGCGTGGTCCATCCCGGGTCGCCCTAGCAGTCGCGACTTCCTCGCGCCCGCCGGCGACCCGCGGCGGCGCCGCAGCTGTGCTACCGAGCCCGGCGCCGCCTTCTTCGAGCGGAATCGGCCATCTCCCGACCCCGCTCGGCGGCCTCCTTCTGGAGCATCACTGCGTCACAGATGGAGCATCACTGCTTCAATGCCGGCGGAGACAGATCTCGCCCGATCTCTGCGACCAAGACTCGGCGCTCGGAGGCCCACGCGGGGCACTCCGCCAGCGTGTGCTGGGCCGAGTGAAGGTCGGATGCGCAGTGGTGGCAATGTGTCGATCCCTCCCGTCCTATTCGACACAGATACTCACCGAAGCAGCCGTGCCTAGCGAGTATCTGAGTCAATCGGTAGGTGACCTCCTCCTTCCCGTGGAGCCAACCTTCGAGGTGCGGAAGTACGGCACCGACGGCCCGCTGGCGCGCGCAGATCCGTAATTCGAGCTGCGCACGCCAGACCGCCACAAAGAATCGATTACCTACCAGACTATATAGTCTGGTAGCCAACTTTAAACTAGCGACATACATACTGTATTCAGTTATCGAAAACTGACCAATCAGCATTAACAAATGATTAGTTATATCCGTCAAGCATTTACTGATCTGTTACCCGGGAAATAGCACGACTCACTTCCTTTCCTACACAGTTTTTGGTAATTATTGTTGTATATACAACGATCATAGTACTGACGTTTTACTTGCTCAAGGCATATTTATTATGTTCCCCTGATAAATTTATATTATTTGTTTATTATATTCTTATAATAAATTTATCTTAATTTATTTATTATATCCAATAATAAATATATAGGAACTTCGGTGGTGATTTAGTCTCGGCACTGGTCTACGAATCGGGTGATTCGGTGAGATTGCTTGATACCGCCGTGTGCCAAGTTTTTTTCGAATTTCATATGTACAATTATTCCTCTTGCTCCAAGGGTAAGAACCGTGAGGTCAACTGCATCCACTTGCGAAGGAATTCAAAGATATATGTAGTTAATCGATCCGCCCTTGGCCAATGTGGTTGACCAATCGCTGCAACGTAATTCGAGTAGACTCGCGCGCATTAGTTGGGGCGTACATGAGCTATAATGATTGTATATCTATGAAGGTACGTTTATGAAAGCTTAAATTCAAAGTCGAAATAAGGCTTGCAGTGAAGTTTCAAAAATGCTTTAATATGGCTTGAAAAATTGTGTAATATTAATAATTAGTTTTGTAAATGCATCATATATTTCTTGTTTATTCTAAATATATAAATATTTTTAACATAATATCTTAAAATATATAACATGAAATATATGAAAAATTTACATAAAATGTGCTAGAAGGTTAAATTTACATTTCGTTTCTTTGGTACAGAGTAGGTACTCTGTACCAAAGAAACAAAATGGCAAACTGAATTCTATTTTACTGATTGTGGCGACCCCTGTTTCAACATCTCTGGAGCCATCTTTTGATCAATTAGAAAGTTTCCTTAACTAAAATATAATAATGAAGTTTTAATGATTAAGAAAGAAGGCTTACTTGAGGTTGAACTGACGTGGGAAGGACATCGAGATCCTTGTTTGATTAACAGTTAAAGATATAATTTTTGTTTTAGACAATCCGCGTAACAGAGTACATTAACATAGAAAATTATCTCTGTCTTTTTTCAACTGTAACTTTTTATATTAATATTATTTTCTGAAAACAATATAATTTTTTGTTACAATGTTAAATAAAATTCTTAATATTAAATTAAATATTACTTAAATGTATTAAAATGTACTTTTAAATTAAAATTATATGAAAAGACTAGTCTAACCGTCAATCGCCATAAGGTTGTGTCCAAATTGCTGAGTAACTATTTTATATACATACATCATGTAGTCAAATTAAAAAAAGTAATATATATATATAAATAATTATTTAATTTAATTTAAATTATTAATGTAAAAAGCAAAGGTTTGAATGGTCGTATGTTTGTATTGTATAGACTCGGAATCTACATAATATTGATAAAAATTTGTGAAATTGAGACCCATGGATAAGATAATTTTAATGATCATAACCCATGTTAGTCAATATTGTCGTGTGGTTTAGAGTATTGATGAAGCCAAAGGCGTCCTTGCTATCGCACCCCATGATTGTCAAGGATGGCAGCGGCTAAAAGTTGAGTGTGTGACAGAAATGCACGACGATGCTACAGTTCTGCTAGCAAAAATAAACTAACTTTCATTGAAAAATTTGTTCTTAAATGGTCTCCGTGGTAATACCATATGGCTACGTATTGATTTTCATTTACTATTAAATCTTTTATCCCAAGTTATCCATTAAGTGCGCCATTCCTTTTTCAAGGTTGAACTCACCCTTCACGCCACATAGAGGTTTAAATTTGGCTTCATGTTGGTTTCTCATTTCACTCAGCGATGGTATATAGCTCTTAATCAATCTAATTGCCACTTCTACCAAGAATTTATGATAGCTTACATTTATTTTATTTTCTACCAGCTTAGTTTTTTGGGAACAATAATATCCTACTGACCAATTGAAAAAAAAAATGAAGACGCAGACTTAAATGCTTCATGTGCTTCTTTTCATTTATTGATTCAAAACGAAAAGTTTGTTGAATTTGAAACAAACAGCATGAATATTTTACGACAATTATTTTTAATTATTTATTTATGTCAGGTTTACAGTAAACTGACACGACATAGTATTTTTGAGGTAATAAATGTAATTATGTCTCTTGTGACAATAACACATAACAATAGAATTTAAGACTCACTTTACTGAATCAATCTGCTTACCGCGTAAGGGATATGATAATGTATTCCCTGAATAATGAATAGACTATTCCGCCTCAGAGTGTTTGCTAAGTACATATCGCGTAATCGTATAATTATTGGTAAGACAAATAGCTATAGGGAGGGAGAAAATAATATTTTAGTTGAAAGCAATTAATGTAGAACGTTTAAGTCTATATACTGTACCTAGATACATTTTAATTGCCTATTAATTTAATTGACTTAGTGGTACTCGCTTTAAACTAAATTATATTACTTACATACTAATTACATATACTACCCAACTATTATCTAACCTCAGAATTAGAATATGACTGTGTTTTAGAAGCTCATAATTATAGTATGTGATTAATATAAAATACATTTTAAGTGCTGTTTTCCATATTAACTTCATATCTTTGATATGGAATAATTTTAGTGCAGTTTTTGCTATTTATTTTATTATAGTCGATAATTTTTATTAATTAACAATATAATTATAAACAGACTTTAAAATCAATAAAATAGTATTAACCAATTATGATGACTAAATTATGATCCTTTAATAACATGAAATAGTTTTAGCGTGTTTTATAATGAATCCGATGTGAAAACTGATAAAATTGAATGATGCTTATAGTTCAGGCCTTTGAAACAAAAGGAAAATAAAATTAATTTTATGAGAGCCAACCGCGCTACACTTCCTGAGAACTTGTTGCATCTCTAGGAAGTTAGTGTGGCACGGAACCGACAACCCAGATACCGAGAGACATTTGAAAACGTATTAGAGCTTGGGTTAGCGCGACTAGAATTCGTTTCAAAGTAAAACTTTAATACCAGTGTTTAGATTTTAATATAATTTATTCCCGTAACACTGTTTAAAATGATTTCTATGAAATAATTAATACTACAAGACTATTAAAAAGATAATGACCGTGATAGATTTTGAGTCACGCAATAAAGAGTGGAACCCTTCTCGTGCAAATCCGTGAAGCGGTAATTTATAGGTGCCCAATCTAAACAAAATAAACAAAAATGAAGCCAGGGCCTTGAGTCTTAATTAATGAGATAATTAATTTTGTTATACCTACCATTTGTACTTACTTACCAATAAATCTTGAGGGTTATTTATTTGTGATGCTGAAATACTGGTATGAGAATGAAAAGCCAGTACTATATTTCTAAAGATTTAATTTATTGTAACATAAATAATTACTGTATCGAATAAATCTATTTGAATCAGATTTTTTGTTATATAATAGGGAGGCCAAACAAGCAAATGTTCCATTCAAGCCGTAGGGCCCTTATGGCTAAGGCTGGGCTGAGTTTAGTTGGTAGGTCACGCGATCGGATCGCTCCGGTCGCGTGGAGTCCAACATAACCTCTATGACACTTGCCGTTGCGAGGTCCTGGGTACGTTTCGTGCTCCTCGTAAGGATTCTCAGCCTCTCTCTCCTGAAGAAAAACAAAAGCAAATGTTATCTCTTTCAGAACTCCAATTTGTTCTATTGACTCAACTATTCTAATAATTATTTTATGATTTCTAGAGGACGTGATCAAATATTTTTTTGACATGTTGATAAACAAGCAGATTCCATCAGTCTACGTATTGTATGTGGTTACAACCGAATAAAGTACATGTAGATCTTCTGAGATTCGTAGTATATCTACAAACCGCACCAAAACTATAGAGTATCTACTCGTATATGGCCAAAATCATAGCACCCACCAACTTCTATTATGTGGCAGATATATAATAGGTAAAAAAGTACCTAAGCAAATGACTGGTATAGAGTATCCTTTCGCTAAACATAATATAACAATCTATTTATACTTATAGTTTTTTCAACTTGAACTGAATAAAATATTAAGTAACTTATATAAGTAATTAATGCAAGAAACCTAAAACTTATTAGCTACACAAATACACTAAAGAAAAGTTTCCTTTAATATCTTAAACCAAATAAAAATTGCGCGTTAACATCGAGAAAAAAGGCACTAGAGTATATAGCTTTCATTATTTTTATCCTGCACTACAGATGATGATATTTGATTTGATTTAATTCTTATGATACTTTGTATATGATATTTATTCATTGTATTAGGTTAATATATGTTAATAATGCTACAGAAAAAGAATTTATCAGCAGAGTGTCGATAGAGCATTCAAACATAATATCCTCTATAAACAATATTGTATTGAATATCCCTGCTCGGTCTCGCGTGTGATTGAGAGATTTACATGGAACAATTATAAAACATTATCTACACATGGAAAAATAATCCAAGAAAAAACTTCAACTCTTAACTTATTGAGTCACCGTGTTCATTGTTAGTTTAAACTTAGAAAATTTTCGTTATGTAGTTTTTACATACTTGCCCATACATTTAATGTAATGTTATGTCACAAATAGAAATTAATATTTGCTTCACCCCAGCCTTTTTAAACAAATGCAAAGCATCTTTGCTTTATAAGTTTTGGTTGCAGCCGGCTTACTCACGAACTAAGGGTAAAATTCATGAAATAATTATCGATTTGTGACGCTATGATTGGCTTAGTATTAATTAACTAGTTAAAAGCAACACAAAATTTTACTAATACTAGGTTGTTGAGATAATGAGTATAGTGGAACAAAAAATAAAGAGAAATTTATTTAAGTATATAGATAGCTTAAATAAGCAGAGACGCCATTATACAGTAGATGTCACTTGAAAATTCACTTCAGCCGGACGGAAGTGCAAAACTTTGCGTTGATGTAGAGTTTCTTTGGCCTTGTTTAGTAACTTTAACACTGAATTTAATTATTCCTCTTCTGTTCTGAATTATATATGTGGAAAACACACGAGTATCAAAGAAAAACTTAAAAAGTGTACTGAAATCAAGAAAATTATCGTCGTGCTTCTGGTGCTTAGCATTACGATAATATTTTTTGTTAATAAAACATTTCTGTGGTGGGTATATAATAGATATAAGAGGGGTAGTGATTCTATTCTTTATCAATATATAATTAACTTCAGTAGAATACTTTTATAACACAGCAGTCATAGCTTATTTATACTTTTTTGTTTAATCTTATTAAGCCTTACACCATAATGGTTAAGCCGGCTACAAAATAATTCAGTTCAGATATATCCATACAGCAGAATGTTTAATATGCTTATTAATGGACGACATTGATACGGGCTGTACTGACACCGCAAAGTTGAAGATCAGATCAAAAAGAGTCAGGAGTCGCAAGCTATATAGAAAACATTCTATTCGTCTACTTTACTTTCGTTTATTTAATAATTATGAATAAATAATTAAATATATTTATAAAGTGGTAGAGTTGACTCCGTGTAATTTCACCAAAAGTTGTCAACGTAAGCTAGTGCTACAATTTTCCATATGAATCAAATTTCAGATCATGATAAATGTAATTTTACGAAATCATAAAAATTAATAAACATATTATCAGTTAAATTGTTACCTATATTATCACTTAAATAAATGTGACACTTAAACCGTTAATTTCAACAAGCTCCAATTTCAGCTTCCATTAGAATTCTGTCATCTTAAGTACGAGTATTATTAGCCGGTTTTAGTTTCAGCCTTCTGCTATGTGAAACGCATTTAATTCAGCAAGGAGTTTGTCAGAACTTCTTAGTAACTATCTTTGCACTTATCCGCTGAATAATTACACTCGTCTTGCTAATTAGATTCATGTTATGTTGATGCACTTAGATCTGCCATTATCTTGGTATCTTATTACTCCACTTCGCTAAATATGCACCGTTCTGGAAACAGATACCATTAACTTAAATTGCAAAGTTTCTTCAGTTAAGTATTTATAGAAATATATTTCTTACGCGATTCACTAGTCACAACGATAAAGTGGTGAAGTCGCGAAAACTAGCATTAATTACTTTATCTTATCTTTTAAATAATATATACATTATATGAGTTATATTCGCTAATACAATGCTTATTCACTTTATAGTGTTCTTATTTGGTTAGTATTATTACACTCACCTTATTCCATTCTCTCTCATTTAAAACTTCGAGTAAAAATATTCGAGTAATGTGCGTATAAAGCTTGGTAACTCATTTCTTTGCTGCACATTTTAAAATGGAATTCTATAGTATGATATATCTATGATACGTGCTATCATAGATATAGTACATGTTGTATTCCGACAATGTTGTTATATTTAGAGTCCACTGTTATTCACCGTCAGATGAGATGGAACCATTTGGCTAACTTTCCGGAATCACAACTTTTAACAAATATTTCCTTATACCTATATCTTATTCAAATATAGTATAGTAATGAATATTTTTTTTATTTATTATATCAAGAACGTGAAACGCCTCATGTTTCTTCTTATTGTTCCGTCTGCCTCAGTTTGATTACGATTTCATGTTATTGTGATTATCATAAACAGGAGAGGAAACTTCTGATTCGAAATCAGAACTGTAAGTAATCGTATACAATTAACGTATACTGAATAATTAATGATTGAATAATTGACAGCCCCCAAGCGGAATCCTTGGACCCATTAAAAGCTTAAATTTATTCTGTTGCAAAAAATCTCTTTCTGCGGAAACGACGGTTAGTGACAATAGTACCAATTAATAGTAGTGTTAGTAATTATGTATATTTGTTTAGTTTCTTTTAAATCGTCACTACAGACTAGGCATTTAACTTGTGTGGTGCATGCGGTCACAAACATAGAATCTCACGTGTACATACACAGATACAATTACGAGTAAGTGCCTGTTTATTGTTGTGCTAAGCTCACTTAACTCTAACCACACTTTTGGGTAGAGAAATAATACTATATTGACACAAGGAGATATTATTTATTTATACTTCATGTACAATAAAGGTGTACAAAGGCGGACTTAATGCCCGAGGCATTTTTGCCAGTCAACTTTCGGCTGATGCAGAGTAACGTGGTAGATGTACCAAAAAAGATTGAAAGTAAGTCAATATAGTTACTGATAAATAATAAATTTATAATCCTAATACATAAATAAAATCATTATAATACACTAATATATAATTGCCTAAATCAATCTTATTAGCGAAAATGTATAACGATGATATGGATAGCCTACTTTCTAAATAACCTAAATTTCATTACCCAAGACTTTCCTCAAAGAAAAGCTTACGCAATTTATTCTTAAAACTAAGTTTGCTCGGACAGTTTCTCACTTCTTGAGGGAGTGAATTCCATAAAAGAATACTTTTGACGAAAAAGGAAGAATGAATTATAATATGTATATATAATTATATATATAAAAATATAATAGTGCGTCTAAACTGAAGCGTTAACGTTAACCGCTTAGGTTAATTGGTGTTCTTTCATTTGTAATAGCGTCTGCCCTTGCTCCGATTCTATGTTAGGCTACGGTAACGCTATATATTTTTTTTCTGTTCTGTTCTGCCATTCACCTATAACCTTATAAAACTTCGCCACACTGTATGTATCATATCATCTATTACTAGAAGTAGAATGTAAGTGTTACGATATATGATTGCAATTTCGCCAAATATTGCTGACTCGAGTCCAAAAGCCAAGCACGAATGACCAATAAATGTACTATACCGTCAGCAATATTTATAATATAAAAAACCCTGTTTATACCAACTTAGTCAGTCTCTGTTCTGATTTGTCAAATCGCTGACCAATTACGGTTTCTGCTCGCCGGTTGGCCTTAGCGAAGAGACTAAAAGTTCAGGTCCAGATCGCGATTCTATAACCGACCCCGATTATATTTAAATTCTTAAAGCCATAGTAGTTGAGTGCAGTAAAAGTAATTGTAGTACTGTAATAATAACATGAATGTTAAATAAAACTCAGTGTACTTAAACATAGATTTTTTTTAAATTAACTCAAGTGCGCCGTTACTTGCAGCGAAAAAATAAAAGTGTCTATTTTAGCTGGGCTTTTATACTACTTATTCTAACGACTGGGGCATTTTGCGTCCTATGCTGGTTGACTTCTTTCTTATTCCAACCATTCCGGGTCTTTTCAGAATACCAGGAGTCTCTTGAAGCTTCTGGCTTCCGGTAGGGATATTGAGAACTGGAGAAGTTTTGCCCGTTGTGCGTCCACGCTGCAGATGTCCATGAGAACATGTGGCATTTGCTCTGCCTCCATGCATCCTCTGTATGCTATCTGTCACACCTATTATGAAATGGTTCGTTTCGTTTTAAACGTAGTCTAATTAAAAATTTGGCCTTAGAGAAAAACATTAACATTAACACCTTGAACATTATATAAAATATCTATGGCGTATTTCATCTATCTTATATCTGTGCTTGTGAAAAGGGGTTCAGGTCTTAAAATACAACTTTATAGGAGACGTCAAAAACGATCGGCGCGCTTAAAATTACACATGTATATTAATCATCATAACATTTAAACTGTTAATTAAACTGGATGCATATTAACATATTAGGGGTAACTTTGTTGTGTTTTTATGATGGTTGTGTTAGTTTTTGGTTACAACTAGTAGTTTTGAAGATACGTAGTTATACCCGTTATAAAATGAAGGTCAAGAAAATACAAATATACTTATATCCTTTTTCAAGCAAGGTGAACGAATTTCTTGATGGTGAAGAAAGACACGCATTTGGGATGATTTTCATGATAATTACATAATTAGTAATAAAATCATAGATTCATAGAACTTGTAAACATCTTATAGATGTATGCTTTTTAATGGCGCTATCAAAACTCATATTCTAAAAAAAAGAAAAAGAAAGACTTGTTGACTTGATTTGAGAGAGGTAGGGCACAGCGGGAGTCATTCCACTCAAAACTTGGAGCAGCCCGACTGAGGAAGTACCTCCGCCTTACTGAAGATCGCAGCTAAATAACACTACTCTTATGTAGTGTTGTGTTCCTGCGGTGAGTAAGGTATCCAGAGCTCCTGAGGATTCGCTGTGTCGACAGCGGGGGACCAGTGTTGCATACTGGATAGGCTTTGACCGGTGCGGGCGCGGAGTGTGGATGCAGCGGTCAGGGAGACCTGGAGAAACGGCTAACCACTGGCCGCCCGCAGGTTAGTAGAGTTCCCGAACCCAGGGACTACTTAATCTCCGCCTTGGGAGGCTGAACTGCCAGCCTGCGAAAAATTCCTGTGGTTGCAGTCGTGCCGGAGAAGGAGACCGGAGTGGAACCCGGCTGTTGCCACAGGGGGGACCGGGGGCCCTTCCGTACGCTGCATCGACAAACCACAACACCCGCGTTGGTCATCGCCTGATTTGGCTACACATATTAGCTTTCGGCACAGCGAAGCCTCCAAACCTACTCGAAACCTTATACCGACATGAATTTTAAAAATAAAAAAGGGAGAACACTCACAGCGGCACCCCTTTCCACGCAGGTGGACTTTTGTAACATTAGGGGTATTCACGCAAACCTCAACGCTGTTCACCAACATCTTGAGACAACGCAGCCGACCCTTTTATTATTAACGGAGACACAGATATCTCCCCCGGCCGATACGTCATACCTTATGTATCCCGGCTACGTACTTGAGCACTCATTTCGTAGACGTGCCGGCGTATGTATGTATGCCCGGGAGGATATCTGCTGCCACCGCCTATTTCATTTAGAAGACAGGGACCTATCCATATTGTGGGTACGTGTGAACTGCGGGGGCCACACCCGCGTTTATGCGTGCCTATATAGGTCCCACAGCGGTGATGCGGACACAACTCGATTATTCGAGCACCTGACATTGACGACTGAAAAAGTGGTTGAGCAATACCCCTCCGCAGAGTTGGTGATCTTAGGGGACTTTAATGCCCATCATCTAGAATGGCTCAGTTCTCGGTCCACTGACTACGCGGGAAGGTGTGCTCACGAATTTTCTCTGGCCTATGGTTTCTCGCAACTGGTCAATTCTCCTACAAGAATACCAGATATTGGGATCCATACAAGCTCTTTGCTGGATCTTCTGCTGACCACACGTCCGGAAGGATATTCTGTCTCAGTGGATGCACCTCTCGGCTCTTCCGACCACTGTCTCGTCCGGACCAAAGTCGCATGCGCGCGGTCAGATCCACCTAGGCCATCTTGTTTGCGTCGTATGTGGCAATACAGGTCAGCAGATTGGGATGGATTGCGAGAATTCTATGCATCGTACCCGTGGAGGCAACTATGCTTCACATCAGATGATCCTGACATCTGCGCAGCCGCTGTCTCTGAGACGATCCTAGTGGGTATGGAGTATTTTATTCCTAACACACTAGTAACTGCGGGGGCAAAAAAATGACCGTGGTTTAATCGGTCTTGTAAGGATGCTTTGTTTTTTTATTAATTAAAAATATTGTGAATAGGAATATCACTGTACTTATACGCTACTCAACTCATTACTTTTTCACCAGTTAGACCCTTCAGCACAAAACAAACTTTGTCATTTTTAGAGATTTTATGAATCTGTTTTCACCAACCGATGGAGCTTTTTTTTGTAACCATTTCTGTATACTTAACTCATTTTCGCCAAAAATGGACTTATACCCCTTTTCACTAGAGGCACAGATATATATCTATAATTTTATAAATAAATATGATATATGGACGCTCATAAACATCTTTTAATTCTTTGAAAAATCTATGAAAAATCCATTTAAAACACAGGTTTGAATATCCATATATCCGTTTCTTATCAGACATATAATATATAAGTCCCCAAAAACCTGGCAGGGCTGTATCAAGTGAAATATAAATTCCAGCAAACTTTTATGTTTCACGAATCTTCGCAAACCTCGTAAAAGTGAAGTTTCGAAACCTTCTTCCGAGCAATAAAGTTTAATCCTAAGCTCAAATTAATTTGTACATTTTATTTTGAGTTTTTATTTTATACGCAATGTTATTATAAAGTATTTCTCCAAGTCGATGGAACTTGCTGGATGTGAGAAGTTTGACTGGTCTGTATAAACATCTGTCAGCTGAAATAGTTCCCTTATTTTCTTATACTATACTGCATTTAATTGTAAATATTTACTTTCTTTACCAAAGGAAAAAGTTTGCTCTAAAAATGGGCAAATTATGTTTTTCGGAAAAGGTAGTATTAGGAATAATCAACTCTATCTAAAGCTAGTAGTGATGTCTTATATATGTATTTGTATGTTAATTTTTTTTTTGTTCTTTAACTTTACTTAACTAAAATGTTTCAACAATAACTTCTGACAGTGGTAAGAATATTGTTGTAGGTGAAAATGCGGGTTCAAAGACTGGATGGAAAGTCTCGAAAAGGAAAGTGGCGAATAAGTTGACAGATCGCATCTCTGGGACACCAGATGAGGTAACAGAGTTACTTTCACATTTACAAAATCAATGTGGATTATTTTCGTTGAACGTTTATCGATCACCAATCTTACCACTCGAAGGCAAGAGATAAAAACAAACAGTAATATTAAGAGTATTTTAACCTATTGCCACGAACCGGAAGTTAAACATTTTCCCCGCATAATTCACAAATATATCCAAGCTGAAGGCTCAAAAGCCGCATTTACGAGTATGCGCAACGAACCAGTATTTGTAAAACATTAAAACCATTGCTATTCGTTATATATTTTTCACATTCCTCTCAAAGGACGACAGAATTGCGACGCTGAATGCCCTTGATGTGAGTATTTGGGCAAAAAGATTCTTTTGTCTCCGCTTTAATTTGTCGATGTCACATTTATTAACGTTATATTATTTCCTAGGGTGAGGAAAGGAGGGAAACGATGACGTCGATCTGCGACGTCTCCATGCCCCGAGTCAGGCCGCTCCGGCGGCGCTCTGCGTACTGGTGGAACGAGGAGATAGCGCGGCTACGGGTCGTTGTAGTAGCCGCGCGCCGCCAGTACCTCAGAGCCCGTCGAAGACGGCAAGCCTCAGTCGACGAAGTCCTGAGCGCCAGAAGCGCGTACGGAGCCGCGACCAAGGCGCTTGGCGTCGCCATTGCCGACGCCAAGGCGCGGTCCTGGCGCGAGCTGCTGGGGGGACTGGAGAGGGACCCATGGGGGCGCCCGTACCGAATGGTACTGGGCAAGCTCCGACCGTGGGTCCCTCCGCTGACGGAGACCATGGACCCTCTCGTCGTGGGAAGAGCGGTGGATACGCTCTTCCCGAGGGTCCGGGACAGTCCCCCCGCCACCCCGTCGCTCGGCCTTTGGTCGGACGACCTCCGGGTGACGGAGAGCGAGCTCGCCGGGGCCGTTTCGCGGCTCTCTGCGCGCAGCACTGCCCCGGGACCAGATGGGGTCCCGGGAAAGGTGCTAGCGCTGGCGCTCAGGGCGTTGGGGAGCACTGTGAGGCAGCTCTTCACGAGCTGTCTCCGTGAGGGCGTGTTCCCCGTCGACTGGAAGTCGGCCAGGCTGGTGCTCCTCAGGAAGGAGGGAAGGACCGGCGACGTTCCGTCTTCGTTCCGTCCGATCTGCTTGCTGAACGAGGCGGGGAAACTCTTCGAAAGGGTTATCTCCGCTCGTATCAGCGAGCACCTGTCGCGCGCGGGTCCCGACCTATCGGACTGCCAATTTGGATTCCGGCGGGGACGATCAACGCTGGACGCCGTCCAGCGTGTTCGTTCCCTGTCGGAGTCCGCAGTCCGATCGGGGGGAGTGGCGTTGGCGGTGTCGTTAGACATCGTCAACGCCTTCGGCACCCTCCCCTGGCAGGCCATTAGGGAGGCGCTCGTATACCACGAGCTCCCTCCCTACCTGCGGGCCGTGGTCGGGGACTATCTGCGCGATAGGACGATCAGCGTGATGGGACGGGACGGGATGGAAACGTTGAGGAGGGTCGAATGCGGCGTTCCGCAGGGGTCGGTGTTGGGACCCCTGCTATGGAACCTCGCATACGACGCGGTCCTTCGCACCAGCCTTCCTGACGGCGTGAGTGTCGTCTGCTACGCTGACGACACTCTCGTCGTTACGACTGGGGCCGACTTCGGGCCGGTGCTTACGCTTGCCGAGCTTGGGGTGTCATGTGTCGTGCGGGCGATCCGCCGGCTGGGTTTAGAAATAGCGCCTCACAAAACCGAGGCGCTATGGTTCCACGGCCTTCCGAGGCGCCGGGAACCACCCAGCTGCCGGATCCGGGTGGGTGACGCGGTGGTCCCGGTGGGGCCGTACATCAAGTACCTGGGCCTCACCTTGGACCGCCGCTGGAGCTTCGAGGAGCATTTCGTGCGGTTGGTCCCCCGAGCCAAAAGGGTGGCGGGCGCATTGCATCGCCTGCTGCCCAATCTCGGTGGACCGAGGGATGGAGTTCGCCGCCTGTACGAGGGCGTCGTGCGATCCGTGGCCATGTATGGGGCTCCCGTGTGGTCGCAAGACTGCGCGAGGTCCCCCCGCTGCAGAGCTCTGCTACGGAGCCTGCAGCGGATAATGGCCATACGGATCGTGCGAGGCTACCGTACAATCTCGTACGAGGCGGCGACGGTTCTGGGACGCTCCCCCCATTCGACATCCTGGCCGACATGTACGCGGCGACGTATGCGTCGCGGCGCGTCGGCCGGGGGGCGATGGGGGGAGCGCCCTGGAACCCGCGCACGAAGTGCCTAAGCGGGAGTGGCACCGACGGATTGTGGCGGCCTGGCGTGCGCAGCTCGAATTACGGATCTGCGCGCGCCAGCGGGCCGTCGGTGCCGTACTCCCGCACCTCGAAGCTTGGCTCCACGGGAAGGAGGAGGTCACCTACCGATTGACTCAGATACTCACCGGGCACGGCTGCTTCGGTGAGTATCTGTGTCGAATAGGACGGGAGGGATCGACACATTGTCACCACTGCGCATCCGACCTCGACTCGGCCCAGCATACGCTGGCGGAGTGCCCCGCGTGGGCCTCCGAGCGCCGAGTCTTGGTCGCAGAGATCGGGCGAGATCTGTCTCCGCCAGCATTGATTGCGGCAATGCTGGCGGACGAGTGAGGTTGGAGGGCTGTGGCCTCCTTCTGTGAGGCAGTGATGCTCCAGAAGGAGGCCGCCGAGCGGGGTCGGGAGATGGCCGATCCCGCTCGAAGAAGGCGGCGCCGGGCTCGGTAGCACAGCTGCGGCGCCGCCGTGGGTCGCCGGCGGGCGCGAGTAAGTCGCGACTGCTACGGCGACCCGGGATGGACCACGCCCCTTCCGTGGCCGGGGGGCGTCGTCGGTGGAGGAGACCGGGGAGGTAGTAAGCCTCCCCCGAGGAGGGCTCCCCTGTGTCGACGGGGGAGCGGAGGCTGGGGGTTCCCGGAAGAAGCTTTCTGTTCCGGGGGCTCCCTACATGCCTGAGGAAGGCCATCCCTGAGGTTTTTAGTGGGTAGGCCTCCCCCTTCTGGGGAGGAGAGCCCCACATAACCCCGGCTCGCCACAGCCGGGGTATGCAATTTAATGCATTTTCCTCAGGGAAACAAAAAAAAAAAAAAAAAAAAAAGGGTGAGGAAAGGAATAATTTTCTGTCCCTTATTAATAAAATTGTTAGGTACAGTAACCATACTTAACAAATTACTTTTAAAACTTATCAATAGCTTTCAACACAATAATATTAAAAAACAGATTCGCTAATTAGTATTTTAGTATTTCGTAGGTATGTATAACAGTGGAACGGAAATCTTTATCCCCAGGAGATATAGAATAAAACAAAAATGTCGTAAAATAAATAAACTTTTTGTCTTCTACAAGCGTATTTACCCTGTGTTTTAATATACCGAGACTACAATTTCATTCATCTTTTTCATCTCGATATTATTAAAAATCTTGATTAAAAATATCAATTACTATCGCGTGGACTAGTAAATTGTTCGAAATAAAATAATAATAATAGACAAAGTCAGCGAATTCCTGAAGAGATGACGGTATGGAGAAAATGTTCGCGATAATGTGGTCAGATAATAATATTATTCAATCCAAAAACCGTTCTTATTATCTTAGTATAATAAAATAAACCACTATAATATTATAAGTTTGTTGACAATAAAATCTTTTTATAGTTGACATAATTATGATTGATTATACACAAGTGCTGAAATAAAGGTTTATCTACTAAGATGCAAAAGGATACTAAACATTAATCAACAAACCATATGGAATAACATAATATAAATAAAACACAATGATAATATAAAAAACTAGCATTCACTTGAACAAAACTTTTTCCTAAGCTTTTAGCTTCCAAATATTACACGTTAATGTGGCAAGTTAATAAATTAAGGAAATGACATATTTACGAATAATTAATTATGATCCAACAACAATCTGAATTGCATGTATAGGTATGGAAACAAAATTAGTTAAACCTTAGTCTAAGTTTCACAAAAATACTCCAATGTCCTTTATAGGCAGATAAATATTGCAGCCTTATACAAACTGTGTACGTAGGTTGCATAGACCTACGCCGGACATACTCCCGGCGTTGCAGATTGTGCAAATTCTAAAATCTGCACACTTACACTATACTACATAAAACAATAACATTAATAATTAAATAATAAAATTACAAATCCAATCTCCGTGGAATTTTAACGAGACGACCAGTTCGAGTGACCTTTGATTGCGATGTTTTTATAGTTTTGGTTTTGTTGATTTTAAAATAATTCAACCACTAAAATTAGTGACAATGTATTTATTGTATTTTATATTTGGGATACATTTAAAGAATATCTTTGAGGTATGTTGCACCGTTCTGTGTCTGGTACTAAACTTCAAACAGACCTTGGCTATACGTGTATTGGCATAGGGTTCTACTATTTATATACCTACTTATTTTCACTGAAGGAGACTACATCACAGAAACAATAATTGTATTTACGCAAAAAGAAAAAGAAGCAGTTATACGCTAGTGTAGTGGTAATGCGCTATTTAGTGATGATTCAAATGTTTCATTGGAGGCATTACGGGAGTGTATTTTCAATTCATCATAAATCTTATCTAAACGGACTTTGTATATAATTTTTGAAAGCTTACTTAAAATGTAACAAAAGCGGTACTGAAGATATGTGTTCCCAAATGACCTTTATGTATAATTGTAAATTAAATTATAAATAAGATCTGTGCAAAAGTGGTGTCTCTTCCTACAGTTTATTATAAATATAAGCGCTTAATAAGCGATAAATTGACTACAATTAAATAACCTAATTCTAAATATAAACTAATCCTAGAAACAGAGAGATATATATTTCAAAGCTTGTCTAAATGCAAAAAAAAAAGATAAAGAAATAACATAAGGAAACCCAGTTATAAATAATAAAATAGATACGGTTGAATTCACATAAGGAAAACGATGATAGGTCGGTCTAAGCTACAGGAAGGCGGTAGATTCTAATAAGTCGATAAATAAAATTTTGACGTCAGTGTTAACACGAACATCCAAAAATGAGGTACATATTTTTTTAATTTCGACTTTTGGTTCAATAATATTAGACATGCCACACCATATTTACATGACGCTAATGGTATTACGCCCCTAATAGGCTTGTGTCAATTTTTATTATTAACGCCTACATTTATGATCTGTTCCTGATTTAGTCGTAAAAAAGTGTTTCAAGCTTTTGTTTTTCGTTAAATTAACATTTACGTTCGTCAGTTTCTTTCTATTCTTAGAATTAATTTGCTTAATAATTTGTTTTTCACATTATGCCCACAGGCAAAAGAGGATGTTTCGGAAACCTCGTTCGTAAAAAAATTCCCGAATTGTTTATTTCGTCTCTATTTTAAAGTACGATTGCGGTATATTGTATATTTATATTTTATATGAAGGTATATTCCTAAAATAGCAAACTAGCTCAATTACTACTCTGTCGATCAAGAATGACTCTTCTTCCTAAAACATCCTTATGGTTTTGTCATTTCATCTTAATGTAATGATTGTTAAACATAAGGTTTAGATTACTTTGTTAATTATAGAAAAGCTTATAATCCAATCACTGTTGGTTCATTTTATTTTCCAGTAATCAACACTTTCATTCAATTATAAAAAAAAATACTTTTTCACCAATCCAATAATAAGATTTGTTCACCTAGTTCCAACGAATAACATTATATTTCCAGTCGGTAAAGCAGATACGTAGACATAAAACTAATTATGGTCTCAATACGCTATGCTTATACGGACGGGAACTTAAATTATCTGGATTGTTCTTAAAAGAGATATATAGGCAACGTTTTCAGAATGAGATATCATTGTAACATGCTTCTGTCTACAATATTATTCTACTGAGATTGTTACCTTAAAATGAGACAAGTTAATATATTAGCTTGCGGAATGTTTTAACATACATATATTTTAATTACATTCAAAATGAATCTGAGTGAATTTTTATTTAGTGTGATACAGATCATGTGTGTATTAGATAGATAGATAAAAACGTTTATTAAATTCTGCAAAATACACATATATATCTAATAAAACAAAAGGTAATAATCAAGAAAAAAAACAAAAGTACAATCAAACACTATAAATATATGTATGCTGCAGAAAGCAAAAGGTCAAGGCTCAGCTAAATATTTGCCTAATTTAGGCAAATAACTGATTTTCAGCCATCACCTTTTTTGAGTGAGTAGTGTTTTAAAATGAGCAGATAAAATTATAATAATATTAAGAAATAATAATAATAACCGCATGAGGCATAATTACATAAATATATATATACGAGTATGTTGTTGAGCGGTGATAGATTCAGAATAGCGGTAATACCTACTGTAAGTACTTTTTAACGAGTTAATAATATAAAATAGACTAATGTCTTTTAAAATTAGAAATAATAATTCATATTCCAATATTATTTTACTAAGTCCTTACAATTAAATTCGAACATCAAAATTAAAATTATTCTCATGGTGGGTAGGTTTAGCTAAAGGAGACTAAATGTATGCACTTGATTTTTAAATTGATTATGATATTAAATAAAGTTTATATTTTCTGTTCTTTTTATATTAGTAATTCTATATTATTTATTACCGGTATCATCAGTACTATATCTCAATTTTTGGCGCAAATCGGACATATTGATTTCGTAGCTGTTTCCGTCTCAAAATAGTGCTGGTTTGTACAGGGCAGGATGTGGTTAATATTATCAGATAGATCGCGCAATGAAATAGGAACCATGAAAGAGTAAGAAGGACTTATCACAAAGTGGTGTCGATTCAGACAACAGTACTGAGCAACTCTCCTCGGTGGGAAAACATTCCGCTGCAACCTCAAATCAAGTACAATCTCAAATACACATTTTCTTCAGTTGTTGCTATAGCAGCAACATATATAATATATTATAATATCACATTTAGATGTATTGCTACGTCTCATATTTGTTTATTTGTTTGTATTTTTTTTTTGTATACACAGTTGCTAAATAAGATTTTACATGAGACTTACAGACTTACAGCAATAGGGCCCTACACTGTGTGACATTTTGTATTAATAGATTTCCCCGGCCTCGACGATTCATCTTCTTCATCTCCTAGCAAAGGACAAATATTGTTTATTGCACGACGAATAATTCCTTTGCTCGTTCGGATATCTGCTACACGACAGGCTCCGTCCGCTCCAGGGTAGACCGCAGTAACTCGCCCCAGGGGCCATTTCATTGGGGGTGTGCTTTCATCTCTTATAAGTACCATCTGATCGGGTTTGACATTTGGTTTTCTCATCTGCCACTTAGTTCGCTGTTGCAGTTCACAAATGTATTCTCGACTCCATCGAGACCAAAAATGTTGACGGACTTGTTCGATGCGGGCGTATCTGTGAAGACGACTTGTATTAGCCATTTGCATATCTGGTGAGGGCAATGACGTCAGTGGTCTTCCTATGAGGAAGTGCCCAGGAGTCAAAGGAGTTAGGTCATTGGGGTCAGAGGACATAGGAATAATAGGTCTTGAATTTAATATAGCCTCTATCTGGTGGAATAAAGTTGCAAGTTCCTCGAACGTGAGATGAGTATTGCCTATCACTCGTTTCATGTGAAACTTTGCGGATTTCACAGCTGATTCATACAGTCCCCCAAAATGGGGCGAATACGCTGGAGAGTGAAAAAACTTTATACCTTCATCGATAATGTCTGATACAGAAGTAAAACTCGCAATAGCTCGATTAGTCCCTACAAAATTAGAGCCATTATCACAATAAATTACTCGCGGTTTGCCACGACGGGAAATAAAACGACGTAAAGCTAAAATAAACGATTCAGTGGTCAAATCACTAACTAGCTCTAAATGAACTGCCTTAATCTTAAAACACACAAACATGCACAAATAACATTTCAATAATTTTGCTCCCCGCCCTTTCTTATTAACAATGTAAAAGGGGCCGGCATAATCTGTTCCAGCTATTTCGAAAGGAAAACCAGGGTTAATTCTATGCGCTGGCAGGTTACCCATGATCTGTTTTGCCACTACTCCTTTCATTCGTATACACATAACGCAACTATTACATATATTCTTAGCTAAACGACGTCCGCCAATCAACCAATATCGTTCTCTTACTAATGAAAGAAGTAGTTGTGGACCTGCGTGTAAATATTTTTTATGAAAATATTGCATTATTAATTTCGACAATAAATGTTTCGCATTTAACAATACAGGGTGACGCTTATCAAAATTATAGTTTGAGTTGTCTAGTCTCCCCCCAACTCGAATAAGGCTTAATGTATCTATGGATGGCGTTAAATTGAATATTTTTGGAAAACTCTTAAAATCATTTTTATAACTAGAAAAACTTTGCATTTGTGATAAATAAGCTAATTTAAACTCTGCTGCTTCCAATTCATCCACAGTAAGCATATCAACTATTTTATCCTTATGTCGACAGTTATTTATAAAACGCAATACATATGCACATATACGACGTAATTTTAAAAATTCTGAATATTTAGAAAAATCAATACAAGAAATAAAAGGTGTATCAATATTACAAACGTGGACTCTCAGCTCAGGTAAGTGAATCTGTGCCTCATGGTGCTGGTCTGGCCACTGATCAGACTTGTGTTGTAAGAATGAAGGTCCCTCCCACCACAACGATAAGGTCTCTATTTCGTCAGGGTATACACCACGAGACGCGAGGTCAGCGGGGTTTAGTGAAGAAGGTACGTACATCCACTTTTTATTATGATTTAATTCATTGATCTCAGCGACCCTATGTGACACAAATGCACTTAGCTTGTGTGGTGGCAACAATAGCCATCCTAGAACAACCTTTGAATCACACCACAAACAGATACTTTCGATTTCACAGCGCAAAGCCATTTGAACCTTATTTACTAATCGTGAAGCTAATAAAGCTCCACATAGCTCCATTCTGGGAATTGTTACAGTCTTTAAGGGTTTTACCTTAGCTTTCGCGCATAAAAGTCGAACTGTAACATTTCCCAATGCATCAGCAGAACGCACATATACACAAGCCGCATATGCATTCAGCGACGCATCAGAAAACACATGTAGCTGTACTATAACAGGATTTTCACACATCACGTTACGAGGTATCTTGAAATTTTCTATACGCTCGAGTGACGTCACAAATCTCAACCACATCTCTTTTATATTTTGTGGAATTTCATCGTCCCAGTCTAAGCTTTCTAACCAGAGCAATTGCCAAATCATCTTACATTTTATAATACAAACCGATAATAACCCTAACGGATCAAAAATGCTTGAAGAAATGGACAATATAATACGCTTCGTGAATTTATTAAAATGTTCATATAATTTAGATTTCAAAATCGGTATATGATCTGTATTTGGATCCCATTCTATACCCAAAGTACTAGTAGCAGTGGACAGCTTTAACGTCTCCTGACTTGAATTATTACATTCATTGCAAAGTGCATTGAATAATAATTTAGAATTAGTTTTTACTTTGCGTAAATTAAATCCAGCTGATTGCAACACCTCTGTGATTCGTTGATAAATTAATATTAAATCGCATTCATTTGATTGACCTGTGATTAAATCGTCGATATAAAAATCATGTAGCATTATTTGCATTATCAACGGATACTCACATTCATGAGCTAACTGGACCAAGCATCTTGTGCTGAGAAAAGGAGCACAGGACGTCCCATATGTTACGGTGTTTAACTGCAGATATTTTATTGCGTCGTGCTCATTCTCTCGCCATAATATCATCTGATATTGTCTTTGACTAGGCTCAACAAAAATTTGACGATACATTTTCTCTAGGTCTCCCGTCACTATATATCTATGTTGCCTAAATCGAGTAAGAATAGAGAAAATGTCATCCTGTACTGTCGGACCTACCATCAATGTGTCATTAAGAGAGAGTCCTGAGCTACTTTTAGCTGAAGCATCAAAAACTACTCGACATTTTGTCGACTCGCTCTGTTCTTTTAGCACAGGGTGGTGTGGTAAAAATACAGCATTCTCAGGACGCTCTACGCATGACAACTGACCCAAGTCTTCGTACTCACGTAAGAATTCCAAATAGTGCGATTTTATGTCAGGTTGCCTTTGGAAACGCCTTTCTAAAGACTCCAACCGTTTTTTAGCAATGTAATAGGATTCGCCTATTTGCCGGGGATCTATTTTAAAAGGCAACGTCACACAAAACCGACCATCAGTAAGTCTCCTCGTGTGTTTTACGAAATGCTGCTCGCAGGCTTCTTCTTCAGCTGACAACCTTGGCACTGTAGGCACCTCCTCCAACTCCCAGAACTTGCTCAATTGGCGCCTTATTTCATAGCTGAAATTGCATACAAGTTTTTTCTTACTCCTAACATAATTATTATAGTTACACGCCACCGGCCCTGCCACCAACCAGCCGAGAACGGAGTTCTGTAATATAGGTTTATTGATACCTAGTTTAATTTGACCTGTACTAATCAAATCCCAAAATACATCTGAACCTAACAATATATCAATCTCAGCTGGACAGCAAAAGTTAGGGTCGGCTAAATTTAAATTATCAGGTATTTGTAATTCGGAAATATCAATTTCAGTAGAAGGTAACTTACTAGTAATCTCACTTATTATGAAAGCATTGACTTCTGTTTGATATGAATTAATTCGTGATTTTATTTTAATAGTGCACCTTTGTAAAGCTTCGAACGATGTTCTGTTTACTCCAGTGACACAAACCGAGTCAACTGACTGTCCTTTTATCATCATTATATTACATAACCTCTCACTAATAAACGAAGATTGACTGCCGCTATCTAACAAGCAGCGTGCTTCATACATCGTATTAGACTTGTTGTCGGATACAGTTATAACGGCTGTCGACAACACTATTTCGCTCATTACACACGTTGTTGATACCGATAATGTCATTGTTTGTTTTACAGAATTTTTGTGATCTTTGTTTAAATGCAAAAGTGAGTTATGCATTCGTCTGCATACTTTACATGGCCTTGATTTGCATTGGTGAGCGAAATGCCCGCTACGCAAACAGTTAATACACGCTTTTTGTTTAGTTATAAAATCATACCTGTTTGCGGGAGTCATATTCAAAAATTCTTCACAATAGTATATCAAATGCTCACCTCCGCATATCAAACATTGCAATTGGCTGGTGTCTTTGTCCTCCCGTGACGCCGCTACAAAAGATTTTTGTTGCTTGTCTAGTCGCTTATATGATTGTTGTGACTGTTGTACAGGCAACATCAATTGTTTGCTGCATTTATCACTACTGATTGGGCAGGTGAGGTCAAGGACGCCAGCACGTTTTCGTAGGAATTCATAAAAATCCTCCAGCTTAGCATTAACTGACATACTATTTTTATGTTCTTCCCACTTCGAGCTCGTAACGCTGTCTAATTTATTTGAGTAAATAAAAATAATTAATGTGTCCCAATTATCAGTATTTTCCTCTAAATTATTTAATGCCCTAAGGTTTTTACAAATATGATCAATCAAACTACGCAATGACTTTGGACATTCCTTACTGATAATTGGAGCATTTATCAATGCTTTAAGATGAGTATTAACTAACTGTTGTTTATTGTTAAAACGATCCATCACTAAGTTCCATGCTACAACATAGTTTTTATTTGTAAGCTCTAACGATTCTATAACACTAGCAGCAGTGCCAGACAAGGAACCTTTTAGATATTGATACTTAGCAATGTCAGGTAATGACTCGTTATGATGAATTAATGATGTGAAAGTGTCTCTAAATTCAAGCCATTTACTAATATCCCCTTCGAAAATTGGCAGTTTTATTGTTGGTAATTTAACATTGCAGCTATTGTAATTTAATGATTTTGTACAATCTAAATCTTCAGATGTTTGATGTTTGTCTATTATTTCTTGACCCTCAGCTGTCGCCTTGTAAAATCTATTCTCGGTTCCTTCTCTTTCACTCTGAGCTGATGAATCTTTAACCTCAATAGCCAACTGAATAATATCATACTCGTTAAACAATTCCTCTATCTTTTTTAACCTTAATTTTAACTCTTTTATTTGACACTTATTTATTATCTCTAATTGTTTATACTCCTGCAAATATTTTTCAAATGTTGTCAATCTCCCTTTAATGGAAGACCTTTTTGCTATGAGCTCTTTTACCTCTGTATCAGTCATCGCAACGAAGTTAGTAAAATAAAATAAAACTTTAATTATATTTTTTTGTTTTTTAAATTATTAATAAAATAATGAATATTTATAAATACCTTTTTATCAGCAAACCTATTCAATGAAATCAGCTGTGAGCGCACTGACACGATAAAACATCCGCGTCGTCTTTATGTGTCAAGGTCAAGTTCACAGGTATCCGTTTAACCCCTCACATATAATCACTGAAATTGTTATAGTAGAAACTATTAATTACACTTATTGCCTTTAAAAGGTTATACAATATTTAATACGTAATTGGAATGACTGAATGCGAAATTAAGTTCTAAAATTAGTTTAAATACGTAAACACGTAGGTACCAATATAAACAAAGCAAAACCGTACCAAAATATTATGTTAATTTTATTTGTGTAATATAGGTTTTGCAATATAATTATTCAATATCATTCGTGACACAAATAATACATTAAAGTAAAAATTATAAGATTCAATCAAAACTCGCTGGTATCAATGAAATTTTAATTTTTTGGAGGTGGTTACATAAAATTTGCCAAATTATAATTATTATCGATATACATTAATTTGCAAGCTAAACGGGATAGATAAAATGGTATAGGAACGGGCAAACCTCCCTTAAGAAGCCAGCTGACACACTGCACCCTCAATTCCTTCTTTTTATTCTCCGTCGTTGCCTTGTCGGTTCAAAATTATCCACCGCTTGTATTTTCTTGGTTTATATTTCCTTGCTTATAGTTCGAGAAGAGCTACGACTAAACACGTAGCAATTATCACGGTCGCCAATATACTGTTAAGTATTTGACCCGGAGCTTTAACTTGAATAATAAAAAACTTTAAGTTAAGTTACTTGATATATTGACATAAAACAAAACATAACAGATTTGTGCGTTAGAGAGCGCGGCGTACGCGCACGTCCCTTATATATGGCCAAGGCCCGGTCAGGTTGGGAGGGGGCTGCGCGAAATGTCTTGTTGTGCCAACACACACTAGCAACTATGCACTAATAATACATTTTTAAAGAATTTGACCTTTGGTATATCAGATTGGCTTGATTACATTGGTTCGCAGACTATTAACAGACTAGCTTCTGTGTGTGTAGTTTATCGAATTTTCGGTAGTGGGTCAAAGGCCTGAGAGGATTTTAAAAATATACATTGTGAATGTTATTTTTTTACACTAAAAGTCTTGGAAGACATATTGTTTCCAATTTACAAAACCGTCTTAATATTGTTAGTCGAATAATCTTTCAGTCCTTTTTACCTATTCATTTACCCAAGGTGACTTACGATGTCACAAATTGATTTGTATAGCAAAAATGTATTAATATCTCCCTTCATCAATCCAAACTAGCCACAACGCTATATACGAGTATTTACGCTAAGTAGGCATACCTATGTTAACATTTCATCCTGCGCTACTAACGAGTTTCTCCTTCGCACACCCTAAATATCAAATACTCGGCTCTAACACGTGCTTAGAGAATATTAAGACATCACATTTTCGCCGAGCCTTCCAATATGAAAATTCATTTCACATGCGTTCCAATCTGCTGACTCGTGAGTCGGTATGCCAACCCTCATTGCCGTATCTAGGCAATTTAAAGAACGATCACACTCTAACGTTGCATAATTCTGGTCACACAAATTTGTTACATTCCATTCCACCCATTTTGCTCGCTGTCCATAAGTCACTACAATATTGCAGGCGTTCTTAATATGTAATACGGTGGAATTCTAATTAAAAACATTGAATATGGGCTTAGACAGTAGTCTCACAAGCTCCTTGGGATATCGGGAAATAAACGATAATTGATAAATTTTAATAGTATTATGTTGGAAATTTATGTAAGCTTTTGAAAGGGCCACCTAGATTCATGGTTTTGGTAATGGATATAATTTTTGAATTTTATAGGCTTTATGGCCATTAATGATAATGGAAATGCGTCTGACGCCTGATTTTAAGTGGTTCGATCTGACTGGTACGCCTTTTTTGATTTAAGTGAAAATGTTGTCTACTTTATAAATTTGTTTATTATTTATAAAGGTGTGATATTCTAGATTACATAGATAACAGTTTTCCATTACTTACGAATTCACAGTGTCTTTATAATGTTTCTGGAACATTCGTTAATGGTTTTATACCGGCTCGTCTGATATTCATACTATTGGTCTAATTTTTTTCACTAAAGCTGTTGTGGAAAACTCTCTAAAGCACTTGATTCTGGAACTGATATTCGAGATTTTAACCTTTGTCTGCCAAACACAATTCTTTGTAATCAGCTGGTTGGCTGATTAGTTTTATATTTATAAATAGCTTGGGAAATAGTAATAGTAAATCCTACATAGATGCAACCAGTAAATTTTTAAGTGTTTGCAATTTATATTAACATTAATATAGAGAGTTAATAAAAAAGCATTTATACAAAGAACGTTTAAAAATTCTCTGTAATAACTACAATATATTTAATTATTTATTATACACAGTGAGTTGAAAAACTCATAGAGTATTTATTTTACACTTATTTCCTATAGGAAACTTAGAATTGTGGTCTAAAATCAGAAACAAACTTTTTGGTACAATTTAAAAGGGATGATGCTAATGCAGAGATTTAAGTTTGATATACGGTCCTAAAACTGATTTAAATTACATAGTAGTAAAATGTTAATTAAAAATTAAAGATTGCTAAGACACGAAAGAAATCAAATAGTCATTTCTGGCATAAACAGAGTGGCGAAACAAATTCTGTAACATTCGAAACGATCGTCTATGGTACTCGTAGTACTGGCACGTGAACGTTTCGCGATAAAGTCCGCTGTGTATGTTCTATATTTAATCATGCGGAGGCGACTGGAAGTCGGGGCGAATTTATCTTTCTGGATCTTGAATTTCGAATGGAATGGAACGTCGCTTTGGTTTGTTTGACGTGGATTTTAAGATACGGAAAGATATTATTGGAACGGCACTAAAAATTTTCTCTTATTCATATTGAGTGAGACAGCTTCAGTGTAGTTAGGAGTAGAATAAAATACATACATACATACATACACTCACGCCTTTTTCCCATGGGGGTAGGCAGAGATTACGTCTTTCCACTTGCTACGGTCTTTACATATCTCTTCCGCCTCATCTACTTTCATAACATTCCTCATACATGCTCGACGATTACGGGTACTTCTGACCTGGCCTTTTTTGAGGACACTTTTGATTTGTTCGAAATATGTTCGCCTAGGTCTTCCTCGTCCCGTGTCTCCACTCACTCCAGCTTCATAAATCATTTTGGTCAGTCTACTTTCATCCATCCGTTCCACATGTCCAAACCACCCAAGCATCCCTTTCTCTATTCTTGTCACGATATCCTCTTTCAAACCACATTTCTTTATAATCACTTCATTATACAATCTGTCACTCAGTTTTACTCCTGCCATACTCCGCAAAGCTCTCATTTCTACTGCATTTATTCTGCTTTCATGTCGTTTCTCCTTTCTCCTTTCTCCTTTCTAGAATAAAATGTGGTAGATATATATATATATATATTAAGGGATTTTCTTAATCAACGAACCAACAAAATTCTACTAACCGTCTGTCACCGATTTGCCTTTTCACAAATTAAGCAGGTTAAGGATTATTTGAATATTAATAATTGTTTAGGACTTATGAGTTTCGGACCGCGGAAAAGGAAATTTAAAAAAGTAAAAAAAAAAGATTTTTGACATTACGTTTCGGTACTTGACTGTCACTTCGGATTTTTTCACGGCATTTTTATTGAGTTATATTTACGGCGGATTAATAATTGGAAAAGTGGTCGGCCACGCGTTCTCCAATTTACTTGGCTTTAATTTTAATAACTCGGCAGTTTCGTCTATATATAGATATAATGTGAGCTTGTTTAAAATTGTATAGGAAGTTGTGTTCAGACTATTTATCTGAGGCGAGCTTCCAATTGACGACTCTGTAAAATTACAGGGATAAAAAAATTTAAATTCCAGTACAAAGTCTTCCGCTGTAGATTTGTGAAATGTAAATATCGCCGAAAAGAATATATTTTTTTAATTTTGATATAAATATAAGCTGATACTTCCCGGGCGACGCCTTTACCCAGTGCTAAATGTATAAAAAATTGGTTAAATCATTTATAAATAAATGATCGATTGTGGTTATAATTGCTCTCTCACTAAGCGAAAATATTGGTGTGGCAAAATGGTGTTTACGATTATGTCTATACAACGAAATTTGTTAAAATCATTTATACCCGTATTCCCCCTACCATTGTGGTACATACATTTTTATTAATTATAATTTTTTTAATTAAAATTAAGAAAAGTCACTTGCTAGTGTATTTAACCTATTTTATTCCCGGCTCCCAACTCTTTTGGCATAATTAAAAAGAACCAGCGGAGACGATTATATCGCCGTTCTAAGTGAAATTGATAGCTGTTAAAAGTTTCGTCAACGCAAATTGGAAAATCAGACCGCATTCAATCTTTCCATTAATTAAAACTTTTGTATTTATTGAGTTTATATTTATTAAACTTGTTACTGGATGCGTGTTTGGAATATTAGTAGTTTATCAAATGAACGAAGGCTAATGGGGTATATAGTACAACTAGGTTTTAGTTTTATTGGGATTATTTGTAATTTTAATCAATGTGCTTTACATTTGTAATATTAATTGTTAGAGAAAAATTTAAATAAACAACGTGCAGGGCTCTGTTATCGTTGTTTGTTAAATATCATCAAATTGTTACCGCGTTTTCACTACGTCTCCGGAGAACCCCAGTTCGACCATAGGAATTACCCACTAAATTCTTTTCTTCTATATTCTCACTGGCACAGTTTATTTTAGGTTAGGTTAGTTGTCGCCGGCGGGCGCGAGGAATCGCGTCCCGGGAGGGACTACGCCCCTTCCGTGGCCGGGGGGCGTCGGCGGCGGTGGAGATCGGGGGAGGTGTTGTAGTCTCCTCCTGAGGAGGGCTCCCCTGTATCGGCGGGGAAGCGGAGGCTGGGGGTTCCCGGATGTCGCTTGGTGTTCCCAGGGGCTCCCTACATGCCTCAGGATGGCCATCACTGAGGTTTTTAGTGGGTAGGCCTCCTTCTGGGGAGGAGAGCCCCACATAACCGCCGGCTCACAGCCGGGGTATGCAATTTAATGCATTTTCCTCAGGGCAACAAAAAAAAAAGGTTAGGTTAGTTGCGTGTTGAATGCGAGCATTTGTACTTTAGTCATGGCTGTTATAATATATGTCTACCAATTTTATATATGACAACATACATATATATATAATATCTGTATGTCTATCTGTTACCCTAGATCCTAAAACACAACATAATTGGTGTAAGTATAAGAAATATTTATTTACGTTGCAACACACTATCTACTAGCGAGCGCGTGTGGGCACACTGAGAGAAAATTATTGTCATTGTATCAAAAAAACTTTAACCCCACACAACCGTTTAAAGCAAATTGATATAGATACAAAGTTTTTATTGTCAGATGTTTATTGTGATTATAACAACATTTATTAGCAATGTTAAACGTTGTTACAAATACAATTTTTATTAACTTTGTGAGAAGAGCAAAATTTTATTTTGTTGTTTTAACAATTTTACTTTGCTAAGGTGACTTTCTGTTTTGTCAATATGGCAAAACAGTCAACTACTCCAGTATACCAACCTTGCTACCCTAACAAAGGAAGCACACGCTTCTGAAACTGATTTGTAAGACGTTGGCTTTAATTTTAAATAATAATCTACTGATGATTAATAATGCATGCCCCAATTAAGAGACAAATCGTAGTAGACCTTAAAACATTTTCTGTTCCATACAAGTGTAACGTATCCAAAATGTACAGAACAGCAAATATTTAAGGTCAACCGATTTGCTTCATATTTGGGGTATGCACTACTAATTATCAGTAGATTATTATTTTGAATTAAAGCCAACGTCTTACAAATTACCTGTATAAGAGGTTCAGAAGAGTGCACTACCTTTGTCAGAGTAGCAAAAAGGTGGGTATACTGGAGAAGCTGACACCAACGCAAAAATATAAAAAGGATTCAAAATGTGACCTACTTAGGAGACATTCTATTATTAGTGGCAGTGAATTTTCATTGGGTCAGAGTTCAGAAAATTTAAAGAAAACATAATCATAGTTAATTATTTTTATTGCCATATAAAACCACCTTATACTAACCAATAATATTTATTAACAATATTTATTAACATAATACATATTGGTTTGTGTTTTAGACTTTGCTTTTTAAGCAGAGAAAAAAAAAAGAAAAATGCAGACATTTTTTTCTTTATGTAAATTTTAGCCTGTAAGCAAATTAATTGTTAGGTTTCAAGTTTGCACATCACAACTATTCTTAATAATTTACAATAAAAATTAATATAAAAAACATATAGTATAGCTATTAAAATGGTTTTCTCCTTTTAAGTTTAGTAATGGCTTATTACGAATTATGCACGACAGTCTTTATGTATTACCTATCCTTAAAACTAACAGAGACAAATGCCTTCAAATCACACTTCTAAAGTCTATGCATATATTAACATACAAACATATTCTTTAACATATTTTTCACATGGCACATCGTAACTTAATTTTATCCACTACTTTTGTGGTTAAGAGCGCTAGTTCGTCGCCATTTGCTTGAAGGAGGAAGTCAAGCGTCATGTTTTCTTCTGAAATTAACAAAATCAATGATAAAACCTACTACGCAGAACAGCAAAGTATGACTATGGCATGAATATTATACTCATGATATTATTGTGTCATACCACTTTATAAAACTTTAGTGGAAACAGGTTGCTACCAAGTTATTATTACCTACTGCACTAAAATCTTATAATAAATGATAGTGTAAAAGTTGTAACTGCATAATATTGGTTAGTCTAGGCGTTAAGCGCTTCCAGCATTTTTGCTGTGAGGGAGGCTGGCCTAACTATTCAGAATCAGAAAGGCCCCCCCCTTAATGTATAGAGCAGCCTTGTAGATGGTGGAAAAGTGTTTGTCTGGGGTGGTCAAATTTTTACCAGCAAAAACTAAGTTTTACACATAGGTATCATACTGTTAATGACATTGATTCTGCTCATGAGACATACAATGGGAAAAATACTTATAGACAATTTGCATATAATTTACACTTCAAATGACTTACTACCTGGGAAGAATATCAGTCAAAATGTATAATCAAGTGCAGGTACTAGACCTGCACTTGATTATACATTTTGACTGATTTTGAAAAGTAGTTGCAGAAGGTTACAAATCTACCTTTTAACGTAAGTTTTTTTGCTCAGGTTGGAAAGTTTGCTCAGAGCACATATTTCGCAAATAATTTAGGGTTAGGACCGCTGAGGTAAGCAAACCTTATGGGTAACAGGATAACAAGGGTGGTACTTACCCAACATTTTATTTGTCAGATGACTAAGTCCGGCATTTATTAAAAATACCCTTAGGGCCTCGTCGTCCATATTGAATATCTCGCAATTGTCACTCATTAAAATAGTTCTCAAAGTGGTTAAAAACCTATGTGATTTTTGATTCGTAGCACGTAACCGGTACCGGTATACTGATTTGGTCCACCAAAGGAATTATAGCAATTTATTGTAATCCTGTCAGGTGTTTAAACCGCTAAAACGAAATGATATATTCACACGCGCTCAACGATCACAGGCAAATGAAACAAAATCATAATAAAACTTCGATCAACTGACAAAGTTCGTTAAATCATTAGCTCCCCCCGCCGCCAATTCATGCCACTTACTTTGTCAATACGCCAAAGTTAATAATTAAAAATGTATCTCAGCACAAAAGGCACTTTGCTATTATTTTCTTTTGTGAATCAAACAATTTTAAATTTTGATAGATCGACAAAATATGGAAATCGTTGACAACGTAAAGTTGCGACAGTGTTAATAATACTATAACTTAAATAAAATGACAAATAACGTATTGTCCACAGATTCATAAAAGTTTGACAATAAAAACTTTGTGGCCATAGATAAATTAATTTATATTCTTTACCTATGTATTTTGATGCAAATACAAAAAAATATTGACAACGTTTTTATTGTGGCTTTGTTAGCTATATTTTTCCTCAGTGCAACAAGCGCGATACAGGTTTTTGGCTTAAACATAAATTTTCTTTAAAAATGCGTAGTTTATATGTGAAATATGCATTGGTCGTTCATCTTAAATGATATACAAGAAGTATATTCGACCTTCTTGGCCAGGGAATTAAAGGTAATTCTAGTGAAGTAAATGGAGCAGTCTTGGTCATCCACATTGAAGCTTTTTGTACAATAGATAAAAGATAATTCTGGTTAAGTCTGATTAATCAACAATATTGATTTTGCCATACTAACAGAAGAGTATTTGGCCTTCTTTGAAGGTTAAAAAGTAATTCTAGTTAAGATTAATGAGCTGACAGTCACAGCAAAATTAACTCAAATCTTACAATCAATATTACACTTGCATCACTGGTATAATCAAAAATATACATGATAATATACATCAAAGCAAGTAGACTACCAAATGTAAAAGGCGTCTTATCTTTTAAAATTATTTTATTATATCTTTTCCTATAATCTATGCTTGGGTGGTTTGGGCATGTGGAACGGAGGGATGAAAGTAGACTGACCAAAATGATTTATGAAGCTGGAGTGAGTGGAGATACGGGACGAGGAAGACCTAGGCGAACATATTTCGAACAAATCGAAAGTGTCCTCAAAAACGGCCAGGTCAGAAGTACCCGCAATCGTCGAGCATGTATGAGGAATGTTATGAAAGTAGATGAAGCGAAAGAGATATGTAAAGACCGTAGCAAGTGGAAAGACGTAATCTCTACCTACCCCCATGGGAAAAAGGCGTGAGTGTATGTATGTATGTATATATAAATCTATATAGTGACTAATAAACAAACTGGTCATCTGATTATACCTGTGGTTTCTCTGCTGTGCTACCAAGCCCGGCGCCGCCTTCTTCGAGCGGGATCGGCCATCTCCCGACCCCACTCGGCGGCCTCCTTCTGGAGCATCACTGCTTCACAGACCACAGCCCTCCAGGCTCCCTCGTCCGCCAGCATTGCCGCAATCAATGCCGGAGACAGATCTCGCCCGATCTCTGCGACCAAAACTCGGCGGTCGGAGGCCCACGCGGGGCACTCCGCCAGCGTGTGCTGGGCCGAGTCGAAGTCGGATGCGCAGTGGTGGCAATGAGTCGATCCCTCCCGTCCTATTCGACACAGATACCGAAGCAGCCGTGCCCGGAAGACAGACGACCTAAACAGACGAACCTGGAATTGGAATATCGCCCCAGCAAAAATTATAAATACAATATGGCTGTATATAAAAATAAAACAAGTCCGAGATTTTTTTGTTCAGGCAAGGGCTGCGATGGAAGGAACTGACCGTGACGAAGTGAGGGCGCAGTTATTTATTGCATTAAGGTATCTTATGTGTTTCGCATTTCCTTGTATAATATATATTTTTGTATCCGTGTTTTTTGTTTGATTCTGCTTGCTTGATTGGAGTTTTGAATATAATGTGAAAAGAACAATTAATTTATGTATATGTAACTGCTTTATTAATAATTAAATTAATAAAATATTAACTCGCACACTTTTATACATTTTTGCTAGATTTTTTACCATTCTGTAATATGAAGTACTGCATATTCCTGTCTAGCTAGCTGACTTGATATATTTTTTTTAATTTCTTTTTGATATTCTTGACAAGTATTCGTAAGTTACTACTACGGTTAGTCATGTCTGAATTATAGTAGTACAGAATTGTGTGTAAGTGCAAACACATCTTTTCCTCACTCGCACAATGGTAGTGGATAAGTGTTAAAAGTTTAGTGCTCGCCTAAAATCAAGAGGTAAAATTTTATAAAATATCGACTACCATCAAGAGTTGATATAGAATAGAAAAAAGGCCGCACGCAGTAAAACTTGAACTCCATTTTGGATATAGCAATAATCTCAGTCATGACCGATCAAAGATTTTTAGTCGAGTACTGTGAGGGATTTTCGCAATCTACTTGTTCCCGAGAATCTCGACACTGCGATGAGGACGTCAAATGACTATCAGTGATAAGGTTTTAATTCCGCGTGATTTTTACCACAGATTTTCTTTTTTACACAATATACAACGGGAAAAACGGGACGCAAGCGCTCATTCTTGGTTTGAAGACTCTTATTTTTTCCAATTTCAAATTATTCTCCAAACACAAGTGCAATTATCTACCTACTTCTGTGCAATTAACTAACACAGTTTAAAGCAAAAATGAATAACGTTTATAATAGTAATCCAAACATTACTAATCAAGTTTAGCGATCCTGAATTAGGTAAGTGTTTCAATATGATTAAGCTATTCAAATCAAATCAAAATCAAAATAATATTTATTCAACATAGACCTTTACAGGCACTTATTGACGTCAACAAACAAAACAAAAAAAAAAAAAAAGCTTAAATAATAAAGAAAAAAAAACAAAAACCTTGTCCGTACGTACGAATAAGGAAAAAAAAAAAAAGAAAATATATATTGACTCGACACCTGTTCGGAAATTGGGAGAGCCTTCTCGAGAAGAACAGGCAAGAAACTCTGAAGGTCTATTTTTTATCTCCTCTTTTCAATGTTAATAATTATAATAATATAATATAAAAATACAATATAGTATAAGATACAATCATACCTAATACGATTACAGTCGTATGTATGTTTACATACACATATAAAATAATACAATATTATAAATAATGTTACCAAACATGGCTCTATGAATAGTGTCCCTATTCCCAAATACTGTGATCATTTAGATAGTCACTTACTTTATAATAACCTTTACCCATGAGTGTATTTTTGATATGGATTTTAAATTTATATAAAGGCAAATCAATGACACTTTGCGGAAGCTTGTTAAACATAGATATACATTTCCCCAAGAACGAACAGCTAGTTTTATGGAGTCTGAACATTGGAACGGCAAGTTTATTTTTGTTTCTAGTATTCACATTATGTAGATCACTGTTTTTATTGAATTTATCATAGTTTCTATATACAAAAACTAAATTATCATATATATATTGACTAGCTAAAGTTAAAATATTAATTTCTTTGAACAATTCTTTTAGGGATTCTCTAGCCCGTAAACAGTAAATAGCACGAATCGCTCTTTTTTGTAAAAGGAAAATACTCTCAATGTTAGCCGCTGATCCCCATAGCAGCAGTCCATAGGACATAACACTATGAAAGTAGCTGAAATAAACAATTCTTGCCGTTTCAACATTAGTTAAAAGTCTAATCTTTTTTACTGCGTACGCCGCTGAACTAAGTTTGATTGCCAAAGTTTCAATATGTGGATCCCACTGTAGTCGTGAATCTAACGTAATGCCTAAGAATTTAGTATTATTTACCAAGTCAATGACATCACCATTCATATTTAAACTAGTATCAACCTGCCTTACATTGGGCAAAGAGAATTTGATACATTTTGTTTTCTTAGAATTTAAAGACAAATTATTAGTTGTGAACCAATACAGAACTCTCGAGAGAGCACTATTTACATCGTCATAACATTCCTTTTGTCTATCAACTTTGAATAGTAAAGAAGTATCATCTGCAAACAATACTGTCTCACACGATTCTGTAATGTAGTAAGGAAGGTCATTTATATATATTAGAAACAGTAGAGGACCCAATATTGATCCCTGGGGAACCCCCATAGTTATAGGCGAGCTAGCAGATTCTGATCTATTAATAACGACTTTCTGCAATCTGTCTGATAAATAAGATTTTAAAAGGCTAACAGCTCCATCCGAGACACCATAATGTCTAAGTTTACTTAAAAGCGTTTCATGACTCACACAGTCAAACGCTTTGGAAAGGTCGCAAAACACTCCAATTACATCCCGCTTGCCCTCCCATGCGTCAAAAATATGTTTCATAAGTGCAGTTCCGGCATCGGTAGTGGATCTACCTTTGGTAAAGCCGAATTGGCTTTCATGCATGAATCTGTTTGTTCTCAAGTGACCTATTAGTTGATTGTAAATAACTTTCTCGAAGATTTTGCTGAAAGTAGGTAATATGGATATAGGTCTAAAATTTGAGGGATCTTTTTTGTTACCCGATTTGAAAAGTGGTATTAATTTACTATATTTCATTAGATCAGGAAAGATACCCTCATCAATACAAGAATTAAAAATTTGTGCTAACAATGGGGCTAATTCATCGATGACAGATTGAATTATGTGAGTTGATATACCCCAGAGATCTTCAGTTTTCTTCTTGTTAAGTAATCGGAATGTTTTCTTAATTGAAGAAGCATCAATTTGGCTAAATTTGAATGATTCACTGCACCTATTCACACTTGACTCCAGGAGGGTGACGGCTAAACTAGGAGATGAGTTAAGATTACTGGTAGTTATAGCAGGAATTTGAGAAAAATAATCAACAAATGCATTCGCAACTGCACTATTACGACTACAAACTAGGGCAATGGTATTTGAATTATAGTGACTGTTTGAATACCAAATATTTATTCTAGTTCACATTCGTATAACTTTTCTATTATACTTGAATCGAATATGAACCTTTCATTCCTCTCATTCGATTAACAGAAGAGTAACATGGTTATTGAACTCAGTGAGGTAATCGATGAAATTATTTTTATTTGTAAGTTATTTCTCGTTATGGAGCATACGGGACGGCAGCGCCTGGTGGCGAGACATTCAGTGTCAACCACTGTATTATATATAACCAGGTGTCGCTTTGTTAGTATGACTATCGTAAACATGACTTTCAGAGACTAAATATTTCGGTAAATATTTATATTGTCAGTGAGTATTCACTATTAACATGTTTTAGGCATTATCATCTTATAACATACTGAGATTGATAATTCGCGAAGAGCTCTTCAAACAAATAAATTATTCCAGATCTCAAGAAGATACCGAAGAACTGAAACAAAGAACAGTTTATTATAAAAGAAATAGAATAATTGTTCTAGGAACATTTTTTTATATTATTTTAATGATAATTTCATTGTAGTATTTTTGTAAATAAGAAAAATATATAAGATATAATTAACAAACATCCTCATTTATCATTAACAAAATTGCGACAGAATAAAAAAGAAACCCCAATCAAAATATGACAAGTACAAAATAACCAATATCACAAATTATAAGACTCATTACCTTAATGTCAAATGATCAGATCAAAAGAGAATAAACGTTTTTACTTTAATTTACATTTTTGATTATCTCCGTAAATAGCATATAATGCTGCAAATACTTCAATATTGATGTATTAGTTTTTTTAATAATTAATTACATATATTATCATGTTTTAATTAATTCTAAAAAGTAAAACTTTAATAAATAAAAAATTGGTATCCGTTATCATAATCAGTAATATATTTACAGAGTTTTCGATACATTTTTTTAAGCTAACAATGTGTTTCTAAGTTTTTATATCACGAAGCCAGCAGTGAAGCCAGGGTCCTTCGGTGAATACTGCTAATCTCAGCTACGAACAAGAGAACGATATAATTTTTTATAACTCTTTTAGCTAGAAGAAAACTCAAGCTGAAAATGGTCAGTTTACCAGAAGGTTGATTTAAATTATAAACCAGGCTTCAGGGAACAATTTCAATTGTCCTTAATCATCGTGCAACATTAAACGCAAAAATATATTCAAGAGATTGAAACATTATTTTATTCATGAAAAATATACAAATATTTCCGTAATGGACATTTCTGAGCAAATTAGTGATATTATCAAAAAAAATATGTTAAAAAAATATAGGTGGGATGAGGATTTGACAAAAATTAAAGGAAGAGGCTTAAGTTCCTCAAGAGAGAGCCTTTAAACTGAAATGATGATGATGATGACAAAAGTAAATATATTTGAAAGATATGAACAAATTTCTCAAATATTAAACGATTATTGAAACAATTTGTCAGTATATTATTGTAAGCCATAACTGTATTATCCAAGAAAATACATAATGAAAATCATATAACATAATGTATATTCAGTTTAACCACAGTCACACTCGGCGCAGAAGATAGAGTCCAACCCAGCAAAACATAAATCACAAGAGCATGATTTACTTAAACGTAATGTTTTTACAAAATGATATATGATTTTCCTTTTACATTATCAGCGGCACTTAACTTGTTTTATCGCAATAACAAAATACCAGAGATGAAATCTTTTGATTCTCACTTAAACCAACCGAACTGATTTAGTTTTATTAAATGGAAATACTAGTCATACAGCTAAGCATTATGAAAAATATTAAAGAGGTTGTAAGTGGTATCGTCTTACTTACAGTAACGAAGCCGACCTCTCTTCTTTCGTTGTCGATGTCGAGTAATAAAAAAGACCTATTGAGAGTTTCACCAATGAACTACACTGACCTTATGTTTAGTACTCTTAAATAGTTTATCATCTGTGAACAAATAAGCAAAATCATTAATGATACATAATAAAACGACTATATGTATAGAATAATGAAGAAGTAAAAAATGTAAGATTGAAAATACTTTATATTTGGTATCATAAGAATATATTGATTGTGTAAAAGTATTACTTTTAAGCAAAAAGATACCTGAATTTATGATAAAGCAAGAATATTAAAATATCCTCAAAATTAGGTGCAGGTCAGAAGAGAATACATTTAAATAGTCACAAAAGTCTGAACAAAAAAGGAAACAAGCATATATAAAATCATTAACATGTTCGGTATTTCAGCGTAAGCGGTTTGATACAAGCATTATACGTAGACTTACATTACAGCGGCGAAGCTTTCTTCGTTGTGTCCTTCTCTGATAAGGGTGATAAGGCGATGATGGACGAACCGCTGGCTATGGCTGGCCCACAAAGTTCACGCAGAGTTCGACATTATCTCGTGTTCTTTTTCGGAAGCGCGAGGTATGCGTTTTTCTAACAATAAAAAAGGTTTTCATTAATCATTGATTACATTTGACTACATTATCATTCTGCTACGAAATTGAACTTCTTATACTATATGTATTAAGAAGATATTACAGGTTCATTGCAAGAGCTATTCATAGGCGTGAGAAAGAGTTGTGTTATTTTATTCACAATCATTTCCAGTATTAAAGACAATTCTGTTCAATATACAACAAGTTAAGCTATTTCGTTTACAACATGCGACATAAACTTACAATGAGTTTCGTAATTTAAATATTACGTGTAAAAAAAAGCTGAAGAAGTAAAGAAATCTAATACTCCATTAGTAACATTATACATTAAAACGTTACCTGGAAAAGTAAACAACTTTCATTATTCTCTTGACACAGGCTGAATTGATACTTTAGATTGTAATCGAACAAATTATCCCTTAGGTAACATTAATAAAAGGAAATAAATTTAACTGGCAATCAATGCAAGCTCAAAAGCTTCAATTTAGCCTCTGAACTGTATTACAATAGCAACACTACTATACGCTGATAAAAATGTCGTATAGGTCATCATCCGAACCAAGAGCAGAATAGGTCACAATTTGAGCATACCACACATTTAACTAATAACGACAAAAGATTCAACTGAACCAATTATCAGGGACTCACAATCGCTTGGAAATTCCTTACATAAGGAAATTATAGCAATCAAAAATACGTGCTCGAGAAAACTGCTGAGGAAAGCCGCGTGCTGTTAGAGCAGTTGTAGACTAGCGATTTCTTAACGTCTTGAGATGTTGAATTTTTAGTTGTACCTACCATTCCAGATAATGCCAATAAATGAGTTCTAAATAGACCCTTTTGTATTTAATTCGTTACCAGTTACTTCATTGTCACAGATATATTCAGTTAAAAAGATAGTATTAAATTATAATATCTGCAATTTTGTTGCATTCAAAAAGAAAAGGTATAACTTGCTGAAACATGACAGAAATATACGATAAATATACTACATATATCATAAGTTAAAAAATATTTTTTAACACATTACACGTATACAATGTCCTTTTGTTTCTTTTTTATGTTGCACGTTTGAAACTCGTAGGTTCTTTCGCGAAATTCACGCATTGCCTATACACACCTAGCAAATATGCGATGCTATTGCGATAACCTGACTTCTTTTTTTTTTTTAATGTAGAAATCTCGATAACGAAAGAAAATGATTTGAAATTAAGAACAAAGTAAGCAAATACAGTAATTTAAAAACCGCTAATGTGCAAATTCTTTTCCGAGCCCTACGCATCGCGTTCCACCAATTACGATGATGTGTTTCCTTCACATAAAAATCATATTTTGTCAAAGATAATTCTCTCATAACGTGCAGACAATATGTTGTACTTAGGTATGTCAATTACCGAATAAAGTGCTCACTTCTACTTTCTCTGCTTTACGTTGACAAATTTCAGCACAGTAGTGTGTTAAGAATAGCAATTCATGAAATGTAGCAAACGGATATCAGACATGGAGCTCCCAAACTGCGCTATAGTCGGTGGCTCTTGTAGTCCATTAACTAACGTCGAGTTAGAGGCATAGACTGTGGCCAATAGATTTGCTTTTTTCTTTACGTCATAGGCCATCAAACCATCTCCCCTGGGCAGAGGTGGAGAGAAATGTTTGCTAATATTAAACTCAGTAGCCTTGGCAAGTGACTGGCACATACGAGTTCTACAGCTGTGCACCGACTAAGCAACATGTATTTTAAAAGCAAATGCACTCATAACATCACGCCTGTCACCGCAGTGACCCAGGCTTGGTTATGCTACTTGCTTCCTGCTATAAGATTTTTTGGATTGTATTTCAAACCCATTATTTTCATATTGGGTTTAAAATACAATCCGTTGCCGTCAATGGGGAACATAAAGAATGAAATGAAAAGTTTCATTCAATGCAAAACCACATCAGTTACAGAATTAGCTACGACATCGGAGCTAACCTACACTATGTAGGGAACCAAAACAAGAACCGCATGCCATCTCAACCTGCTGACTTGTAGTGGGACACATGTCGGCAACTCGTGATTGTAGCGAGGACTTGAATGGCAACGTGTTCCGTAAGTTACTAGTAATAATCTAAAGAGCCGAGTAGAGCGTTAACGAATACACAGTAAGCGTGTCTCGACTTATATCTATCGCGTAGGCAAAAAAGCTATGTATGTTAGCTTAGGCGAAGTTATGAACAGATCTCCCCGTAAAGGCAGTCCTGCATGAACTGAGCAAATAAGCAAATCAATATAATGAGCATTAATTACAAACCAACACTATTTCTGCAGCTGGGATCTAGTGCTGCATGGAATCTGCAGCTATTTACACGTACTTAATTAATTTGTCATTTTTAGAGTCATCGCTATGGGACTTATGTAATCACGTTGTAGAACCATCGCAATCTAGAGGGATCCATAAGATTGAGAGGACCACACCTTCAAAGTTACTAAAAAGCGCGAAATAACGTGTGATCACTCTAAAATTTCGATCGATTCTGTGGAATCGCAAATATAAATCGGTTGATCCACTTTACTTCATCAGTTTATTTATATAAAAGGAACACTTGTCCTTTTTCGATTATCTAGTATCACGAAAACATTTGCAAGAGGATAATGTGTGTGAAATTTACAACATTCGAACTAAGCTGTGTGCTCAACGAATTACTGGCCAATATGTGATGTATGCCAGCCAATTTACTGGTATGCTTACATTCTTAACCCTTTTAATTAAAATTATTGTTAGCTATATTTTTCATACTAACACAGATAATCTTGTCACATGTGTGTCTAACTGCAATTAGAATTTAATATCTTATTAGTTACTAACTAGGATATGATATTAAAGTTGAGGAATATAATGTGTATGTAAATGTACATACGAAAATATTATATTATGTATGTTAGCTTTATTGTAGCTTTAAGTTTATTTTTTATTTTTTTTTATAAATGACTAATTGTAAATAACGATTAAAAAAGAGGAGATAAAAAATAAACCCTGAGAGTTTCTTGCCAGTTCTTCTCTAGGGCCTCCCAATTTCCGAACTGGTGGTAGAGTTTGACGTCAATAAGTGCCTGCAAAGATCTATGTTGAATAAAGAATTTTTGAATTTTGAATTTTTTGAATTTTTTTAATTACAGACTTGTCAAGAAGCCTAACTTGTTACATACAATGCAACAAGCGTTATAATGAAATTCCTTGACTTCCAATGATTTTCAAAGTATCTATGTAGAAGAACCTGATACCGACTCCCTGCAGTATTTTTAAGAATATACAGTAATGAAATTTAGAAGTAACCTTAGTATAATTTAGAAGTTTCCAATTATTTCTAGGAAATTGTTCCTTGTAATATTGAATATTAATTTCTCTTTCTATTTTTATTATACTTTTAAAAGTATCAGATTAGTGAAAAATTAATCAAAGAGCTTTTATAATTTGTGTTTGAGTTTCACACTTCAACTCTTTTTGTGTTTTACGACTGGTCAGACGCAAAGGGACCTGATAATGAACGGTAACTATTCCTCAAGTTCATTTGCAATTCTAGGGGCACAGCCAAATCACTACCTAACTGGTGAAAAATACTCTTTTAATCCTTGTTTGAAGTTAATAATTTGGCAACACTCAAGAATCATTATAGTTGAGAGCTCAATTCATAGTTTGCATGTGTATGAAAGGAATGAACGCTGAAAGCGAACTGTACTAAATCAGATCGTTTCCAGATAAGACGGGTGAACTGCACTGCGGTTACGGGTTGTGCGATGATAAAAGGAAGACAAAAATAGTATTACAAACAGTTTCTCAGCGTATTCTCCGTTATAAAATCTATAAAGAATACACATAGAACCAACATTTTTCAGTTGCTCGAAGGTCTTCATTGAGACTCTAATATTAAGATCACCATACGTTATTGGAAAGCATACCTTTGCAAGAAGTTAAAGGGTCTAGCTTATACTTAGGAGCCGAGATGTGAACAGTACTGCTTATGCATAGAATTTGAGCCAGTTAATTTTTTTAAGGCATCAGGCGCTGATTGGGCGAAATATTTCTTCGAGAACACCCAATTTTTTGGTTGCGAATTTGTTTTTTTTTTTTCAGTTGACTTCCAGACTGCACTGTGAGTGATATATTAAAAACTAGATGGTCAAAGTGGAAGAGTTTTATATGTTCACTGCGAAAACATAACTACAGCAAATAAGATAAGTGAGATATCGTAGTCTGGCGTGTTGACGTATGTAGAAATTACCTTCAAGTACTATCCCGTAGGTTAAAGTTACATACATTTTATGTTATTTGTGAAGGTATTAGAACAATGCTTTTAATATAAGTAAACCCTTCGAAACAAACAGTAATATTTAAAGAGCATTGCTGGTAGCTGAATTTGAAACGATATTGAGGTCTTATTAGGCTTGGGAATATAGAAAACAGAGGAGTTAAGCGAGTGCAATCCTGGGAACGTGATGTGGCGCAGTTGGCTCATATTATTTTCATTTTAGCCCAGACAAAATAAGCGTTGTAAAAACTTAACAAACTTTCATTTCAGTTGCAGGCTCTTAAGGGAATTGTTTCTGTAGTAAACTGTGTTGTACGAATCAAACAGACTCAAGTAAACCCAAATAATGATTGTGTTTTAGACAGAACTAGATTTCTTTTAGTTGATAACATGTACAAAATATTTGATTCCGGTCACTAATAATTCATACATATTTTTGTCCTTACGTGCTCTAGTGGTCGATATGAAAGTATATTTTATACAATTAGCACGGGTAGTAAGCAAATGACACTGTTTAAAATATAATGATATTTCTAGCAAATCACACAACTTTAGTTTTATGCGTGATTCTTCATGTAATAAAACATTCAATTTTAATTATCCTTTTATTATATAAAATGTATGATATGTGTAGTCCCAAAGTCACATATTGACATATCACGTGAAGTGAAGATGATCAGATTTTATGTTTATTCAATCATAGAGAAGAGTGCGGCACACGATACGTCTACTCGCGACCGAAATATGATTTTGTTTGCCATAGTGAGATTTACCCAAATTATTATAGAATTTAAGTAAATTTTAATTTGTACCTATTTCCCTATATTAAGTGGATATGTTACATGAACAAGGAAATGGAGTCCCTACATGCGCCTAACGCTGATATTAATATTTTTTTGCATTTGTCATTGTCATAATTTTCAACGAATGGTTCCATATTGAAAATTACACAATTATTAAGGAGACAAAAACTTCATTTAAAATAATACAATGTTCCTCGATTAAAAAAGTTGTTTAGGTAAAACACTCTTCCACCTTCTCACTTCTTAGTTGTTATATGCAAATACACACAACAGACAGTTACAACAAAATGACAAATACTTTAGGTTAGGTTATTTTAGTTTTTTTTTACTCTTTATTTTACGACTCATGGTTTAAACCTGGTATATTAGGTTTTAGAGAGCAATTTGGCGGTGGCTTGACCAACTCGTGGTCGGCCCCGGGACACATGGCGGTCGAATCGCGAGAGCGCACCCCGCCATGTGCCCCGTATGGGCCCAGAGAACTCGGGGGGCTTTTAGTGGGTAGGCCGGTCCTCTTGACACGGCCGCGACTTGCCAGCGCGGTGTCATGGTGCACAAGGTCGCATTTCCCCCCCTTAAAAAAAAGGTTTTAGAGAGCAAAAATCATATGCCAACAAATTGTTGTTAAGACTTGTGTATTATAAAGTAATAGAAGAAACAAATGTATAATAAAATGCAGTTGCCCAGCTGTCAGTGAGAAGTAAGTAAATCTGGAGAAGTTTGTAACTATTGCCAAGCTCCATGACAAATTTTTGCCCCGTGAGTACAGACTTCTTCAAAATAGGAGTAAATTTTGTTTTCAAAGGGTCAGCAATGCGTTTGTAATACCCCTGCTGTTACAGGTATTCGTAGGCTACGGTGAGTATTTACCACCAGGTTTGCTTTCATTTTGGTATCGGAATTGGACGAAAATTGTTTGGCTTATATTGTTAATTAACAAATAGTTCAATTAATTAATAATTAAGATCATATTCCATTTCACACCTTGAAAGTTTTAATTTCGCGCTAATACGTCGCGCATTTCTTTTTTCTACAAAAACAATCTATACTATTCCTTATTCTTTTGCTATGAAAGTTATACCTGGAGAAGGAAGATAGAAAGATTTAATTTAATTATTTTTAATATTATTGAATACGGTCATTAGATTTTTTTCTATATTCATTATTACTTTACTTTTAACTTTAAAATCCGGCCAGTAAAAGCAGCTTCACGTAACATATGGAACTCCTATTGCAAGTGCAAAGAAATTTTGAGCTTATTTCAGTTTGATTAATATAAACTGCTTCATGCTGTAATTGTACCTGTCACATTCGGTGTATATGCTAAAATGTACATTTGCACGATAAACATCGTCGCTATTACAAACAACATAAGAGCTGTTTTCTATATTCATTGAGGGCCAAATCACGAAAATTGCGTTGTAATCAGCTAATCGACAATAGACTACGGAAGCAATTATAAGAAATAATATTATCATCAATATTTGGTGGTTGAATTTCGCTGAGCCTTGATTTTAATGAGCACTGTATTGTTATTATTGGGATTCTTAGTTTATATAGATAGACATTTTATTAGTTTTTAGTGAATGATGAATACTGGTAGCTTCAACCAGATGGCGGTTAAATATGATTATCATGAGGAAATAACATAATAACAACCACCTGAGATTTTACCAAATTAATATTAATAAATCGTATGATGCGACCAATATCAGATTTATTATATTCCAATTAATTATCTGAATAACATAATAATATCACGTAGGCAACCTACTTTCTCTTTCACCTCGAAACAATCACGGCCTCGTCAGACCCTTAACTGTTGATTGGCTCTGCTTGGTAGACAAATGTAATTAATATCAGATAATGGTAGAGACATTGCGCAATACACAGGTACTGAATCGCGTGAAGCATATAGACTAGATTCTTTTGTTACTGATTTAACGTATTCTGATTTTTATTTAGGTAATTTCACTACAAATTGTAATTGCAATGTTTGAAAGTATTTATGTGTCAAATTATTAGAACAAATTTATACAATATTACAATTTATATGTAATCTTAGTTATTTTAGTATTTTTAAATGTTATTTGATAGAAGGTAAATGAGAAAATGGACCACCTTATGATATGCGATTACCTCAACGTAGAGACAGAGGCATTATAAATTCATTGTGACCTTTAAATGCTCTTGAAGGTGTTGATGACAATTTATTTCATAGTTTGTAGTGTAAGGGATAAAATGCCCGGTGACTCTTGCGTACTGCGAACCGTCTATCGTTGAAAGATAAGGGCGAACGTTTCATCCTGTGGTTGAAATTGGCAGTTCTATGCAGCGCCAAGGGGGCATGCCGGCTTGGAATATACTGTCAAAGATTTAATTTTTCGTTGAATACAAAGAAACAAGTTAGCACTGGGGAGCCTCTACCCAAAGACGAGAAAAGTATTAAAGTTGCAATGGCCGAGTTAATATATTTCCACATTACTCTATTTCTATTCTATTTCAGCTTCTTTAAGGCTGATTTAGCCTTAATCTCTAAGTGTCAGTTAATAGAACGTTCTCAAAACGAGATGTGATATCTGGCAGTTTTTTTGCGGTGAACACGCAAACACGTGGTCTTTTTATGCGATTGAGTTCGGACATGTTAAGTCTACCCAAATCAGAGATCTTCTTTGAAGAAATTTCATTTTGAATCATTAGTTTATTTCGTCCCTCGACGATGATTTTCCGAGAATTGTTTGCGCTGTCGTTGTAAAAAGAACACTTGTGCTGTTACGAGCATAACGAATTTAGATATACCGACATGAGTTCTGACTCATGCATATACTGTCGATTCCGGCCTTGATGTTTTTATCAGCTAAAAATTTGTGATCTATATAGATAAAAATTATGCGTTCGATTGATAGCAATCTATCGCATAATTTCTGAGAAAGGTCATAGGAGGTAACCATCGAAAGCCTTTGGTGTGTCCAAACTCTATTGTTTTTATTTTTATCTATATTATTACTATTAAGGTTTGTTGTACTATATATTTTTTTAATTTCTATTATTAATATGATTTTTATTTATATTATTTATATTTTTGTACACTGTCTCCTTATCTGATATAGGAACGATATTTAACCCCAATGTTACCTTGAAGAAATTGCTGTCTTTTGTTAGTGGGAATTGTATATCATATCCTGTACAGAGTTTGTTCAATATGCAATAAAGTGTTTATTCATTTATTCATTCAATTAGATGACATCTGACATATTGTTATTCACAGCATTAACGATTTTAGAACATGCTCAAGCCAAAGGTCGGTTGTTACAGTATTTATTGAATTATTGATAACTGTATGTTTTATTTGTCACCTGCGAAGTAGACCACCAATCTTAATATCAAGAAATTTTCTTGCTACGTTTTCTTTTGTAATTTTGTCTCCCACATAAACACATTATTATAAATATATCATACTATGGTTCATTATGTCATCATATTTCATATTTGTGTTTAACGGATTTTGAAATATATTTTCAGATAAATGTTCTGACGCTTGACCTAAATAACCTACGTATTCTTACTTTCTGCTTATCTCCAAAGCAGTGCTATTGTATACAGCACATTAAGGAATCATGATAATATGTGATATCATAATGTCTTCTTTTATGGAAAACGTCATTTAATTTCATTGCGTTAGTCCGCAAAGAGTTGTTTATGAGATTCACATAGTCGTTTCATACATTTTTATTTAAAATGGAAAAACTTTGTCAGTTCTTGTTGTCTGTTCAAGACCATGTATTGTTTTTGCTTATAGCAAATGGTAGCGAATTCTCTTTCGTAAATATAAAAATAATAATAATTATTTTGTTTACCTAATTCTAAGAAAATATGTTAAAAGTAAGAATTTGGGCATAAGATGTTCCAAATTACACCCTGCAGGTGTGGTTCTCTACGCCTTTTTTTTTTTTGATTCCCTGAGGAAAATGCATTAAATTGCATACCCCGGCTGTGGCGAGCCGGTGGTTATGTGGGGCTGTCCTCCCTAGAAGGGGGAGGCCTACCCACTAAAAACCTCAGGGATGGTCTTCCTCAGGCATGTAGGGAGCCCCGGGAACATCAAGCCACTTCCGGGAACCCCCAGCCTCCACGCCTACCTTTCGCGGAGCACTCTGCTAACCAACAAACGAGGCTCTGGCGCTCTCACACACACTGCTTCATCATGGTGAGAGACGGTCCAAACTTTTTTAATGAATTCCAAAAAAGAAAGAGCTTAGCGTCCGGTACTCCGCGGTATCGAAGACCATGTCGTGCCGTTTCAATACAAGGTCTCATCATCATCATCATCTCAGCCTATCACCGTCCACTACTGGACATAGGCCTCTCCAATCGATTTCCAGTGCGATCGGTCCATTGTCAACGAGACCCAGCGATTTTTACTAGGTCGTCGGTCCATCTGGTAGGTGGCCGTCCCACACTGCGCTTGGTGGTACGTGGTCTCCACTCAGGAACCTTTTTGCCCCTATAATACAAGGTCTGCTATTCAATAAATAATTTACAGGTTAATACTGTGTCTACGGGTAGTAATCAACAATTGTTAAGAGGTACGTTAATCTGTCAAGTTGTATCAACTAATAAAGTCTACGCTCCATCCAGCAATCAAGCTTTGTAAGCTGGGAAATGGAACACTGTATTTTGTAATACTAAATAAACCAATTTGAATACTTATTGAAATATGAAATCTTTCGGCACTTTTCCTAGCAAAATATGTCGATACAAAACGGCAGTTGCGTGACACTACCCACACATGATCGTTGATTATACTTCGTGTTATTACGAGTATAATACGACTCTTGTCATAACTTTACCCCACGGTGCGTCAGATTGACAAATATGTAGATTACGCCGATATTAATTTGTGACCATACTCGGATTCTCGATTGTTATTGTTATTCTTGTTAAATTAAGTCATTACTTTGTGTACTATGTTATCCTTAATACACTTACTCATAGTGTATTAAGGATTATGCAGCTGTTTGATGTTTTAAATTAATCTGTAAGCGTGTGTTTATTAGGGCTCATGTTGTCCGCGGGTCGCCGGCGGGCGCGAGCAACTCGCGCCCGCGGATACGGCGACCCGGGAATGATCACGACCTTGGCCAGGGGGTGTCGTCGGTGGAGGAGATCGGGGGAGGTGTAGCCTCCCCGGAGGAGGGCTCCCCTGTCGGCAGGGGAGCGCAGGCTGGGGGTTCCCGGAATTCACTTCGCGTTCTCGGGGGCTCCCTACATGCCTAAAGAAGGCCATCCCTGTGGTTTTTAGTGGGTAGGCCCCCCCTTTTGGGGAGGAGAGCCCCATATAACCGCCGGCTCGCCACAGCCGGGGTATGCAATTTAATGAGTTTTCCTAAGGGGATCAAAAAAAAAAGAAAGGCTCATGTTGTAGCTATTGAATTCAGTTGAACTTGATATCAGATTTATTTATATATCTTTACAGGCCTAACCTTAGGTCTAACCTAATGCCAGAACATTATAAAAAAACGGATTTATATTCTAATATTAAAATTATATTCATAAATATCATCAATTTATTTATAAGTAAATTAATAAAATTGCTTGTCCCTTTGTCAATAGGATGCCAATAGGAGTTTACTATGGTTAAAGCTTCGAAAAACATAATTTCTACTCAAAACTCGAGATCAATCTGTTTGACAAATAAGGTCTATTGAACTAGATCGAATTCTGAGAAGCTCATATTTGATAAATTGACAAATCCCTTTTGGTTTGCAAAGCTATATATTTTACAATACAATATATTATGTGTATTGTCCTGCATATCATATGCTAATCGATGATTAACATAAGCTCAATTTCATCAAAAAATTAAGCCAGAATTTACAAACTATTTTCAGATATTTACTCTAACACATCTCCGAGTTATGAATATTTTGAGTCCAGATACAACCCTGAATCATTGAAACTTTCTAGTTAAATTAGAATTTGTATTACTTTGTAAGATAATCTTTATCCCTAATATAATAGGAAGTTTCCTAATAAGAGAATACATTTAAACCCTTAATTAAAGTCAAGGGTTATGTACGAAACATGTTCAAAGCTATGAGTAATACTGGGTCAACATTTATGTATGTGATTTGTATCCGTTGGACTTTGTTTAACGAGCAAAATTAGGCGCATGTGTCCTAAGTAAGTATGAAGTATTACAAAATATATTTGGCATGGTATTCCTCGGGTTTTTATGGGTTATTTGCAATAAACTTATATTCTGAAAAAAATTAAAATGAATATCAGATATTTAAATAAAAAAGACTGTAATGTAGTTTTTATTATTATAAAAAACTATTATTACTATCAATGTATGTGCTGTTTTATACAATAACTTCAAATGCTTTCATAACTTTATTACTTAGCAATAATAAAATAAACTCATGTTAACTTAGTTACTAATCTTCTCCAATTTGTGAAATTTGAGTTTTACATTACTATTGTAATAAACAATATTTAAAGGATTCGATCAATACAATATTAAACAAATAATATATTGAATTCCACTTACTAAAAGAAATTGCGTTCCTATAGCGTATCTGTGAAAAGTCCTAATCATCATGACGTCATCTTAAAGACACGTCTGACTGGCACGTTCTATATAGCATTGATTATTTTCATAGAAATCGACTTTATTTATAAAATTACTCCAGTTATAATGTTGATCTGCATATTTAAATTATAAGGATGAACAGCAAAATATCTGCATAAGTGTTACCGTCCATGATCTCAAACCGAAACGACGAAATTACACGGAGGATGCTGGAAAATGTCTGACTCCCAGGCCGAGAAATCACGTTTGATAATTCGATAGATTTATATACGCCTGTGGTGAATATTTTGGAAAGTGAATATGCTTGCTGTTGAAAAAAATAATGCGTTGTTAATTTTTTCATATCTATACATTTATTTTGCATTTTCAAATAAAATGCAAAATCACAAATGCACACTCAAAAATATTCAAAAAATAAATAAATTTTGTATCTCTGCAGCACGCATGTATGGTATCATTATTTAGTAATAAGTATGTAGTAACATGGACTGAGGTGAGTTGGTTGCTGGTTCTACGTATACGTATTTAACTCGTCAGAAGTTAGCAATCCATCCTTTCCTCGTTCAACTATGTTACTTATTTAGTTTGATTTATTTTATTTTATGTCTATTTTTGTGTGTTGTAAAATGATGCAAATAAAGTATTTATTCATTCATAAAAAAAGAAATATTTCTTACACTTACACCAATTTGCCTAGCCCAAAGTAAGCCCTGTATGGCTTATGTTATGGAATCTAGGGTAACGGAAAGAAATATAAATATTATACATACTCGTATATAAACATTTTCATAGAAATTTATATTAACAACCTGCGTACCTCTGCGAAGCGATTCAAAGGTGTACGTAATGATTTTTTTTTTTTTACACTTACACTTACACCAATTAGCCTAGCCCAAACTAAGCTCTATAAGGCTTGTGTTATGGGATCTAGGGTAACGGATAGACATACATATATAAATAATTTTTATTGAAATATATGTATATGTACAAATTCATCACACAAACATCTGCCCCCACCGGGATTCGAACCCGGGACCTCAGAGATGGCGACACCTTGAAACCGGTGTATTATCCACTCGACTATGGAGGTCGTCAACCAACGATTGATCAACGATTGAACCATGGAGTGTAACTAAACTGTAAATGCTCATAATCATCACATAAACCCCACCTCCACCGGGACTCGAATCCTGGAACCGGAACCCGGGACCTTAGAGATGGCAAACTTTGAAACTGGTGTACTAACCACTCGAATACAAAGGAGATAACTAAAAGAATATATAGATAAAGGAAATCATACTAGTTGTTTAGTTTTAGTCGGTGATTGCTAGCATTTGTGTAAAACAACCAATTCTTCGGTCCAGTTTGGTTTTAAAATTCCTGGTTGAAGATCTTTCCATCCCGGGGCGCGAAGTCGCGAAGCGGATCCTGCCATGCACCCCGCATGGGCTAAGAGAATACCGGGGGGATTTAGTAGATAGGCCGGTCCTCTCAGACCGGAGAGCTCCACACACGACCGCGCCTGGCCAGCACGGCGTCATGGTGCATAAGGAGCATTTCCCCTCGAAAAGAAATGGTTGATAATTCGTCGCCAACGCCGCAAACGGGCGAATCTCATTTAAGAAAATTGTTCAGGAGAGCAAAATAACGTTTTTTTTTCCCCCGATGGCGTGCATATTTTAGCTGTATTTCTATTTAGAAAAAAACTATTATATTGATAAAAATCAATTGTAATTGTATACTATGGAGACGTGGCTACTAAATTAATACAGCAGTAATATTTTACATTGCTGTATTTTAGACTGTTTTGTATGAAGTTCGCCCCTTTACGGCGTCGGCGACGAATTGTTCCATATACATATAGTCTAAACAAGCTGTAAGTACCTCGAGTAGTTAATAATGATAGTGTAGGTGAAGTACAGACAAATTAGGATCGTATCAAAGTATCATCGTATCACATATCAGCGTATCTGTAAAACCGACGATGAAATTCTCAAAATGATTAATTGGAAGAATGGAACACATTTTTAACCTTTTCTCCGCTCACCGGCTGCTTAACCCAGCGCCGGCATCCATTTGTTGATGTCATAATAAAAATCTATCTCCACTTATCACGTTCGCACCTCAGCTACCAAGTGAACATCGCAATAAAAAAAAGATTTAGAATTATCAAAAATGATTTTTTTCTTGTCGTGATTCTACTATACTTGTGATATAAAATACGAACTTATTTTGCTCAACTCCGCACTACTGATGGCTCCGATATCTACTGAAATAAATCCTAAAAGTAAATCAAAATATTTTAAGAAGATAAAAATAAGACAAATATATATATATATATATTTGTCTTATTTTTATCTTAAATATATATATATATATATATATATATATATATATATATATATATATATATATATATATATATATATATATATATATATATATATATATATATATTTGTTACATTTACACCAATTAGCCTAGCCCAAACTAAGCTCTGTAAGGCTTGTGCTATGGGATCTAGGGTAACGGATAGACATATATATATTATATATACATAAATAATTTTTATTGAAATATATATCAACAACCATGACTGAGGTACAAATGCTAGTATTCATCACACAAACATCTGCCCCCACCGGGATTCGAACCTGGGACCTCAGAGATGGCGACACCTTGAAACCGGTGTACTATCCACTCGACTATGGAGGTCGTCTCGTCGAGTAATAAGGTTTATCAATTTATTAAAACTCCTCCTATTTATCTGTACGTCTTACAAAAGATAGACTACGCATCGTTTCCACCTTGTATGCATATAAGTTTCGGAGTACACTAAGTTCCAACACTCGTATTTCTACTAAATTCGACAATAAGGCGCGCCGCGAAGCGGTCACGGCCCGCATACTAATTCCGAGAAATTCGCAGTCATCCACTCTACATATTATCACCGCAGAAAATGTGTTAAACTTACGTATTACACCTAGTTATTTTCTAGTATGTACACTATACTCGATGAGTTAACAAAATGTACTATGATATTTCAAAAAAAAATTAAATATAGATGTGGTATGTATTTATAACAATAGATACATGCATGTCCAAGCATGCATTATGTCTGATTCAAGTGTTGTACTTGACGTATAATCACCATCCAGCCGAACGTGCACGAAGTTGCAAAGCTTGTTGGAGAAAAAATCGGTCACGCGATTCCATCACGTTAATAATATCTGATGATAAACGAATAATATTATATTGCCGTCCAGTAAGTCTAAGCACTATCGTTTTCCATCATGCATCGTGCATTGATGGACACCTGAAATGTATTTCTTTTTTATGTATTATGGACAGGCACTTGGCCTCGATCTCACTTGATGGTAAGTGACGATGAGGCCGAAGATGGTCCATGCCTGCCCAGATAGTGCCTATTCACTCTTGCCTTGAAAAGGCCCAGATTGTATTTATCAGGGAAAATATCCGGCGGGAGGGAATTCCACTCCTTTGCTGTGCGCATTATAAAAGTAGAAGTGAAACGCTTAGTGCGTATAGGTGGTATATCAACAACATAAGGGCGGAAACCCAACCGCCGTCTAGTTCCCCTGAGGTGTAATGGCGATGCTGGAATCAAATTGTGCAATTCCATCGCACACTCTCCGAAATGGCTTTTGCGGGAATGGCTGTATTAATTTACAGTGTTCATGTGACAAATAAAGTCAGTGAGTCACAAAATGTTGGGAGAAGGAGATTCTTAATAGTTTCGCAGCAAAATTGACTATATACACGCTCCTTAATAATTGATTCATTAAAGGTGACTGTATAAAACAAATTCTGAGTTATTTACGTTATTAGTTATTTGTGTCTTAACAGATTAATGCTAACATCACATAGTGCTACAGACTTTAATAAATATTCAATATTGTTTTTAAACCATGCATACGCATCTTGCATAAATTGAGACACACATTACCGCAATAAATACTGAATTTGCGACTTGGTGTAATAGTAAAGTGATCTCAATCCAAGCCCACCGGAAGTCCGGTAAAATTTATTTTTTCAGACCCTGAATTCAGAAAGGATCACTGCAGCATTTCGGCTTGCTTTGACGTGGTCTTCAATATCCGGTGAAGTTGAATTATTTGGACGGTTCGAAATGGTTTTACAAATTTTATATATTCATATCAGGTACCACAGTTTTTTAGTTGATTAAACTCCTATCTACACCTAACGATTGAGTTATTCCTGTCATATCTGAACTTTATTTTTTCGAATCATGTCCGAATTTTTATTCAATCCATAATTTGGGTGATAAGGAAATTAAAAGATCATTATTTATCATTTAACCGATTGATATTTACTGCAGGACATAAGGCTCCGCCAAGGCTTCAAGTATCAATATTTCCTTTTTTTATTTTTATTAATACATAATAATTAATAGTAATCAGCGCCTTCTTGCAATCTTCATTTCGTATGGTAGGTGATATCCCGACACTGCGTTATAACTCAAAGACAAAATATATTATTATATATTAACTGTTCCAAATATATAGTGCCTATTGCTTCAGTTAAGCCACACGATTAATATAGTTTATTTTCGATGACGATTAACAATCGATTACCAAACAAACCAGACCAGCAACTCTGACAAATTATTTTTCTAAACTCCACTTTATCGCAATGAAAATTTACAGCTCTAGCAAAAAGGGCGTTCAGCGTGTCATTCGGATTGTTCTAATTCAAAAAAAAAGCCCTTTGAAAACAAAGCAACAAAAGTTTTATCGCACTCTTGACGGCTGAGTAAATCAAATGGCAAAGTATTATTCTGCCTCGTAGAATTAGTAGCGTTTCATTCGGGTAACTCCAACTGGTCATTTATCACGGGAAATAACATTGGAAATATTATGACTGAGGAGATTAAGAAGAATACAGTCAGTAATGAATTGATTCTCAGTATTAAGTAATTGTGCCATAAAACACGTTATTTCTGTATCATGTTTATCATATCGTCATTTCAGCGGAGAGAGGCCCACTGCTGAACATATACCCTCAGAACCCATATGTCTATATTACACACTAGCTGACCCGTGCCCACTTCGTTGGGCATAATATTAATAATCCCCGAAGCGAGCACGAACGCGAACCGAATTAAACCCGAAGACATCGCGCGCCGTCCGCTGCTTTGGCCTTCACACTTATGACGATGAGTTTACTTGTTTTCATAGATTCATAATTTTTCGTAATATATGACTTAATGATTTGAATTATTTTATTAATATAAAAAAATTAATTGTCTATGCTAATGTTAAAAAATATACTTTTTGTAATTTAAATATAAAAGTTAGACATATGCTGTCGTTGACTTTTTTGTAAGCATTTTCAAGCTCCACATTTTTTCTCTAGAACTCAAAAATATATCTTTCATAGTTAAGGCAGCGTTCGCAAGAAACGCTTTCATTCAACCGGTTTTTCTCCGATTCACTTTGCAAAACGGGCTACCACATAAAAGCCTTTTTATTTTTCGGTTTTTTATATAACCTATGATACTCAGCAATAACCTGGCTTTCTATTGGTGAAAGAATTTAATTTTAATATAATCGGTTCAGTAGATCACGAGATTACCCCCTACAATTTAACAAATATACAAACACACAAACTTTACTTCTTTATAATATTAGTATAGATATAAAACACAGGGACAACCATTTTTTTATTAAATATCAATTATAAAACTTAAGCAACGGTATCCCGTTGCTTAAGTTTTCTATTATTAACAATGATTATTTCCTATCATTATATAATATAATTAACTGTAATGACACTATAATTAATATTTAATAAAAAAAATGGTTGTCCCTAGTAATACTTTAATTGATATTGATAAGGTTTCATGTTCTTATGTCAGAGCCAATTTTATATGTTAGTTTTATAAATATAAGTTTTCATCATTTTCATTTCGAAATGAACGATGATTGCTGAACATTGTTTTATATTCAATAATATCATATATTTCATAACTATTAACTACAACTATATTGAAACCAAGGGTCACTTTGCTTTACACTGCACTAATAGTTCTTCTTTCAATAATGGTTTGTTCAAACGTACTGTTATTAAACGATGTATAAAGAAATTTATAGAAGTCCTAATTTGAAAAGAAATTCACCTTAGAATCCATGAAATTAAAAGAACGAGACCGTCTTAACCATAATGGTCTACTAAGTAATCCATAAGATAATATTAGAATTCAATGTCTTCATTGTTTCTCGATCAAAGGCAGTCAATTAACGATCAATCTTCATTTCTCATTGTTATAAATTTGAATAGATTTTGACTACTCGGTTTTCATAGGAAATCTACTTCATTTTTATTCAGACTACCTACCCGCAGACTGTCAAATAATGATCGTAAATTACTTTAGTAGGCTCTGAATATTGAACAATAATAATAGAACTGTTTAGAATTGATTTATCTAATCTAACTGGATAAAAATAAATTTTCTTTTAATTAAAAATATATTGTTAATATGACATTCACACTTACGATGGAGACCAATTGATAAAATTATCAACATTACATCTTTATAAATAACCTGAAAATTAAAAAATAAATAACTTTTTAAAAATAACACATCAGAGTTAATCTTTCCTAACGGACTTGGAGGAAGTTTAAAAAAATAATCTCACAACGAGGACAATGCTAGTAAATAAATCATGGTAATTCTAAATGTATATATTATCAAATAGTTATAATTTCATATGTTTTATTATTCACTAAATTAAACAATATTTTTAAAGTCTTATTTATAATGAGAAAAGTCAAGCTTTCTAATTAATTCCGTCAAACTTTACTTGCTGATTCTAAGACTTACTGTTAATTTTGAAGATTTTAGTTAATGGTATAATAATTACCTTAATTTATTACTCAATATCAAATGAATGATTACGAGCGAAATTTTAGATAGGAAATACTAGTTTTAACAGCGATGCGGTTTTATCAAGAACTCAATTTTTATGTTTATTGACGTTATATATAAGGGCCCATCCATAAATTACATCACACGGTTAGGTTTGGTTAGGGGGAGGGAGGGGGTTGACGAAGTATGACATTGTGTGACAAGGGGGTGGGAGGGATCTTAAATTTCGTGACGTCACATTTCAAAATCTATTATAAGGTAACTGGTAAAATGCAAACTTTAAATTATTACTATTAGTATGAAGAGTGCTGTAAATATTAACTTTTATTGTACAGTCTGTATACTCTCATAAACAAATAAAGGAATAGCATCTTCTTCTATCTATTAATAGGGGTACTCCCGAAACGTACAATTTTTGTAATTGATTATAGTAGGTGATTTTGAAAAATATAATAAGAAAATCATGAAATGACCATATACTTATTTAATACTAGCTGTTGCCCGCGACTTCGTCTGCGTAAATTTCGAGTTGAATGTTATTGATACACAAATCATATTAATCCAAATCCTAAACACAAAGCAAAACAAAATCCGAAATCAACACAGAAGAAATTATTAAATTAATTAAAGCAAAATTCACAGAAAATTTCCTATTCGATTCTCAGCGCAAAGATCATGAAAAGATACGAAGGAGATTTTCGCCTTATGTCGAAACACATTCCTTTATTAGGCTTTATTTGAAAAAACTACAATAGCGCGTTGTAGAAATTGATTAAATGAAACAGCGCCATCTAGTGATTTATGAAAAAATTATTTGAAAAAACTACAATAGCGCGTTGTAGAAATTGATTAAATGAAACAGCGCCATCTAGTGATTTATGAAAAAACTAACATGCGTAATGAAACTGATTTACACTTAAATATTTTTTCTGTTCTATTATTTGTATAGATTAAGCGTGAAGAGGTAATAAACAAACAAACTTTCGCATTTATCATATTATTTTGATAAAAACTGGTTTCGTTTCATCGTATTTTGGTTCCCTGTTCCATCTCACTGCCCACGAACATGCTAAACGTGGCCTTTGGGGTCTTATAACCTGTGGCTCTGTCTACCCCGCAGGGGATAAAGACGTTATCTTATGTATGTATTGTATCATGATGATGAATTGTCTTTAGATTTTAAATTTCCCATGTAACTTATGTAAGAATGGTGTACATTATAATTCGCAATATTATCATGCCTTGAGTTCATTAAAATGACGATAACTTTTTTTTAATGAACCGATTTTGATGAAACAAAGTTTAGATATTATTCTGAGTTAAAACAAAGCAAATAGTGAAAGTTTCAAGTAAATCGGTTCAGTACTTTCGGAGATAAACGTGAACAAACATACAGACAGACAGACAGACAGACAGACAGACAAAAAATTCCAAAAATTTTTTTTTGCTTTCTAATAATCTATTTAAGTGCCCCTCTATCCATTTCAGTCAAAAATACTAAATGTACAGACAAAATATTTTTACTGTCTTATTATTATATGTATAGATAAGTAATCGTTTTTTGTTTTGTTAATTGATTTGATGTTAATTTTATTAAAATGAAAATAAAACTGATTTCGTAACCGCTTGTATCATTCAATAATTTCTATAATTTCAAAATTTGTGACGTCACACTAGGGGGGGGGAGTCTCACAAATGTGACTAGCTGTGACAAGGACGGGGGGAGGGCAAAAAATCACGAAATTCGTGTGACGTAATTTATGGATGACCTTAATTTAAAAGTAGTAATAAACTAGGAAATTAGTACACTTGTATTAAAATTTAACTTTTTTACAAAGATAACGCTGCAAAACTTACAAGTTTAGTAACTTGAAAGAGAGTTTGGCTTTCCATTTCAGAACTTGGACTAGTTTAAAATGTTTATGCTATATTTTTTACGGCGATTATTATATACTCGTTATGCTGTCTATGTTCTAGTAGTAAAATAGAGGTAGTTCTTCTTTTTATAAAATTAATGAATAAACTTTAAAATAAAATATTATGATGTTGAATTATTTCGACTCTCGGGACTTTGACGTGAAATAATAAGACACATACCTCCCTTGAATATTTCATAATTAAAATAAAAAAAACTATACCTGAACTTGGCGCAGCCGGTATTATTTGTTTTCTATCCTCATTGTTTTAATTAAAAAATGCGGTGGCGATAAAACCAAATTCATCTGCAGAATAAAATTTACTTATTGAGAGATCCAGTTCTATATCATTATTTATAAGATCGGTCGAATAAACCAAAAAATATTTACACATTACAGTCTGTAATATGCTTATAGTAGATACTGGACCACTTCTTATTTCTTGTCAGACAATTCACTTGTTACCAGTTAGGTTTATCAAGAATAAATAGGATAGTGACATCATGTCACTTCGCTAGGTATACAATTTGATTGCTAAATCGCGAAATAAATTTCACACAGTGGTCGCGTAACGGCGGAATGAAAAGCTCCAACAGCGGCCTGTCGATCAACGCGAGACATATTGCTCTTTTGATCGATTTGTGCCTCCAATCTATCCAAGCTACACATCCAAAATGTGTATTTGGAATTTTTTCTATCTGATGCTAATTTTGAAAATGAAACGGATGCTCTTTCATTTGATGAACTACGTAGGTTATTTTTACGAACTCTCATTATATTTTATGACTTTATATTTCTGATTTTTTGACAGATCTGGGCACCCAGATTTGTCAAAGTATTTGATACCTTTGATCCACTATATGCATCCAGCAAATATACTTCTAATATATTCCATAATTAACTCATAAGCTCAAAATTAAAATAATTAAAAACACTACTTACAGTTCGATCGATTTCTCTTTTTATTTCAAAGTCACGTGTAACAAATCAAAAATTCCTATCCAAAAAATATTTGTTATAATAAATTTATTGATCGATTGTAAATACTATATGTATGTTTTTTTTTCTATATCTTGTAGAGGTTGGTATATACCATTTCCAACATATCTGTTTGATAGTCAATCTTATAGTTAAGATAGAATGTACATATGAGTAGCTTTTGGATATAAAAAAATTTTTTTTTAGTTGTGCTAATTTACACGGGTACCTGTTTTTGGTAATTTGTATCCTTTTGTGGCTTAAGGGTAGTCATACTCTCATTAAAATCTCTTCGGCAGTGTCGTGTGAGGCGGGTCGTTACGTTCCCTAAAACATGGTTGAACGAAGCGATGGCTGGTTCATGCGTCATGCTCGTGAACGGGTGCTGCCAGCGGAGATGAGTCTGCTCTTTGCTATACTGGGTACTACTCGTATATATTATAATTTTAATTTAACTTTAATATATTCTTTTAAAACTGTATGACACGGCATTCCTAATATAGGCATGTTTTCAAAATAAAATTTTATTAATTATATTATGTAATGGAAAGTGACTTCATTAATTATCAATATTGAAGTCATTTTCCAAATTGACGACTCTGTATCTATTTAATACAGGGAAAAAAAACAGCCCTTGCTGAGTTTCTTGCCGGTTCTTCTCAGTACAAGGTCTCCCGCCGTAGATTTGCGAACCGATGGCGTAGCTTTTCGACATTCACAAGTGCTTGTAACAGCCCAGACTGAATAAATGATTTTGAATTTGAATTTGAATTTAATATATACTGGAATTCAAGCACATTTATGTTTTTTAACTAAAGTGCCGTACATGGACTAGACGTTGCCCCAAATCATAAAGGACATCCTGTATTCCAAAAGCTGTGATTGAGGATTATCTCTCCAGAAAAAACGATAAGAATTTTGATTTGGGAACATCTCCCTAATATCCGCTGTAAAAGCGATTTAAGTTACCGCTCTTATCGATTGAAGAGTTGAACTTGGCAGAGCTTCATTATTGTGTTTCAACCTAGATTTTACGATACGACATAAATTATTTTAGTTTAAATTAAGTGTAACCTAACATGTTACACCCAATTATTAAATAAATAAATATGCCAGTTATCAATTGTCACTCTCCTATATTCAAGCTGCTTAAATGACACGCCGTACCCAGTGTTTTAATTAAGGCCCGAAATTTGTGACAGGTATGATTCATCAACTTGATTATTATTTTCAGTGCTAATTACAAGGTCGAGCTCGGGTAATGGGCGCAAAATTTATGCAAGACAAAATGTGATCCAATTACATCAAATCTACCATTGAGCTATTCGAATACATATATTAAAAAAAAAATCAAAACATTCGGAAATCATTCATCTATTTCTCCCAATTAATATGGAGCCATAGTCTGTGCTGTGATGGATTAACACCACAAAATGTAAATAAATAATAAGGTTATTGTTTTCAATTTTAATACTTAAAATATCGAAAGTGCATTACATACACACGTCCATTACTTATAAATAGTTCTAGATGGTAGTTAATATTATATTTTTATCAAATAAATTTAATATATCGACGGTCCCTACGTATAAAAGGTCATGTCGAAAATGGCCAATTCTTTTTATTACACATATGGCTGTAGATTGTCCATACGCTTACATCAATACATGATTTTTTTTAAATGGTATGTATTTTACTACATACACAAACCGTATATGAGAACAAGTATTATAATTTTACGGAATTAGTGCCGTAGACGCGGATGTGTATGCTTGCTATTTTGTACTACGTTTTAAATGGCGCGCCACTCAGTGCAAACGCGCTCTTGTCAAACTTAACGTCATTCACGGCCTTCATTAAATTATTTTTTTATATTATTGCTTAAAGATCTAGAGATGTTGAAGGTACCATTGTAAGCAAATAATTATATTTTTCTTTTTATACAAGTAATACTAGCATTTTATCATAAAAAAATGCATTATTTCTTCCTACGTACAAACGGTTATCTAAGATTTGTCTGATGTGGCTTTATTTCAATAACGGTGTAAAAACGGTCATCTGTCTGTTTTTTATAGAAAGTGTACCTAAATTAAATATCTTTAAAAACATTTAAAAAATGCCTAACTATAATAACCCATTACGCAAACAATATATTCAAAGCTGAAAGTATTTTTATTTCTAGAGTGATTTGAACTTTCATTTCACTCTCGTGTAAACCTTAGTTTTAGACTTATCCTCTTATACGTAGGGACCGTCGATATGTATGTATGTTTATTCGTGTTTACTCTAGATAACATAGTACAAGCCATACAGTGCTTACCTTGAGATAGGCTGTTGATTATATTTATTATCATATTATTTACTGCTACCTGATGTCCACGATTTCGTCTGCGCAGGATTAGTGTTTCGAGTAGCTTGTATTAGCTCGACGTAGAAAAGAACTAACATTATGACATTAAAATTATCATATAAAAAAATGTTGGATCACGTTTGAATAACAGCCTTACAATATTGTGATGTTAGACAAAAACAATTCAATGAATTGGATAATTCACACAGTATCTTCATAAATTGTAGCCTTTTTTTTTGTTCCCCTGAGGAAAATGCAGTAAATTGCATACAACGGCTGTGGCGAGCCGGCGGTTATGTGGGGCTCTCCTCCCCAGAAGGGCCTACCCACCCTCTTCTACCCACTAAAAATCTCAGGAATGGCCTTCCTCAGGCATGTAGGGAGCCCCCGGGAACATCAAGCTCATCAAGCTACTTCCGGGAACCCCCAGCCTCCGCTCCCCTGCCTAGAGGGAAGCCCTTCTAGGGGAAGGCTACTACCTCCCCCGGTCTCCTCCACCGACGACGTCCCCCGGCCACGGAAGGGGCGTGGTCCATCCCGGGTCACCGTAGCGGTCGCGACTTCCTCGCGCCCGCCGGCGACCCGCGGCGGCGCCGCAGCTGTGCTACCGAGCCCGGCGCCGCCTTCTTCGAGCGGGATCGGCCATCTCCCGACCCCGCTCGGCGGCCTTCTTCTGGAGCATCACTGCTTCACAGAAGGAGACCACAGCCCTCCAAGCTCCCTCGTCCGCCAGCATTGCCGCAATCAATGCCGGCGGAGACAGATCTCGCCCGATCTCTGCGACCAAGACTCGGCGCTCGGAGGCCCACGCGGGGCACTCCGCCAGCGTGTGCTGGGCCGAGTCAAGGTCGGATGCGCAGTGGTGGCAATGTGTCATAAATTGTAGCCTTATGTGCTATATTATTTTAAAGTTTCATAAAAATCCATCTAGTAGTTTTTATGTGTTTACACTATTAGTAGGGATTTAATTATAATATAATTGGTATATTACCCAAATATTTAAAATTTGCGAATAATTTCAACGTCGATTAATAAACTAGTCCTAAGCGTTTATCATAATTTAAATAAAAATTTAAAACGTCAAAGTGTGTATAATATTATAATTATTAAGGGCACACAAAACCGTCAAGAATCGTATCATGATATTACAGCGCTAAAGTGCACTCCGAGCCCCAACAAACCGAATAATCAAACGAATGCCTTCATCGTGATTCAAAATCGCGGTTGAATAAATAAAGGCATCTCGCCCTAAGCTAGTCGGATCCCGTGAAAAATACAGGAATTACAATGGTGTGAACAAATTGCGTTCACCTTTTATTTTATTCGACGGCTAATCTCTCGTTGACTTGTTCAATAGCTATTTAGGTACGTCTATCGTCATGCATAGTTGTCTGCTAGGTATTATCCTTAACATATTAAATTCGCAATGCATTTAACCTCAAGTAAACCAGTTATCAAAATTATTCCCAAAAACTGTATGCTGAATTTGTGGAGGATTATTATAGTATACTTTTAAGGTCTTATGTATATAAACCAGCATTACTCAAAACATATAACAGTTTTTTTGTTTTTTTTAATACAAATCACTTACGCTTTTATTAATAATATTTAGATAAATATTAAATGCACAACTTTAACAAATTTGTAAATACTCAGTAAATGTAACTACAACCCTATATTGAGGTGAGAGACTAATGTGCTATGCTCAACAATAGTTAGCAAATTACTTTATATTTGTATTACCCTTGGGATGTTCGGGCTTATCAGCAATATGAACGTTAAGAGGCGATGGCCTATTTGATAAATAAAAGTTCGACTTAGTAGGTCGAGATAACATAAACTTAAATCCTAACCGAGATGCGAGATTAGGTTGATCTCTAGAAAAACAGCAGATCGTACCAATAAAATGGTACTATTAGTTATAAATGCCGTTTTATGGTTACAAATTGATATGGCCTCATTTACTAAAATTCTCCTCATTTACTTGCATTAATAAAACTGCATATACACGTCGATCTTTAGATGCATTTTTAGCGTTGGGCATAATTGTCACAAATTTCATATAAGTTTATCTTTTACTAACTTTCAAACTTTCGTGTTGCATAATCAATATAAATGTATGACGGGAATTAACACGATATTGTTACGTACCGAATTTTAATGCCTGACGTTTCGAACAGGTTACACCGGCCGTGGTCGAAACGTCAGGCAATAAAATTCGGTACGTAACAATATCGTGTTAATTCCCGTCATACATTTATATTAAGTTTATCTTTTACTTATAATTAAATTTCACATTATTTCAACTAAATTAAAGCTTGTATAAAATTAATTTATTAAATTAATTTTGAAAAGTTTGTTTTATATCGACGTAATTTTGTCATGAATAATCAAGTAAATTGTTACCTTTGTCTATCGCAGAATAGCAGTGTTTGCATTATATTGTTACAGTTCCATGACTTTGCGTACGCTTTTTCCGGTTGCTGTAAAGCTGACATGTACTATAGTTGAATTTAGCCAATCATAATCCGATGGAAAATCAATATACTTATCAATATTATTTATTACAAATTTAGTTATATGCCTTTTTGACAACATTATCTTTTCCACAAAACATTCCGTACCAAAGCCACCAAAACATTGGTTTAATTTTGCCCTCACCTAAAATTATCTATCTACTAACTGATTCGATTACATACAATTTGTATTAAGAGCCCCGAATCTATTCGGGATCATCTAATAATCTTCTAAGGTTACTAGATGATCGGAAATATGTAATAATGTTTTGTCGACATTTCCGCTTCCTCTCTCAGAAAATTTCTATTTCTCGTCCAACACGTTAATGTATAATTATGGTTGGAAGTTGTGAAAACTTTCCGGTGAACCAATCGAAAATATCACAAGCACGAAAGTTCGCATTTATCGTGGAAGCAAGTAATGCGATATGGCATGTAACGATGTAAGACACCAATAATCTTAATTTAATGAAAACTATAATAAAAGCATGTAACGTAACGACTTGTTGAACATAGACGAAATTTGTTTTTCAGCATATAATTTCGGTTATATAACTTGTCTAAATGTACATTACGCAATTTTTTTTTAATCCTTACTAATATTATAAATCAAAAAGTGAGTTTGTTTGTTTGTTCCGCTTTTACGCCGTAATTAGTGAACCGATTGCTTTGAAACTTTGCAGACGTAAAGACAAAAGTCCGGATTAAATAATATGGCACTTTTTATCCTGGAAAATTCGACAGATCCCACGAGATGCGCAATAAAGGCTTCGCTCAAAAACTACTGCACAGATTTTCATGCGGTTTTCATCAATAGATAGAGTGATTCTTATCTCGTAAAAACGGATAGTCCCACGGGAAGCGCGATAAAACTTTCGCGCCATAAACCGACTTCCGCGCATATGTAGTCGTGGGCAAAAGCCCTTAAACATCTATAGACCCAATCCCGAAATCCACGCGGGCGAAGCCGCGGGCAGAAAGCTAGTTAATAATAAAACCAATTTTGTTGAGTTACAGGACTTTAAACTAGTTCTTTTAAATGCCAATCTCTTAGATTGATGAAGATGTAAGTTATTCACAAAGTGATATTATTTCAAGTCAAAATGATGTCAAATCTAGTGGATATCATTGGGTTGCAGTAGATTAATGAAATAAAAAAAATATGTAAAAATAATACTATGAATCGGAAGGTTTCGTGGGCCCAATAATATATATAATAATTATATATATAATCCCGAATAGATTCGGGGCTTTTAATACAAATTGTATGTAATCAAATCAGTTAGTAGATAGATAATTTTATGTGAGGGCAAAATTAAACCAATGCTTTGGTGGCTTTGGTACGGAATGTTTTGTGGAAAAGTCAAAAAGGCATATAACTAAATTTGTAATAAATAATATTGATAAGTATATTGATTTTCCATCTGATTATGATTGGCTAAATTCAACTATAGTACATGTCAGCTTTACAGCAACTTTGCAACCGGAATAAGCGTACGCAAAGTCATGGAACTGTAACAATATAATGCAAACACTGCTATTCTGCGGTAGAAAAAGGTAACAATTTACTTGATTATTCATGACAAAATTACGTCGATATAAAACAAACTTTTCAAAATTAATTTAATAAATTAATTTTATACAAGCTTTAATTTAGTTGAAATAATGTGAAATTTAATTATATGACTTATAAGTAAAAGTAAAAGATAAACTTATATGAAATTTGTGACAATTATGCCCAACGCTAAAAATGCATCTAAAGATCGACGTGTATATGCAGATTTATTAATGCAAGTATTAAACTAAACCCTTTTTTTTTATTCCCCTTGAGGAAAATGCATTAAATTGCATACCCCGGCTGTGGCGAGCCGGCGGTTATGTGGGGTTCTCCTCCCCAGAAGGGGGAGGCCTACCCACTAAAAATCTCAGGGATGGCCTTCCTCAGGCATGTAGGGAGCCCCCGGGAACACCAAGCTACTTCCGGGAACCCCCAGCCTCCGCTCCCCCGTCGATACAGGGGAGCCCTCCTCGGGGGAGGCGCACTACCTCCTCCGGTCTCCTCCACCGACGACGCCCCCCGGCCACGGAAAGGGCGTGGTCCATCCCGGGAACTTTAATAGCTAGATACTACTATAGTCTGGATATGGTTTTACAGACCTCACAGTCAGTGAAATATTTATTTCCTTATTTATATGTATCCTGCTATCAGTGGAGTATCGTAACTGACAAGATTATATAGTAGATAATCTAGGATATTATCAGTAGCTGTAATTATATCCACAATAAATATAAAAAATAAATATAAAGCTAAAATTTGTTATGTATTCAATTTTTTGTTTGATTCTGTTTTTTGATTTTGACATTCGATAATAAGCATACTAAAAGATAAATACTTTATTAGTATCCATTCTAATATTTGTGTATTGACTTACCTTCACGTGATAAATATCCAACAAAATTTATATAAACAACTCCGTCTATAAACGAACTACCGGAATCCAATAATATAAACAAAATATGAGTAACTGCCCAAACTCCCTTAACTCTAGTCTTATCTTGTTTAATTATATCTTTATGGGGAATGATTAATTTCCTAGTTCCCGGCAGCAATGGGCGCTAAGTGGCCTATCAACGCGTTTGACGCTACAAAAGGCTTCATCAAAATTTCCGTATTCTTGTGAAATGTCAGTATAACTGGAATATTTACAGTCTAGCATTATTAGGCTTATGAAATTAACAACTACAATGTCAGTTTAAATAAGATATCTATCTCTACCTTTGTCTCAATATAATAAAAAAATATATATGACGAATAATGAATAACATTTTTCAGGCGCTATAGAGCTTTCATTTTATTTCACTCAAATTTAAATATAGTTATTTCACTTAAACTTAAAGTTACCTTCCCTGGTTATTATGTTACAGAGTACAAAAAATGTTTTTAAAGTACATGACAGATATAAGTTTACATAGTAATTTATTTTTCTGCTAAAACACAACGGTTATGTTATTTTATATAACTTTTGTCGGCCGCTGCTTGGACGTACTTGGCCATTAGAGTAATTTCGTTTTTCTCGAAGATTATTGTTAAAATAATGCTCGAATTATTATACAATAGTAGGATTTAAGAAGTATCAGATTTGCGTAGTATGGGCCTGTTATTAGGGAAAAGAAATACTCAAAATATATGTGTAGATTGTATGAACAAGGATAAACATACAAATAATGTTTTACTGCGATGATAGAGATGCACGGAAGAGGAAAATTATATGTAAAACCGAACAATATGTGAGAAGAGGATATGAAGATATATGTATATCTATAAAATTTATAATAATGACACATTACTGGAAGAACATTGCTAATAGTACAAAATATCTTTAATGGCGTCATAAACCTGTTTAATGAAGCCATGAAAATATGCATAAATTTATGATTAAAATTTGAATGACCTGTTAATAGTCTATTCATAATTGTTCTGTATGATTGCCATGCCAGTTGTTTTTTTTTGTTATTGTTATTTTAACGGTTCTGGCATTACTCTTTTGATCAAGTAAAAGACTTGCTTCTGCAAAGAGTTTGTCTACTCGTGTGCTAGTTGCTACTACATAGTTGTCTGTGGAAATATATGGTGAAACAGATCCCTTGACAGACGTAGATAACACTTATGTTTCATCTCTCCTTTTTTATCTTCTTTTTTTCTGTTAATTATTATTTTGGTATTTGGTGTTTGTGTTTTTATTTCGTCAAGTACTTGTGTTGTGTATACGCAACTTAATATTCTTGTATCGTGCTTATCAATAGTAACGGTCAAACTAATAATAATTCAATTCAATTCTTTTATGTTTACTTGCAGAGAGAGAGAGAGATTTTATTATAAACAATTTAATAATAAATGCATATATGCAATCGAATTATGGGTGTGAACTTTTGTACTTAATTATTATTAGTTCAACATTAATATAATTACTGTATAAAACTATGCCCATGTTTTAACTATAACTCACATCAATATAATATAAAAATCATATAACTAGACAAAACATTAAACATATCAGTTTTGTACGCCAACGCTCGGTAAATCCCATAAATCCTATCCCAGATCCGGAACGTCGTAGAGTATCCCTGTTTATTTATTACACGATTTGTTGCCTTTTATCTAGATTAGCAATTTTATTATCTTAAGTAAATTTACGATACTAAAATATCGATATATTGTGTATGAGACTAGGCATATAAAATATACATTTACAAGCAATTTATATATAGACATTAATTAGTTAAGAATTAAACATTTTATGTGGAAAATTTAAACAGCGGTGATAGGTGCAGTACATAATTTTAAATATAGTCATTACACCAAAGTCGAATATGAGTAAACTTTACATGTAGATTGACATGTTTTGCACTTTTAAAAAACTGCCAACGCATTTGTGACTCCTCTGGTAGTCAAGCAAGTGTCCGTGGCTAGTAGTGATCGTTTTCGATCGATCGTTTCGTCGATCCGTCTACTCATTTGCTCACTATTACAAAAATAATCTTTATTTTATTACTTATGCATTTGTAAAGAATATTTTTAAACTAAGCTGATTGAAAATAGACATTGAGAGCGAAATCTAAATAAGTAGACTTAATAAAATGTCCAAAATTTCCAAACCATTAGAAAAGCATGTGCGATGCTTATCTTTCTGATACTCCGCTCTTACCTGTAAAGAAAATAAATTTAGCAGAAATTTAACATATAAAGTATTCTTTTAACTTACTATTAAGAAAAATAACACACCTAAGATAACCAACAGGAATAACACAGCCTAAGTGAAGATAAGCGCATAGTGACAAATCAGATATGGACATACCCTTGTCACTAATTGAACTAAAATGAAAATTGAACGACTGAGCCTTACTATCATAACCGTAGAGTATGACCTCTCTCAATAAATTATGATCGTTGCGCACCGCAAAGGTGCATAATGAAGGGGTGTAGCGCGTGGCAGCTCGAAAACAGCTAGCAATTCGCTCACATTCACAAAATCTCGCTTACTCTGAAAAGAACATAATTTTTAAAAATGTACTTATGACAAAGTGTATGAAAATGATTAATAATATAACATCATTATAAAAACGTAACTACTAACAGGATTCGATAATAGATGAACGCAAAAAACAACTAAAAATACAATTATTTTTTTTTGTTGTTCAAATATTTTATCATAAAACAAAATCAGCAAATAACTTCAACATACCATAGAAGTTGTAATTAAAGGAAAAACCACAGAGTATTAATAAAGAATTGGCGCACGATTCTCTTTTGGAGGAATTTTACATATTGAAAAGTTAAATGAGGTTTTTTCGTGTGTTCGCTCCACATTCAAAGATATTAAGCCATTCATTTTAATTAAGGTTTGGTGACAAAACCCTAATTGACAAAACCAAGGAACTGGACTCTAGCGTTCTTCACCAACAAACTAATTAGCAGCGCATAGAGGAAGGTCTAATCCTTCCTTGATAGGCTTAGAAGTAAAAATGATTGTAACATATTAATTACACAATAATTACAACATATTTTTAATTAAGAAAATATAATTAATTAAGAATTACAACATATCAATAGTTGCACATCTGTTGTGGTTGGCTGGAAGCGATCTCTATTAGATATAAGTCCACCATCCTCCTTTCTCGTGTATAAATTTATATATTGTGGAATTATGAAATAACATGTAACTATTTTTCTTTTCCAATTTCACTGTTTTTGGCAAACAGCCATAGATAACATTATTATCTACTTTAATACCAGAAAATAAACATTCCAAATTAATACGTTCTTCAATGACACCCTTGAGGAACATTCAGGAACGAGTACGAAAGCTTTTCTTTTCTTTTTGTGTAATATCCTTGTAACTATGAATGGAAATGTGGCGGAAATATCGCTATAAGAAATGAAAATATCGCTATAAGAAATGAAATACTCACGACAAATTGGAGATGAAATGTGACGAGAAAGTCAAAAATGGAATCGAGCTTCATTCAAACTGGACTTTTTGTCCTCAACGGCTTGGAAGACAAATAGGTGTTCCTTTGAAGCAACTTAAGCGCTTTGATCATATAAACCGTACTTTAAACAACTTTATTTTAAGCGATTTTATTTTACATTTAACATTTCTATTTTACCTTGAGTAGTCCGGCTTTGGAATTAATTTTCCAATACTATAGCCAAGCGCTATATCGTATTTTCCAAGCAACATTATAGGTTCCAATGACATTGTATAGCTCGTTCTCTACTAATTATTTATATTTGAAAGAGAGCTCTTTAGTGAAGTTTAGGAAGCTGTATATTTAAGCTAGCACAGCTAAATTATTTCGCTTAACTATTGATCAAGTAATTTCTTATATATATATATAAATTATGCATTTTGAACGCAAGAACGTAATAAATATAATGACATCAATAATTTTTTTGTTTATAAATAAAACGAGAAATATCCAACATTTAGACCTTTTTAATTCCCATGCGTTAAATATTTAAATTAGTAGATTAGGTATAGTTTCCTTATTTTAGGTGTAGTATTAATTAAATTTTAACTTTAAGCACCAGTTACATTGTTACAGTTAGAGTACAATATATTTGGATTACTTATAATGTGATTAACTGATCTTATCACTTCAAATTAGATAGTTCATGTATTTCACAGTCTAAATATACAATAATAATTTAAACTAGCTGAAAATGTTTACAACTAAATTAAAAAATAACTCTGTTCAAAAATCTTTATCGTGACTTTTCACTACCATCTCTAATACAGTTACAGAAATCGATTTGTGCGATACCCGACACAAACAAATTGCATCTAATACTACTAAATATTTAAAATAAAGTAAAGAAGAACTCTTTCAAATTATAGTTAAACACAACATTGATGGTTTCTCAAGGACCAAAGCCAGCCAGCAATTCGTCTCAGGGATTGGCAGCACGGACGGAAATCGAGAAGCTTTGAAACCTTAAATTGAAATAGAGTACCGCTCTCGACTTCTTGTATTATCAGTAACAAAATAATACAAAAAAATTTGTATCTATTTTACTTAAATATGATCCTCTTTTAATTTATATTTAAAAAACAGATTGATATAAATATTATTAAAATTTTGTGTCCCTGCTAATTGTAATTTTCATGTTACATCTAGGGTTGGCTGTAATTGTTGTTTGTTTTGTATAATAAAGAGAATATATATATATATATATATATATTATATATATATATATATATATATATATATATATATATATATATATATATATATATATATATATATGTGTGTGTGTGTGTGTGTGTGTGTATTCATACCTGCCTGGTTAGCTATCTTTTTAGAAATAATAAAATTCTTTTATGGTTCACAATGACATATCAAGTTGATATGTCATTGTTGTTATCGTCATTAACTATGTTGTATTTGTTTGCTTGTGATTATTATTGTATTCCTGTATTTCTACTATTCAATAGAAAATGTCATAATTCTTTACCTTATTAATAATTTCATTGTAGTCTACTAGCTCACCCATCGCTATTAACTGACTAAGACTAAGAGAGCTCACGACGCGGTTTCGCTGAGGAACAGCGGTTTAATTGCCAAACCGGAGAATCCGCGCGGTTACGCAGCCGCGGCCACTGCTGCGCTGCCGCTCAGACTGGCTGTTATTTATGGTCAGATTGCTGACTTTTGCATGCATCGCAGAAATATACCTGGTTATATTTACACAGAGGAAATAAATAAGTTTAAGTGGTTCTTCGTGCATCTGAAACTAGATACTAATACAAGAAAAATGTCCTCATCGATTGTTAATAATAATGGTTTTTTTTTCATAATTCTAATGTTTTATTTGTGGAAGTAATCTTAGCAAAATATGTACACTGGACAATATATTATTTAAGGACTTATTATTTGATTAACTTCTTCGTGTATATGTATGTGTATATAAAGTAAGTATGTGCGATTGCTTTATAAAATTGTATATTTATTTATTTTTTACATATTATTGTTTACTTTTAATTTATTATTGTATGTTTAATTATATTCATTTGTGATTTTTAATTAATTTAAATAGCTGTGTAACATAAATGAAACTGAGTACATTGTCAGTTAAGAGAATTATAGACTAAAGCAAAAGGAAACTGTAATTAAATATTTAATGAAGAATTCAAAAGGGCATGGACTACGAGTAATAAATAAAAAACGTCTTTTTAAGAACTATGGTTCGCTTGCAAATATTATCATCATCACAGCTCATGTTCGTCCCCACCAAGGGGCATGAGCCTAAAGTATGTTGGATCGATTAGACCTTAGTCAATCAGTGCATATCGATTGATTTCAGATGTACCATTTATTTGTAAGTGCATGTATATTGCTTTACTATATGTATATGTATATATCAGCCAGATATGTGCATATGAAGTTATAAAAATAAAAACATATCGGTACATGTCAGTATCAATCTCAGGCCTCCTGATTCGAAGATCGGTGCCACTATAACTCCACCGACGTTCTTCTACCGACAAACATTATATATTAGAAAAAGTGTTATTGAAGACATATCAAAAGCATTTAGATCAGTTAAATTAAAGTGTTTTTTTTCTACATACTCAATTTTATCATGATTAAAGACATTTTCAATTCAACTTTAATTGGTTCCAGATCGTACGGTATTTGGTGAATGCGAATTTCTGCTTGTATCCATTTTTCTGTCTACATAATAAGAGCAGGGAAATTTGCATATTCAAGGATCTGCAGGAGGAGAAGGAGGAGAAGTAAAAACATAAAGCAAAACTTGCGTTAGATCCTGCAAGCTCTTCGTCTCGCTTTCAACATATTGTTAGTTTATGGCATCTACCACACTTTAAGGTTAACATCTTTTAATAAATCATAGTTTGGGAGAAAAACGAGTATCATAGAAAGAGAATGAGAGCCAGCTTGCTCTATTCGCAAACAATAAATATAAAACTAAAATATGACATCATTATATATAATTTCTACATATGGAAAATCGACTAAATGCATACGAACTTACAAGGTAAATAATTGCGAAGTTTGAAGAAGAAACAGTAAAATACTGTATAAATCACAATATGTAAGTATAAATACTTGTTTCAACTTCATTTAACTGAAAGATAAGCTTTATTTCCAGTAAACGTCCACGCAGCCCTTCAGTAGTCTCTCGACCCTTTATTCCATCCAAGCTGACACGACGAGTTTTTGCTGAGTTTATAAAAAAATTCTTATATAACCCCTCCAAATCAAGAGTAGTCGGCATGAGCGATATGAATTCAGGAAATTTAGTGTGTTAACGGTAATTAAAGAAGAATTAACAATACTTGTTGGCAAAGATAAAATTTTGAACGTTATATTCAGAACGCCCAGTATGTGAGACGTAACACGATCGGACACAAAATAGTTATTTATGACGATTCTTATTATTTAATTCAAGTAGAAGCTTGTGTCTATAAGCGATAGTTTATAATTTATAACAGAATACGAAACTTCAATTGAAATTGAATAAGGAATCCTTGTATTGATATAGGAACTTTGAAAACCTTTTTGAACCCAAATATTTTATATAGGGTAGGTAGATAACAAGTAGTCAGCAAGTAGTAAATAACTATGGTCGAAACGGGTGGCAATAACAACTTCTTATCACCAGTCGCTTCATATAAAAATACTGTTACCTAGCAACACCCACTCGTAAATACGGACGCAAAAACTTTTCGACGACAAATATTATAACGTATAAAGCCAACGGACTCGACGGATGAGGCAAACTTACGTCATCGTTGAAAATAATGAGTTGTCGGGACTCCAATGGAAATTTCTTGGCAGCCAAGCCTTCTGTTCCATCGTTATTACCTAATAAATAGTCGCTTTAGGCTAGCTGAAGCCTTACGGGACTGTTCTACTAAAAAAGGCCATTCAGTTAACATTTTTTTTATTTCTGCTTCTTCTTTTGAAGGAGTTATTACGGCTTATTCCTAGTGAGAGGCTTCAGCATCCTAACTTTGTTAGTCCACTACATACTCTTTTGAATTTCTTCACAGGTGTACGTAGGTTGCATTACGATGTTTTCTTTCATCGCGCCGTGTCAAATTTGTACAATTTTGCAGTATGCAGTCCAAAAACAAAAAAAAAAAAGAAAAGAAATTGCTACATGGCAGTTTCGACCCCAGACCTTCCAATTCTAATTAGGTCAAAGATAAATGAAATTATTTTTAATATATCTTTATTAATACGGGCCTATGAGTTTATCGAAAATTTAATAAAATTAATATTAATAAATTATTATTAATAAAATACTTTATTTCAGTTAGTTGAGTTAAAGTAATCGATGGGAATTGGCAAGAAAAATTTAAACGACCTGTCGAAGAAGTCATGGGAAGGGAAGAAATGAATCATAAACGATTTTTGAAAAATGCATAAGAAACTGACATCAAGCGAAATCAACGATAATATTTTTAACGCAATTTAAATTTACGATTAAAAGAAAATATATATCTATTTTCCAACAAATTGTAATGGAACAATAATACAATAATACAGTTTCAATCCAAATCTGATTGTCTTTACGACCTTGTTCATACAAGGTATATATAATTGCTTCAACCATAACCACCCAAAACGTAAACATAATAAACATTACAGACATATCAAAACCCAGTCATATAAAAATCATTTGTAAAAAAAATAATTAAAATAACATTTTGATTTGTGCTCAGACTTTTTACTTATATTTTAATTGCTGTTCACGTGCTGCATTATATGGGCATCATTATATTGATGAATAGATGTGAGTCACAAAGAAGTCACTGGCGCGGCGCAGCAACCGTCGCTGCTCATTACGACGCAAACAAAGCGCCGTATCCAGGTTTTCCAGGTCATTTTTTAAGGTGAATGCTAAAAGATAAAAAAGCGGTTTATGGTCATAATGACCATATGTACGAAATAATTCCGCTATCCCCTATTTATTAACGCCTGATAAGACGTACAACAACGCTGCAAGCCTTCGCTGCACCTTTAAATTTTAAAATTTAAATACAAATTGAAACTATATTAAGTTTATTATAAGAAATAATACAAATTTCAAATTAATTTTAAATGTTAATATCACATTTAAAATTTTTCATGTCAGCAATTAAATACGTGTAGTTCTCAATACGTCCACGTTACATTCCTTGTAAGTACGGAATGTTTTGTCTCCAACTACGTATAAGCTATTGAGTTCCAAGTAAGTAATGAAAGCACATTATTTTGCGGAAAGTTCATTGGGTTCTGTTTTTATTTTATTATTTATTTTCTTAAAACTCAGTGTCGTAGGATGGAGTTATAAAGATAGTTATAAGTGCTAGACATTTAATAGCTTAAATGTTAGATAAAATACCTATTCCTTTTATTTTCGTAAATAACAAAAGGCAGAATTACCATCACCGCAGTTTGGCGTACGAATGCAGGCGAAAATTAAAATTGCAGAATCGTCGGGTGTCCAATATTTCAATCATCGCTGTCCATTTAAAGCTATTAGAATATGGCTCCAGCTACCTACTAATTAGATTCCTTTTTATTTAAAGAGTCGAATGGCTTGGATTCCTCATTTACAAGTTTACTTCAGCGAAATCCGACAGTTCATTTTAAGTTCCTTATAGGTACAAAATAAATCATCAACATATGTGCATTTGTCCTTCCAATATCATTTCGCATTTATATTTTAGTTAACACCCTTCTAAAAATTGCTTGGCGTTGTATGATTTTGTAATTAAACTTACTTCTTCTTTCTCTTGCCCTGTTCCCAATTCTATTTGGGGTCGGCGCAACATGTCTTCCACTCTTCTATCACTCTCCATTTCGACACTCACTAGCGAAGATATAACAGAGCGAAGCGGTACTTCACGCCCAGTCAGCGTGTGATGCTTTATAAAGCACAAATACGGCCGCATATGGAGGACTGCTCACATCTCTGGACTGGAGCCCCCAAATATCAACTCGACCCTCTTGACTCCCTGTAAAGGCGTGCTTTCCGTATCATCGGTGATCCCAATATTACGGCCTCAACAGAGACCTTGGAGCCGCGGAGAGACTTTGGCTCTCTGTGTGTTCTTTATAGGCTCTTTAACGGAGAGTGCTCTGAGGAACTATTTGCAATCGTGCTTTCGTCACCTTTTTACCATTGCACCACCCGCCACCGCAGTAGAGTTCATCCATATCACCTGGAACCGATGTTGACGAAGGCACCATTGCAAATAATTTAATGTAAAAAATACCACATTTTATTTATTAATTTTGTGTTGGTTTCACATCATATTAATATGTACTGCAGCATCAAGGAATTTCAAGCAGTTAGTCTCATGACTCTAACATACCGCCTAAAAACTACCTAAGGGAATTAAAGATATAAAAAACATTACCAGAGGATATTTTTCTGCAACGTACATACAATTTGAAAACCAAATCATCGGCACGTCATCATAATGTTGATCTACTGAACCAACAATACATAAATATGATTTCGAACAAAAAGAAAAATATTGCAGACCCTCGTTAATAAACGTCGAGTTACCTTTTCCTGATCCATGCCTCAGTACAACCACATACCGTACATCACATCATGAAAAGAACGAGTCTCCGGGTCTGACGACGCTTTCTTTCCACTCCATGCTTTAATTTAATTTAATTATTGAAGTATTGTCCGATTAACGCATATATGTATATTTAAAAAAAACGGAAAAATTCGAAATACAGATAACGTAAAAATTTTGATGACATCTTGTTTATTCGTAATTTAATAGTACTACAAAATTGATCCTTTTTTAAATTAGATTTCTTAACTCTTAACCTTGGTTATTCTCTTGAGTATTTACATCGTATTTGTGTTACAAACAGACATGTTCGCATATAATAAGGCACCAGACCCTAAAATATCGCTGCTTAAAGTAGCAGGTTTTCAGGGTCGTCTGCATGGGTACCTCCGTCTTACCTATTTCCGCCGCCAAACAGCAGGGTTCGCTTTGCTGTGTTCCGGCGTGAAGGGTAAGATAGGCAGTGAAATTACTGGGTACTGTGACTTTACATCTTATGTCACAAGTTGGCAACGTACACTGTGGTTCTTATGAGGTTTGCAGATTTGCTGCGAATCTCGTGGGAACCACATGTACTATAGGCGACTGTTACCACTTACCATCAAGTGGGCAGCCTGCTTGTTTGTTAACTTTAGCAATAAAAAAAAATATATTATTAATAGAAAATAGTGTCATAAAAAGATGTTGCAACTTATTTCTCTACCCTAGCCTATCGTCAATATACTGGGTAGTTTATCTTGAGGTTGGAGGTTCATCATCAACATTATCACAGCTCATATATATACCCAACGAGGGGCTCGAGCCTACCCTAACTACGTTAGGGCGATTAGGCCTAAGTCAACCACGCTTGCCCAGTGCGGGTTGGTTGACTACGTACACCTTTGAATCGCTTCGCAGATGTACGTAGGTTTCCTCACGATGTTTTCCTTCACCGTAGGAGCGTCGGATAAATGTACATATGAAATTCGGAACGAAAAACACATTGGTACACGGTGGGGATTAGATCACGGGCCTCCCGATTCTATGCGGCGCACAAACCAGTGCCGAGACCACGGCGCCACCGACGCTCAATAATATTTGTTCCTATATGAAATTAAACACTTTGATATTTCGGGATATACAAAATGTCTTATCTTTTGTCAATACATTTTAAAAAATTTTTGTTGTGTTATTTGTCATTTTGAAATATGTTATTTTACAATCTAATTTTTAGAAAAAGCCCTTACGTGAATGCTGAAAGTATCATTTTCTCTGTAATTTGAATACGGAGAAAAATTCACTTAAAAAGCCCACTCGAAAAAAAGTGTAATTAAATATTAATTACTTCAGAATCCGAGGGAAACTCTAAGCCAACTAAAAGCCCGGGGCGACTTATTGAAATTAACAAGCCAGGAAGAAGCTTGATTAAAAGATACGCCAACATTAATTAGAACATCCAAAGATACACTTAATCATCGTTAAATAGTTAGATGGTTTTTGATCGTAACTTTTGATATAAAATGACAGAATCGATTAGTAAATCGACTATTTTCTTGATTTAAAATATAAAAGTACCATTTCGTTCAGTTTTCAGGTGTAAAAGAGTAGGTAAAATATCTATGGATAGCCCAGATAACTGGTTCATTAATATTTCTACCCATCAACACATAATTGTTGCCAACAGTCAATAATAGCATTAGTGTATTGTTCTAAGAACAGTCTTTTGCGTGAGCAGTATATTAGTTATAATGATTATACTGAATTTATAAAAGTGAAACTAAAACTCTTATTAAAATCCTTGAATAACAAATAACATAAGTAATAATAACAATATATTAGTTCAATTTGTTAATACTTCCATTTCAATTATATTGGCAACGTTTCTCGTGGTCGTTTTTTTTTTTGGGCGAATCTATTACAACCTCAGATGGCTATATTCTATGGCGGTCGGATCGCGAAAGCGCACCTTGCCATGTGTATGGGCATAGGGAACTCGGGGGCGGTATTAGTGGGTAGGCCTTTTTTTTTTTTTTTGTTTCCCTGAGGAAAATGCATTAAATTGCATACCCCGGCTGTGGCGAGCCGGCGGTTATGTGGGGCTCTCCTCCCCAGAAGGGGGAGGCCTACCCACTAAAAACCTCAGGGATGGCCTTCCTCAGGCATGTAGGGAGCCCCCGGGAACTAACAAGCTACTTCCGGGGACCCCCAGCCTCCGCTCCCCCGTCGATACAGGGGAGCCCTCCTCGGGGGTAGCTACACTACCTACCCCGGTCTCCTCCACCGACGACGCCCCCCGGCCACGGAAGGGGCGTGGTCCATCCCGGGTCGCCGCGCCGTAGCGGTCGCGACTTCATCGCGCCCGCCAGCGACCCGCGGCGGCGCCGTAGCTGTGCTACCGAGCCCGGCGCCGGCTCCTTCGACCGGGAACGGCCATCTCCCGACCCCGCTCGGCGGCCTCCTTCTGGAGCATTACTGCTTCTTAGAAGGAGGCCACAGCCCTCCAACCTCCCTCGTCCGCCAGCATTGCCGCAATCAATGCCGGCGGAGACAGATCTCGCCCGATCTCTATGTAGCAACATACCTACCATATTGTTGCGCCCAACAGGGTCCAAAATTGTCTGACCATCTTTTAAAATTTTGGAAACAATAAAATATTGAGTATTGTTCAATATGTAAATAATACCGCGGGTGTAGTAGTGGTACTGTAGAGGTGCGATGCGCGTGATCTTGTTAGGCACATAAGGTGCTACTCTACTGGCGCTATCACTGACGGTGTATGTTTTCCAAATACGTACTCGTACAATCTGAATGTTTTTATAGCGAGAGTAAAGAGGCATTATACGGGTAAGCTAATTCCATTTTTTAGTTTCAGCCTCTGGGCGGGATTGTGATTAAACCCCATGTCAAATAAAAAAATCCATTAGTGTTTATTAACAAAGAATAAATGTGTGCATAGACATACACTAGGGGGACTATAATATAAAAATCTCAATGGTGACTTACCATGTGGACAACATGGTAAGTCACCATTGAGATTTTTCGCCGAGTTTTGAAATGTATTCGGAAATATATGAATATGCATCGCTCGAATTGTCTTCAATATGCCGTGTTACCATGTTTATCTGTTTCAATCTAGATAAAGTCATAATAAAAAAAAGTATTTACAGAAATTGGATTGCCTAGTTAAAATGAACTATTTATACATTTACAAGTTGTAATATTTATATAATTTAGATAGAAAAAATACAAATATATTTACACAAGAGGCTCGTCGTCAAAAGTTTCAATAACACATGTAAATATCTATCATTAATTTTTAGCGAATTAATTACTAAGCGATTGTGTCTACACTCTACAAACGCTTTTATTTATTCATTTTCAGCATATCTCCAATATTTATTAAAGGGAATACAATTAGTATCTTTTGGAGGGTCACATACCCTTCAGCTCGAGAATATATTTGAATCACCGGTTCCTCGACAAAAATCTGAGTTGACTTTTTTTCTTTATTGCTCCAGAAACATAAACATTCAGTTGTTACTAATTCCCAGTAACTACAACTCATAATTACTCTGTAAATTTACTAATCATAATTTATTTACTATATAATCAGAAATATATTGGGGGTATTGAGATATGATTGATTAAGAAGTTCTAAAATTACATTAAATTCTAAATTATCAGAAAGTAAAGTATAACGGTTTCTTCGTCAAATAACTTGAAAGTAGGGTATTATAAAAAAAACAATTAATATTTTTTTTATAAGCTATTGAATCCCTAGAACAATTATATTATGATACAATAAATGTAGCCATAAAAGCTTTTTATAGGTAATTAAATCCCCAGAACAATTATAGTACCGTAAATGTTGCCATACGATGTCTTTGTTTATGACAAGCCGAGCTGCTAATTAATACAGTGGGTTGTTATATGTATTTAGAAAAATACATATTACAACCCACTATATCTATCTATCTAGTGGTGGGTACCACTATCTACCCACTATCTTACAACCGCGGCCTTAGTGACTCATTTCATGAAAGAAAATCGTGTGTATGTAAACAGATAAAACCTCAGCCAAGATAATTGATGTGCCCCTACTATAGTTACATCTAACATGTCAAAAAACCTAAAGAGAACTTATGGTACTCTTCTATGTAGCATATACCATAAGACAATTAATAGAATAATTCTAAAATAACAGTGTCTTTATATTAATTTTGTTCGGTGGCCACTACCTGAGATTTGGTAGAAAACCCTTGTTATTTGGTAGAAAAATATATAGCAACGCCATGCCATTTTTATGAATTAGTAAAATTTTAATGTGTAAAATTAATAATAATAATAATTATAAAGTTTACAAACTCATATAACGTTAATAACTACTTTCTCGCAGTTATTAACCTCGAACAATCTTTTAACAAGGAAACATAAACTAATAAATTTTAAGTTTATTACGTGTTGCGCGCGTGTGTGTGTATGTGTCATATGTTTAATTTATTTATTTAATAAGAGACTCAACATCATCATAATCGCAAGCGGCGGCGTCTGAGCCGTCGCCTCCTTTGTCTCCCCCTATTCGGCAGCCTTCTGCTTAGCCACGTGTAGGTTCCCGTCAATACTGGCCGGTCCCACTTTGGTGAACCGTGCCTACTTCTAGCGTTTATGCCCTCCCCATTGGGCAGTGCTAACCGTGCCTCTCCTGAGGTGCGGCTCTCATCAATAAAGCCAGTAGGGTCATTGGGACCAAAGGCTTAGGCTGAGTTTAGTCGGTAGAGTCATCATAATCCAGATCGAGTAGCCATTACTTCAGTACACGTTTACAATCATTGAGGGACAATTTATATATAGATAGGTATGTAATTGTGATTAATTTTATTATATAATATATAATTATATACATAATGACGTTTGACTCTTGAATTCTGTATTGCATTTATCAATAACAAATTACAAATCTTTTTTTGAATCGGATACAGATATACATAGATACAGAACTAGTAGAACAGTACTATATACTTATTTATTATTTATTTTTGTTATTATCTATCTTAGCATTATGACTAACTGTAACATCCTTCCATATATGTTTAGGCTGTAGTAAACAATATCAACCTAGTACGGGTTAGTCCACTGTATAAACACCTTCAATATACACAGGTTTATGAATGCGGCCTTGCACGACGTATTCCTCCACTGATTATAAACTGTACATTTAAAAACCCAAACAAAGAATCTGTATATGCCTGTTTCATGTCTCGTGATAAAAATACTATTCCGTAGAATATTCGTCTACCGACTTTCTTTTTTGATTCTCTTCAATGTAGTACGAGTATTACATAAACTCTTTTATTCAATTGTCATAAACTTAACATGATTGTTAATTACAGCACTTTTCCTAAAGCTATACCTAATCACGAATACTAATAGCTTTAATTGTTAAGCTGCGTGCTCAAACAGTAAATAATCAAAAATAAACATAAATTGTTGGATGAACCGTAACATTGATCAACAAAGTGTAAACTGACCTAAAATACTTGTTTATCCCGTGCCCTTCTTATTTTTCTTAAAAAATGGTTAAATTTCATGACTTATCGAAACCGGAATCTGGGCTCTACTTCTCGCTTATCAATGTTCTCTTCTTGTTTTAATGACACCGACTGTATCACGTATTGTATTTTCATCTTTAGTATCTTATGTAGTACTCTGGTGGAACTCTCTTGTTTTTAGAGTGACAGGTTTAAATAGAATTTTGATTACTGATTGTATAGTTAACTTATCGAACACCGCACCCTAAGTCACTACTATATGTTTAAACTTACGAGAAGCTACCAATATCAATCATACATTTGACGGTTGCAGAAGATTATTTTATGTTATAGTAAGAACTTGACCTTACCTCGTGATAAAGGCAACTCAAATGAACTTTAAGGTACGGCATATGCGTATTCAATAGCAACCATATTTCTCCACTTGAAAATATCCTTGTGTGTGGCGGAATCACTTATGGCACAAGCTTTTAGGTTTCAAATACGCAACAATTTATTAAAATCTAATCCCGCCATATATAAAGGTTATTTTTCTTTGAATTAGTATCATATGTACATTTATCTAACGATCCTATGTTGAAGAAAAACATCCTAATGTAACCTTAAGGTGAGGCTAATAAACCTTTATTTTTGAGATGTGATAGTAAAAGAAGTAAATATGCACAAAAGTGATATCAGATCAATAAAGAAACTAAGAGACACAGAAACTAACACTATATTAAACAATATACACAAATTTATATATATTTTTTCATATTAGCAAGAAAAGGTAAAAACTAATGGTAAAATGAAATGATACTGTAATAGCAGAACATGAAACAGTTAAATTTGCAGGAATCGACTGAATCTGTGCTGCACAGTGACGGAGCATTTAGATTTTTTAAATATGATATTTTGTAATAATAATAGCTATAATTTTTCAACAACATTTCTTAATAACGCGCATTATTGAAAACGGATTAGTTATTAGAAACGGGCATATTATGTGCAAATCAAATAGGCATTCCTCACATTTATCCGAAGCACAATCTCACCGTGCGTCCATTAATCTTATCTGGATCATGAACGAGCCCGAATGAGACAAAGATGGAAAGTAAGCCGATTCGAGCTGTTTGGGAAAATGCTGACTACCTAATAGATATGGGATCGTTTTGACTTAATTTCATTATGCGGTCTTTATTTGTACACATTACGTAATTTCGCAGCATTACCGTAACGTAACGTAATTGTTATTCAACCTTGCAACTCAATCAAGAGCGTAATATTATGGTTGATGTTCAGAGATGTCCACCAAAACTTCAAACCAAATAAAAAGTAGCGGAGGGCCTACAGATTAGTAAGCTTTGATAAATCTTTAAAAAAATTAATTTTCAGTAGATCATCAATTATAACTTTGGTAGTTTAAGGGGTTAAGCATCTAACTTATCACATCCGCAGTTGTGATATAAATCTGTTTATCTACTATCATGCTATTAATCCTCGATAAAAGAACCTATAACAATTAGCTTATTGCCAACATTAAAACACTCAATGGTATTATGATCATTATATCATACAAACGCGTGATATTATGAATTTCAAAAAAGAACATTCTCATGCAATGACATTTTCACCACCAGATCGCAAAAATTTTGAAAAAAGAACAATAAATTGTAGATTAATAATTCTTTTACTTATTAAGATTTGTTTATTTTACATGCTTCTCAATCAGACTTTTCTTGAATTTACATAGTTCTTACAACACTGTACAACACCCTATGGTATGAGAATCTTTTATAGAGGATTCACATCATGATTGTAGATAAAGTCTTGTATGCAACTGTTATAGTTAGGTATTAAAACACTCATGTGATAAACGCACATTCGTGTTTAATACCCCTCATTAAACAACAGTTGCATAAATAACTATAAGTTTCATGATCCTAGTCATTAAATACATGTACAATTTTCGTTAGATAACACAATCAGCTTTCTTTAGCTAGATCGTAAAAACTTACAGAAAGTACGAATATAAATCGTCGCATCCGCTTATGACACTAAACATGGTGTCGTTATAATAACATGTCACATTTTATTGCCAACATAAAAAATTACGCGTTCCTCCGAGCACATAATTAAGTAAAAGTGCTGTATGTGGTTTAGTCCTGATATTTTATGGCGAAAAGTATTCGAAATAGCTACCACTATAGTATAAGAGAATATAATACAACGGAGTAGAACCAGAGTTTTGATTACCGCAATTATAGATTATCTTGGTGTAAGGCCCTTCTCCCATTACGATATTTGTAGAATACGATACTCGAGTAGAATTCTAGTTGGATACTTGCTCGCTACCCGACGCTCGCATATTACGCTACTAAAAAATGACTATATTCCTCATTTGTGCAAACTCGTTTTTTGTGGACGGACGTTATGTCGAGTGACTATACGCACAAACAACTTTCCGCAGTTTGTTCCCATTCACCCCGCAAATCCTATTCACCCCGCGTTACGGTATGTGTACAAACAAAAAAAAAACCAACCTGTTATTTGAAATTTGTTCCCAATTTCTGCCCAATTCCTATCTGTTGTATTTTTCCGCATGTATTCAGGTAATTTGTAATTATATAAGCACGCATGTTTTTCAACTTCTTGTACAAACTTAATATTTGTTGCTTGCTCCGCCGCCATCTTGTCGAAACCCGCGAGACGAGATGCACAAGCGACCAACACGGTGAGTCGCGCGATACTAGTGGCGGACGCGTATCCTACGCGTCCGCCACTAGTATCCGCCACCGGTATCGTAGTGTGCGAGCCTGCATTCAAATGTATGTGAAATACTTCGCGGTGACAAGTCTTCGAGACTTGCAAGATACTTAAATCGCCTGTGCGTATCGTAATGGGAGAAGGGCTTTAAGTGTAAATACTCGTAATGTAGCTTGAATCTGCTACACGCTCGCTTTATTTACATAGAAGTGAGATTGTGTGCATAAATTCCTACAACAGAACGTCTGTAACATTTTGAATATTCATTTAATCCTTTATAATAATGATTTTCAGAATAAGAAATGTAAAATATAATATGGTAGATAATATTAGTTAATCATGTGAGCTTCAAAACAAAAGCACTAATTGAAAATGCAATAGCAATCTCCAAGAGAGAATTTGATTATATGGAGTCCCAAAGTCAACTGAGGCTTAAGTCAATGTTTGTAGTTTTTTATTTATAAATATTTCTTCCATATACTCGTAGTCATACTCGTAATTGGTTTGAATGCCCTTTTTTTTGCTCCCCCTGAGGAAAATGCATTAACTTGCATACCCCGGCTGTGGCGAGCCGGCTGTTATGTGGGGCTCTCCTCCCGAGAAGGGGGAGGCCTACCCACTAAAAACCTCAGGGATGGCCTTCCTCAGGCATGTAGGGAGCCCCCGGGAACGCCAAGCTACTTCCGGGAACCCCCAGCCTCCGCTGCCCGGCGATACAGGGGAGCCCTCCTCGGGGGAGGTTACAATACCTCCCCCAATCTCCACCACCGACGACGCCCCCCGGGCACGGAAGGGGCGTGGCCCCTCCCGGCTCGCCGTATCCGCGGGCGCGACTTGCTGGCGCCCGCCGGCGACCCGCGGCGACGTCGCAGCTGTGCTACCGAGTGGTTTGAATGCCCTGATTTATATTACAATTATTAAATTGAATACTATAACGTGTTAAATTGAATACTATAGCACTTTATTCACATACATAACTTATGAACTAAATTATGGGTATCTGGATATGAAACCAGAGTTTTGTAAGCAATTCCATAGCAAAATATTACAATTAAAATTACAATTAATTACGAGTAGCCTAGTATTATTCTTTCATTCTACAACACTGATCAGGATGTTCGCTGGATTTGTTGCGTTTTTATGATTTCGCGATTCTGGTCTTAAACTACCATTTTTTGTTTTAAAAAAAGTCAAATAGCGTCTTCCTTCGAGTCCGGATTTAAGTAGGTGCAGGAACACCATACGATGTATACAAAATACATACAAGATATGGGCACAACTGCAAGGGAGACACATTTCGTGATACTGCAAAGTCAATGATAATTATTTATGGGTTATTTTTTTATGGCTCAGTAATTAAAATGTTACTAAATGTATTTCATAATATATATTATATATTTTTTTTTGTTATTAACTATATAGGCTATTTTAATTATATGTAATTTATCTTGTGCAAGTATGATTTTATATTTGTCTGATATCGGCTTCTACTTCATGACTTTGTAAAGACATATGGGAAGAAAACAATTGCTTCTGCTGGTTTTTTTTTGATAGTCCTTCCAAGGACAATGTCTTTCTCCGTGGTATTCAATACTTGGTGATTATGTATTAATCTCAGTTGATAAACATTGGTATTTGTTAGTATGATGCATCAAATAATGAATGTTGGTAGAACAAAGATCGTGTCCAAAACAAATGATATGATTTTAAATAAACATTCGTTTATAAACCAATTACACATTATTAATTAGCATCACATATTATAAAATCATATGAGTCTAGTCCCATCTACTAGACCAGGAATTTGAATGTTTTGTTTATACAAACAATGTTTCGAACACAGCAATTAGAAGTAGCAACAGTATTTAATGAAGGAACATTTGAGTTTTAGGACAAATAAAAGCATCTCAAAAGCATTAAAGATTTACTTAGTTCGTAAATAACAAATGGCAAGCTTTCCTTTGCGACGGACCGTGTCGTCGCACTATACCCGCGTATAGGTCAATTTGGTCGTAAAAGATGGCTGGCTATTAGTTAAAGGCGCCACTGCTGCCAGTGCCAAATACTTGCAAAGTAAACACGCCAATATATTGTGACGTGTTCACTTGCAACCGCTGATGTGGTAAGTCATAAAATCAAACCTTATAATAAAAGCTACGAGCAATTTTGAAAATAAGATGGGAGTTGAAATAAGAATCATTTCTATAAATTTTTAAGCCATCAATTGCCAACAGTAGTCTTCGGTAGGCTAGCGACTAACATCAATTACAATCACATCTGTGATATTCATCTTAACCATTACAATATTATACATATGCAGTTCTAACAAGCTAACAATTATTTCGCAGCATAAAATAATACGCTACAACATTGCAGATTCGAGCACGTCAGCTTTTAACACCTTGCCACATTTAGTTTACATATTAACGATCTTATGTATACTGTCATGTTCCGGTTGCAAGTAATAAACTCGGCACATATTTTGAACGGTACAAGTAATTTGTACAATGACTATGACTATGTAGTATTAGTAGTAATAATTCATAGCGAATTAAATTAATTAAAACGCTTACTTAGATTCAATCTACCTGTTGCTTAGATATTAGTCATTATCTGTAATGTAAATAGTGAGACTAGAAGATTAGCGCTGTTAAATTCCTTAGGATCGATCGTCTCGTATTAATCAGTTGAAAGTGAGTGAGAAGGAATGATTAGCAACAAATAGTATATAAATAACAACAGATGCTAATATGGAAATTACAATAACTTCTGCGGCAATAATTGACTAATTTTACTATTTAAGTTGTTCTTCAGTTATTTTCTGTGAATAGCGGCTAGAAGTTTTTTAAAACCAAAACTCAAGGTGACTTACTGCTTAGATAAGAGTTAACAGACCAAGTTTGTCTTAGTACTTAGTCCACAAACGCTTTTAAAAAAGAGAATATAAAAATTAAATAATGTTATTTACTTTTAAAGTTACACAAAACTTTTCACGTTTATATTTTGGTTCAAACCAACTATACGGAATCTACAGAGACAGTTACTCTCTCTCAAGTTAGCATCGATCATTTATTTCAAAGTTTCTCATTAATATTTAGCTCTATATTCTTCATTAACAAACATGAAAGACTCTTGAAATGGATTGTCGTTTCTTTATATTTACATTTCATAATATTTACTTGACTTTGTTGCGTTATGGATTTATTTACACCATGTCAATTTTGTTCATAAACCAAAGTCATATTCAAAGTTAAACATCGTAGGTAAGTGTTTATATAATACTGAAAAGATTCTCAACGAAGTATTTTTTAAAAAATGTCTTAGTAATATATGATATTTTATTTGCTTTTTTTTTAATCTTCATATTTCAAGAATTCTGGGAGAACCAAAACAGCGGTGTTGGCGGTGTATCACCTATCATCTTTATTGAAACGTTTATAGGTTTACTTCAAAACTCACCAACATAAAGAAAAACGGAATATTTTACTCTATATAGCAAAAAAATATTATGTTAAACAGAAGTCTTAGATTTCCTTTTAAGCAGTGTAAATATTAACGCCGAATTGAGTGGTGAAGGGCTCGGAGAGTTATTTCGGTGGTAAACTTCGACTGCTTATTGTCTTTCGAACTAGTTTTGAGCTGACACACTAACTTGGTGAGATTGATGCTTTCAAAGATTTAATTTCTGGTAAGGCTCTAGAATGAAATAAGATCAAGTAGCACGAGATCAGGAGTTATGGAGAATATTATGTGGTATATAAAAAAAAAATAAAAACAATGTACTTACATTTTAAGTTTTCACCAGCAAGCATTATGACGAAATTGTATGACACATATATGTTTTCGTTATTTTTAAGAATCATAGCAGAGCTGCTCACTGTGTTTTATAATATGAAGATTTTTATTCCATATTTTTATTTTAACGATTTGAGAAACTTTGATATGAAAACCAGTGGATTTTCCGTTTAATCTAAAAGAGGTTGTACTCTTCACGAGTACAAACTTCTGTCAACATAAAAGTCACAGTCATTTGGTAATGAAACCAAAATAATTAATTGGTGTTGGTTTTGCAAGAATCATAAATATTTAATCAGTTTACGAGACTACCCGAAGATGATAAAATGTATATTCGTGCAAAAATGTTAATATTGAATAATTTTAACATTTGATCTTACCATATATAAAATGTGTATAAAAATATTATATTTTATATAGCTTATTATTATTAAACATATCATAACTTACTTTACTATGTGCGTGTATGACTAGTGCAGTAATTAGGTGCAGAGTGTAAATTAACTTGCTATTTTAGTGACAGGAATATTTTTTTTGGTTAATAAAGCTAAACAACCTCAAAAATAATACAAAATTATTACAATCGCTTGTATCAAAATCTTGATAATATTTTTTTAGTCGACAGCATACAAATGTTAATTGTTAATTATATCGAAACATACCATATGTTGGTTTAACATATACTATAGGGGTAATATTTTAAGCTAACATAATATGTACTCAGTACCAATTTAACTCAATGGCAGATTAAATTTAACTTTACTGCATGCTAAGATTAAGACCAGTATTTCGATTAACTACAAAGCTTTGTTCAATAAGCATTATACTTTATCTCTAAGCGAATTAGAATGAAAAGGTTTAATTGAGGCCGAATTGGCGTGGAGACGATAGAATCGAGACCTTTGTTTGATTAATTAAATTCATTTCAAGACCCGTTTCTTGTTTTATACAATAAGCTTAACCGTCATTAGTTTTATTACATTTATCGATATTGCACATAGAATGTTAATCGAAGATTACGTAACACGTGAATGTGTACTGTAGTTTTGAAATATGTTCAACAAATGAGGAGTCATTTAAAGAACTTGCTATTGGGCTCGGTACCATGTAACAGGACTACACGATGTGCTACAAAGATTTATTAAATGAACTGTGAAATAAGAAGGGATAGATTTAAATATGGCAGTTATATATACCCATATACCGAAGATAATATGATTTAATGTTATATGTACAGGATTGACATGAGTTATTAAAAATTTTATTTACTCGTACAATATCTCTAAAATTACTATTGTAGTTACTATTGCCATGCAGCTATAGTTTGTTTTTCTGTATGCGATAGATCCGCATAAACATCTTTAAAATAAAAAAAAGCCGGACTCGCCCAAGAAGGGTTCCGTAGCTATTATTTATGAAATTAACTGGGCACACATTTATCATTTTGGAAGTGTCTTACGCGCAAACTATCCATAAATTAGCCTACGTGTTTGATGAAAAAAGAAAAGTTTCAGTTCTAAGTATGTTTTATTTTCTTAATGCGGAAAATCTTAATCTTAATTGGTTATGGAAAAGAAAGCATTTATCACAAAACAACAATAAAAAATAAGACTATAACTAAACTTCGTGATATTCCTAGATAAAAATTATATCTAGGGATGCCAATTTATAGAGCAATAGACAAGGCTATCATTCTTAATTGTCTTAACGACATTTTGATGAAGACGTACTGGGAAATAACCTGTCAATGTCTATGTCTCTTGGGAAGAGGTTTTCAAAGCCTGGTAACCAAGAACAGATGATAAATTCATCGAGTACTTAAAATGTTTTGATTTTTCTTTCCTTTAAGTCCATTTATTTAAAAACGACCACAGACCCATATTTTTCAAAGTAAAAAAAATCATTTCATGAAGAGAAATTGACTTATGTTCTTAGCAACTAAAAAAAAAATATATATAGTAGTAGATATCTACTACATATTCCTATCTATAAAGGAAAACGTCGTGAACTTTCAATAAACTCAAATGAAATGTACCTCAACAATCCTCCCAGGTCATTTCATAATTTTAATTTCCATCATTTTTACTTTTTATTTTTCAGCTACAAATACATAGGTATGAAAACAATTCTTAGAACTGTTGCTTACTAAGCAGGTCCTACAACTTGGTCGCCGGCGGGCGCGAGGAAGTCGCGACTGCTACGGCGACCCGGGATGGACCACGCCCCTTCCGTGGCCGGGGGGCGTCGTCGGTGGAGGAGACCGGGGGAGGCAGTAGTCTCCCCCGAGGAGGGCTCCCCTCTAGGCAGGGGAGCGGAGGCTGGGGGTTCCCGGAAGTGGCTTAATGTTCCCGGGGGCTCCCTACATGCCTGAGGAATGCCATCCCTGAGGTTTTTAGTGGGTAGGCCTCCCCCTTCTGGGGAGAAGAGCCCCACATAACCGCCGGCTTGCCAAGCCGGGGTATGCAATTTAATGCATTATCCTCAGGGGAACAAAAAAAAAGGCATCTGATGTTATGAGGAGTAACTTAGGCTACTTTTATGTTAGAAAAATAAAGTAATATTGCAATGTTCAGTACCGCGCGCAGCTAACCAGCATACCATTTAAAATAAAAATGCTAAAACAAAAAAAAAAACATATAAACTAATTAAGTTATTTGTTAAATTCCACGCAGACGAAATCGCGGGTACAGCTAGTAGTAGGGTCAGTGTGCATCAGAGTGTGTGAGGAGTAACCAAGAGACGAATTTTCGAAACAATAGAAAACCAATTCGCATTCGAAATCGTGAGATTCGTATACGAATTACCGAATTCACTATTATTGAACTTTCATTTCGTGCGTTGTGCAACGAGTGGTTCAACCCACTCGTTTTTGATTTCTACTAGTAGAATATCCACCCCTGAAGTGATCTTTACAGTGATCCGTTTCACGTATGTCATAGCCGGTTCTTTGTTTTTGTTGTTGTGATTTTGAATTTTTCTACGTGAAACGGAATTTAATTAAGAATTTGTTTTTAATGACAACACAGAATTCGAGCGATTCAAAAATCTAAAAATTGTAAGCAGTAGAAAATAATTTCGCGCACGATTTGTATTCGTATTCGTGCCAAATTCACGTCTAATGATTCAAAAATACTTCTCCAAGTTCTAAACAGTATAACTTAGATAAGGTAACTAAGAATAGAATTGAAAGTAAAAAAAAGGAAACTTAGTGTAGATGCGGTAATACGTATTTATAGTTTCAATATAATAACAAATGCTTTTGAATGATTGATATTTGCACACATCAAATCAAATCAAATTATATGCTCACACTCGGTTTGAATATTTCATCTCATGCATGTCCTAAAATTATTTCCCAGTTACATCCCAACTAATATTATAAATGCGAAAGTGTGTTTGTTTGTTTGTTTGTTACCTCTTCACGCTTAAACTACTGGACCGATTTCAAAAATTCTTTCACCTTTGGAAAGCTACATTCTCCCCGAGTAACATAGGCTACTTTTTATCCCGGAAAATCGACAGATCCCACGGGATGCGCAATAAAGGCTTCGCTCAAAAACTACTGCACAGATTTTTATGCGGTTTTCATCAATAGATAGAGTGATTCTTGAGGAGTTTTGCGGCATTTTTTATCTCGGAAAAACGGATAGTCCCACGGGAAGCGCGATAAAATCTTCGCACCATAAACCGACTTCTACGTATATGTAGCCGTGGGCAAAAGCTATGACCCTTAACCCTCTATACACCCAATCCCGAAATCCACGCGGGCGAAGCCGCGGGCAGAAAGCTAGTTGATTATAATTTTAAACTGTAGATATGTTTAAAAAATAAACTAATTTACTAAGTGATTGGTCGACTTGGAGTAAGGTTGATTTTTCGCTAACATTTCACGTCCAGCATCTGGCTGCACCACATAATTGGATTTGAGAATTTGTGAATATTTCATTCGAAAATGTTCCTCTTCGGTGCTTCGGTTTGTATACGGCGGCAAATTGCAGTTTTGGACCGTTCAATTTAGTCGTTCTCTGGAATAGGGCGACATTTTGGTTTTATTTTTCTTTATCGATAAATTTCTCGTAAACTACCTGTATTCTAGGAGTAAGCTCTTTTTTATTCTCTTTTTTAAAACTGACTAAAGTTACCTTAAATTAAACCTAAAATGATTTACTTTTAACTACATACCAATAATCAACAAGACAAGTTTATGGTATGTAAATGATTGGCATATATGTTATATGATATAACAAATAAAACGTACTTTTTACATTTATCATTAAACAAACAACAGCATAATAATTTGAGAAACCTCTGTGAGATTTAGGCCTACCGATTTAATACTGCTAGATCCAATCGTTACAGTTTTGTGGTTATTTATTATAGATATTATTCAGATATTTAGAAAAAAAATAAAGAAATATATGGTCAATAATATTTGGTTATTGAGATATATACAAGTCAAGTTGCGAGTAACAATCGACTTGCCTAGACAGAATTTCTCAAACTAGAAGGTCCTGTATTTTGGCAATCAATTATATAACGAGACAGTTCCTGGAATTTGCAGGTGAAACATTTATGTAAAGATGTATGTATTATAATTGAAAAACATTAGATGATATAATTTTAATACGTTCGTATTCTTGGTTGGACTTTTAATCTACACACGCACAAGAAATAATTACAATTATTTGCTAATAGTAACGTACTCCTGATATTGAGATAAAAATATTTACTATACTTTTTGATTGTCAGCGAGAATTTCAGGTCACATTGTGGTGATATAGTTATTATGTAAACAAGCCAATATTTATAGCAATTCGATATAAAAAATAAGAATAACATTTATCTATGTAGTCAAGGAAGTTTTGCTTGACTGAGAAGACTTATTCGAAATGTCTCACCATATTAAGTTACCCTATTTTATCTGACTAATATATAAAATAAAGTTAAAGATCGACAGTTTTTTTTTGTGGAGTAATCTAGGAAAAATCGAAATAATTCTGACTTTTATTTAGATATTATTTACTTTCAGTTAGATATTATTCACATGCCCATTATATACTATGCAAAGTGTTTTTGAACCAGAACTTTTGTTTTATTATGTTAAAATAAATAATTCATACTACATTTATGAAAGCGTCACGACTACGGTTTTTTACAAATCTTTTTCGTTCACTGGCACGTAGTCTGTACTTTTCTTTGATTGATTTTATTTAAATTTTAGATGTGCTGTATATATAAGTAATTATTTTCTCCTCTATTAAACTTAATACTCCTCACCTATTAAACTTATTAAGTTTAATAGGTGAGGAGTATTAAGTTAGAATAATACGAATGAACGACTTAATACCAATTGCGTAGCAGTTTTCTTACGTAGATAAAATATGAGTTAAATTGTAGATATCAGAGACCTATTTTTGAATTACGAATGCGATTTCGAAATCACCGCTGACTATTTAGTCAGCGGTGATTTGAGGTTACGGATTCCTAAACATCCAATTTTTGAAAGTCGATCGCAGAGCTGCCAACATAGATAAAGTACACACATAAAAATATAAGAGTTCGGTTCCACGCAGAATGTAGCCGCTGCCGATTATTGTCGGCTTAACCATTATGGTTTTTATATATATAATATATGCTACATTCATATATATATATGTATGTATATATTATAGGTATATAAAGGTATATATATATATATGTATATATGAATGTAATCGCTGCCGGTTATTGCCGGCTTAACCATTGCGGTTATTATATACACACACACACACACATATATATATATATATATATATATATATTATATATATATATATATATATATATATATATGCTACATTCATATATATAGACTAAACAAAAAATCAAACAAAACAAAGATAACATTTCCACAAGTATGACTTGATTACGAGTGGGTGAGGGCACTCGTAATGAAATCACACCTGTGACTAAGGCAGTCACATAAGTGATATTCAAAAATAAGAATTATTGAAAATCGGTGATTACTAGTCACATCCGTGATTTCGAAGTCGCATTCGTAATTCAAAAATAGGTCTCCTGGCTACCCAACTTCTGTTTGTATCATTCAGATTCAGATTCATTTTTATTTGCTAAACATGAGCGCATATACATTTGGAGAATATATATTGGTTGTTATAATAATATAGGTAAAGTTCATCATGTTTTACATATGTCAGCATGCAAATATTGTTTTCATGAGTTACAAAATTAATTTCCAGATAAATGAGAATGTCAATTCGACGATTTTAAGATGTTTTTTTTTATTATAAATAGTTTATGTACTAACAAAATTCTCGTCGAAACACTCACAATTAAAATAAAAACCATAATATTTCCTCAATTGTAATAATAAGCGTTCCTTTATTCTCCAATACCGATTAATATGATCCGAGTTTGTTGCACCTAGTTAGCTTCGCGATTCCTGTACTTAATCGCCATTTTATTACTATAATAGTAGAAGAAATCCATTTCCATTTCATTCTGGGATCTATAAGACCACATCTGTAACTGTAGTTAAGCGTTTTCATCAAATTGTTTCTATCGTGATTAATAATTTATCTAATAATTATTTCTATTCTATTTAGTATCAGAATAATGCGTCCTATAAAAACTTGATGAAGACGTGATAAGACTCAAACCTAGATACATTATTTATATTTTGTATAACACAAGAAAATGTTCTATTTAATAGCTACGTCGACAGCAATATCATGTAAATCACAGACAATTTAAATCAGTAACCAGTATAAATTTAGAATAATAAGAAACAATTCGAAAGCACAAACAGATTTTAGTATAATTAACAATGGAAATCTAATTCATTATTTCACCAGTCAGTAAAATACCAAAGGCACCTTTACTAGAAATCATGAGCACCGCAGCTTTTTTGCAATCTTCCTATCGGATCTTTTGATACTTAACTTTCTGATGACGTCCATTATCTCTGTCTTCGAAGCCCACTCATCAATTATCTGTATTGACACTGACAAGCAAAGAAATGAACTTCTTTCTTATACATAACTCATGTCTTCAACTTAGTTTGCACAGATGGTAGACTTTTTCCTACTTTCTAAACATTTAAGGCCATATTTTGGACAATTCACGCAATGCTTAATGTGTTGTTACTCTTTCACGTATAAATTACTGAATGAATTTTAATGAAACTTTACATTAATATATCTTACTAGCTTTTGCCCGCGACTTCGTCCGCGTGGAATAGTGACTTCCGGCAGATTTTTGGTTAACCAACAACATATTTATATTTATATTTGAATAAAGATTAATATTATTATGTTGATACAACTTAAACAAATTATTTCGACCAAATTTGGTACCATAAAAACGGTCATTGTGACTAAACCTTAAAAGATAGACATATGCCGTCGCGGACTTTTTTTTAGATCATGTATAGAGGAATAATTCTTTCATACATATTTTTTGTGTATCTTGAACCGTTTTCGCAGCGCACGCAAAGAAAGCCTTCAAAAATGAATAATTTTCCCCGTTTTTTACACATTTACCGCTCTGTCTTTGCTCCTATTGGTCATAGCGTAATGTTATTTAGCCTATAGCCTTCCTCGATAAATGGACTATCCAACAAAAAAAGAATTATTCAAATCGCACCAGTAGTTTCGGAGATTAGCGCGTTCAAACAAACAAACAAACAAACTCTTCAGCTTTATTATATTAGTATAGATATATCAGAATAACATATAGGCTACATTTCGTAAAGATATTGGTGAATTGTTTAAAAGATTACGATAAGTGTCAAGTAAATAGGAAAAAATCTACTATCTGTGCAGACGACGTCGCGGGCACTAGCTAGTATCTTGTGTCATGAAAATCTATTCAGTAACAAATATCCATAAACTTTTGCGTTTAGAGTATTAAAAAAATATTTGATCTGATTTTGGTGAAATTTTTTGTGATGCAAGGAACTGTAGTTTATATTCATTTATTATTATTTATTATTTATTTATTAGATAACAAAAAGAATACAATCCTCTCTTACACAAAGGTCCACAAAACTGTTTAAACAGTTTGTCTGTGGACTCAGCCGAGTCTCTGTATATATACGATACGATACGATATTTATACTTAAATTATTACAATGATTGACCACATTATCTACAAGATAAATAACTATCTATATACATACATAATTAAACATATATTATACATAAAATTTATTTCAATTTAAAAACGGAACCCTATGCGCACATACATACATACATATAAAACCATTTTTATATAATTTCCAGCAAGTATTTTTTTAGCAATCTTTTAAATTTGTTTTTATTTGTCTCTCTCCTAATATCCACAGGCAAACTATTTAGAACATATGGTAATCTTTTCCTTAAGGTTCTATCACCATAATAATTACTCACACTAGGCACTACATATTTACGATTTGTTATTGACCTGGTGCCATGCTTGAGTGAAACCTCAGACATCTCAATCTCCCGATTGCTATGCTGATTTATTAATAGTAAATATTTATGTTTTAAGCTGGCTGGGAGGATTTGACATATTTTAAATAATTCTCTGTAGTTGTTTTTACAATTATTTTTAGTTTTATTATTTACTAATAGCTTTAAGAATCTGATTTGTAATGCTTCAAGTTTGTATATATAGGTTTTAAAAGTCAATCCATAAGTATCAAGAGCATAATCTATGAGAGATTCCACTAAAGCTTTATATAAACATTTAAGTGTAGTAGTTAATGATTTTAGGTTTCGATATCGCGTCGGTTCGGAAATACTGTAGACGACAATTCGTTCCACAGTAGAGCGTGGCTGAAAATTCCTGGAAAAACGCACTGTGGTGGACCGCCAAGCGTCTGAAGGTGATGAGGATGAAAGTTGATAATGAATGATATTGTTATCAATATTCAAATTCAAATTCAAAATCATTTATTCAGTCTAGGCTGTTACAAGCACTTGTGAAAGTCGAAAAGCTTCGCCATCGGTTCGCAAATCTACGGCGGGAGACCTTGTACTGAGAAGAACCGGCAAGAAACTCAGCAAGGGCTGTTTTCTTTCCCTGTATTAAATAGATACAGAGTCGTCAATTTGGAAAATGACTTCAATATGGATTATTCATGAAATCACTTTCCATTACATAATATAGGAAATACAACTAATAAAAATATCATTTGAAAACATGCCTATATTAGGAATGCCGTCATACAGTTTTTAAAGAATATATTAAAATTAAATTAAAATTATAATAAATAGTACCCAGTATAGTAAAGAGCAGACTCATCTCCGCTGGCAGCACCTCAACCATGTTTTAGAGAACGTAACGACGCGCCTCACACGACACTAATATATTAAGAGACTTAACTATCAAAGGCCGGCAACGCATCTGGTGTTGCGGATTTCCATGGGCAACGGTTATCGCTTACCAGCAGGTGATCCGTTTGCTCGTTTGCTGCCCTATCCTATAAAAATAAATTTACTTGCATAGTAAATGTCAGTAACTTAAAACAAGCTATCGTAAATTAATCAGTCACGTGTAACGTAATCCTTTTTAATGCAAGGAATATACATAAAGCAATTAAGCTTAATTAAGTTGAATGTAGTGTATAGTATGAGATTAAGTGCCGACATGTCACAACGATTACCAGTTGCGCAGAAACTGTAACAATATGGTTTATGACATTGACCCCGAAATGTAAGCGTTGTATAGTACAAAATAAGATTTACTTTACTTGTTTACTACTCGTTCTACGCATTTATGACATAGTAATATTTATTTATTTTTACGATATTTAATTTCCTGAATGATTAAACACGCTTGGATGTAATTTTTGCGATATATAATTTTAATGATTCTATAATAAGTAACATTTTTGTTTTGTACCGGACATATACATATCAGATTTGTTTAATGCGATATGACTCTTGTGACGGAAATATATATTTGTTAGTTGTTTTAACTTGCATCGGAGGCTGGGTTTGCCCTTGCTGGTTGCCCTTGCTGATTTTCTTGCTGGTTCTTTCCAGTACAAGGTCTCCCGCCGTAGACTTGTGAACCAATGGCGTAGCATCTTTGACATTCAAAAGTGATTGTAAAATCCTATTTGAAGAATAAATTTTTGATTTGATATGTGACAAATAACAGGTTACAATCAAATATACAAAATAGAACACATAACACTTAAGCTAGTGTGGCTATAACCTACATACTTCATACATATATGATTTCACATATATGTATATAATGAATCATCAACAAAACCAAAATATTTATACAAAAAAGATTTTACGTGACAACGTCTTTTTCTCGGTAGAATATTTATTGATATGAATATAATTAAATTGCACAATAGGAACAAGGAATTGAATGAAAAAACTCAGTTTCTCAACTTTTGTGTCAATCTAACAATTAATCAATCAATCATAGTTTACGATAATGAAATATCAGTGTACAATTATTTACCTTTATTGTTGTAGTTGTTGTAAATGACGAATCTAAGCACTCCACATTTTCACTACAGACACAGCTGACGATACTTTAACCACACGTGTGAACTTGTATTATGACGCTTTCTTGTTTTTCCAACGCCAAGAACGTTCGAGAAAGACAAAGACAGAGACACAAGCATGCGCCGATTCAATGCGCCTAATTCTCTAGTGCTGCGCGCGCGGCAGACCGATCATAGTTGAGTGGGAGAGAGACGCAAGGCATTCGGCGGGCCTCTCTCTCGTTCGGTGACTCATCGTAACGTTACCGAGCGTTACACTTTTTCATAAATGACTCCCAGCCGCAACCTAATTTAAGACGTTGTCACGTCAAAATACACAACTTATTACCTTATATATTTGGGGATTGTAGATTCAATTGGAATAAAATAAAATATGTATAATGACATATATTTTAAATAACCACTTCACCGTTGTTTTCTATAGTATTTTATATCATTCATATAGTTTATGAAAAAGAAAACGAACAACAAGATGTATTTATGACATTATTTAAAAGGCACTCACAATTAACGCTTTACATCATCGCGGGTTATGAAACTTATTTATATTTCGGCCAATCCTTGATTAACGATAACTAAACTCTTATAGAATCCTAATGGGTTCGATGGAATTATCTGTAACACTACAAATTATGATAACCCTCTATATATACTAGTATCTTTTCAGTTCAAAACCTATACACAATACATTTATAATCAATGTGATCAATTAAACCAACCGCCAAATCATTAAATTCACATTAAAGAGAAGTGAAACATGTTTGGTAAGTTGACAACTCCCTGCGTTTTGCAAAATAACAGTACACTGAACCACGATTAAAACAGTTTCCAAAGTAATATATTAATTACACGGATCCGCAAGACGATAGCACTCTCTATTTACGAATAATATTGTACGAACTAGATACAAACTCAACTGATTCAGCCCTAGTTTACCAATTATTTGGAAGAAGGAGAAATCCATTCTGATATAAATCTGTAGATTACGCAAGCGAGTTCAGATAAGGTTCCAAGTCATTGAAATCCTCTAGGTAAATGAGAACTTGAATTTCTATGTAAACTAATTTGTGCTCCTAACATACGCCCACATTAACTTCGAATGCCTTTTCATCCTAAATATACTCAAGGGTTCTGGAGACCTATTTTTGAATTACGAATGTGACTTCGAAATCACCGATGTGACTAATAATCACCGAATTTCAATAATTCGTATTTTTGAATATCACTTATGCGACTACCTTAGTCACGGATGTGATTTCATTACGAGTGCCCTCGACCACTCGTAATCAAGTCATACTTGATATATATATAAAATAAACATAATGGTTAAGCCGGCAATAACCGGCAGCGGTTACATTCTGCGTGGAACCGATCTCTTACATTTATGTGTGTACTTTATCTATGTTGGCAGCTCTGCGATCGACTTTCAAAAATTGGATGTTATAGGAATCTGTGATCTCAAAGTCACCGCTGACTATTTCGAAATCGCATTCGTAATTCAAAAATAGGTCTCCTGGTCGTGCACAAAACTCGTTTAGCGAATAGTAACTGGGCTCTCAGCTAAATGTGTTATTTATGTGTTTTCAATGAGATCAAGAGCTTTGTTTTAAATAGGTATGTCTGGGAAATTTATATTATTGTCTATTATACAATAAATCTTTACATAATATATAAAATAAAAATATAATTAAAAAATACAACTAAACTACTGAAGCAAAACAAACGTAACGATTCATTAGTCAGAGCTGAATTTTATCTATAAAATTTACGTCAGCAGCCGACGCTAATCAGATGCAAGAATTACGATGGTCAAAAAGAGAACATCCCACATACCTACTTATTTCTATAAAATCGAGACTTACATTTTTTTCGTCAAATTGTGTAAATTTCTATTCACAGCTATTAACTCACAGCAAAAAATCATGATGTAAAGCTTTAAAGAACGCTGAAAATGCTTTTTCTCTTAAAAGACACCATTCCGGCACTAATGTCACTTTGCTCGGTACCTAACCCGTTATTTTTCTATTAACCAAAGCTATTTTTGGTGACACACTATAATTGAAAACGGCCAATAGACGTCCTCTAAAAGAAATGGCAAAAAATACTAAACTACTGTCATAAATTATAATCGGAAGCGATTAATTTACATAAAAGGCAATAAAGGAGAAGAAATAAAATGTCAGTACCCAATTATATATTGATTAAATATTCTGTAACCTGAAAACAATTTAAATACATATTCATCTATTTCGAATCAAATATATATTTGAAAATTTAAGAAATGTAAACTTTAATACATTATTAAATAAATCTGGATTGCTGTTATATAAATCGAATAAAAGTATTTTTCCATACGTCAAAAAACAGAAAATAAAGATAGACAGAAAATACATCAAAAGACTTACTTAAATTGATAGTTCAATTGTTTCACGAAAATAAAAAAAGGTTGTCGTAGAATGATATTCATGACGTCACAGCTATGTAGAAAAAAGAGCAGGTGGAGTGAAGGTGAGTGGACCTCCAAAACCACTATACTCACTGAACGTTACAGTTTCATAATCAATGTCATAAAACCGTACTTTATATTTTAATCATTATAGTAGAAAGTCACTTGTATTATAACTTGATTGTAATAATTTGATTGATAGTAATAAAATAGCTTATGGTCGTAAATTAATGAATAACGGTTGGATAGCATTCAGTGGTTACATCATTTATACATTACAAAATATATCTCGATAGATACAACAAAACTAAATATCAAAATTTCTTTAAAATAGCAATCAGTTTGTGACTTGCTCCATAACAAGGATAATGCTGTTGACGAAGGTCGAGTTTGACCGCTGTCACTAGCACACCAGACCAGAAAATATTTACAGCTTACACGGAAATCATGTCTGGCTTGTGAACACATTCCAGTTTATTTTCTATTCTAACACATAATTTTGTGTTGATAACGCAGTAATCACATATAGTGAAACTTCGAATACTGTCATTGCAACGACACCTTTATATTCAATTCAAACTGAAAAATAATAATATTTCCGAAGCTGTATTCAAAGAATTATATCACGATAATAGTATAAAAATATATCCTAAGAGACGATTCATCTAATCTAATGGTAAATTTTTCTTTTCAAGAAATGAACAACTATAATTATTAAGTAATTGATATTTAATCATTTTATCTATATATCAGTGTACTACTCTTTACATCCAAATATTAAAATTCTTGAAAAAAATATCACATTTATAGAGGAGGATTTAAAAAGGAACAAGTCATTATTTTATTCCATTAATTTAAAATGCATATTTTTCTGTTTCATGACATGCATTTAATATATTATCACACGTGATGATCGGAATTAATTTAGATTATAGTTTAAGTACTTAATTAGCGTAATGTCACTAGGTGTCAGAAGGCTATCAATTTTTAATACTCTTATATCAAAAACACTTTACGTATGCCCAACGTAACATTTAAAATATTATTAAATCTAGAAATATTAGAGTATATGCGTAATACTTGTCGGAACTTTATTAACGAAGAAGAAAAATTTATTAAAAAAGAAGATGAAGAAAGTATACCACTTCCTTCTATAGAACTAGCGTTGACTGGGCACAGTATAAAATCGGCAGTGATTCCACTTGTGTATGAATGCTTATCAGCAACCAAGGCTATTGTTTTTTTGTGTAACTTTTGTGAAATAAAACAGCCTATCGATAAATATTCGACAACACTATTACTTCTATGCGTTTATTTCCACGTCACTGATCAACAAGATTAAAGTAAAGGCTTAGACGGCTTCGCTCTCAAAGAACTTTGTATATTATATTTATTTAACAAGACCCTGGCTTCCGCAACCATGAATTAAAATTCTTTTACCCAATTAAAGATTCGATTTTCAAAAAAATGCTTTGAATGGTGAAATTAAGACTTGTTGTGTGTTTCTAAATATATACAATCCTAATTGTCTATGTAGTAATTGAAAACAAGTCTAAATCTAGTTCAGTAATTAATCTGTTATAACCTACAATATTTTGAATTTGTATGAACAAATGGTGTGATAAGCTGTGGTCGTTTCCACATGCATGCATTTCATTCAGTCCTTGTCATTTCAAGTTAAATACAAAACGTCATTTGGTTCAAGTTGAATATCTAGGGGTAATAAGTATTATTTTTTGCTTTGATTCCTGTAACATTCTTATTATTTTTATTTTCACTCCTTAGTTTTCTACCTTAGTGTTTAGAGAAAACCCGTAATATTAAAAACTTCAAAACATCTGTTTAATCATTAGCCGTGTATAATTTGTTAATTTGGCAAGTTCGCCTAATTTCATGTTTCCTAACAGTTAATTAAATTTATTTTTTGAACATGTAGTGTGATTTGGATCTAGTAAATGTCTCGTATTTTAAAGAGTCTTCTAAATATTTATTTTGTGAGTATCAATTTTTCCGCTCCAAGCTTCTCCTTTGTTCGGAAAAAGGGAAATCCTTTTTACGTGTGAATACTCTTCTTATTGTTAATATATTATGTTCAAACTAATAATAAAACCTGCATAAATTTAAAGCCTCAGTAGTCCGATCCGCGATTCTATGTAGGAGAAGGGAGGGGAAATGTAAAATGCCAAACATGCGGAAATTCTGCCAGCGCTTTTCTGCTTCACCAAAAAGTAAACAATAATCTTATTATTTGGTAAACAAGTACCATCTACCGAATGCTAAGGATACTTTTAATCAAGATTAATTGATTTTATTTAACATTTTTGTTGCAAATATTCTCGCGTGATACCTTATAACAATAAACTCAAAAACTGAATACCTAAGAGAAACTAATTCTAAAAATAAGAAAGATATTATTATTATGCAATTTTTGTTCCAAAAATCATCCCACTATGAAAGTTATTTTATTTTATTGTTTGAAAAACGTTGAATCCCGAATATGTAAAAGCATCGGGTAGTACAGTACAACATAGATATATCAGTACAACCGACATTAAAACTGTCAAATTTGGTAATTTCAAAAAGCATATTTTTTATTGTCACTTCCGCATCGCTTTCTTGCTGCTAGCATCCATTTTTTGATGTCATAATAAAAATCTATTTTCACTCATCTCGTTTGCGTATGGTTTGGGAAGGGTTAACATATTTGGGAGTTTGAATGACCACCACCGGAGTTTGGAGCATACGGCCGCATGTTTGGGGAATTTGGAGATCCTCCGTTTTCTGCGGGCTTGATCAATGGCTATTGTGATAAGCGCGATGCTGATCAACTACTGCATACTTATCCTAGATAGATAAGAATATCAATATACGTGCAGTGGTTATAATTTTAGATTAATCTACACTAATATTATATAGAGGAAAGATTTGTATTTTTGTATGTAACGAATAAACTCAAAAAGTACTGGACCGATCTTAATAATTCTTTTTTCATTAGAAAGTTACATTATCACTGGGTAACATAGGCTATATTTGGTACTAGATTACTATAGAAATCTTTAAAAATTCTTATTAAAACCAACCGACGGTGTAAAAAAATTAGCCATAAAATGTCTTTCATCGCATATGCTGCGAAGAGTAATTTATTATATACAACAATCATAGTTTTTCTGTAGTGTATTTACTGTCAGCATTGCACCCGTGCGAAGCCGGGGCGGGTCGCTATAGTTTATATTTAACCTTTTTCATTCAGCTATGTCACTCCTCTTTACAGCAACGAAATCTTATAAAATGTTTATAAATGTAACTTCGCAGTTAAGTGTCACCTCTTTTACCCATTTCGCCAACGTGTCACATGATATTTTTACTCAGCCTGAGGCGACGGTGGTGTATGGTGGTTGCGGATCTACAATATACGTGGCAATCATTATGCTGGATGTGGCTCGTAAACGTAAACGTAAGTGTAATTATATAGTACAGTCCTCTACATACGTGCACTGAAATGTTTTCTGTTATTATCTGTGTTCAAAACAAACTTGAAAACAACAAGTCTCTTTGCATCTTTCTGCTGACAACGATCTCACTTAGAACAATTTTAACGTAGTACGCGTTACGTCAACTTAATTCAAATAAAGAGACTTGCGATTGGTAGTTACACAGTAAAATAGAAAAAATGGTCGTGAGACAGCTTGATTCTACGAACTCATTTTAAAAATAGAACTAAGAATTAAAAAAAATGACAAACAGAAAATAATTTATTTAAAATAATTTATATCATAGATTTATCAAAATTCATTTTTATTTGAATTAAATGTATACAATGTAATTAAATTTATGAATAAAAGTTTTGGCATATAATTTAAGGCAATGGAATGAGAAATAGAATATTGAATATTCTATATGTTAATAGGTACTAAGCAAATGTTAAAAATATTCTATTGTAAAATATATTATTACAGTTGTGTAGAAAAAATATATACTACTAAATATATACTACATAGTATAAAACAAAGTCGCTATCCGCCGTCAGTCTGTCCCTATGTATGCTTAGATCTTTAAAAATTCGTAACGGATTTTGATGCGGTTTTAATAGATAGAGTGATTCTTAAGGAAGGTTTATATGTATAATACATGCATAATATGGTAGAGAAACACTGATTAATTTAGAGGTTTCTAATCTGATGTACCAAGAAAATTATCTATGAAATAAGTAGGAACAAAGAACTGCCACTTTACAATTCTTTTTGACAGGATGAAATCTGTCGGGTCCGCTAGTATAGTATACTTCACTCAATCATACAGGCACGAGATTTATCACTTCTTGTTTCTTTCCAACATCGATGTAGAAAGGTATCATTACAAATTTTCTTTTGATACCGTTATCGCATTCATCGCAGCTCAAGACACGTACCTTCGTAACTCTTGCGATTGGATTACTTTTATTTTACATCGCAAATACAATTTCCTGCTTTGATGTAAAGAGCTACGGAAGTTATCCTATAATTTTATGATTTATTTTTTTACTTCTATGTTTCAACATAAAAGAGGGAACGATATTTTTGTATCTCTGCACGCTATAATTTTCCTTTCAACGAGACATTTCGTCACCGAGACCATAATAAAATACAAATAAATGACTTGGAAATATTTACAGATTTCATCAAATTCTTTAAAAATAAACTTAATCTACAAATTTTCTTTTATTTTTTTTTATAATCTGGTTATTGAATAATGATTAAAAAATAGCCGTCAGAGGAAGTATATTCTATATCCCAAGTCTAGAATTTGCACTCAAATAAAGCATAAAAAAGTGCTCCTTAAACTTAGTAACATTTCGATACAGTTCCTGAGATCCCTCCAATTTATTAAAATAATAATTTATCTACAACACACATCACGCTTACCCAATTAATGATATCATACTTGTCATCTACTAACAATAATTCTTCCATATCTAATAGAATAACATTATTTTCTTTTGTATTCATTTAAATTATAGTTTTTTTTTTATAGAAAATTGTGGTAAATTTTTGGTTTTGTTTTATAACTAGTCTACGTATTGATACTAATGGGATTTGTTGTGGAGGCTGGGGGAGGCTACTAGTGATTATAGGTGGTTTTCTGGTTAAATGCTGGAAATATGAATGTTGGCGACTAGCTGACACATTGCTTTTAGGATAGTTTAGATATAAGTACTCTATGTTTTGATACCTTTTCGTGTGCTCGGTTGCCTAGTTACGGTTATTATTAAGAACTAGCTTGAATTCGGTTTGTACATTTTCGCAATATATTATTATATTTACATCTTCGTGTTTCTATCATATCTCCATACACACATCCATACACACATATACAGTCCACTCGCAGTAGCTATCATTTTGGTCCTTCGAGCCGGGTAGACCATTATTTTCGTTTTTGGTTTTTACCATTGTTTGATATTTTATTGGCTTATCATTTTCGTGTCGATATTTTTTGTCGTCAACATCCATACATACATATACAGTCCACTCGCAGTAGCTATCAATGAAATTATGCAATAAACAATACATAACATTCAAGTCAAATATACTTTATGGCGTCTTACTATTGTTAAAATCTTAATGATTATACGCAGTGATTGTAATGTTAATATGCGATTCTACTTCACATGTTTGAGGTTATACCTACCATGATAATAGATTGCGCATTTGACTACCGTCTCTTTGTTTGTTTGTGACATTATCCAATAGATGGCAGCACAGTGAGCCACGTGGCGAAAGTTGCACATTTGATTTTAAAAGTTGTAATAAATTAGATATGACTTGGTTGGGATCAGTATTCAGTCAGTCGGGAAAAGTGCAAGTCATAAAAGTTACGCTAGTATTCCATTGCTTTAAATAATTAAGCCGTTATTTATAGAAGGTGTTCATATTGTTGACAACACTATTAAGATTGTTATTCATTACAACTGAACAAATCGTTCTCCTAATTAAAAAATCACTGAACAATGTGATAATGTGCTTTACTTCATTAAGAGCTACTTTAGATATGAGACCTGCAGATAATTACGTATAATTACTAATCCATTATAATTTGCAATACCATTAAATTGATACGAAATTGTGGTGAAAATTGTCGCAAACTTACATACATAACTGTGGTGAACATTTATAGCTGTGATTCTTATATGGCGCTGGTTGGCTTGTATTTCGTTATGTTAATTAAGTTGCCCTAAGTATTGATAATAAAACTTTGTAGGTACGCAGGAAAATGGTAGGGTTCAATTTAACTTCGCGTCTTATAATAACCTTAAATTCCGTCTTTTAAACCTTGAATTTGCGATTAATATTATTAGTATTAATACTGTACGCGGTAAAAACGTTACACCAGCTATATACGGTAAACTAATGTAGAAAAGCAGAATAATTTATATTCATAAAACATAAATCTAGTATTGATCATTAGTAATAGTATTCATAAAACTATTTTGCTAGTTTTTTGAACTGCCAAATACTATGTACATATATATATAGTCTTATTGTTCCCAAGGAACCTTCCTTACATGATTAAAAATAAAAAAAATTGATTGTAACAACTTATACTTTATAAAATCCAAAACCTTTATCTTTGATATACTTACATAAATAAGTTCAAAGAACAAATATACAAATTTATGCAATAATTACTCATGGTTCGCACCAATTTTATTCTCCATGGATCATATTTAAGAAGTTGCGAGGCAACGACGGTTTAATTAAGGCGACTTTATATTTGATTTGTTTGATAAATTACCTTTATACTGACTTAACTCTAATAATTCCTAATATTATTAAATATCGAAATGATTCTTTGCAGATAATTAGTTACTTCAGAAATCTTTCCAAAAGAGCTACTAAGTTGGACAAAATTAGACAGACAGAATCAGATGAATGCTTTTTAGAGACTGAAAATGATTTGAATTTAGAAAATGTACATTGTCACGGAATGTTTCAATTATTAAGTAACAAGTTTCGTTTTAAATCCGAATCATTTTAATCATAAGTTGTACGTAGATGAAAAGCAAAAGGGTATTCGAACACTTGAGCGCTTAATCAATATCTCTAATGATAAACGCAATTTTATAATCATAATGATATCTATATACTCACAAATATTTTATAACCAAGTAATTTGTCTCGTTGAATGCCCCAATCTCTAAAACTTTAATTAGAAATATTTTTAGAATATTACGTTACGACGGCGTTATGAAACATATTGAAACGTCAAATGTTTGTGTGTAATTATTTGTTACTTTTCTGTTTTCAATCAGAAATGATTTCCTGCACGCATAAATATGTATATGTAATAAAAAAATATTTCAAAATACAATTAAGTTTATCATCTGAACGTCCTTAAATAGAGTAACATGATAAATATTGTTATTTTTTTTTTATGTGATATATTTACAAACAAGCTGCTGGCAAGCCGTTACAGTCGCTTATAGTATACCTGGTTGTTATGAAATAGAAATAAATAATAATAATATATCATAATAGCAATATATCGATATACTACTGTTCTGCATTTAACAATATTTAAAATAAGAAAATAATGTTATTTAAAAAAAACATTAATGTGCTTCAAAACTAAAACTAAAACCTCTGTGTAACTTAAAGAAAAATGTGAAATTTTAATACTAATTAAGGTCCAACTATTTAGGTCGACAGATCGAACTCGGGTGGATAGTGTTCGGGAAAATACATAACATATTCTCTGCCCATCTATCGTAGCGACTTAAGTCTTTGATTCGTGAGTGTTGCCAGTGATATATGAAAACGAAACTTGGCCACTCACCGTGGGATTCCTAAGAGACTGCCTGACAGACTTAAAGTCACCCATAGGGGAATTGGGAGTGCTATGCTCAGGGTTTCTCTGTATGATCGTGTCAAAAATGATGAAATCCGCAGAAGAACCAGGGTCAGCGATATAGCCCGAAGAATTGTGAAACTTAAGTACCAGTGAGGGGGAGGGGCATAATGCTCGACAGATTGAAAGTGGGGTGGAAAGGTCCTCAGGTGGCAGCTGATATATCAAACACCGCAGCGGTGCTAGGCCTGCCACAAGCTCGGAAAACAATTTGGTGAGAATCGCAGGAAGGTGCAGAATAACAGCAACGCAGTATTAACTAGTGTGGAAATTTTAGGTTCAAAGTGAACGTCAACTGAATACATATTTTCATGACTTCAAAACAAGAGTCTTAAATGAGTTTTTACATACTAAAGACGGATACTTTTGGAGATTCTGGCAGCTAGGTGCTAGGCCTGCCACAAGCTCGGAAAACAATTTGGTGAGAATCGCAGGAAGGTGCAGAATAACAGCAACGCAGTATTAACTAGTGTGGAAATTTTAGGTTCAAAGTGAACGTCAACTGAATACATATTATCATGACTTCAAAACAAGAGTCTTAAATGAGTTTTTACATACTAAAGACGGATACTTTTGGAGATTCTGGCAGCTAGGTGCTAGGCCTGCCACAAGCTCGGAAAACAATTTGGTGAGAATCGCAGGAAGGTGCAGAATAACAGCAACGCAGTATTAACTAGTGTGGAAATTTTAGGTTCAAAGTGAACGTCAACTGAATACATATTATCATGACTTCAAAACAAGAGTCTTAAATGAGTTTTTACATACTAAAGACGGATACTTTTGGAGATTCTGGCAGCTAGGTGCTAGGCCTGCCACAAGCTCGGAAAACAATTTGGTGAGAATCGCAGGAAGGTGCAGAATAACAGCAACGCAGTATTAACTAGTGTGGAAATTTTAGGTTCAAAGTGAACGTCAACTGAATACATATTTTCATCAAACTTCAAAGCAAAAATCTTAAATGAGTTTTTACATACTAAAGACGGATACTTTTGGAGATTCTGGCAGCTAAGGATAGTTTGACCCTGTTTTTTTTTACGCGATACGTATTCATACCCGATGGTCTATTCTATTACCGGGAAGGCGGATAGTGTTGGCAGATGATCAGCAAAACCAACATCTAAAAATAAAGCAATTAGTCCCTTGCAATGTCAATGTAATGCCTTGAAATCCCTTGCATGTTATAACTTAAATTTTGTTATGACCAAGTACATTTTTTATTACACCACCACATTGCTAGCCATGCGTGAGACTTTATCGTTGCCCGCTCTTTTTTTCAAAAGGCCACATATTTCATGAGCCGACCTGCTTCCCTCTCAGCGGTGAATTAGGAGCTTTTGTGGGAATAATACTTTATAAGCAACCCTAAATAAAATTCGCACTGTTCTTTCCCCTTTAACGTCGACGAGAACACTTTTCGCGATACTTATAATTTTCGTAAATTCCTGCAGTAAAATAATTTAATAGTTAGTAAATGTATATGCTTGACTCCTGCATCTCATTATAACATTAATTGTTTACTTAAATTTACAACATTTTATTAATCTGTAGTCGAGAATTCATTGTTATTATTTGTTGTTTATTTCCCCGCACCGCAACCAATTTGAATGTAGTGTCGAATTTATATATTTACCATAATAATACTTTGGTATATATTCGCGTACTATATAATTATACCTAGTAGGGAGTATTCCGTTTCTCAAACAGGCATTTACGTATTCGCCACATAAGTTCAATTACACATTTCAACACTACCTCTTTCTTTAAAAGTGCCCGAACATATCGTATTCACTTACGCGTACATTGCGTTCTACAACGTAATAGTACATTGCTTGCTAAATATATTTATATTGTAACACATTTTTATTTGTACTTTCTGTATTGCACTAATATATATCTATATTGTTGTATTTTCTACGAATAATAAATTAATTTAACATCGCTTCACGAATATATATTTAGGTTAAAATGGTTACTGGCAAAACTAATATTTCTGAAGATGATATATCCGATGAGGAAAGTATCATTAGTTTGTCATAACGTGATGCATATTTTGCACGTATACAACAAATTTATAAGTTAGATAAATCTGCAAACGAAAGTGAAACTTCAAAAGAAATTTTTCTTTATAATGTAATAAGCATTGATAGTTTATTTACGAAGTACGAAAATATTTTAGATCAGTTTAACAGTGCACAGTTAAAATTAAATCCAAAATTTAAAATTAACTTTCAATCATGGAACTCTTTTGAGGAAATTTATTGTTTCTGTAAACGCATTCAACAAAAGTTCTCTGATTCTGATTCAGTGAACACATCATCTTGTGATATTAAATCAGATGTTATTTCAAAATATTACCCCAAGTTACCGAGAATCGAGTTAATGTCTTTTAATGGGGATATTTGTAACTGGCCGTTATTTTATGAGCAGTTTAAACGGGTTATACACAACAATCCGTCTTTGACCGACAGCGAGAAAGTTGTGTATCTTCTAGGAATATTAACTGACAGCGCAAGAAACATACTCGTATGATTCCCACTGGCGAAAATTACTCTGTCATATGGCAAACACTTATTGATAAATATGACGATCCTCGTTCGCTTGTCGCAGCGTATTTAAACCAGTTATTAAACTTTAAGCCTATTCTTGCTAATAATGTTGTGCACGACGCACACTTATTCTTCGGGGTTGGAGGCACGTCGGCACACTTCAATGCTGGGGTTGGTGAAGGATTCGAACGGTGCGTTGCGGCCCGGTGGTGGTTGCAGGAAGAAATGAGAAGCCAGTTTTCTTGGTTCGGTCGGCCAGCAGGGTCTTCAGGAGCTTTCTGTTCGGTGATGGGCAGTCGTCCGCTTCAGTAGGAGGTCCCCGTCGTAATCCGTATCGACCCTGGGGAGTCCTGCAATTTATTCCAGAGAAAATCCCTACCAAAAAATGGGATTTTCGAGACCCCCTGGCGAGGTCTTACCGTACAGAAAGCACCTGTCGAACCCCATTTTGCCCTTTATTTTACTATTATTCTTACAATAAATTCTTATTATTACTTTGTTCCCTTATTTTCATCCCTTTCATACATAGGTAATCTGCAGGGGCTTATTTTCCTCTTTATTCTGCCGTTTCAAGTACAACTATATGTTATATAGTCCTCGAGATATACTCGATAATACGTCGGAGAGGGTGAATTTTCATCCCTATTTTTGGCTTAATTTACCCCTACAAATTACCTATAAGCTTTAAGTCCTTCCCCTTTGGGGCAAACATTCGGAGTGTATATCCGATACTATATCTTAACTCGCTACCACTGAGAATGCTCTGTGATATACATATATATGCACTTTAATCGGCGTGCGATAGGACATTAATTCGACATTTCCATACATTTCGTGATTTCTCAGTGGCCGCTCGTTTACAATTTTATAATTATTGTGCCCTATTTACTTGTAATATTGTTCATTTAATGCGTTTACATATAGTATGCCCTAATTCAATAACAATTTCCCTATATCTCTCATACTTTTTCCACAAAACTCATTTGTTTACATTCTTACGCTACTGTCCTTATCTAAGGAATTTCAGGAAGTATTATGCAATATATATACCTATCTTACATACTATATGTAGTCTTATCACTAAGGAACCTATTCTATGTTTATTTATTCATTTCCTAAGCTACGTTTATCTTTATTTCTTATCTATGCTTAGTACTATTCTTAACTATCTTATATATGTAATACATTTCTATCAATTAATTATATTCTACGTAATTATTTATTTATTTAACTATTCTATCCTATTCTATCCCGAACAAATGTCGTTAACCTATATTTATTATTAATCATTTTAATTAGTCAGTGAGGCACTAAAACAATTAAAATTGTCTGATTTATCGGATTTTATATTATTGCACCTCGCTTTAACAAAATTGGACAAAGAAACAATTAAATCCTTTGAAGTGTATTACAGTACAGAAAAAAATCCTACATACAAAAACTTAATTGATTTTATAAGAAGTCAGTCTAAGGTTTTATAACGCACTGGTAATATAACTATACACTTCTATATACTTCTAGACCTGCAAGCGGCGGCGTCTGAGCCGTCGCCTCCCTTGTCAACCCCTAAACGGCAGCCTTCTGCTTAGCCATGATTAGGTTCTTGTCAATACTGGCCGGTCCCACTTTGGAGATTCGTGCCTTCTTCTAGCGCATATGCCCTCACCATGGGGTAGCGCTAACCGTGCCTCTCCTGAGGTGCGGCCCTCTCGTCAATAAAGCCAGTAGGGTCAATAGGACCAAAGGCTAGGCTGAGTTTAGTCGGTAGGTCTGTGTAGTCGAGCCGTCTCGACAGTACCAGGAGTCCGACATAATCAACGCATCCCTGCTTGCCTGTTGCGTTGGTATCCATGATGGATTCTCAGCCTCCTCTCCTGAGGAAAAAAAAAAGAGCGATTCTCTATCGCAATTTATAAATTATATACTTTATACAGGCAGTAACTTACAGAATTAAATCTTTAATATATTAATAAATGTTCGTCTTTATCCTATTGCATTTTTTGCCGACATAAAACAAATGTATTTATGTATTTATCAAAATTCACATCATCGCAAATTTCAACGCATTTTATTTCGTTTTGAAGAGTCGGACCCTATCGACACTTACGAATATAATCGTGTTTGTTTCGGTCTTTGTTCTTCTCCGTATCTTGCGCTGAGAACATTAAGACAACTCGCCAACGACGAGCGGTCCAATTTTCCTATGATTGCAGACGTGTTAGATCGGGACACTTACATGGATGACCTGGGATCTTCAACCACTTCTATCGAAGCAGCTGTACAGATCGCAGATCAATTAATCGCTCTGTGCAAAGCCGGTGGGTTTGAACTAGTTAAGTGGACTAAGTAACTCCCCCGAGCTCTTGTCTACCGCTACGGCGCGTTTATACGACGTCTTAGGACTCGTAGGCCTAATTATTGTTTTTACAAAATTATTAATTAAAGAAATATGGTTGTTGAAGTCTGATTGGGACGATGAAGCACCACCGCACATTTTAAATTCTTGGCATCAATTTCTCCAGGAGTTACCATTAATTTCAAATATAAAATTTCCACGCCATCTTGGTGTTAAATGTAACGCAAAATTATTTCTATTAGCGTTCGTCGACGCAAGTGAAAAGGCATACGGCAGCGTAATATATGCGTATGTTTTGACGAATAACGAACGTCCCGTGGTGCGTCTTATTTGTTCAAAGTCACGCGTTTCGCCGGTTAAGTTTGTCACTATAGCTAGACTAGAATTGTGTGCTACGGTTCTCATGGCGGGACTGTTACGCGTAGTATACGATACCTTGTCTAAAAAGCATAATATTGAAAAGGTTTTCGCCTTTTCCGACTCTGAAGTTGCACTAAGTTGGGTGCATAGTTCTCCGCATAGATTCAACACCTTTGTCGCTAATAGAATTGCACAGGTTCAGTCTTTGTTTTCACCAGATAATTTTTATTTTATTCCGGGTTCGCGAAACCCCGCCGACTGTTTGTCACGTGGGCTTCTTCCTTCTCGCTTATTAGATCATGAACTTTGGTTTCATGGTCCGGCATGGGCGTCTATGCTTATCTCCGACTGGCCGATTGTTGAATTTAATCCGCATTTTAATAAAATATCGGAAGAAAAAACTATTAGTCATGTAGTCGTCGAAAAAAATAACGAAAACATCCTATGGACAATAGGATGTTTTTGTTATTTTTTTCGTGAAAATTTTTCAACCTGGTCGAAACTCTTACGTAGTTTAGTGTATATCTATAGATTTCTTTAAAAACTTCCCCGAAATAAATATATTACCGCAAATGATCTTGAATTTATTGAAATTAAGTTATTGAAAAAAGCATCCTGTGTTGTTGCCCAAATCAGGACATATAATATATATTTATCACAATCAGCATTTACATGCTGGTCCACAACTCTTACTTGGAATTTTACGAGTACGTAGTAAACATTGGATTTTATCTGCGCGCAATGCAGTGCGTAAACGCATAAATAAATGTGTGAATTGTTTTAAGGTATATGGGAGATTTGCCTAGTGCTCGGTTGGAAAAATCTAAAGCTTTCTTACATACAGGGATTGATTACGCAGGGCCGTTTTATATCACTATGAGTCGTAAAAGTGGTGCTCAGAGCCAGAAGGCGTACCTTTGGTAGGACTTCAATGTAACTTAAAACTGCAAAATAACAGAACTAGCATTGATTTACTTCAGTTTGAAGATATAACATTGATGAGTGGTTACCCTAACTTTACATGTTATGTAAAATTGACGCGAATAACCGAATTAATTCTTCACACCTATTGGTCTTGCGCTATTGGTGTCCAGCGCTATTCTGTGATCTTCGCTAAATCCTTGACCTATTCTGTGGTGAGGCCTATGCCACTGGATGACCTTTCTGTCTCAGCGCGTCGGTCAGTTTTAACTGCCTAGGACCAGTAAAATTTAACAAAGTGTACCTAAAGTTTATCTAATATAAATATGAATGTCTCAATTGAAATCAGATAATATATGTATTCTAATTAAATAAAAACTCAGATACTCAGATCTAAGGAATACAACGTTTTACTTAATGATTTAAATTGGCTAGTGCAAATTTATGATTCTTAAGATCCATATCAGGATCTCAACTAGGGATAAGAAAAATATATATTTTACGTAAATTTCTTATGTTTCTAAGACTGATATCAAAAGTTTCATCTGTAAAGAGATCTCGTTAAATTTCCATTTTGGTGAAAGAACAAGAAGGATTTAGAATATTTACAAAGTAAATTCGTAGGGCAACTGTATAATAATATGTATTAAAAAAAAATCCTATAATTTCGACAAAATTCAATTAGCCATCCCGTGTAACGGATCTCATCACTGCGAATCCTTGCATTCATAAAAGCGAAACGACCAGTCAAGCCGTGTTTAATTTCCTGGCGGCTAATTGCCGAGAAGTTCTGGGTAGCCGTAAAATGCGGCTTGAGGTCACACAGGCAATGAGGGATCTCCGACTCCGGGTGTCGTGTAAACATGAAGGCTAGTAGTGCATTATTGTTTTCACTTAAATAAAGCTGGAAAAAATACACTTCTAATTATATCACGCTCATAGGTATAGTCCTAACAAAGACAGAATATCAAAGAAGTAAATATTATAGAATACAAGTGTATGCACAAAAGACCAATAAATTATGGACTGCATGAGAAATTATATATGTGGCAAGAAAGTAATTCTTCACGTGACAAATATTATGCAACCGTTTTACGCATACCCTTGATAAGAATTGAATAATAAAATAAGCATGCAACAAATGTTACTAATATTATGTGAAGAGCAGAGTCTTCTGACACAAGTATGTTTATACTTAAAAAAAATAGTCCTACTATTAGGATTTTTTTTTGTTCCCCTGAGGAAAGTACATTAAATTGCATATCTCAGCTGTGGCGAGCTGGCGGGTCTGTTCCTCTCTCTCTCTCTCTCCTCCCCAGAAGAGGGAGGCCTACCCACTAAAAACCTCAGGGATGGCCTTCTTCAGGCATGTAGCAAAGTAAACAAGGATAATACATCTAACAATTTTAGAAGTAGTAATTCATCATACGAGTTGAAAATGAAGCCGTATAAATCACTCTGATATTAATATGTTCTGTTATCAGGCATATTGTTAGTGATAAATAAGGATTTTAATCAAATTAGCACCAATTATAAACTTATTAATATTAAGTCTTTGATGGACTTAAAGCTTAGTAACGAATTATAAGTTTGCTTGCTTGCTTTCTGTTGCTCAAATATATAATTGGCGTATCTGTATCAAGTTACTGTGCTTTCAGGTCAATTTCATTATTTTTACCGAAAACGCAAGGAATAATATCATTTTTATGTTGTTTTTATACTACATACCACGACTTACGCCGATCATTGAGTCGCGTGTCCTCGCCACACTTTCGAGAAATACAATAATAATAAGACTTAAAGTAAATAAAATATTACCTTAAACTATCTCGGCTCATATCGCGATATAGCTTCAAGTGAGCTGTTTAAGTTGCGAATCGTTTTCGAATTCGAATATGGGACATCTTACTGGAATCTTCTCTAACGTCACAGTTTAATTTAACGATTCTGTCGTTTATTCGTTGTTCTTTTAATATAATTCCATAAGGCAAAAAGCAAAGGTCAAGTAACGCGCACAGTCCAGTGTGATAGGTACGTGCCGTTATTTCCCTCTAATAATGTATCACCAGCTTGCGTTGCCTGGCGTGGATTAGGACGAAATACAGCCAAAATTACATCTTGGCTGCTGCGACAAATCACAATAGGAATTAGGTTTTCAAGCATAGTTGATATTCCTCCGAAATAGTACGGGTGTTTATGGAGTGCTAACTACCAAGCATTTGCTCACAGTGTTTGTTCGACACGTTCCCAAATTCATGTATTGTTTCTCGAAAAATGCTCGATTTGGCGACGCCTCTTAATAATCAATACATATGGCGCATTTCAAATAATCATACAAAACGTCTCTGAATAACACACACAAAAGGAATAATCGAAATTTAAATTGTAACAATACTTGATGACCGCGATTTTGCAAGTTTATCACTAAGGCTATATTACTATGCTAACGCAGAAGCTCTATTTTGACAGAAATTTTAAGACTCAAAATGTTATTATAACTTGCAGAGACATGCTGACGTCAACCATTTTATTCAATTAAACTGAGGAATACCATTTATATCTTTATTAATCTTGTGACTTCTTTACACAACAAATATATCATGTAAGGAAGGAACCAATATAAAAAAGTTCTTAATTAACAGTAAACATTTATAAATTATGGAAAACTGTCTCTGTACCCAGGAAATCGTTTCCAAGTGCGGGGGCGGAATTCATTAATATTAATAATTAGGAGTGACTCCACAAATTTCCTCAACCCTAGTCTTATCTTTTATAATTATCTTATATTTAAGCAGATTGATTAATGCCGGAGTCCCCAACATTAATGGACACTAAGTGGCCTATCGAATCGTTTGGTTGGCTATTTTGATGAAGCCTTTTGCAGCGACTGTAATTGGAAACTGTAATTGGAAATTAAGTCTAGTAATATTAGTCTAGTAATACCACCACAACCAAGTTAGTTAGTTAGTTTGGCTGGGCTCCACCGCACTTAGCCTCACGATTGGGCCATTGTGCGTATGATAGAAGGCTCCTGCCTCCTTCCTACTCCATCCATCCCAGTTCCTCCCAGAACGCTAGCAGCCTCTATGGGCTGCTGCATGCTTCTGGCAGAGACGCCGGGGAATGGAGAAGTTTCTCCCGTTGGTCGGCCACACTTGCACATTCCATAAGAACATGCTGTGGCGTTTCCTCAGCCTCCATGCACCCTCTGCACAGGGGGCTGTCTGTTATACCTATTGTGTACAGGTGTTTGTTTAAAAGGCAATGTCCGGTTATGGTGGCTATGACCTTTCGGATCTTGTCTCTCTTTAGTTTGATAAGGGAACGGGCAAGCTTCTTGGAAGGTACCGGGACTGCTTCCTTCGTTCGCTTGCACCCCTCCTTAGTTGTCCATTCCACCACCACACCACACACACCACAACCAAGTATCACGGTGTATATGTCACACTCCAGAACCATCTAGGCAGCTCGATTGATGTGACTTACAGCCAAAATCTTGTCATTTGTCACAGCCTAGGTTCTTAGTGAGAGTGACCGCTCCTCAAGCAACGGTGCTCGCTAGCTCATAGAAAACAATATCTACGGTAGACGTGGCACGGAAAGCCAAAGAAAATCCAGCCATGTAATGAATCGGACCTACTCAGGCCGGTGCAAAAGGCTGATGGGAAACAACTTTTGGGAAACTTGGGGACCTTGAAGCTTCTGCGTTAAATCATTGAGAGGATTTGTTGGGAAATGTCTGGGGCTCTGATATTTTCTTAATAAGTAATGGTAGCGGTGTATATTACAACCTCTTGCATGAGAGGGTTGGAATGCTCCTCTGTGGTATTGAAAAATTTGAGGACACATTTAATTTATTCTTTTCATAATATAATACTGTGGTTATTTACTATTCTGAATTTTTAATAACGCTACTATACTTTTTAATGTATGTGTTTGTATCAGACTACCGATATACGTAGACGTGTTAAGTGTACGAAAGTAAACTTTAGCGTACCTTAATAAGGTAAAGGTAAACTTACTTATTCCACTCTACGGTATTTAAATAAAAAAAGGATTCTAAATCTTTCACCGTCCAGAAAACAGATAAGAAAATTTTGTTTGTACAGTATATTTGGGCACAACTTGGCGTTTTTCTTTGTGGTTGTTACCAAGATTGGTGAACCGTAATAACATTAAATAACACAAAACAGAAAAAGGGAGAAATTATTATTTTTTAATATGAAGTATATAGTTGTGGAATCTGGCACAACAAATGGCAACGCATCTGTGACTCCTCTGGTGTTGCGAACGATTATCGCTTATCATCAGGTGATCCGTTTGCTCGTTTGCTGCACTTTTTTTTTTTTTTATCCTATAAAAAAATATCAGCTTTTGGATAACGTTGCATTATTTATTTATTACTAGAAAATTATACTCTAGCATCATATTGAGAATACTGATCGGGACTCTCTCGATAAAAATACTAGATTCAGCAAATAAATCACATATTATCTGCTCATGAATCCGCAAACATACGAAAACGCTCAGCGAATCTCATAAAATATAATATTCCAAAGTCGGAACGTGGTAGAATATGCCTATTTATTTATTGCATGGTCTGTTGCCCTTTTTTATCTAAATCTAGAATTTATTTGCCTTAGGTAAGTTTACGATTGCTACTGCAATAATAATATACCTTCTGTTGATAATGAAAATATTGAAAGATACATCTGTGTATACAAATGTTCATTAAAACGAATCATTATATACATTTACGATACTAATCTTGCAATTATATGTGCAACTTAGTATTCTCTAAAGTCGCACACCTAACGTAACTTTATGAAGAGGAATAATTATTAGGTTATTTTTAGGTTAGATCAAATTAACATCATAGCGTATCAACTCATTCTCTAAATTTGATCATATCCCAGATTAATACTAATAAAGTCAATGAAAATAAAGAAACTTAAGCTCAATTCCGAAATAGGCGCCAATAGATAAAACACAAAGGCAGTAATCATCAGAATAATATTTTATACATTTAACCAACTTCACCTAAAGTTGCAGCTTCAATTCACATTGGATCAGTGACTTAGGTGACCGCTAATCCTTTTTTTATAAGCACGTTGAAGTTAATCACATAAATTCGGGAATTAACGTGATAAATATCCGATATTTCGATTGAATAACACCCACCGAAATCTGGAACTCGCTCTCTATATATTCTATAAATAATTCTTGTTTACTGTTGTAACAGGAACACCGTTGGTCGCATTGCTTGCTGAATTTTGCATTTTCTTGCATTTGCTTTATGGTTTTTGAATAATACTTGAACGGTGTTCCTGACATGAGACGAGTTGCCATAGATAGAGAGTGTTTTTGGAAGAGCTACTCGGAGGCTCACAAGCTTACGGTGACACTGTCTCTTTATCTCATGTATTTATGTGTATATTTAAAAATTATCTAGTGAAAACTAGTCACTTGAAAACTTGTTACTTTAGGGGAACCCTAGGATAATCAAGAGAATATGTGAAACAAAGTAAACTTGTAACCATACGGTTTTTATTATTTATGATCGGTTTCTATATTTAATCTAGATTTAATGGAAGTTTGCCATTCATTCCACAGAAAATATGTCAAAATATACAAATATAAGTAGCCAAAACTTAAATTTTTGAGCATTGGTAGATTACCACGAACAGGGGGGCAATCGCACTAACAAATCGCAGCTGAAACGAAGCCAAATCGTTCCACTCAACCAATCCGAGAGCTAGAATATCACGTCATCGAACAGATGACGTGATATTGTGGCGTTCGGATTGGTTAAGCCGAACGGTTCGGTTGCGTTTCGCTTGCGATTTATTAGTGCGATCGCCCCTCAGTTCAGCTCTGCAGTGTACATACTTGTTATTGCTATGGTTTCCGGGTACTTTAACATTCCTATGCTTAAGAGTATTTTAAGGAGTGTAGGTTAAAACCATCCATATGAATTTAAATTATTGAACGAAACAATTCCTTCAAATAGAGACAAATATTACGACAAAATCCTAGATAAAAACAAAGTTGGATTATAATAAATATTACACTTAAAGTAGACAGTGGATAACTATGATGACTCAAAGCGGCGTTCAATTCTATGGGACGATTGGAGTTCTCTAAATAAATAATCCATAAAACAAAATGACAATTAAGTCCTTCGGTTTCCCATATATACATATATATATATTCCTCTTTTCTATTCCCCGGTGAATATGTATTATGAGTTTACCTGGAATCCCAAATGACCTATACTTAATACTGCCTACACTTGATCTGTACTTAAGCCCAAATTAATTAATTGTTTATAAAGGACGTGTGTGAATAATATATGTTTAATTTCATAACCACGCATACATATACAAATTACTTATTTAAATTGAACCCAAGAAATCTGCATAAAGTCGTGAAATATCCTGTCTTTCTCATACGAGTTTTGGCTTGTCTATAGCGAAATTAGGGTGTTTGATACGTGTGTTGAATATAACGCCATATATAATAATGAAACGTATTCAGTTGTTTAAATGAAACCGAGGCGACAAAACGGCTCGACTTTGCCTTATTGTATTCTTGTCACTCTGTAAAAATTGTGAGGCACGTCAACATTTGTTTTGTACAATTAATTTTACGAAAGACTAAAAAAATCGTTACAAACAGGTAAGCATGACAACTAACCCATATTTTTGAAAATCGACATTTTTTATACAACTATGTTTTCAGTCAAGCAGACTATGGGTAGTTTGCTGCTACCATTAAAAGTGCTTAAAAATACATAAACACGCTATGACATCACAGGATTTCAAAAAAGTAACAAGATTTTTTGTATCGATAACCAAATGACACATCATTTAATAAATAATTTGTGGGGTCGTTAGTCCTTGTAAATTATCTCTTAATATTGTTACGAGCTGGGGTCAGTAAATTAAACGGCGGTCTACCAAAACACTGAACTTTTATTAATTAGTACACTAACAGTCACTAATCACTTTATGAAAGCACTGAAAGTCACTTCTTAGTTCTCCAATATCACTTCTTAGATGTTTTCGCACTGTATCGCAAAACAATACTCCTCCCGGCGGCCGGACACAGCCTTATATAGTCCCCTAAGATACTTGCCACTCTTGCCAGAACATTCGCGGACACACTCGAATGTGTAGTCCAATACGTCGCGCGTTCGAGACGTTTCGAGTATAACTGTCTCGATACTCGAATATTCTCGATACACAATACTCGAATATTCCCGTACTATCTTTCTCGAATATTCTGTGTTTGTCTATCTCTTTCTAATGATGTTTTCTCATTCTAATACTTCTCGAATGTTCTATCTCTGTTTCTTTCTACTATTGCTATCTCTTTCACTCCTATTGAAATTTATGTCCTTTTACTGAAGTAGGCTTAATGGCTCATAAGGGGTCCTGAAAACGCCTGAAAACGGGTTTTCAGGTTATTGCGGCATTGGATAGAGGGTAGCCTGAAACGTACTGAAAACATGTTTCAGGCGCCTGAAAACTACTGTAACTTGGGTGTAATTTAGATTTTTTAGTATGTGAAAGAGCTACTTCTGAAACGGCCTGAAACAACGTTTCAGCCTGCTGAAAACGTTTCTAAGTCACAGAAAATCACTTTTGAAGTTGTACTAAGCCACCGGCGTAACAATATCTCAAAGATTCATAAAATTGGGGATACAATAGCCAACACTTGCAACGGATATATTCTTCTTTTTTTTTGCTCTGGCCTCAATTTTATTGTGCAACATGTTTTCCGTTCTCCATTATCACTCGCCATTTCAACACTTACTCCCTTCTTCAACTTATCAATCCCTCCATCTTCTTCGATCTTCTTTTCCCCACACGCCCGTCCACTTTCAAGTCCATAACTTTCCTAGTAACATGATCATTCCCTCTTATTAATACGTGACCATACCAAGAAAGTCTTCATTCTCTTAATTTTTCAACAATAGGAGCTACTTTTAGACTTCCTCTAATATATTTATTCCTCACTCAATCCTTTCTTGTCACTTTAAACATCTAACATACGCATTTCAGCAATATGCAATCTTAGCTCACCCATCTGCTTAACGGGCCAACATTCCGATTCATATAATACATGTCAATAGGTCTAATTAATGATGTATAAATTTTACCCTGCAGTTTTACGAAAATACGGGTCTCACAGGTAGTTTCCGTTAGCTGTCGCCATTAAATCGATCCAGTACTAATCCTTTGCTTGACGCCTCGGATATATTCTATTTCATTAATTAAGTCTTAGATAAAATATATATAAATAATTTGATCGATAGAGCTGTCTGTACTAAGTGCTATCAATAAGCCTATATACCAAGCTAGAATAATATATATTACTGCCATTTATATCGTTGAGAAGTCTAGTACAGTGGCAATAGGCCCCTATTATAATATTGCGTCGACTCTTTTTGACCCGACCCTAACAACCCCGTGGAACGGCGCCGGGGTCGCTAGCAGGCCAGGGGGCCTTAGACAAGTGGCAATCGTTACATAGCGAAACGATATCTAAATTCGTCTTCGACTCTAAGATAACGAAAACAAGTTCGTAGCCAATGTGACGCGATTGAACCGATCGTTGTAGCGAATTGTTTATTCGATAAGAAAAAGAAAATTGGCTATGCTTTCGAAAATACATGTCATCTGAAACGTCAAATTAGAACGGCGATCGGTTAAAATTTGTTTCGAAACTTAAACTTTTTGTGATTTCAGTGTAAAATATTAGATTAACTTGATTGAAAAAAGAAACAACGCTGGCAAGAATATATTGTTGAACTTTTACGCTAAAGATGCTTCGAAAATAATCATATTTTTATATGTCTATATATTAAGAATCGTTTTTTCTTTTTCTGAATTGGAATTTGTTTTTAGTAATTGAAATAGTTATGGATTCAAGAGTGCGAGCTAGTCAGGAGCAATTTTACACACTGCTGGAGTCTATGGAATGGTAAGCAAATCCAAGTTTTAATCTTTCAACTAATATTTAAGGTGTCGAACCTTTCGTTCGCACGCCTTCCACAAATACTAAGTTTAATTGTTTAATTACAGTTATTTTGAAAATTAACGAAATTATACGAAAGGAGAAGCAAAATTCTATAACAATTTCAACCTTTGTGTACTTTACATACCTAAAAGTTAATATTATTTACTTTATAGTTATCTTGTCCTGACGTTATTGTGGCAAAAGTTCTTGTCAATATAAATAGGTAACAAAAAACCGATAAAACATATAGTCGATAACAAATTATATACTCGCGCACAATCACAATAGTTAAAACTTACATACATCCATACATATATGTCACGCCTTGTTCCCAATGGGGTAGGCAGAGAAACTTACACTAAAAAAAATTCAACCAAACTGAAAAAAAAATATCCAAAATATTTACTAATCAGTGTGATATTTTAAAATTCTTTTTATTATTGTATCACGTGAAATTTCGATATTCTTTCATTTTGAGAACCTGCTTTGAGTTTTATGTGTATATGCTCCTAAAATAAGTAATAAAAGTATATCTAATCCGTTGACTAACCACAAGTTAGTACGTTTGCTTGGTAAGGACGAAGCTAGAATGTCTGGTTCAGGACAGCTTAGTTATCAAAAGGACACCGAAACCCTTAAGGAAATCTGTAATGTAGCAGACAAGTTGAAATGAAAAAAAAAGAAACAAAGCTGAAATGATGGTAGATCTATTAATACAATATCTTTAAAAATAAAAACCTATTGATAACCAATTCATGTCATCGACAATTCTGTGGTCATAATCTTTAAATTGTTTACGATGACTACGATGCGGATTTCGTTGTAACTTTACTGAATATCATTAGATATTTTAACTTTATTAGCACATCGTACTATGTAATTCTGTCATATGTATTCTAATGACTAACATAAAATTCGTGTTTTATTTACCCAAATAGCTACAACAATACAGCTTTAGAATATTAGTTTTTCGTATCGCAAGACATTTGGCGTATATAGCGTATATGGCGTAGATAAAAGTGGAACCCTGGTTCCACTTTTATCCATTTCGAATCGTTTGAGTAACGGGAAAGTGGAAACGTGCGTAGTTACGGAGTTCATTGCAAAAACATTAATTTTGGAGCATTAGCTCACGGTGGTGGACGTTTGTGTACGTTAATGGCAGCTTTGAGTTAAAAACCACTTATTTCGCTGAAAATAAGTCGAAAAAAGTGCAGGTATTTTCACCTTCTTTTGTTTATCTGGTAATTTTACGACTTCTTAACTTTTATATAAAAGTAAAAAATAGTTTTACGTATAGATTGCTTTGAATGAAACCTGATAAATTATCGTGGTATGTTGGTTATTTTGCGTAAAGTTTTTGAACTCGACCTAAAAATCAGAAACAAAATAATATTGTCGTATGTACACTTTAGAGCTTTTGGTGTCAATAAATATTTTAAATGAGAAAATACAAAGAGCTACAAGAAAGACATATACGTAAGTAAAAATAAATACTTCATAGGTAATAATATAAATATGAAACTACAAAGGTCTATTATTAATTGCCTTTAGCAATAATATGTAATTTATAATAATATGTAATTTCTATGTATTTTCTACAATCATTAGCAATACTTATGTAAAACAATAATATAGGTATAAAAATTAGAAGATGGCTTAAAGAATAAAGTGCAAACACCACTTCCATTACTATTTGTTATATGAGTCAGTCCATCTTATGCATTTATATAGTTTGTGTCATCACTGTCAAGCAACTTAATGATATTTATTAATGAATATTGCATTAGCCTTGCAATTATTCGTCGTGATTAAGTTAAATAAAAAAGTTTCTAGTCCTATGTACAATAAATACTAAATCAAAAAGTCAAATATAACTTTCACTGTAATTGAACTGATTTAACGTATCATAACTTACATCCTTAATCATTACGATGTTTCCGTGACGACTGAACCGAAAAAGGCTGTAGTCCGTACAATATGTCAGTACATAAACTCGTTCTGATGTCATTAAACTTAAAGATAAGCTTTATTTATAGTAAAATATCCACACAACCCTTCATTAGTCTCCCGAGGTTTTGTTCCGCTCGAGCTGACACAAAGTTTTTGCTGACAGTTTTATCAAAAAATGTCAAATATAACCGCTTCCTATTCATTCTACCTATTCAGGAATTTCAGTGAGTTCATGAGTTATTTTAGACAAGTAATTTTAGAAGGGTTTTCATTCATTCAGGCAAATGTAAGGATGTGAAATTTCTAGACTGACCAGTGTATATTTGGATATTATATAATTATTTATGTTCATTGCTTTAATCTAAATTGCCAAATACCACATTCGTGACAAGCTCCGAAAATACTGATCCGACTTTGATAAAATTTCAATGGGAATAGTTAAAGTGAGATGGAATTGGAAATATCCTTGAGGATTATGAATATAATTGAAGCAACGGGAAAAGTTCTTCCTATAGGGAAATCTTAAGTTTTGGCCTTGAGTGCGCCATTCCACCAACAAAATAAGGGTTGCATATCTCTGACAAATACTAACAAAATTTGTTATGAATTAAAATATAGTACTAGACTTCGTATATATTATCGTTAGTTCTTTTATGTTATTGTGACTTTCCTTTTATTATAGTTTTTATTATGGCTATATGCCTTTAGTATGCCTCTACTAGAAGGGTGTAGTTTTTTACGTAGATAAATAATAATTTGGATATTAATTTTCGCCAAAACTCTATTGAATAAGTATTGTCCCCCGAAAATTCCTTTTATTACATAGGCTAATCAATAACATTAACATTGTTTAAATAGCATTTGTCGGAACAAACAACAATAATAGTTACTGACTAGCCTTAACTTCTCAAAAAATAAAAAGAAACTATTATCTCGCAAATACGGACGCGAAAGCTTTTTGACTATAAATATTCCCATCTAGAAAGACAAACGGACTCGACGAATGGTGCAAATTTGCGTCTTCATTGAAAATAATGAGTTGTCGGGACTGCGACGGAAATATGTTGGGAGCCAAGCCTTCTGTTCTACTATTATTAATAGACGGTTGCCCAAGGTTGGCTGAAACCTACCGGGTGTGCTTTATTGGAAATCGGCCACTCAGATAGCCAGTGCGATTTAGTGCGTCAACTAGATAGTTTTCTATCAATTGTTAACAGTATATGCTCCACAAATAATGTGAAATACGGAAATAATGTGAATCTAATTACTTGGTTAACTTCTTGGTAATGTATATTGGACGTAATTTAATTAAATGCTTCAAAAAAGTTTGAAATTTAGAAAAGCAAAAGTACTGTGTTATATATTATACCTCGATTTATATTAGACATTGTTTGCATAAACGCTCATTTTGATAATAAAGAGTACAGTACAACATTATAACTACACATCAAAGATGATCATTTTCTCATAGAATATAACTAAGTAATTTATTAATTCTTTCAATAAGTTCAATAAAAAATGTCATCAGCCATTTAAAACGTTTCTAAAAATGTATAAACACATGTTCTGATAGTACGCACTTAGAAATAAAGTGCTATATTGAAGTTTATCTTTGAATTGGTTCGTTTAACTGAAGTAACACACGAGTTATATTTCATTTAGTTTTCCGGGGTATGTGGGGATATCATTACAAGGATGAATAGATATAATTACAAAGAAGTCACTGGTGTGACGCAGCAGCCGTCGCATTGAGATGTAACGATAGAGTGCTGTAACCAAGTTTTCTTAGCATTTTACCTCGTTTATATAGGTTTTGAAATAATAAAATAAGATCGGATACTATTTGAATGAACTCCGTATATAGTTCATTCATGGTGTTGGCTTTACAACAAGCTGGCTATACAGGCAGTGCAAATAGTTTTTATTTTTAATGAAATTACAAAGGTCCAGATTCACCTTTATTTATCGAGTGATATTCGTGGACCTATTTGCAAAGGTGGCATCTTAGTCCAAATTTGTATTTAATTGTTGTGGAAATTGATTTGTGATTACTTTATTAGTAAAGGAGCTTTTTCCGAATAAAAAGAGCTTCACATCTTTTTATTCGGTAAAAGATGTGATGTTATTATCTTATCAGTCGTAATGTGAAATAAATCTAAATTAAAATTTTGATAATACTTACCTTTCACGACCCTGACTCATAAAAGAGGTGAGTAAAAACAATTATCACAAACTTGTGGCTGAACCAATTACAAAAATGTCTGTCACAAACGCTTATTTCAGATAAGTTGCCCTATTTATTGCCAATAGAAAAGAGGTGCAAAATATTTCATCAATAGCACCCAAAGTATTTCGAGACAATCTCCTTGGATCGCCCGTACGTATCTCTGAAAGGACTCCGAGATATGTACTTATCCTTGCCTATAATTATGAACATAATATGTACTTATCCTTGCTTATAATTATGAACATAATATGTACATATTATGTTCATAATTATAGGCAAAGATAAGTCGATATTAAAGCTATTATTTTGGTACAGAAAGCCAAGTATTAATTATCATCAGAAACCGAGGAGTGGGAAAGGTTACAGGATAGTTTAGGAAAAATTGGAAAAATACATGATATTGTCACAAAAATTACAATGAAAAAGAAGAGTTTTTGAGGCATAGGAAATCTACACTAATATTATAATGAGAAAAGATTTGTATTTTTGTATATAACGAATAAACTCTAAAAGTACCGGACCGATTTTAATAATTCTTTTTTCATTAGAAAGTTACATTATCACTGAGTAACATAGGCTATATTTAGTACTAGTTTATTATAGAAATCTTTAGAAATTCTTATCAAAACCAACAGAAGGTTTAAAAAAATTAGCCATAAAATGTCTTTCATCCATACGTTGCGAAGAGTATTAATGATAGGACAAAAAAATGTTCGACAATATTATAGAATATATCAATATCTACAAAAACCTTTGCGAGACTAGTCAACTAGTCGCGAGATATGTCTTTGTTTTTACGTCGCTATAACTACTTCTTCACATTTAATCACCTATCTATAAAATAAGTAGGAACAAAAGCTGCCACTTTACTGCTCTTTTTGACAGGACGAAGTCTGTCGGGTCCGCTAGTCAATACATAGTATAAAACAAAGTCGCTTTCGCTGTATGTCGTATGTATGCTTAGATCTTTAAAACTACGCAACGGATTTGACGCGGTTTTTTTAATAGATAGAGTGATTCTTAAAGAAGGTTTGTATGTATAATAAATGCATAATATAGTAGAGAAACACTGATAAATTTAAAGGTTTCTAATGTGATGTCGTAAATAAGCACGTTTTTTTGCGCTTATATTGCAAACGCTGGCTGAACCCTACGAGATAGACCAAAATAATGTACTACAGTATTGTACAACTTACAAAAATCCACAAAAAAGTCCGCGATGGTATATGTCTATCTCTTAGGGATAACCCACCATATTTTCATACTGCACCGTGCGAAGCCGGGGCGGGTCGCTAGTTAAATATAAAACAAAAATCCTCCACTGTGTGTCCGTTTGCATGTTCATAATTCCTTCATAAATTCATTTAGATTTCACTGTCAGTACAATCTATTTATATTACGTATAAATTTCAAATGTGAGCGACACTAACGTGGGTGAAGTTGTGAGCGAAATGCAACATGAATATAAATTGGTCGAAATGTAATATCCAAAATTCTTTTGCATAGAACGTAGTAATAGCTGAGATTTTACAACTTTGGTTATTCAATATTTTAATTGTTTCCATGTGACAGAAAATCAATCGATGATCAGGTAGTAAAAGGTTTAATTACATCAAGGCAAAATAATTGTTTACTTGATTTGATTGACTGTAGGGTTTCTGTAGTCATTTGATTGGCCAAAGTAATCTTACCTGAGCGTGCGGCTAGAACTATGTTGTCATACCCAGTTTGACTACCTCCGTAGTTAAGTGGTTAGTACACCGGTTTCAAGGTGTCGCCATCTTTGAGGTCCCGGGTTCGAATTCTGGTGGATCAGATGTTTGTGTGATGTATGCTGGCATTTGTACCTTAGTCATAGTTGTTAATATATATTTCTATCAAATATATTTATATATGTATGTCTATCCGTTACCCTAGATCCCATAACACAAGTCTTCAAAGCTAACTTTGGGATAAGCTAATTGGTGTAAAGTAAGAAATAATTATTTATAAAAAAAAATAAGTTCCCCAGTTATTTAGAAGTCTAGGTAAAGTAATTCCTTGTTAGCTGAGATGAAATCCAAAAGGTAACCCGATGATATACATATAAAAAGCGTCATCTAATGGATGTCATATACATTCTAAATGTAGAGTTTTTTATTAAGTTAATGTTTGCTGAATTTGCCTCTTGTTAGCTCTAGCTGCTACTATTATTTCTGTTCAAACTATTGTCAAGCGATCAATTTCATTATTACAAAAAATCATACTTTCATCTATTAACTATTTAAAAATTCCAAGAGTTTGAAGTGTTACAATCGATAAAATTTTTAAAAAATACAATGAGACAGCAGTGGAGTATGGTTGGCAACCGTATCTGCTGCCTGCAATAAGACAACATCGCCGTGCGCATACTTCAATTATTACTGAACCGTTTTTCTGATTGCACGTGGAGCACAAGGTGTGATCAACGAAATAGCTCCAGACGGATGAAAGTCGGTATTACAAAGGATATTGATTACGTTTGCTGATTCCGCGCAGTTGATGATGACTTGTCCAACAAGCAGACAAGGTCGACACGTGTTTCGTCTCTCAGCGAGACATCTTCAGGATATGTTGCCCGTTCGGTGTCTCACGAGCGACTCAAAAGCGAAAGTCGGTATGTAACCCTACAATGCCTGCCTGAATGTGTGTGAGGCGTGAATAATACAGCCCATGTTTTCGTTCATGGCGGGGTGCAAAAACACACCATTCAACATTTTTTTTATACTAAAGATGAGTCCCGGTCATAGTAAAGATACGACAAAGCTTGGAGACGTTGAGACAGCGTATGTTTCATGATCGAAATTATGACGATTGCACATTATTAATTCAAAACAATTGTAATAAAGCCTGTTATCAATATTTCTCGACATAGCTACCGTGTTCTCTATTTATGAAGTGACCTACGGAACAATTATACTAAAGGCTACTAGTTGCAACTTAAGGCCAAATTTTTATGACTTTGTAGTTATGACCTCACATTTAACTCTCATTTATAGACTTGTAGTGAAGTTAGAATGAGATGTGCTACCTAACGATTTTGCAGAGAAGGTATGTGTTAAAAAAAGAGATAACTATTATTATTTTGTATGATTCCTGAACTAACAATTATCATGTTGGATAATAAGAAATATTTTTTTAGAGCAACGAACAAGAAGTAAAGTTTTGATTACAGTATCTACAGATTATCTCAAAGCGAATATTATAGCGCGTCGTATCTCTACGCTGCGGGCACTACACGCTCGCTTCATTTACATAGGGCCGAGATTGTGTGCTTAATTAAATGACAATTCTCAGAATAATATTTGTTAGTGGTATAAGCTTCAAACTGAAAACTACAATCCTAAGTTGTGAGAGCTCTGAGACTATGAGCGAGAGTGCGGTGAGAGCTATGGTGTTCTTCTACGAGTAGCTTCAGACCATATGCAAATAAAATTTTAAACAAATAAATTATTCTCCAAAAAATGATGACTCCAAAAATAACAATCATATAAGCTTCACTAGAAAATGAAATTGGAGAATTTGCATAGTTATACACATTTTGATAGACGGCATACTTCATTATAACTATATTTCTTGTATATTATGCAAAAAGATAAAAAATAATTTTAACAATTTACTTTCTATTCATGTCAACGGTTATAACATCAAACATATGCAGTACTAATGAGATAACAATTGTTTCAAAGTATAAAACTATACGCTGCATATTACACGGGATCGTCAAAATGGCTTTCATGGACATGTAATAAAGATACATTTCAAGTTGCAAATGAACATTTTATTTATACTGGTCATATTCAGGCCGCATGCAACAAGAAACAAAATCAGAACGTTTTGTGAACTAGCGAACTAATAAACACTCCATGTGACCCGCGCAATTCACAGCGAAGGGAATTAATTACAGCGCAGCGCTTAATTAGCTTCACTCCACGTGTTGCTTAGGCAGATATTCTAAGGAATACTCGTAGAGCCTGATTACTTACAAGCGCACATTTTAAACCGTTTTTGTTCTTTAACTGACTTAAATGCTGTACTTTTTGGGCTTATATAACACATTTTTTGATCAGGCATAGTTCAAATGTTAAGTAGTTTTATTTCAATGATTAATACAGGTTAATTGCGTATCTAAAGCAAAAAAAAAATGTTTAATATTACTTTGATCGGATATACAATAGGTAATAATTTAGATAAGATTTGTATCATATCAATTTATTCATAAATTTCATAATAAAACAACTAAGTTACAGTTTCATATAAAGGTATTTATATATTTTTTGCAATCCTCATATTTCAGTAGTTCTGTTAAAAAGAAATTGCTGCGTACGAGATACATATACAGACACCGAATACGAACCAAAAACACTACAGAGATTATACCAGGATGTCTAAGAATAGGGTTGAAACAATATTGCAACAGTCACTGCTGTAGATGTATAGTGCCATCTCGCTTGCACTGCGGTTTTATTACTGTTTAAAACGATCATGGTAGGTGAACAGTCACATAACACAACGACAGTCCGGCTATGATCTGCCATATGATGACGCCTGTTCTAGACCTATTTAACTGCCATGTTCTCTAATAATAATTTATCGATTAAATACACATTGAATATAATATAATAAAGTATTATTACGACAACGACTATTAATAATGACTGTTTCCATTTCTTCAAAATTCCCTCTTGACACGGAATGTTCGGAATCTAAATAATATGATCATTATAAGATAATCCCAATTAATTGGCTATAAACAAACCACATACGAGCTTTTGCTAGCACGTATTCAAATACTCAGAAGTATTGAAAATTTCGAGTTAGGATATTCTAATTACTTCCGAATTCAATCCAATCCGTTCCATTTAAATTACATTTATTTATTTAGTATATTGCATATAATTGCCAATATACCTACTTACTACTTCAGTAAAATTTTCACATAGTAGAAGAAATCAGATAATGAATATTATAAAATCTACTATAAACTTATGAAATCAAATGGCAAAAGCAGAGTGTTAACTTCGCTCCAAGTATTTGTTAAGTTTGGTAGCCACATAAACTATCTTATAGTTTGTTCCACAAAAAATATAGTAATAGTTATTTTTTTATTCAATGTAACTGTATTAATCTCAATAAAAGTATTAAGACATACTATAGAGAACTGTAATCACGATAAAATAATAACGATTGATTTACATTTTATTTTTTATCGCTACCTCAAAATCTTGTCATGAATGAAACAAAACTCCTCAGCAGTAATTGGTCTAGGAGACCGTCTAAAAGTCCCGACTGAAATATACGCTTCGATCTGAGCTTGGGCTATTCAGCGGTGCAAAAACTAACGCGTAATTGAGTGGTGAAATCAACCTCGGATTTTGATAGCTATTTTGTTGGCAAACTTCGACTGTTCATGGACCTTCGAACCAGTTTTGAGAAGCTATACTTAGTTTGGTGGAAACTAATACCTATGACGGTTTGATTTATGAGGAGGCATTTTGTAAGCTTGAAACGAATAACGTAGAACATGTAACAAGTAAAGTAGTAAACAGTAACATACACATAGACATAGATACAGTAGTAACAGAAATAATTTATTTTGGGCTATAGAATAGAAATTTTAAAAATTCAAATCACGGCAAAAAATTGTGAAATCAGAAAGAATCATGTTTACATTTTGAAGACCAGAAGAAGTGTTGAACATTGAAGGTTTTAGAAAATGACAAATAATGTATCACTTCACTCGTGAACAAACATAGAGTCAAGAGAGAGTTCAAGATTTGTAAAAAATATTCGGAACGCGGTAACCAAGTACCAGCGGAACAAGCAAAAAAAGCTAGATGATGGTGTCGTTTAAATTATTTTCTGTCGAAATAGAATTACTCTAAAATGTTTCAATGTTTTACAAACAAAACGCTCTTGATAACATTGCCAAATAGACATCCTCGAGTATAATTTTTCTGCGGTCTCAAGTTTCAAATAAATATTCGTTCCAGTATTTCAGAGTTTATTTCATAAAGACATCAAAGAACATCTACATTAATTTTATGCTCGTCTAATTCAGTTCCAAATAAAATTTTCACGATATCAGAATTCTTATCACGTGCGAGGCGAACTCATTTTGCTTGCTATTGAACATTATACTTTGAACAAATACATAGATTTGACTTTGGAGACATTTTTTTCATATAAAAACAAGACATAACTAACGATTGAATAGTATTAGTCCAAACAAGGATATTTTATCAAAGCACAGTCCTTAGCAGAAACGTTATTAACTAGAATAAGCCTCTACCTAAGTTTTAAATTGAGTTTACGATACGCCAAACATCAATTGAAAATAATGGAAAGTAATCGTAAAGCTATCGTTATGCTTCTGACAGGATTTCACTATAATAATAAAAATTAAGGCTTATTAAGATTAAGTCTCTAAACTCTAGTATTTTTAAATCAAACCAACTTTAGTTCTCCAATTGGTTTAATTTCCGTTCGGAGTCTATATAAAGTTTCGACACACAAATTACCAGTATGGTAACTGATTTTATGACTCGGCTGATATAAATAAACGTGTGCAGAACAATATTTATACCAGCGTCAATGAATCTGTTCAAATGAAATTACGTCAATAATCGAAATATTTTGGACATACGAATTACTAAATGAATTCGTACGTTTGATTCAATAAATATACACCTGACGGAAAAACGTAGTACTTTATAAGGTACTCAGTTTACTCCAAACAAACATTATATTACATTTAACGTTACATTTATTCCGCTAATGCTATCTGCATCGTTATATTTCGTTATCCAGCTGTATATCTGCTAGCCACATAATGTGTCAAATTAATGCTCCAACTGAGCTCCAAATGAGTTATCATTATCACACGTTAGCTATTTTGCCAATATCATTAAATGCTCATATTAATTAGTGTTTTTTGCATTAAATGTATGTTTAATGTTATTAGAAATACTGATTAAGTCAGTGAAGTTATTAGATTAAACATACCTTTTTGAAATGTATTGCGAAGGGTAGGCGCCGGAAATGTTTGTTTATTGAAAATTGTTATTTTGTTTTCTTTTTCTTTTGCAAACCACATAATTGTAAATTCAAGTATGCGGCTAAAGATTCGCACTTTGTATGAAACGCATTCACACACTTAATTCAGCAAGGAGCATGTCAGAAGTCCTTCATGTCAGTTGTCTTTGCACTTATGCCTTGAATAATTTCGCTCGTCTTGCTAAATTATACTCATGTTTTGTACATGCACTTAAACCTCCCATTATCTTGGTCTTGGTTTTGTTACTACACTAGTCTAATGGGTTACCGTCCCGGTGAAGTTTATTATATTGAATTATATTAATATTAATATGTTTCTCCAGTTATATATTTATAGAAAGGTATTTCTTACGCGCTTGTTACAACTAAAAAGGGTTAAAACATAAATAGAATATTTCTAATTTTACCTGATGTTATTATTAATATAATTTTAAAATGTGCTGTATTTATTATTCCTGCGGGCATTGTGCAAACAAGTAATAGAAGGCGCTTATTGAGGTTATTGTGAGAAAACTTTTGCCTACAAAGATAGGAATTTACACACAATTCTTCAGGTCTTTAATATCATAGCTTTATTTGAGATGTAAGTTTCTGCATGCATAGAGACACCAGGCTTAGTTGCAAAGAAAGAGTTTGAAAGAGAATTTGACTTCAGTGTTTGAAAGAATGATTGGTATGATTTTGACTATATGTCTATCCTATTGCTTTTTAATTCGTATCAAAAAGTCTGTGTATTTGACTATTTTGGTAGTTTAGAGAGAGTTTGAGTAGAGATAGCGATATCTATTATAAATGCGGTGCGGTTTATTGAGTAGCATAACTGGTCTATTGTATTAGTCAATTTTATCGGTAATGACAGTACCATCCCAGTAAAGCTTAATCTGATCTGTGTCCAGCTCTGTCTGAAGTGTGTATTAAAATAAAGAAAAGGTATGTATTAATGATTAAATAATGAAATGTAATTTGTTGATGAATGATAGCTGCGATCTGGTCGTGTCGGTTTTTGTAATCATATTGTATTAGTAATTGGCAAGTGTCTGTAATATGTTGAATTGCGTCGGAGGTTTTGTAGCATCGACGACACAGGTCGGTGGGCTGTGGTCGGTGGATACTTGAGTGTATTTGTGACTTGGTCCTGGATCGCTATCATAAATGCTTCCATTTCTGGGAAAAGTTTCTCTCGTTTCAATCATCGCTCGATGCAGTCTTATTATCTTGAATAATTAATGATTGAATAATCACCAGTCCTATGATTATAGTTGGTTTCTAGTTGAATTGCCAACAGCGAGGTTCCAAGTGTGATCTTTCCACTATCTGTGGATATATGAAAAGCGTGCCATGAATAGGCACGCTATTCTCAATATCAGCAATTATCTCGATTAAATTACTATTTAGGAATCATCAATAAATATGTGTGTGCTTATACTATTCTAGTTCTAATTGCTGACTAAAACCCTTTGGGTAGAGTATGCATGTAGAACTTAAATACATTTTCCCGAAATCTATTCAGATAAACCGCTTATCATGAGCATTTTAATCACGTAAATCCGCGATTGCTTGCATCATCAACAAACACGTAACAGCTCTATTCGGAGCTGTTACGTTGCGATTTATTGTAGCATATTTGCCAAGAAATAATGGCGTTTACAAAATAATATGTGATCTAAGGTCAAGGAAAACTATACGATATCTACAAGATACGAAAGTGTACTATAATGATAACTAAAACCCAGTTATAAGAGAACAGGTCTAAATAAAAATCTCAGCAAAAGAAATCTGCGTTCTCCGTAAACAGGGGTGCTGTAATTTTTTCGTTTCCCGGTCTAACATCATATTGAATCAGGTCAAACTTTACGAAAAGTCAGATTTTAAAACTTGGGAAGAGATCAGATTGTGTTATCTGCTGAGATTATTCAAATTAGCGTTAATTGGGAAGTTGAATAATTTATCTGTAGGTATTATCTACATGATAACTATTCAATTTTGAATTTAGAGTTAAAGTTTCATCTATAATTATTTAAAGTGTTTGTTCAATAACTTATCAAACCGCTATTTATATTAACGTGTTTATATAAAAGTTATAGCGCCTTTAAACACGGAAATCTTTAAATTAGAGATATTTTAATAGATTTTATTACGTTTTAAAAATACAACATATACAATAAAACATATACAAGCGCAACATTTAAAAAGATCTCTGATATATTATAATACGACTTCCAAGATTTTGATATAAATTAATCATCATTCATAATCTAAGTCAGTAGATAACTATTGCTGGTCATAGGCATTCCCCAATAATCTTCACATTAATCGATCCAGCGCTTCTAGCGTTCAGCGCCTTCCTGCAATGTCCACCAAATCGTAGACCCTCCTAATGGGGGGTCTATTAATGCTGCGGTGACCGGCATATACATACCACTCGTGGACCTTTCGGCCTACCCACGCTCCCACCCATTTAAGGCTCACAATTCTTCAGGCTATATCTTTTAAAATCACCGAGCATAACCCTCTCCATTGCCCATCGAGTACTTTTCTGCCTCATATAGGCCAGGATGAGGCCCTTTCATCTAAGTGGTCGGGCCCTTATAGCTAAGGCTTAGGCAGATTAGTCGGTAGGTCAGTTCAGTCGAACTGCCTCTATCCGTTTGGAGTCTGACATTATGTGACTCCAAACGGATTTATACATACCATGACACTTGGTGGGGGTGATAGGTATCTATGAGAATTCTCAGCCTCTCTTCTCCAGAGGGGAAACAAGTATTCTACTCGAAAATTCAATGAAGCTTAGCGACTTTGCTTTGCTTAAAAGTACAAAAGTAAGCACTAATGATAATTCTCTAATAATTTTAACAATTCTATTTCGATGAGATATATATTCGTAATCCGTACAGGATTCCGAATAGGACCTGCTAGTAATAGGCTTGTTGCCTAAATTTCAGTAGTTAGATACTAATATACCTTGATGCCTATTCTATACAAAATAATTATTATTTTTGAAAAAAAATGCTTATTTATAAGAATAATTTTGCATTTATTAAATATTTGACATTAGTCATCAAAAACGCTCATGACTGTCATGGCGTCTTGAATGACGTCACGCCGTGCAAAACACAGCTGTTTTAGTATCGGAATATTCGGTATTGTGAAGTTTTTTTAATAAAAAATGGATTCATCGTATTACAAGTACTGCATAGTGCCCCAGTGTACAATCACAAGTATAAAAACACCAAAAAAATATTTATATACGTGCCAAACAATCAGCAGATACGTAAAAAGTGGCTTACACTCGCGAGAAGGAATGATGCCCATTCTTTTTCGCACTTCCACAAGACACTTGGGAATGACATTTTGACTTTGACGTTTCGCACGGCGTGACGTAACACTTTTTAATTGGTGTTTGCTGTCACGTGACTTATGGCTTATTTTGTGCAATTTTATTTTATAAAAATATAAATAATCAGAAGTTATTATTATAAAACTTTGTTTTCATAATTAAATGATCATCATAGTTATGCAACCTAATGCATCAGATTTGTTCATAGTGGATACAAGCCTATTGGATAATGTATTAACTATTCGCTAAACAAACCAGTAGGCGCTTAATTCCAAATCTTCCATTAAAATAATTGAATTTCAAAACACGTCCGCTGGAGGTCGACCTAGTTAATTTCTCATAATTACGCTGCTGCCCTTAACTGATATCGAATAATAATTTGTGATAATTTTAAATTATAATATGATACTATTGGTTACAGCAATATATTTATAAAAAAAATTATGCATATATTGTCTGGAAGATTACGTAATATACTCGTAACTATAACATCCATATTTAATACATAGAGTGTGATCTTATAGCCTTGCTATGGTGAAAATTGCTTTTTTTTTCGAGGATCAGTCACGGGTGTCGTTCTAATCTTTTTTGTTTCTTTGTTCGATCAACTTTTCCGGCCAATTTGTTATTTCATATCAACTAGTAATTATATCTTTAGTTACTCACTAGTTAATACTACTTTATTGACATGGAATCAAAACGTAATTAATCATGTGCCTTTCCAATTACAATGAATCATCGTTAACAGCATCCATAGACGCTGCCGTTGCTAAGACGACTTCTGTTATCGAACCCTAACGCTTATAATAAAGGATCTGTTATCGAAACTCACGTCACGTCACGTTGCGGAGACACCTACGAGAAGAAAATTCCCAAGACGCAACGATTTGCGAGAATGCGAAATAAACCATATACAAGTCAGCGGTATGCAATTTATTACGATAATTATTCATAGTAACCATATTTCGCCAACTCGAGAGTAAATGTTTATTTTATATTCAGTAACATGACATATGAATATAATATTTACTAAATAATGATGTTATAATTTAAAAACAATTATAAATAAATTGACTAAAATAAAATAACCTAGTTTTAAAAATAAACTAATCCTAGAAAATTAATAAAATAAAGAGTAAATTAAAAAGAAATCTGCGACACAACCTGTTTTCTTTATTTCAATTACTTGTCGTTTAAAAAACATAAAATCCTCGCGAACCGTTATTGAAAAAATGGCATGACACTTTTTTTATAATAAATTAATAAAATCCCATCTATTGCGTAACAAAGTGGAAAAATGATGTTAAGATGACTGTGCACCTGTTAAAAAAACATTATTATATAAAAATGAGGAGTGCACGATCACAAAGAGCGTTCGCTAAAAGACCAGCATTATGCATGAATGCGTCAGTACTAAAAGGGTGAGTGAGAGATTGTCAGATGTTTTTCTTTAAAATATGCGAGGGTTTGAGCGATTGTACAGACTGAATAGAAATTAGTTGTAACATTAATGACGAGCGATTTCAACATTGAAATTTAGCACCCGAGGCAATGACTGGTGGCTTTAAAAAAATTCTGTTGAATATGCACGTATTAATTATAAGATTTCGAGGGCGAAACTCGCCCCGAGCCTTCTAAAAAGTTTAAAGCGTTAGAAAGTTTAGGTATGTGTGTCTTCTAAATTTTGAAGTAGGTACTTCTTTAGAACTGGAAAATATATACATACGACACTATTTACATACAACACATTAGTAGATTGTTATTATATTATTGATATTAGTATATATCGCACTAATAATACAATAGTGTATCAACTCAAAATCGAACATTTTTCAGAATCAACAAAAAACTTATTACTCACTTCATGTAATAGTTGCAAATTGAATAACTGTCATATAAATAAGTTTTTTAATTTATCCTTATTCTGTTTTTGCACTAATCGAACGACGGTCTTGATCACGCGTGAGGAATCAAATTTTGCGTGTGTTTATAGTATTATGTCAAGTACGACGTTTTGAGTTGATACACTATTGTATTATTAGTGCGATATATGAATCTTGTAAATTAAAATAGTAGGCTATTAATATAATTTTGCATAAAGTGGGATACTTTAATAGGTATCCATTTTGTGATACAAAATAATGTATCAATTTTCAAACCATTACGGTCACTGCTATAGTGGTTACATCAAAATGAATATATTATTTTGTTATTATTATTTTTTGACAGGCATTTGGCCTCGATCTCACCTGATGGTAAGTGACGATGAGGCCGAAGATGGTCCATGCCTGTCCAGATAGTGCCTATTCACTCTTGCCTTGAAAAGGCCCAGATTGTATTTATCAGGGAAAATATCCGGCGGGAGGGAATTTCACTCCTTTGCTGTGCGCATTATAAAAGTAGAAGCGAAACGCTTAGTGCGTATAGGTGGTATATCAACAACATAAGGGTGGAAACCCAACCGCCGTTTAGTTCCCCTGAGGTGGAATGGGGATGCTGGAATCAAATTGTGCAATTCCATCGCACACTCTCCGAAATGCATCCGATAAAAGATGGCCATAGATGCTACCTTGCGTCGGTGATCGAGGCTCTGCAGTTTAGCCTCTACTAGATGTGAGTTACCAATGAGCCTCCTAGCACGTTTCTCGATTGAGTCCAAGGCAGCCAGTTGGTATTTGGCAGAGCCGTCCCAAAGATGACAGCAGTATTCCATACACGATCAGACTTGAGCTTGGTAAAGGTTTAGAAGCTGCCCTGGTGTGAAATACCGCCTAACCTTGGAGAGGATACCAAGTTTCTTAGCTGCAGTCATTGCCAAGGACTCAATATATTGGCCAAAGTTTAAGTTGGACGAGATGCTCATTACCAAGAAGCACGAGATGATCACTGATGGGAACGGGCACATTACGGAGTGTCGGAGTCAGAAGGAAAGGACTCCGCTTCGCGGTAAACAAACACGCCTGGGTTTTAGTGGTGTTAAACTCAACTAGAAACTGTTACTTGAAAATCACAGTATATAGTGTCTATATTATTTAATTGACATTTCTATTGAATTGGGTACTGCTTTAATCCAAATCGTATTATCCATACTAATAGAACTGTTGAGATGTTTACTACCAATGAACTGTACTTTATATATTAAGTTGACTTATACACTAAATTACATTATTATAGGATTGAAAAATAGAACTTTATAATGGCAACGCCAAAAAGTATTTATCATATTCTCCAGTGAACACGACTGCGTTGTTTCGTTCTGTCACGTAGCGGTATAATACAGTGGAGGAGCAAGTTTTGAGATCTTACCGTAAGTTTATTGAATTCAAAGAGATTTTGAAATTAAATACCAGTCAAATCCTTATTGAGAATGTTTGAAATATTAATTCAACAATATTAAAAAAAATACTTTTACTTTACGTTAGAAAACTAATTTAATACTCGTAGTTACCTAATAGAACATCCTTTAGCAGGGCTCAGATACGCATAACTTTAAATTCTGAAATTATAAACCAGTTTTAGTTTTTTTTGTGTATCAACATGAAACATTACACCTGAAATGTATACTTTTATTGTTTACTAGCGGACCCGACAGGTTTCGCCCTGTCAAAAAATTTGTAAAGTGGCTGTTTTTTGTTCCTACTTATTTTATAGATAATCAAATGTAAAAAGTATTTTTGTAGATATTGATATATTCTATAATATTGTCCAACATTTTTTTGTTCTATCATTAATACTCTTCGCAGCGTATGCGATGAAAGACATTTCATGGCAAATTTTTTTATAAACACCTTCGGTTGCTTTTAATGAGAATTTCTAAAGATTTCAATAGTAATCTAGTACTAAATATAGCCTATGTTACTCAGTGATAATGTAGCTTACTAATGAAAAAAGAATTATTAAAATCGGTCCAGTACTTTTTGAGTTTATTCGTTACATACAAAAATACAAATCTTTCCTCTTTATAATATTAGTGTAAATTCGTTAATTAATATTATATCAATAATCTAATTTTGTAGTATAAATATATTTTATTTCATGTTGATCTGAAATATAATTGTTAACAGTGTAGTCTTTCTATTCGGTATTCATTGGCATCGCGGTTTTAGATTTAAAAAAAAAAATAAAAAATTTCTTGTCTGTGGCACTCCGGGTAGCAAATGTCACTTTTCTTTCGCGCGTTCGCCGGCATCGTAGGTCTCGTAAAACTTTTTGAACATTACTGAAAAAGTAAAACGTGATAACCTGGCATCAAAAATTAAAAATAGCCTAGAACTGAAGAAGTCTTCAGCCCAAATAAAAAAGTCAACACCAAAAGCAAATCTAGCTAAGCCAACTTACACCACAACAAGCAAACCAAAAGGCAATACTGAAAAGGCATAAATTACCAGAAAAATTGTCAGCTACTGGAAGCCCCCACCCTTAACGAAGAAATATAAGCTGTCTTAACAGATAATGCTCTGACGAGGGACAAGGCCATCGTTTTGATGCAACACCAACTGGGGCTAGCCACAGGCATTATCGGAGAGGCTATGACAAAAATTATGCTTCAAGAGCAAATAGATAGAGTACAGCATTAACTGACGCCTCCAAGCTCCTTGTTGACATCCACTTCCAGAATACAAGAACACGGAAAATCTTGATCTCTCCACCACTTAATAAAAAGCACAATAACGTTTTATTTAAAAAGATTTGTGAAGGTTCACTTCATCGAAGTTTATCAATTATACCGTCCGATCGGAAAATATTGAAGAAAATCAAAAAATATGAAAAACGCCTTCGTGAAATCCGCGAGCGTCACCGTAGCCGCACAAGAAGCCGAAGCCCCATATTAACCTCGTCTCGACCTCTTTCCCCAAGCTCATCACCGGACTCACAAGGTAAAGTCTACAATGCACCCATGCCGGTACGAGATACCGTTAGGCATGAAGGTCAAACTTGGTACGAGATACCATAGCTTTGATAAGTACGAGATACTATTTCATTACGTACGAGATACGTTGAATACAATGCACCCATGCCGGTACGAGATACCGTTAGGCATGAAGGTCAAACTTGGTACGAGATACCATAGCTTTGATAAGTACGAGCTTAGAGCATTAAACCTAAGAGTACGAGATACTATTTCATTACGTACGAGATACGCTGAAAACGTAAACATTTAATATAAAAATGAAACACGTGGCCGTTGGAAAATCCAACAGCAAAACATGGCGGAATTTCCTTACCAGGCCGCATCGAGGACGAGGTGGAGGTAGACCCAGTTGCAGCTTTCCAAGATGCTCTGGGGCCGAATACGAAGACAATTGTAAGCAGTTCAGAGGAACTATACAAAAAGAAATCACGGTTCGTTGGAACCATATTCTCCTCAACGGAATCACGAAGGAGGAAAAAGAGGCAATACTATGGGAAACCGCTACGGTCCACCACAGCCTCTACAACCCAGGGCGACGGCATCACGAGGTGGACCCAGGAACCGCACAGCGCAGCCGCCGCCCCGACGACCAGCCTTCAGCCACGCGCGGCCCGAGAGGCCTGCGCACACGGGGCAACAGGCGTTAAATGATCAGGTACATGCAGGCAACATAACTAAATACTTCACCTGCTGGCAAAGGATCACTAGTGATCCTATGCTATTACAATGGGTAAATGGTTACCATATTCCCTTTCTAAAAATTCCAGTGCAAAGTTTTGTTCCCCAAAATAATATACCTCTCACTGAAGTTGATAATATGCGCAAAGCCATTGTCAACTTATTAGAACTAGGTGCAGTTCAAATATGCAACCCCTGTAAGAACCAATTTATCTCAAATTCTTAAATTCTTAAGAATTAATTCTAATTCTTAAGATCAAAACCCAATGGCAAATTTAAATTTATCCTTAACTTAAAATCTCTGAATACCTTCATCAAAATAGATCACTTCAAGATAGAAGATATTAGAACGGCAGTAAAGCTTGTAAATAAAGACTTTTTTGTGCTCCATAGATCTCAAAGAATCTTATTTTCTCATCTCAGTTGTCCCAGAACACAGAAAATACCTTCGTTTCGAATTTGATGGCATTCTTTATAAATTCACAGCATTACCATATGGTCTTTGTACTGCACCTAGTGTCTTCACAAAACTACTGAAACCAGTGATTGGTACACTCAGAAAACAGGGGTTTTTTATGAACAATATATCTCGATGACTATCTTTGCATTGGGCAAACTTATAAGGAATGCATAAGAAATAGGGATGCAACTCTCTCCATTTTTAAATGCTTGGGCCTTATTGTAAACCATGAAAAAAGCACACTAATACCTAATAAATCTTGCAAGTTTCTTGGCTTTATCATAAATTCACAAAAAATGTCACTTGAATTACCACAGAGATAAGAGAGACAGTATAAAATCTTTAGTAACAAAATTTCTATCCTTGAAGAGCTGTAGAATAAGGAACTTTGCAAAATTGCTTGGTACTTTAGTAGCTGCTAGCCCTGCTGTACCTTATGGCCTCATGCACACTAAAGCAACGGAAAGAGAGAAATATCTAGCGTTGACACACTATGCTGACAATTATGATGCTATTATGTACTTAAATACAAATATTTAAATACAATTTCAGTTGGAAATATTTTCTGATGCATCACTGACTGGTTGGGGAACACACTGCAATGGTGAAAGTAGTGGTGGTATGTGGTCTCACTCAGAACAACACCTTCATATAAACCAGTTAGAACTGACAGTAGCATTTTTTGGATAAAAATGTTACGCAAAACCATATAGCCATTGCAATATTTTATTACGTATAGATAACACAACTGCTATTGCATGCATTAATAAAATGGGTAGTGTGCAATACCCACACTTGAACAAAATCACCAGAGATATCTGGAGCTGGTGTGAACACAGAAATATAAACATTTATGCCTCTTACATAAAGTCCACTGACAATGTATATGCGGATAAAGAATCACGTAACACAAATTTTGACACAGAATGGGAATTAAGTAAAGATGCCTTTAATACTATAAAAACCCACCTAGGAATCCCAAACATAGATCTTTTTGCATCTAGGATTAATAAGAAATGTAAGCTATATGTCTCTTGGAAAAGGGATCCTAATGCATTTGACATTGATGCTATGACCCTTAACTGGGCACCTTATTATTTTTATGCCTTCCCACCATTTGCCCTTCTAACTAAATGCCTACAGAAGATTAAATGTGATAAAGCCAGAGGCATACTTGTTTACCCAATGTGGGAGTACCAACCATGGTACCCCCTAGCCATGAGCTTAATGATCAGTAACCCAATCATATCTAAACCAGATCCTAACTTATTGATATTTCCTTTTGGAGCAAAGCACCCGTTGAGCAGCCACCTTACCCTGGCAGTGAGCATCTTCTGCGGGAGGCATTCAGACGCAGAGGCTTGCCACAGAGCTCACTAGACATTATGCTAGCATCCATCTCCAAGGGTACTATGATTCAATATAACACAACTTATAAAAGCTGGTGGCAGTTCTGCAATACATACAACCAGGAATCGCTCTTAACACCTATACCTTTTGTAATAAAATTTCTAATAGAAAAATTTCAAAGTGGTGGTGGTTCTATAACACCCTCAGTTGCCATAAATCTGCCCTTTCTCTTTTAATAGGAGAGAAAGTTGGGACAGATGATAGAGTGAAACGATTCCTAAAAGGTGTATTCAGGCTAAAACCAGCCATGCAAAGATACACAGAAACATGGGACCCACACAAGGTGTTGAGTTACCTAGCAAAATTACCACCAAACTCACTGTTAAGCCTTGAAATGCTAACTAAAAAACTGGTAACATTGCTAGCCTTGGCAAGTGCTCAGCGGGTACAAACTCTTTCACTGATTAAGCTTAATGATATAATCACCATAGTCATCAGTGATTTAGTAAAAACTTCTGTACATACAAAACAACACAGTATAATAAACCTTCCATTTTATTTACAAGAACCTAAAATATGCCCAGCCAGCACACTTCAAGACTACATCCATAGCACAAACACTATCAAATTTTCAAACATACCTTTTATTAACTTTTAAAAAGCCATACCACCATGCATCAAAACAAACCATAAGCAGGTGGATCAAGTGTGTCCTAGCAGATAGTGGTATTGATACAAACCAATTTAAATCACACAGCACCCGCCATTCTGCCACCTCATCAGCTAGCAAGGCAGGAGTGTCAATTGATGTTATTAGGAAAACCGCTGGCTGGACTGAAAATTCCCTTACATTTGCAAGGTTTTATCAGTTACCTATACAAGATAAAAACAGTTGTGATGACTTTGTACAGGCAGTTTTTAGCTTTGATTAATAATATTATTTTATTATTATTATATTATATTGATTTAAGTTTCAAGTAATAAAAAGGTTATTATCACAATTTATCTTGATGATGATGATTTAAATATTGTTGATTTATCTTAATTTTCATTGCAATTATGTTGATCTCAATTATGTTTTTAAAATATTGTTGACTTATCTTAGTCTTATCTCAGAAAACCATTGTACTTTTGATTATTATTACTGTTAATTTTATATTGTAAAATTAACACAAAAATTACTTCAATATGTGAGATACAGAGAAAATTACCAAGTTGATTCCCTCTTATTGCCTTATAAAAATTAGTTAAGTAATTAAAGGCTGACTAATTAAGCTGTGATTATCTACTTAGACATAAGTGTTATAGTTCAGAATGATTTGGACCTCATCATTTATACCAGACCCTTTGTAAATTATTTATTTACAAACTTACCTTTCATAAGTGCATACATAATGATAGATACCCACTATGCAACTGTCTCTAAACAACTACATTATTTATTTACGTTCAGATCCATAATAAAATTGAAAATTGGGACGGCTCGACCTAAGTGATTGTACCAGGCCTCACAGAAAACCGATCTGAAATAATAAGCGCTTGCGCTGTTGTTTCGCCGCAGTGAGGGGAGGGTACCGGAGGCCCAACCCCCTTATTCCCCTCTATTCCCCTTATTCCCCCTATTCCCTTTTAAAAGGCCGGCAACGCATTCTGTGACTCCCTGGTGTTGCGCGGTGTCATGGCAACGGTTATCACTTACCATTCAGGTGATCCGTTTGCTCGTTTGCTGCCCTATGCTATTAAAAAAAAAAAAAAAAAAAACTACACCAGGGGTGGCCAACTTGATCAGACGAGATCTACTGTTATCTGCGAAAAACCCTGTGAGATTCTAGCAATTACATAATTTGGAAACTTAAAGGAACTGCATAGTTTATTACAAAAAAATAATGTAGTAGTTTATATTTGTTAAAAGAAAAAACATAAAGTAAAAAATAATTATTTTTATAGTTATTTATATTAGTGTGTGAGTATTGCACTTGAGTATCTTCCGCTAGATTAGCAAAATCAGGTATGTAGTGTTCCTACTTAAATAAAAAATAAACGGAGTTTTAAGCAGGAAAATGCCGACTCACATAAATATTGTTGAACCAAAACACAAATGCTCAACACATTTCTTCAAATTTGGATATTTCTCACAGGAAACCAATGCCCAGAAATCAAGACCTGAGGATGAACTTGCTTTTAGAAATATGTCGCAGCGCAGAGTAATAATTTCGTTTTGAAGTATAATGTGGTCCATTTGAAATGTATCTGCAAATTTTAGAGCCATTTCGTTGATACTACTATGCGCCCCCGCGTCCCACACGCTTCCCGTCCCGCTTATTGTTCATTCTTGCCGAAAACAAAAGAGCTATACTGCGTAGAATAGAGGATATAATTTACTCGACGGAACGGCGATTGACAATACAATGATACAATACAAGATGATGCGCGCAGCAGTTGGTGATTGTGATAATATTGTGCAGTCTGTTCTACGTATTAATATTTTTTGCCTAGTCAAGATCGACTGGACTAAAGGTCGCGATCGACCTGTCGATCGCGATCGACTGGTTGGCCACCCCTGAACTACACTGTTAACAATTATATTTCAGATCAACATGAAATAAAATTGAAAATTGGACGAACTTACCTAAGTGAAGTCCAATTGTAATTTTATGAAGGTTGATCTGAAATATAATCACCCGCCCAACCCAGCATCAGCTTGTTGCTGATCCCAAGCATAGTGGGTCATCAACTCATCAGAGCCATCTCACTTTAAAGCTCTAAAATAGTGACATTTGCTACCCGGAGTGCCACAGACAAGAAATTTTTTATTTTTTTTTTTAAATCTAAAACCGCGATGCCAATGAATACCGAATAGAAAGACTACACTGTTAACAATTATATTTCAGATCAACCTTCATAAAATTACAATTGGACTTCACTTAGGTAAGTTCGTCCAATTTTCAATTTTAATTTATTATAGCTTCAAAGACTTCTATTATATCCTTTTTAATTTACGTTTCTATTTAACCAAATTTAAATGTATTTAGAGAATAAATCTTTTTTGGAATTAAATATTAGGTACTTACTTATTATATACTTTATAACATCATTCAAATATGTTTTGAGTAATGAATATTTTATTTTTTGCATTTTCTTAAATATCAAGTTAGTTTTATTATTATAAAGTATTAAAACTCACCAAACAACATAAACATAAGTAAAAACTACCATTTATGTAACATGGCATAATATTCTAAGCACGTCTTCGATTTCGTCCGCCGCCACAGGGCTACCAAAACAGTCTGAAAAAATATCCAAGTGAATGAACAACGAAAGGGTACTTTCGATACAGCCAAATTATATTGGAACAGCCTAAGCGGAAAGTTTATTCTCGTATGTGGATAATCAACGAAGTATAAAAACGAAACTACACCCTAGCTTCAAATATCGACCACACGTTAGCGAAAAATATATAAAACCATTTGTTTTAGAAGATAAACATTTTAATAAAAATGTCAAAATTACTAAATTTTACAAAATATTATTGTCAATTTATTGCTATAATATAAGTCGTAAAAAGCTATTTTATCTTCTTCTTCCGTATATTCCATATTCTTCTTTTATGAGCTTAATGGAGAAACGTGACAGACCACATATTCCATGGGTTACAACGGAAAGTCATATCGTGCCCTTCTTCATAACCATGAATGTAGATTTTGAGGGTTACATCAAATCGGGTATTCAGTTATCGATGGCTACTCATGGGAGCGGTTTTGAATTTCTAGATAAGATAAGATAAGATAAGCATTTATTGTTTAACTGTGTACATAGTAGGTTGTTACATGATTGGTTAGAGCTAACAGTCTGCCCATTTCAGACGTACAATATTAATATTATAAAGTATTATAATTATTAATCACTTAAATTATAATTATTATCATCGAGAGTCAGCATTATCATTATTTACAAAATATTCATTTAAATTATAATAACATCCATTTATTAACCATTGTTTTAATTGTTTTTTTAAACTTATTACCATCTAGAGATTTTAAGTATCCAGGCAATCTATTGTATATTCTAATTCCAGTAATGTATGTACTTTTGTCCATAATGTAACCATTAGATACTTCAATAGATATGTCATCTTTATATTGATCTAGATTTACTTACCTTTCAAAACAAAGAGTTGAAGTGTTTTTATATATAAGTATTTATGGTCAGACTGAGGGTCTAAAATGCGAGGCTTATATCGACAATCTACTTATTCTTCTAGTACTAATGATTCTGTGTTTATTTAAGTCAACCTTAGCATTGTAATTAAAATTATAGACAGCTGATGAAAACAGGTCACATTTTCTTTATAGATCTATTCTTAAGCCATAGCTTATCACGATTGACGAGTTATAATACAAATCTCGCCAATAATCGCTTTAATTTAATTTATTCATTAAGAACATCAAAATTTAATTGTTTTATAAAAAAACAATATTTGTCAAAATCAACATTTGCAAGTAACGTTGTTAATTTTTGTTTTGACAAAAATACATTAAATAAGCAGTTACAAACAAAAGTAATCATGTGGAAAAGAACATTAGGTACTTTGTATTTGGAGGGTCAGTTATTGTGCGAGAGTGAATGTGTTTGTGTAATGTGTATCTGATGGGTGTGCGTATGTTTATATGTGTATATGTATGTTTATATACACTATAGTCAGAAAGAAAATATCGGTATCACTAAATCTATATCCTCGTAAGTTTGTATGAGACTTTGCTTGCTTGCTTGGCTTAATTCGATTCAGGTTAGTGGTAGTCATAATAATTATCTAGAAGATATACACTGTTTCAATATTGTTTTGATTCTATTCTAAGCGATCATGATAAAGTCTCTGATCACTGTGAGAGAGACTTTACAATGATCGCTTATAATAGCATAAAAAAATAGTGAAACAGAGACACAGATCTAGCAGCATATAGCGCCATTTATATATATATATGATTCATCATTATTAATTGCATGGTTACGATGATAATGTTTAAAGAAACGTGCTTCGCAACTGTGATATGATCTCATCTTATGCGATATGAACATAGTGTAATGCACTTTTCTGAGTTTCTTTTTCTTTAACACCTTTGATACTTGTTATAGATCATCTAGATCTCCTCGTGTTACTTATAACATAGAACATAGGAGTTATTTTAGCATATTTTGATTCCTACATAAGCTCACAGTTTTTGGTAAAATTCGTTTATTCATTTCGAATCAAATTCTGCCGTTTGTTCATTCGCTTGGGCAACTCTCGGTTAATTCCTCGAGCGTCATTTGTTAGGAAGCAATAAAAATCTTTTTGTATTCAAGTACATTGTAACGGAATTCGTCTTAATTTTTCAGCCGACCTCTTTCAAGTTAACACTCAGTCCACTTTGGTTATTGTTTTCCATTTCGTTCTCCCTTTCGTTGCGTGAATCGTAAGGGGCTTCGGGGATTTAATATCCTGATTTTTATTTATTAACTGTTTTCGTTCATGGAATATTTTATTATGCTGATGGTTAGAAATCGAATTTTTAAATCATTATACCGATTTATTTAATTTAATATATAAAATACTAGCTTTCTGCCCGCGGCTTCGCCCGCGTGGATTTCGGGATTGGGTGTATAGAGGGTTAAGGGTCATAGCTTTTGCCCACGGCTACATATACGCGGAAGTCGGTTTATGGTGCGAAGATTTTATCGCGCTTCCCGTGGGACTATCCGTTTTTCCGAGATAAAAAATGCCGCAAAACTCCTCAAGAATCACTCTATCTATTGATGAAAACCGCATAAAAATCTGTGCAGTAGTTTTTGAGCGAAGCCTTTATTGCGCATCCCGTGGGATCTGTCGATTTTTCCGGGATAAAAAGTAGCCTATGTTATTCGGGGAGAATGTAGCTTTCCAAAGGTGAAAGAATTTTTGAAATCGGTCCAGTAGTTTAAGCGTGAAGAGGTAACAAACAAACAAACAAACAAACAAATAAACAAACAAACAAACAAACACACTTTCGCATTTATAATATTAGTTGGGATGGGATTAAGCATATTTAATTCAAGTATGTTTGAGTATACCTTACACACATATAATCGCTCCTACAGCTTTACATCATTCCTAGTACCTAATGTTTTTTTCCACATCATTAGTTTTGATTTATCTGTTTTTGTTAATCATTATATATTTAAAGTATTTTTGTTATAATAATTAACTGCGTTACCTGCAGATGTTAATACGACAAACCTTTTTATTGGCTATGCTATTATTTGTTGTTAAGTTTGGTAGATGTATAAATTTAATAAATATTATCTAGATGGTTTATCAATTTATGTTTTCAATTGTGAGTTCATATTTAAATAAATTTCACTGAAACACAAGAGTATTCAAATAAATGTACATGGAACAGCATACGAGCTTAGTTTCGTATTCAACACATTTGCAAACTATTCTCCAAACATTTTCCAAATCGCTCTTAAAGCAATCGTAAGTTTTCTCGTAAAACTTGCGCATACATTTAATATTCAACCTTAATCTACAAGCAGCTATATCACCCGGCAACGTTCGTTGAGCTCTAACTCGGAACATTTCACCCCGGCCCGAAAATCAAGTCAATTTTAGAAATCCAAGATGGCCCCCAGTGCCGCTGCCATTTTGATTTTTGTCGCTCGCTGCAAAAAATTTCAAAACCACGTGGACGTCCTGAGCAGATCTATAAAGAAAATCCGTGAAAAAAGTGAAAAATTCAACGGTTGTCGGTCGCAAACACAAATGTAGTTTATCCCCCCCTAATCTCTAAATACCCCACAATGCTAGTCACTTGTTTTAATTAAAATATAATCCACGTGATGTTCACGGGAGCAATTTTCATGCCGATAGTGAGAATGAATTTAACGATTATTATGTAGAGGATTTGAGTTTATTCAGCTGGGCACATATTTCACAGGAACATAATTATTCTTAGAACTCCGTAAGCAGCCATTTCTCCATAGTATTACTAATTACCAAACACAAATAAGTACCTTTTGCCCGCGAACAACGTTTCGCTTGGATACATAATCATAATTTTATAATTCAATAACCAAAAGGTTTTTTCCTAAATGTGAATAAAAATGCCTAAATACACAAAGATTTGGTTGTAATTGGGTATAATTATTGGCATGATATTGGATTGGAGAATATTTTAGCTTCCATGATATTAAAAACAAAAATGAAATGTTCAAAATTCAAATTTTGCTTTTTGTGAGCACCACACCAGCTCCATCGCATGAAAAAAATATTTAATGTTTAACATTAAAACTTGTGGAGTCTCGTGTTAACAAAAAATCTTCGTATTTATATGTCTTATCGACTTCCATAGTCGACCATAGTGACGACCTCCATAGTCGAGTGGATAGAACACCGGTTTAAGGTGTCGCCATCTCTGAGGTCCCGGGTTCGAATCCCGGTGGGGGTACATGTTTGTGTGATGAATGCGAGCATTTGTACCTTAGTCATGGTTGTTGATATATATTTCAATAAAAATTATTTATATATGTATAATATATGTATGTCTATCCGTTACTCTAGATCCTATAGCACAAGCCTTACAGAGCTTAGTTTGGGCTAGGTTAATTGGTGTAAGTGTAACAATATTTATTATTATTATTATTTATTATCATGTATCACATGTTCTTCCTGTCAAAGTTTACGCTTGCGAGAAATCCGTATTCAATCCGAGAATACACAATATATGCTGATACTACAAGTAAATGAGCGTCGGTGGCGCTGTGGTCTCGGCACTGGTTTGTGCGCCGCATAGAATCGGGAGGCCCACGATCTAATCCCCACCGTGTACCAATGTGTTTTTCGTTCCGAATTTCATGTGTACATTTATCCGATGCTCCTACGGTGAAGGAAAACATCGTGAGGATACCTGCGTACATCTGCGAAGCGATTCAAAGGTGTACGTAGTCAACCAACCCGCACTGGGCCAGCGTGGTTGACTAAGGCCTAATCGCCCTAACGTAGTTACTTACGAGTTAGGTAGGCTCGAGCCCCTCGGTGGGGACGTATATGAGTTGTGATGAAGTGAATCAGGTATTTCTAAACGTTACTATTAACATTGGTGAACATTACAATAGAACATAAATTCAAGGAAATGTAAACCTTACCATGAAGACGATCTAAGTTTATAATATCTGTATAAAACAATTTTCTCTCGTCAGTGCCGATGATAGCGATTTCAAGGTATACTCGTATTCTGCTGTACATTAAGTAACAAAATAATTATTTTGTATAATGCCCACGCCTACGCCCACAATATAAAAAAAATATTTATTTAACAAACAGAGTCTGTCAAATACATGGTTTTATTTCGTAATGAATTCGAGAGCAACCCCAAGGAATTTCCATTTCTGCGGCATCTGGATTGCAAAGGATTCCAAGACGGCTGGTTAGTTGATATAATTAATGTACTGTTCTTGGGACAACATTTTTGTCCAATAATAAACTGCGGTTTCGGATAAATTTGTGTGCTACGTTACAAAGCTGTAATATTAGCTGTATATTGCTGTAATATCGACCAAGATATTATGAAAATATTATAATAATTTATTACTAGTTAAGTATGATCTACGTCAGAGGTTCCCAAACTTTTTGTTTGGGACCCTTTGCTATGTTTTTCGTTTTTAAGTAGATCCCCTTATATTGAATGCATATATCCTACAACTTACAAAATTTTATAAACATATATAATATAAATCTTAATATTAAATAATAAAACTTTCTTCTTCAAAGATACTTTTATAATAATGTATACGTTTTTATATTAGAAGATAGTATATATAAGTACTTTTAGTCTATGTTGAGATTCATTATCATAGACCCCCATTTTCATTTCATAGACACCCAAAAAATTTTTTTTTCGTAGATCCCTTGCAGTTTGTCATAGACTCCTAGTGGTCGAAATAGACCACTGTGAGAACCACTGATCTACGTAAACGTTTTTGAAATTTTTTGTATGTGTTATGTCTCTTTTGCGATTTATATTATTGTAATTCCACGTAATATATAAAAAGTGATATAGACTGTTTCTTGGTTATTCAATGCTCAAATATTGCCATATACATCGAGTGAGATAAACACAAATGAAGTATCCGTTCTTTGAAATGAACCAACAAAAAATATTTTTGTGAATAGCTAATTCACATCTGCTAACCTTTCTATTTGTTACAAGTGTTGATAAGATACTTACTGAAATGCTTGAATGATTTAGACACGTACAAGTTTACACGTACGTAGAACCCAAGATTAACGAAAGACAATTGACGAAAGAAATTTATCAGGCAAATATGAATGGGTCAGTTATTACTAAGATCTAGATGAATATATTTGGACCAAATAGGTGATATTGATGGAAGGTCTGGTTAATAGCATCCTTAACGAACGAGCGTGTATGAAAATATGAATGAAAATCAAGGAAGCTTGAGAAGTATTTTTGGATCGTAGCAAGTTTGAACTGTGATCCCTGCGTACCTCCATGGGAAAAAGGTGTCAGTATATGTATGTATGTATATGTCTTTTAATAACATTTTTAACACCTTTTTTCGTAAAGCTGATGTAATTCCACCGGTTTTAAATATGTAAAGCGGGTCATAAAAACGCGTGTGTTACCAAAGCAAATAGTTAAGTTATAGTCCATTCAAATTCCATAACAGTATTATTTGCCATATCGTGCGCTGTTGCTATTCAAATTTCGAACTAATCACCGCACGGCGCCAATCAGTAGGCAGCGCTAGCGCGCTGTTAAAATGGCGGGAAAGCAACCGTGTGCATTCACAGATTGAGTTTATTTAAATGTTTTTTTTTCTGTTTCCTCGCTCCTCCTGTTAAAAAAAAAACGTCGTACGATATACGTGCGTATTAGTTATAACATATAACATGCTCGGCTCAATTACGCCCTCGCTTTCGGCTCGGGCTGGAATTCCGCATGTTATAACCATCATAACACACTAATATCGTAATGTACTATAATGTTTCCAACGTTTATTTAAAAACATTATCGTATATCAAATACTGTTACCGCATTATATTTATGGTATGTTTCATGATAGATACATAGATGTTATTAACATTAAAAACCTTCCATTGCAATTTTCTGTACATTTTATTTAACCAGTCAAGCCCAAAGTACTTTATAATAAAACCCACGCTCATAAAAACTTTGATGAATTAAGATAGTAATCCTACTTTCTCTGTAGCACAGGCATAATTTATTATTGTCGAGGACACTGGTTTTGAAGTGTGATACTGTCGCCTGCTGGCGGAACGCCAATATGACGATTAATATTTGAAAGTAGACCGACGAAATGTTGAATTGTGGGCATTGACTTTTAAATTGTTAGAAATTTTATTGCGTTACAAAATTCTACGTGTAAAAGCTCCCACTATTGCTTTATTTATAGGTGTGAAAAATTATCATCATGCAATTGATACGTAGTTGTTAACATGAATAAAGTCCACTTTGGCTTAACAAAGTTAACTTTGAAGAATCCAGTTGACATATTCGATTGCGATGAACGATGTTCGATGACTGAATAGTTAGAGCATCACTATGAATTGTAGAAGCCGCAGGTGCAAGTCCCAACCGATTTTTTTTGTTTTTCTCATCACATCATATTTCTACAGTTTTTGGAATTTCAAAATATAAGGGTAGGTGTCTACCTACAGCAAATAATGTGTTATTTAATAATTAATTAGACTAGACTAAACTAAACCTAGATTAAGTTTCCTATTTAATATGAGTTTTCTACTAGAAGCATGCAGAAGCCTACTGCTGGTGTTCTTGATCTGGTATGATTGGACCAGGAATGAAGTCTTTCTTTCTTTTTAAGTTTAGTCTAGTCTAATTAATTATTATATAACCCATTATTTGCTATACTATATTATCAAGACAGAATTGAAATGACAAAAGCTACTGTATTGTGAGTAGATAGTATGTGATGTTGTAATAGAAATATATATGTTGTGAGGTGGTAAGTATCTGAACGAACACAATCACGGAAGGAAGAGTACACTCAAGCAGGGGAATGCAGCAGCTGTAGTGCTAACGGTAGCATTACGGGACGTGTAGTTAATGCAGAATTAAAATAAAATATAGTGTTCTATAATATTATTGAAGACGTTGTGATCGCAAACATTTTAGCTACCTAAATGCTCGTTTGCGACTGTCGTTGGGGTAGAATAAAATATATAAATAGCACGTATATAGAATTCCGAAGTCTTGTAACCAGAGCGAAATTAATACCCAAATTCAGAAAATTAATGCACTCTAGACCTAAAACCTACAATCTAAACATTGTTAGAATCTCTAAGAATCAGTAGTAATTTTCATCGCTATGCACCCAATTTCACCACTAGAAGCCGTTTGGATAAATGCCAAAGTAGCATTGCTTTGTAGAAAAAAGAATGGGAAGCTATGGAGTAGATAATACATAACACATAACAAAAACATTTATATAATTAAATAAATATATAAACCTAACGTTCCGGCAGCAGTAGAGCAAAGGGCAAGCTACTAGAGTTTTATTGTTATACATTTATTCAACTATGATTTTCAAATTTAAATGTTTTTGTAAATAAATAGATAGAAAACATTCAAAATATTGTGAATATTGAAAAGTATATTAATTGTTGACATCTAATATATCGGTACTAATCTATGAACAAGATTTCATAGAAATGATGAGAGTATATCCGATTTATACACCTTCTTTTTCAAAACTATATAAAGTTCTTTGTGTTCTTATTTTAACTTTAGCAGGCATTTGCTACAAAGGTAAAATAGCTCTTACTATGTTAAATCAGCTTCAGATTAATAGTTTACTATATTTTTGCAATAACTAATAACATTTTGTAACTATATATATGTCTTACATGTTGTTTATATACTTCAGAAGGTCAGTCACCTCCTGACAAAATCATACTTTGAGTTGTTGAGAAACAGGTAAAATAGAAAATACCCAAGCTATAATTACTAATTAAACCAGCAACACGGCATTCGGGAAGGGGGCACCTTACTAGAGTATAGTCTGAACCTATAGGTTCGAAGCTAGCAAAGCTTTCGACGATCCCGTCAGTGCTAGATTTCGTCTAAGTGTCAACAAACGATGTAACAAAGCTTAGTGTGTAATCACGTATTACCATAGTCTTATGTTAATGTTGACATAAGTGACATATAGTATATGTGAGAATGATAATTAACAGGTACAGCCTGTCTGCATACTGATGTTGTTATTCACTTGAGAAATGTAAATTGCCCACAGCAGTATAAATTCAATACTCCAATAATTTGAAACAATTAGTGACGCTTTAGTTGGTGTTAAGATTTTTTTTTTATTTATTTATTTAAGGTCGCTTAAACATCAAGGGTCATTAGCGACCACAGTTTAGTATAACTTATATTTCCTTATAATAATTAACTAATTTAAGAAATTTAAAGGTATTTTCAGGTTCATTTAGACATTGATCTAGATTTTTACAAAGGTTTACTTTAAGTCTATCTGCATTATAGAATGGACATTCTACAAGAAGGTGCTTTACAGTCAAATCATTATTACATTTCAAACATTTGTTCTTGTTTTCCTTTGTTATGAGATGTATGAGGGTTAAATTTGTGTGACCTATTCTTAACCTATTTAAGACAACTTGGTCTCTTTTATTGTCAATTTGTATATTATTTTTAACAAATACAGATTTTCTTATTTCAAATGAGGCACTTGTGTTGTTATTTACCCAATAGTTGTCCCATAGTCTTTTTATACATAATTTAAAATGTCGCTTAAGGTCACCAATAGTAGCTATTATGTAATTACAATTTTCTAATCTAGTAGCATTATTAGCTTCCATATCTGCTTTTTCATTACCAGGGATCCCTTGGTGACTTGGTATCCAATTGTAGATCATCTTCTTTTTTATAGGATAAAGCAGCAAACAAGCAAACGGATTACTTGACACTCGCAACACCAGAGGAGTCACAAATGCGTTGCCGGCCTTTTAAATGGGAATATGCGTTTTTTTTTAAGATTTCGATCTTGCATCGGTTCGGAAATACTGCAGGCGACAATTCATTCTACCAGTTTTTCTTTTTTTCCACATTTTTTTTTCAATCTGTAAGCAATTTCTTTAAAATGTAAAACAGTGAAAATATTTGTCTTACTTATGCTTCGAATATTGCTCGTACTAAGTTAGCAATTAAGTTAATACTATTACTGTTACTAGCATGCAGATGTGCGTACTGTAGTTACACATCATACTATCTAAAAAAATTTACTGAAGATCATTTGTTTTGGCTAATTATAACTTTAAGCTAGGAGCTTATATATTGTAAATAAATACTTCTACATACTGTAAAATATAAGTTAGTTTTGAAGAAGAGATTTATGTACTTTATGATTTCTTAAGCATTGCAAGTGCTTAATGTGTCAAAACATCTTTAAATAATAAAATGTACATACACAAACAATGAATCATCTCGTATCAATACTTACAATTAAGCACTTATCGTATTTCACAAAGTCACAAACAACTTTGAAGATTAGAACCTTCCCGCAAGGAATCGTATTGCAAATGTATTGCGAAAGTACATAAGATTCGGAACAAAGTTACTTGAGTTGGAAATGAACTTCGCCCAAGAAGGTCAGTGAGCTCTCGCACAGTTAATTTATGCTTCCTTAACAACCAGTTACTCGTATTCCTTAAAAAGCATGAAGTTCTCGTGTTACAACGGGACGTCGAGTGTGATGGAACTTTGTGATTTCAGACGTAGTAGTATTGGAATACTTTTGTTATAATACTTTGAAGAAAAATGAAATTGAAAGAAAACATTTTACCTATGGAACTCATAAGTAAAGAATTCCATAAAGGGTGCCATCATCATATATCTTGTTGAAAAGAAATATGCGTTAAGTTCGTTACTGTAAGCTGTACAGTGAAAAACTTAACACATATTTTTTTAAGTAATAGTAAACTACGGTCTCTTAAAATAGAAATAAAACCGCAGTGCAAGTGAAATGGTGCTATACGCTGCACTCTGTTTCAATATTTTAAACTCTCTACCTCACTCTAAGGAGTTGCGGCACAGCCTCTGTTATTTGAGTGTAAATGAAGTACAGTACAATTTCAACGTTGTTTACTATCAATGTGTTCGAAGGAATATTATTTTGAAAAAGGTTACAAACTATGCACAATAAATTTTTACATCAGTGATTCCTAGGGTGTGTTAAGCAATAAAACAATTTACAAGCAAAAAGGAAACACAGAGCAGTGACTAATTTGTTTTATATCAACTGAACCTGACCCAAGAAAAATGCAGCCATAAATGGAATTTTCAAATGCAGTTTTATTATTTAAGAAATTTATTAAAGAATGAATTGTTGCCATGATGAGTATGAGTTGCTATATATAATTTAATTTAATTATATGTCATAGTTGAAATAGGTAGGGAAAAAATTGTTCATTAGCTTTATAGCTAAGTCCAAATAAATACACAAGACAAAACATTAAGTCTAGGCAACTGAAACTTTTATTTAAGTTCAAAAACTGCACCCATAGTAAAATATTGTAGATTACTTATTGTTCTAAAAGTTTGTGTATTTAAGTTTCCCTTTAAAATTCAAGCGACGCTGTCGCTGGAAGATGAAATAAGAGGAAGAGTCATAAAAACTTCGCAACTTTAGGAAACGGCGTTGGTACAAAAATAGTTAGGGCTGTAATCGAATTCAACGAATTTGTATACATAATACATTACTAAACTATACGAATAGTTATTATAATTACAAAATGCAGCATCTGATTATTTTTATACACTTTGTATTAAAAATATAATATATCAAAAGATAATAATATTTATCACAACAGTATAAAACCAAGTCGCTTTCTTTGTCCCCATATCCCTATGTATGCCTAAATCTTTATAACTACGATTTTGATGCTGTTTTTTAATAGATAGTGATTGAAGAGGAAGATTGATAATAACATAAGTATCCACGTGTTTCATTTAATAATATCAATTTTTCAATATATATAGGATTTTTACAATTACTTTTGCACTTCAAAGATGCTACGCCATTAGTTTGCAAGTCTACGGCGGGAGGCAGTGTACTGTAAATATAACGGATATAAATGATACTGATACACGATGATATATTTAAGAGGAAAAATCAAAAACAATATTCGCGCCAACTCGTACTAAATTAACATGTAAATTATAATATTTATCAGTATTGCAAAGGTTCGCTATTTTTATGAGAAAAATATTTACATAATATATATATATATATATATATATACATATAATACATGCATACATACTATATGCAGTTGACAGTTTAGTTTATCGGATTTGTAAGAGGCAAATGCTGTCACAAAATATATCAAATTAGGGGAGGAACATAATAATATTTCACTCGGCAAGGTCGTAAAATTTTCATAACGCACTTTTTATTAAGCTCGTGAAACTCGAATCAATCTCTTCCCATTATCCCTAGCTTGATATTATTACTTGATCGATATTACATATGTGTGAAGTGGTCGAGACTCATCCATCGGGATGATAGCACGTAATATGGGCTAACGTAATAATACTACGACTGAGAATTTACTTGTTTGTTTTTTTATTTATCAGAAATGTAGCCGTTTTGTTGCTATCCAGCTTCTACTAGTCTAGATACTGAAATAACGGAAACAGTATTTGTAGAGACGAACACTTTATTCAGTCAAGATAAAGAATTTAAAAAAAAACTGAAACATAAAAGTCAAAGCGCATGTAATGCCACAAAATGCCCAAAATATCGTAGAAAAAGGCGTTCAAATTCCGTTCACATGATTTATACTATGTATAAATATCTTTTATAATTTGATAATCTCGCTGACAATGGACGACATTTCAAATTCATTAAATGCAGTGAAAATGCTTCTATCAGGCGTTTCATAATACACCAATCGGTAATGCTTTGTGTTTGTATTGAAATCGATACCAAATAACGCGTCAAAGAGAAAACTAGGGATTAAATTTTTATCTACAATTTTATTCGCAATTCTTTCTGAGTGACTTATTATATTGCAACATAAACAAGTTGGCTCTATTAAACTGGTAAGCAGTTGATATTATGATCGGGATTCTTTTACTACGCTCTTCAGGAGATCGTAACTCAATGTATAGTAAGACTTACTCAAACCAGAGATAAATCTATATTTTTTATATTTACACTATGTTACTTCACTATATTTATCTTTCCCGTAGAAACATCAGATAACTTGAAATTAAAAACACAGAAAACACATTCGTATATTGTAGGATACAGGATAGGTTGATCCCGGGCTTCCGAATCTTGGGATTCATAGACCAGTGCTGAGACTACAGCGCGATCAACTTTCCTTGTAAACTAATTGTAAAAAGCCTTACTGGGCTTGTATTATACGCAAATAATATAAACAAATGCAATTTTTTTTATCAAACTCATGATTTATACGAGTATTTAATAAATATTTTTCTTTGCCATTATCATCACAAATATTATTATAAAATACTATAAAATTATGTATAATAAAGCGGTTTAAAAATGAAACATTCGTAACGCTCATCCGTATATTGTGCGACTGACACTGTCAGATATAAAAACAAAAACGAAATTCATGTATTGACAACAACGTAAAATAAGTTTCATACACTTTTCCAACAATTATCACAGTTAATATACAGCCGTATTTGTTGTTTTGACATATGTACAATTTTTAAATTTCTTTACTGTTTCATATCGAACAGATGACCCTAACAATGATTTCTTACACTACAGGCAGTTCGCCGGTTCTTTTTTAAATGGACAAACATTACAATTTGGAAATCACATTTAATAAAAATTCTGATGTTTTCTTGTTGCTCGAAATAATTTTAAAAACAAATAATGTAACGAAAATTTAAAATCAATCCCTTAAATCATCTCCACTATCGCGTACTCGAACTAATAAAACTTACCCAGAAATGCGTTCTAAATCGCCGGTATTGTATCGCAAAGTCGTTCGTTTTGCTCAGTGTTATTGTTCAATTTCTATTCTCTAACGTTCAGTACCGTGAAAATTGAGGTGAACTTTTATTGAATGCAGCGGTTTTGCTCTCAATTTATAGCCTGTTCACAAAGGAATATCTTTGATTTGCCATTTTATTTATTTTGACATCGTAACTTCGGACCGCAGTGGTTCCCGTTCCATTTAGGGGCACAAAAGGCTCCTGCGGAACACCTCAATAGAAAGGCCTTTTATATTGCAGTCCAACAATGCGAAAGTCAACCATAATTGACATTTAACGTTTTCATAGAACTTGTTACGGCAGGTAAAAGCCAGGCTTAGAGACATTTGATGGGCTTATTTATGTTCATTTTTTATTTATGATATTTTTAACTATAAAAGCGGCTTTCAGAATACACTACTGCAGAATATATTGCAATAGGACGAATCTCATGGCCTATTCTTATTACTTTCACATTATATACACGGATAACCAATTTACTATTTACTTTACTTTCTATCTAGTAACTAAGTAACTAACGTTGACATATAATCTATTTCAATTTTAGTTTCTAGAAATCTGAGGTTAGGTTAGGTTAAGTTGAGGTTAAGTTTAGTTCTTACTTTTGTGAAATTAAACGAAAGGTTCAAAGCAAAAGCTGTAATAGGTTTAGACATTGTCTGTTTTGTTGTCGAGTTAAATTCAAATTGAGATGTCATTGACAATTTTGTCGATAGTTAAGATAGAATAAATAAGTTTCAGAAACGTTTTATATTGTGAAGTATATTTAAATATAATATGGAATTATGTTATTAATAATACCTAAATTAAATTATTTTAAATTTCCCCTACAATAAAAACCATATATTAAAATCGGAAAAATTCCAGACAGCGAAACTGCGAAAATGATAAATATACGTCAGGACGGGAAAACAATTGGCAGTGCACCGATATGCTAAGGAATACAACTACCAAAAATTTTTGGCACTGTCTCCGCCAGTCTTGTTACTCGACAGCGTGCTTTGTCATCCAAATAATTGGGATTAATGCTGTATGTCAAATGAAAGTCTGGTTGGTTTTATATTGACTCTTGTTTTAAACAATAGATCTTATCATGAATTTTATGCATGTCAACCTATAGATTTAAAAGTTATTATTTATAAAAAACTATATGAAACAAAAATGTTCGCCTTGGGTTTTGATCCTGCCTTTATCAATTCGGTCAATATCTAACCCAATCGAAAATTCAACTGCAATGTGAACCTTTTACTTTATCATGCCAAAGAACACTTTATATACAGATAATTCCTCTACGATGCAAGCTTACTTAATATGCAGGGGCAGAGGCGTTTTAATCATGCTGACTTGCGAGTTCGGTATGATACCAGCCGCCCACAGATTGGTACAAGAAACTATAGTGATTCTGGCGTAATGCTCGCCAAGATACGCCACTTGCGCTTTTACTATGGCAGCGGACTACATCGATTCGAGTCTGTTTATTGGCTAAAAACCAGCGCTGCATCTCTCCATTCAAGCCATAGGGCCCTTATGGCCAAGGCTTAGGTTAAGTTTAGTTGGTAGGTCACGCGATTGGACTGCTCCGGTCGTGTGGAGTCTTACATAACCTCCGTGACACTTGCTGTTGCGGGGGTATCCTGGGTACATTTCGTGCTCCTTGTGAGGATTCTCAGCCTTCCTTCCCTGAGAAAAAAAAACAACGCTGCAGGTATCCTCGGCATATACTGAGCAAGTGTGCGATTCACCGGCGCACCTCCAACGCACCTAATTATTCTTACATTTAATTCTTCTCAATAGTTAGTTTTAGTTACTTCATGTTATAACCCAATCTTTTTTCTTTCTTTTTTTCTCGATAATAATTACAACAACATCCAACTTGACATCAGTGCTATTTATTTGCCGTCTAAAATATCGTAATTCACTATAAAATACAATATAGATCAAGAGGATCTCTATTGTAAGTTAATTTATTATTGGATTGTGCGTAGGCTTATGTCGCTTATTCTTGACAATGGCCTAACTAAACTTATCAAAAAAATATTCCATTTTCTTAATGCAGTAACTTGCTATTTACGATTGATTGAACAAATTGACACCAGTCGAGTCGAATGTAAATATAATTTAATAAGCCCACACTTTCAAAATTTCACCGAGTTATACTTTCTCAGCGTGCGTATGTTATAAATAGCTCTAATAAATTAAACACTACGAAAGTATAAACAAGTAACGTTTATAGTTTAAGACTACTCAGTAACATAATTGACGTAAGTAACAATAGATAATAAAAATAAATATATTATAGAACGATTATTTGTATGTTTTAGTTTCTCAACTTGTCGCCATTTTTATCACTAGTTAAATTAGAAACGCTTAAGCTACGTCATAGAAACTAGGTAAGATAATTCGGGGCGCACATGGCAGTGGAGTCGCATGGGCCCAAAGAACACCGGGGGGCTTTAGTGGGTAGGCCGGTCTTCTCAGACAGGAGAGCCCCACACACGGCCGCGCCTTGCCAGTAATAATGCAATGTCTCGCATATCGAGAAGTCTGTCTATGAAAATTGTATAATAACCTAGTTATCTATGATATATAAAAGTAAGACAATCACAACTGTTCTTTACGAAAGGGAATACAAAAGTGTAAAAACACCCACACTTCACTGATTTTATTTATTCTCAGTTTAAAAAAACATGCCTAATATCGTCAGAGTCTATTTCGATCTATTTCGGGATTCAGGATGCTGCTGAGAATTTATTGAATTACTTTTTGTTATTCTTAGCTAGTTAATAAATAAAAAGCAGATTCGAGGTAGGTAAATAAAATATAATACTCGAGTGATCGTGACATTTTCGTAACTGGAAACAGATAAAAATATTTTATGTTTCCAGTTTACATAAAAATATTTCAGATAAATTATATAATAGAAAAATGTACATGGAAGGATTGAACCTGGGCCCCCCGAATCATCCTATTCTTAGACCAGTGCCCAGACCATAACGGAACCGATGCTTAACACCCGTCGAAGTCTTTCATCATAATCATCATTTAAATAGAAGCCTACTACTGGATATATCCTAAAAGAATGTTCTCATTGGTCCATGCACCACTAGCATCCAGCGTCTTCCTGCGATTTTCACCAAGTTGTCTCTATTCCCATTTTGTGGCAGGCCCGCCAACGCTGCAGGGTCTAGCACATGCCTGGTACTCAAGGATCTTTTTGCCCTAACGGCCGACAGTTCTGTGAGCAATTTGCCCTGCCTACTGCAACTTAAGATTCGCAATTCTTCTTTCACGTAAAATTTGTAAGGTTCATTTTGTTTGATGTAACATTCACTTGAAACGTTGCTTAATATTTTCAAGGTTTAACTTATATATTGATTGTAGATGCAAATATAACTGTGCTGTTGTCAGATGTCTTTCCACAAAGTTTATTTTGAAATCAGTGGTAGTATACGTCTTGCTACGTACTTGCATCTAGAAAGTCCACTTTCGCTCCGCAGTACAACATATTCAATTATGGATTATCGTACTGACATATTGTTGACGGAAAACATTCTCTAGAAACCTGTACACCTGAGGATAATATAGTTGAAATGCCACTATAAACTAGCTTTACTGTCACTACAGCTGTTTAGAAAGACCAGACTACAATTCACTTGAAAATTTACCTGCCAAAGCCTTCACTATCATTTTCCCCTCACAGCTCTAACAAACACAAACTTAACTGTCAAATCTGTAAAAAGCACGGCGAAATAATTTATTATCTTGGCATACAGGTCGTATTCGAACTGACATCAACAAAGTTAATTTTACGAGCTGCATTTATAAGTTTAACATTGCATTTACCAGTTTATGGATAAGACGGGCCAAATCATTAAATGGCTGACGACATGGCGACATATAAGAATAGAAGAATAAATATTCATATATATCAACAACGATGTCTATGTTATTTGTATTCACTTGTTATGCAAAGAACCTACTAAGCTACATGCTGTCTTAATGTGGACCACTCAGATTTCACTATTCGATGTCATCAACGTAAACAAGAAAGGCGAGGCGAGTAACCACAGCGAGCGGTCCTCGATTAAAAGATGCAACATTAGCATTATATCCTCTAGAAAGTCCTCGAGGCCTTGATCCTCGAACCTCGAGGCCTTGATCCTCTAACCTAACCTAACCTAACCAAACCCTATCCTGCAAGCATAGCATTGAGTACTGAAATATAAGCGGTTGAATCCACTTAAGGCTGACGCAAAAACCTCAACAACCATAAGTGGCCACCACTTCTTGAGGGGAGGTGGAGATGGAGAAGAGTATCACTGTATAGGCAGAGCATTCCGACACTAGGTCTAGACAAAATAGTAACTTCTGAAAAAGGATACTAAGCTGGTTATTTGGGTATCATTACTGCATAAACTAGCACAGCTTTTCTCAGGAAAAGTGAACCGTATATCATACACATTTGGGACCGACATGCTGTAAGGCAGTTAGTAACTACCCGCGCTGTACGCCATAGATCTGTCTATGCTCACTTACGGCGTACTCTTCCTGGCTATTCTCGTCGATCAGCCTGCTTCTGCTAGCATATATAATATCTGCCTTTTGTTAGTTTGAAGACCCGACTCCGACTGAGCCTCACATTTTTTTACACTTGTTAATTTCTTCCAGTTTTTTTTTATTGCTCAGCACCCTTGCTCTACGTCACAATTCATTGTAACTCTTAATAGATTTCCCTTACTCATTCACTCAGTGAAATTACGTCAATAATCCCTAATTGACTTCACAATTTTCGAACTTGTGGGATATAACTATAATCAACCCTATCGTGCTTTAAAATTGTGACAAAAGCCATCAGAATTTAAATTACCAAATACTTGGAATCCAGTTCATATGCTCTCTCAAGTGCAATTTATTTCAGACGAAACATTGTATTTGTCTTTAATATAAATAAAAAAAGAAAAGTATGAAATCCCTCAACTTCATTTAAGATCCATCAGTCAAAAACATTACGTTCTCGAAAACGCTTACCGGCTTTTAGGGGATAACGATAAAAAACGGATAATAGTAACTAATCAAGTCTCGCCTCGCAGCATCGAGTCGGCGCAAACAATGATTAAATACAAATTTTAGCATTGGAGGGACCAGAATTGACTTCAAGCGCTGAGCTTGCTCAATTACCCAAAATTGAACAGACGGTTTCTTTGCTAACGATTAAAAATATTCTAAAAAAATAATACATGTTTGACGTCGGATTGAAGTATTTAATAACCACTATGTAATCGTGAATAAATGTTATTTTAACTTGTTACTTCAGAAAGCGATCCAAACATACATTAATCTAACAAATCTTTAAAAAGTTTAATCATTTATTTGGCATTTTTAAATTCATAAACATCTTTTTGTAACCTTGATTATTTGTTCTTACCTAACTATGGATATTATTAATAATAGTCTAGTAGTAGAGTGTTCTCTGGCGTAACAAAGCTTTAAAAGGTGACGATTACGTATTTATGTGAATTTAGAATTGCAAAATAATATTTAATACAATTTGAAATAACATTATTAGTTGTGTCACGGGGAAGACATTCTGAGGTACCGTGGTACTGTTATGTAGTTGTGCAATTCAGTGAATCTATGCAAACGACGTGATGTTTTACTTAGGAAGAATATGGTCATTTTCATTGCTTCAAACCACAGATGACTGTTGCAGATAATCTTCTTCGAGGTTTTGATCTTCTACTACTAAGGAATAAGTTTTTAGAGATGTGCAATCAAAATACAACAGTCATTATATTAAAAAATATATATTTGTAAAAAAATATATGTTGCACTCAATTTTACGTACTTACAGATATTACATAAGTAAGTGTTAGTGGTAATATTTACATTGATTGTATTATCACTGTTAATAGTTAATTTATATATTAAACAACTATTTACGTGTGATTGTGTACAAAAATGAATGCTCTAGATAAGTAATATCTTGTATCAGCTACAGCAAAATTGATTGATAATAAAAGCTATATAATAAGACATTTGCTGCATGGTAAATATGTTTACTGACATTGACAACAATAATATAACATAAGTACAACAGTTCCTATTACAAATAATTATGTCTAAGGCATATAAAACAATTAAAATAAGACTAGGACATAAGCTCGAGTGAAAAAGAATAAAATGTATCTGACTTAAAATTAAGATAATTAATAAAATTAAGTATGTAATAAATAGTGCTCGGAATAGGTAATTAATTATATGTACTTGCAGAAAGAAAGTCAGTGTAAGCGTAACATGGATAAACCTAAATTCAGCGTGATTTCCGGGACCTTAAATAATGCAATGCAATGGAACTTATGTCATTTTATATAATCATGAAAATTATACTTATTGTTTATTTGTAGGTTTATGGGAGTGAGTAGAAGGAAAAAGTCATGTTCAGATATTACAGATATTTATTGCGAGTTTACAATATAAACCAAATTTAAAAATAAACATATATTTATATTAACATTAAAGTACATAGTGTTGTTCCGATGGTGTTATTATTCGTCTTCGAATTGAAGATTTAAGTAAACAATAATCCTATTATTAATAAATGCTTTGTAAAACTGTTTTAGTTGCAAAAGAAGGATATTATATTTGAATCGGTCATTTCAAAAACCACTTAAGTCACCATTTTTTACAACATGCTTTTTTTGTTGAAAATGGTTCCTCAAAGGTTTTCTGGGTGAAAATAATTTAAGTAAATACATTCCTTCCTATTTTAAAAATACCACGTGAAAGACGTTAATTGCATAAACAACATTAGTCAGTGACTTAAGGGGTTTTTGCATGCATCACTAGATGGCAGGAGTAGTTTATTACTGAGTATTAAACGACATTTTAAATTTGCTTTGTTTTGATTGGTTCAACAATATTACAATTTTTGTAAACCATCGCCATTAATGTCATTTGTACTTCATTTGTCTTTTACTCAACTATTTTGTTAAACAAAAAACAACACATTTTTTTTAAACATGTTTGTCAACTGAATCTTATGGAAAAAAAGTCTGAAAGGACCAGAAAAAGTCATTTGCACCTTCGACATACATGAGTTTTCAGTATGAGGAATATATTGATGGATTGATTAAACATTCATTCTCATTATTAAAGAAAGTAACAACTTCTGTTTCACTTCCATCAACCAAAGCCTATGATATGAAAGTGCCCACCAATAAAAAAAAAATTGACGATTTAAAACAAGTTCAAGATAGCATTTTGGAAGAGCATATGCCATTTTATAACAACATTTTTAGTTGGCCAACTGCAATTGTTGAAGATAATCCAGATAAAAATGACGGAGAATAGGACTATGTACCATAAAAATATTAAAACATGACAAATTAATACATCGTCGATCATATTGCAATTTGTTCTATGTCAAAAATTGGTATTTTTTTATTATTATTGAGGTATGCTTAGATAATAATTCTGAGCGCGACCGAAAGACGAACGCAATAGTTATGAAACGTTAGTTAAAAATATTTAAGTGTTATAATAGATTTTTTTTTTCAGTACACAGTTTTTTTACTCTCTTGTAAACTTGTCATTTCTGACATAGATGTAATTGCAATATGAACGACGACATGTAAGATGTTAATAAGAATATTTTTGAGTGTAATTCTTAATTATAAGCAATAAAAAATATGATTACTACGATGTTTTTGGTTAAATTATATACTACTAAACCTATTTCTCGCTAAAACAACATAGGTCAAGAAATGTTTTTCAGGTTTTTTTCATTGTTTCTATTAATCTATACTAATATATAAAGCTGAAGAGTTTGTTTGTTTGTTTGTTTGAACGCGCTAATCTCCGAAACTACTGGTGCGATTTGAATAATTCTTTTTTTGTTGGATAGTCCATTTATCGAGGAAGGCTATAGGCTAAATAACATTACGCTATGACCAATAGGAGCAAAGACAGAGCGGTAAATGGTTAAAAAACGGGGAAAATTATTCATTTTTGAAGGCTTTCTTTGCGTGCGCTGCGAAAACGGTTCAAGATACACAAAAATATGTATGAAAGAATTATTCCTCTATACATGATCTAAAAAAAAGTCCGCGACGGCATATGTCTATCTTTTTAGGTTTAGTCACAATGACCGTTTTTATGGTACCAAATTTGGATATGTCGCGTTGTCAAGATCGGGTAACAGCTGAGGTGCGCAAAATAACTATTCCACGCGGACGAAGTCGCGGGCACAGCTAGTAAACTATAAAGATTATACGCTCTTTCAATTTTTTAACCACTCAAATACTAAATTAAATATAAAAAAGTCGTTTGAAATTCATTTGTTTGTGTATGAAACAGTTTTTTATTGATTTCAGAAAAATTTTAATTTTGTGACTTATGAGGTTTTTGAAATGACCAATTCATTTCAAAAAAATACAAGTTGCGGTTTTTATTTGCTATTCGTTTCTTTACGCTTTTATTGTAAAATTTTATGTTTATAACTTATTATTACAACAATAAGCTAAAAGACGAAATACTATTTTGAAAGTTCAATATAATATTTTTACAATGTCTGAAAATAGTAAGCTCCCAAGCATATCCATACTATTGATGTCACAAAATCGCAAGTACATAAAATTAAACTACTTTTTCCGAGCACTAGTAATAAATATTAAATTACGGGTACATATTACACATCTAAAGTCCATTCAACCTTCCAATATACGAGTAGTTAGACTCATCCAGGAACACCAATGCATTCGTGGTTATAGATCTTCACTACCAGGAATTAAACATATCTACATAAGACTAGACAAGGACGACAATCCTTGCCACATACTGATATATTGTTTCACACGCAGAATTCGGAAGAGCTTATTTAGATGATTATAACATATATTATTTACACATCTAACTACAGGCATATCGCACCCCTGTTTCAATTTAATATTCAATTCACCTAATATCAATATACATTAGAAAATCTTAACTTGGGGCTTCTTCAATTTGATCTAAAACATTTTTACTCTCCCTTTTTCTGTTTAGAAGAAACGCTAAATCGTTGGAGATTTTATTGAGAACTTTATCCGCGTTGGGGGAGTCGTATGCCTTGTTCCACTCAAAGTTCACCTGTTCAATGTCAGATTTTTGCTTTGGCTCTTCCGTGACATCGGTGGGTAACGAGGTACTGGAGGAGAAATCTCTTGAAGACTTTTTAAGACAACTTTTCATGGGCTGGGAGGGTATTTCAGAGACGTCTGGATTGGACTGTACGCATATCCTGCAGTCTCTGGATGGGTGAAAGGTGCTGGTACAAGGCTGGAAGTAAGAACGTTCACTGCCCCGCGGTATGAGGTCACACACGGCCTGCGTGGTGCTTAGTCGTCGGGTCTCGAACTGAGGACTCACCGTGCCTTCTTTGTACTCAACGCAACGCACAATATCCGCCCTACTATCTGGCGTCGATTGCCTCCTGGAACAAAACGTGACAATCTGATAGTGTAAACTGATCGTAAATAAACACACTGATTAAAATAGACTTCAGAAAGATTTATTCAAGTAATACATAAAATAAGATATTATTTTTGTACAAAGTAATTCAATCAAATATAAGATGACATGTTTACAATTCTAAATATAAAATTTAAACATTATGGTATCAAAACTATTTTCTAACACAATCAAACACTAAACTGACAAAGTGCAAAATGCGAATAGGTACAACGTGACAACAAAAGTACCTATAGATTATGTATTTAATAAAAGCATATTAATCAATATATTTTCTTAATTCGATACAAAAGAATCGATATATTTTTGCACAATTTTTTGTTTGACCTTAAATAAATATACCTGTGCACTCTGGTAGGGCTACCAAGGTTTGGCGCACGCCAGTAAGACGCTACGGGCGAGACAGGCCCGGACGAGGAGTCTAGCACTTCCCCTCTGCTCTCCACCTCGCATCCTTGTTTTATGTACACTGTCGAAAAAATTCTGACAGATATTATATTTAGTGTTGGCAATATTTACATTACTCTTATAGGAAGTCAAAACCTGTCCTCTTATTTTTGGGCACCTCAGCTTAATAAATACAAGTGCACCATACAAAACACAAATCGAAATTACTGTTGCTATGAAACCATACGGGTTGGAAATATTTTATAATTTTTGTCTACCATGTAAGGCAGAGATTGAAATATTTTTGTATAAAATATTATTTATAACATATACGAGTACGTGTATAATCGCATATGGTACGATGTAGTGAGTGGATGCTCTCTTTAATTTTTTTACCCAATGTAAATGTAAATACTAAATATAAAATAAAAGAGTGCGAATGATAATAAAGGGATAAGAGAATATAAAAAAGGACGAGCGAGTTTGGAGAATGGGAATTTTGTATATAAATACCTACCAAAATCCCCGCGAATAAAGACCACAGGAAGAAAGTTATGTCGACGAATTCGAAAAAAAACAAAACGATTGGTAATTTGACAAATAATTAGAGTCTTACATAAGTGGAGATGTTATAAAAATAATCATTATTTTGCATTATAATTTCAAACTTTCAATACCAGTGCTTTCTACAGAAACATATTAGTAAGAATGTGTGTCTTCATGACACACGACTACAATATGTACACATCAGTAAGCTTTCGTTTTTACTAAATATATTTGTATATCATGAATAACAAATACTTCTTTGATATTACTTTGTCACAAACTACCAATTCATATAAATCATCAACCTATTTGACTTATTTTTGTAATTAAACAAAATATTATGTAGCAGTTTAAACACAATTAGTTTTGACAGCTTTTGGACGAATTGCAGATATTAACTTGGATAGATATTAATATAAAAAAGCAATGTTAGACTCACAGCTTAACGAAGTATTTCCATCAGGAGACTCCTGCCAGTCACGGGGCGAGAGTGAAAGGGCCCGTCGCGCTGAGCGTAGACACTCTTCATCGTGGATCACATAGCAGACCAACATTGCGATACCCTGAATACGACTTTGATTGAAATCATGCACATTAGTAAATATTTTGAATTAAATATTGGCTAACAAGCTCTCTCATCTGATGGTAAGAGGTTATAGACGCCTGCAGTATAATAGGGCTTCTGTGCGATTTGCGACAAATCTGCAATACCCAATTAAACCACATTGTTTGCTTCTAACTTATGATAAACTGTAATGACCCAAAACCCAATTTCGCTGTTTATTCCTTACCTTCAAACCGGAATGCAGTAGTGCAAACTCTGCAGTTTTGCAGCAGAGATATGTAAGACGGAGATAGCTGTAGGGACAATCCTAGTATAGAGTATCCTTTCAGCAATGTAGTTAATTTGGCTATTGTTGTATAAGTTCGATATATGAATAATCCAGCACATTTCCACAGATATTATAGGTATGATGAAGCGATCACATACGAGTAGTACAGGAAATATACGTACATATATAAATTGTCAAACATAACAACCGAAAGGATCCCGAATTCCACCAGACTACTCTGGTAAAGATACGCTTACCACTGTGTGATAAGTTATATATTATAGAGTGAGCAGTTACATTGGCAAGCGCGGCGACCGAGAGAGCGGTGACTTGCGATAGCTTCCTCTCGCCGGGCTGCGCGTACGCCACGCCAGCCGCCTGCGCGCTCGATGTCGTCACTAGCAGCACCAGTGTGTGCTGAATCACGCGGCATCTGCTCGAAAATATCTAGATTTTTCATGTCTTCATATATATAAAGTAGAATTTGTGTCGAGTCAAGGTTGCAGATTTAGTGACAGCCTTGTTTTGCAAGGAAATGTTCACAGAACCTTAATTTGTATAGTTATACAAGTTATGTTTTACATTTACTTGAAACTTAATGGCACTGTAAAACTGACCATAAGATATATATCGAGGTTGATGAATTCTGTTGTATTCAGTTTCAACTGAACTATGGAAAAAGCAAACAAGTAGTATTTGTTTAACGAGAGTATTTATAAACATCTCAACGACAGTCGTTCATATATCAGAAAATATTATTGAATAATAATAGCTACAGTAACATTAAAAATTATAAAAGAGAAATTTATAATGTAACGTTTTGTATACTTAATTACATATATTTCATATGAATTTATAGACTACATTTATAGAATAATAAGTTACAACATTCAAAAATAATAATACATATCAAAAATAATAACCTTTACGAAAACAGTTACTTATATTAATCTTAAAATAACTTACCTAATTAATATTTACAACAAAATCAAATAAAAATGAATTAATATGTTTATATAAAAAATAATAAATTAAAAATTAATGTGTGGATGGTAGTATTTTTGCGAGATGCTTTTTTAGGCGATGAGTATATTACTATCGCCTATATACTCATCGTCTAAAAAAGCGCTTAGTGATGTGGATTCTAAATTTGGGTAAGTTTTGATCAGAATATTAATCACTTCTTTGTAGCTACTCGCAGTTTGGTTTTAAAGTTGTATGATTAATGAATATAGATATTCATTAATTCATTTCGTGTATATTCTTATTTCTATTCTTATTTTTGTTCTTATTAATAAATAATAGGTTTAATAAAATTCAATCTACTTTCTGCCCATGATAGTTTGATAAAAACTATACATTTGATAAACGATATTATATTGAGATATACATTAAACATTTTTTTTAGGAATTGCCAACTTCTTTAAGGTCCCTACAGTATTATTTTACCAATCAACCCTTCACTTTCTGTTTGGTGGCAAACGTCGGTAGACAGACACAGTGTTTGGAAATACAGTAAATTCAAGGGAACCTCATCCAAGACATTTTGTGGAGCAATTACAAAACATGATTGTTCTCGTAGATACTTGTTAGCCCAAATTAAGCTCTATAAGGCTTGTGCTATGGGATCTACGGTAACGGATAGACATACATATATTATACATATACAAATAATTTTTATTGAAATATATATCAACAACCATGACTAAGGTACAAATGCTCGTATTCATCACACAAACATCTGCCCCCACCGGGATTCGAACCCGGGACCTCAGAGATGGCGACACCTTGAAACTGGTGTACTGTCAACTCGACTATGGAGGTCGTCCCAGTGCACCACCAATACCATAGCTCCCGGTGGAGAGTGGATAATAAAGGAAACATCAAAAGCTAAAGTATCAAGTTAAGCAGCCACAACCCCACGACCCACTCATATTCTTGATTAATTTAATTAAATTAAACTGTAAATATTGTTGACAATAGTTTTTTATTGTTTTTCATTTCTTTCACCCCGTCGTAAACGTTTAAAACGATTGTAATGGGATAAATAAAGTCTTACGATTGATAATTGTTTTTTTTATTGAACAGTCATTACCTTGCTAAGCCGAGGGTCTTAGGTTACACATTCCTGGCTAGCGCTAGTGCTGCCAACAGGTACTGCGCTAGCAGTTACGCTGCCTGTGAAATTATAACTCACCGGTCCCGCAGGTAGGCGCGGCGTTCGGGCGGCACCTTGGTGGCCAGGCGGCGCAATCGTGTGGCGGCACAAATAGTTAGTGCTAACGCTAGTACTGCCAGCAGCGCGCTTCCAGCTGCGCACGCTGCTTGCGCTGCGCCACCAACTTGCAGTGCTGCGCCACCCCATACGCGCGCCGACAGCCACGACAGCGTGCAGACGCCTATCGTGTTATTACATGCATTGATCATTTATAGAACTCTAGCTTTCTGCCCGCGTGGATTTCGGGATTGGGTCTGTAGAGGATTAAGGGTCATAGCTTTTGCCCACGGCTATATATGCGCGAAAGTCGGTTTATGGCGCGAAGGTTTTATCCGCTTTCCGTGCGACTGTCCGTTTTACCGAGAGAAAAACTACCGCAAAACCTTGCTGAAGAATCACTCTATCTATTGATGAAAACTGCATGAAAATCTGTGCAGTAGTTTTTGAGTGAAGACTTTATTGTGCATCCCGTGGGATCTGTCGATTGTTCCGGGATAAAAAGTACCCTATTATTTAATCCGGACTTTTATCTTTACGTCTACGAAATTTCAAAGCAATCGGTTCAGTAGTTACGGCGTGAAAGCGGAACAAACAAACAAACTCACTTTCCGATTTATAATATTAGAAGGTACGTACCAGCCAGAATGCCGACAGAGGGCCCCCGCTGCGCGCGGCCCGCCAGCTCGGCCTGCAGCAGCAGCGGCTGGGCGCATAACGCCGCGCAGCCCGCGCACCAACACGCCGCACATACCCAGCCTAACGCACCAGGGCACGCCACCTCCTGATACACAACGCCGTGCTTATTTATTTATTTATTTATTGCTTTCATGTTGTATAATACATTTGATGACACTTACTCACATTTCACTGTTTCAAACATGAAACCCTGCTAGGGCACTGCAACATTACGCTACACTTCATACTTCTATGTTTCGCCACTTATTCTACATATACCTGCACTAACTTACATATTTACATTAGCCTATTTTCAACTATCATCACACCCTATTATTCTATTTTAGAGCTTATAATCAATTGTTCACTTTATATAATACAAATTACATAATATATTGAATAACTAAATTAACTCTCAGATCAAGTTCCGGTCCTGTCATCAAAAAAACTTCTGCAACGTATATAAAGGTCTTCCTTTAAGGTATGCTTCCAACGTGCTCTTGAACAAATTATATTTCTCCATGTTTCGTATATTAATTGGAATCTTGTTATATATCCTAACACACATAGAATAGGGACCACAATATTGACGTTTTGTAGAATATTTGCTTAATATGACACCTTAAAATCTATCTATTTTATTTGCAATAGGTAATTAAAACGAGGATATGATGGCACTAAACAACTATAAGTGCATACAAGTGCATTGATAACGATAATGTTCATTATTTAAAACAAGAATCTATAAAATATTAATAGTAAAACTTATACGGGTAAATATGTACGTTAACTATAACTTTTTTTATTATATTATGAATTTATCTTTTTGATTGGCGTTTTCCGTTGAGATTTTCAATAGGTAAGTTTTCTTTGATTATTTAATAATTTATTAACTAAACTTTATGAAATGTTGATATAGGGTATAAGCAATCAAGTTAATTAATTCTAAAATCAAATTTTAATATTTACATAATTCTAATCAACTGTAAGGGTTAAGTTCCGTTGACATGCCGACCGGAAGGCCATACCAGCGCCATAATTGACATAATAAAGTCGCGCTGTGCCTCCGCAATCAAAATAGCTTCAATTTTCCCGACAAGTATTTATCACCACAGTTAATATACTTTTACACACATTGGAATACAAATTATTCATACAAATAAAAAGATAATGAACCTGTGAAAATTTTGGCGTAGGTGAACATAGTGTGTGAAATATTGTGACATTTTTACAGACAATTCATTCAAATTTGGACTGCTTAGAATGTACAGTAATTATGGTGAAAAGGCGAACTATTTGTATCCTTCTTGGCCCTTAAGCTGATGCTAATCGTTCCTCTCTTATTTGTACTATTTCAATAGAATTCAGAACAGTTCACCTGTGTCGTGTCACATTCTAAAAGAACCAGCATAGCGGCGGAGTGAGTGCCGGCGGTAACAGCCTTTAGAAGAATTGGCAGTCGTGACCTTCGACCTGGCACCAGACTTAGCAGTTGCAGAGCTGCGGCAGCCAGGCACATAGCTCCACTCAAACTGACTGTGATTTTTACCACACCACGCAAGTCTTTCTCCACCTCCGTCTGTAGGAATAGTTACGTATTTTTTTTTATAAATAGATGTAATAAATCACTTGGAACCCTCAATCACAAACTAAATTGGTTAAGTTATCAGATCAAACCGAAACTAATGCAATCACCATTCTTAATATAGCGCTTAATCTATATAATTTGTTATCACCTACAGAATACAGTAGAAAACTTCAATCAAGAGTGGCGCTTAGTATGCTGTAGCGGTATGCTGCCTTCCCCCGGGTGGAGGGGCAAGGAGCGGAGGAGGGAGCCATACTGCCGAGCAATACCCGAAACGTTCGCCCACGAGTACCCGTAAGAAATGCGATTAAACTGTATATGAATAAAAAAACATTTAATATTGATTTTTTTTTTATTTGTAATAGTACAAATTCCATTTTAATAACTGATTAATAGAGCAGCGAATTTAATTTTGCTTTTTATTGGCTTATTAATACTTTTTATGAACAAGAACAATATTTTTATTTTACAGAATACAGTAGAAGACTTCAATCAAGAGTGGCGCTTAGTATTAATAGTTTCACCACCAGACCACGAAACTTACACTTTGTAGTTGAAGATCATAGTACACTAAGCGATGAGAAAGTAATAAAAATTTTATGAGTCATGATTCATTAAGTGTTAAATCTCATTCTTATCACTCAACATAGCTGTGAACAAATCATTTTGGACCTTCAGTACCAATAACCTTACCAACGTAGATCTGGCGATGGAGAAGAGTGCATAAGTTCCTAGCCCGCGGCAACAGCATGCGACGTGCGTAGACTCCGATATCCGCACTTCGCAGGCCTTGGTGCTCCAAGCGCGGGGTTCGGCGATTGTGCGCAACCCACACGCCAGCTTTGATGCTGTCAAGGAATATTTAGTTTTTCAAAATTTATATCAGACTTAAAAGTCTTAGATTCTTCTAGTGTTGATTAGTTACTTTACAGAAAATTATCAAAAGAGTAATTTGTACATTGGTCATCGGTATCTCGCATCCAGCTTTTCTGCTAAACACAGCGCTGCCACATGACAACCCACAACAACTGCCATTGAGAGACCATTGAGAGATCATCGTAAATATTTGTTTGCAGAAAAAAAAATGGAAAAAAATCCTCTTATTGGATAAGCACGTTCAACTCACCAACAGCGCTGTAGTTCTTGACGTGCGCGAAGAGTAGTGTTACCATGTGCGCCAGACTTCTGTCCACGCCTGTGCCACTTACAGATAGCTGCACTTGCTGGGAGGTGAACTGGTACTCCGTCTCCCGCCCGTTCCTGTAAGGTGACTGGCTACAACAACAGCCGTGGGATGAACAGAAATCAAATTAATAATAAGAATTATTATTAAAAATGTGACATTAAAAATATTAAGTTCTGAAATGATACAATTAAGCTGTTTATTTTAAATAAATATAAAAATATTTTACATTATGTCGAATGGAATTGTAAGTGTGATGTTGGAAGTTATATCGATGTATTAGAAGCTGACATTAAAAGCCCAGATCATAATATAGCAAGATTAAGACACAGAGTGAGGCGATTATTTCATACCTTTTATTTTAAAAATGAAAACGAAAACGCTTCTTACTGAGCATTTCTGAGAATTATGAATACCGAGCTTACGTAGTAACATTCACAAAATAATGTAGTATAGAAATAGTGATAAGCAGAACACACTACGACGATATTCAAGATTGACGTTTGAACTACGACTATTCAGGGTGATTTCATCAAAACTATAATTTAGCACTTTCGATGAGTGTTCTCTTGGGGTTTTCTTTGTTCTTTGTTTTTGTTAATTTTTTTGTACTAGTGGACTCGCATTTTATAAATTAGTAGCGTAAAAAATCTAATCCCAATCTATGTTCCTTCTCAGTGGGTGCTTTTTTATTATTATTTCGATTTTTTATTTTTATTTTTGTTTCATTTAAGAGTAAAACTTAATTTAACTTTATATGTTAGTATATTGTTGTTTTTTAAATTTTGTAAAGCGTCCGTGAGTCACAAACGGTACTGGCTGAAAACCAGCGCTGCAGGCGACTGCCTCAGCATATGCTGAGCCAGTGTCCGATTCATCGGTGCAGGAGCACACCGACATTATTTATCGCCTGCTATATGTATTATAGGTAACGTATGTTACGTGCGTTGATGTACATATTATGTATTATAGTTATTATAGTTAAGTAGTTTATATTTGTATTTTTTTTATTATTATTAGTTATATTTTTTTTGTATTATTAAGCTTTTGTATATGTTACGTGTGCTTTTGTACCGGGAATAAATGCCTTCTTTCTTTCTTATAAACCAAACAGCATGTAAGTAGAAAATGCTGATAGCAAACTCTTGACAGCATCCTTGACATTTACATATGTCAGTTTTGTCTTAAATAAAAGACAAAAGCTAAATATAGCAATATCATTTAATTTTATACCGCCCGCGCAATCTATTTCTGGTTTTCTTCTCTACGTCACTGTAACCCACAGAAAGCTAAAAGATTTTGTCATTGAGCGTTAGCGTTGTACCACAAACAGCATGTTTTATATTTTTTAAGATATTTTATTATTAAATCACTATAAATTACCTAAGTTCAATTGACCGCCTTAATGATGGTAATCTGTTGGCTAGACTGTGGTACTGCACAGCAATGACTGTCGCGTTGCCAGTGCTGCTGACTAGATCCATCCCGACGGAGACCAGCTGCCAGTCCACACCTGGCACTGGTGGCCAGGTGGCCAGCGGCACTTTGAAGTTGGCGGTCTTTTCGTCCGATAACGGCTGTGTTTTCAATGTGAGTTCACGCAGACGAAGCTCTAAGTCTGAACGCATGCCGGCTGTGTCCACAATCGCGTTTTGCAGATCGTAGATTTTCTGTCGGCAGGGAGTTTTTCTTGAAACTCAGAAAAAAATTACAATCTGTGCAAATGACTTGCATTCATTATTATATAAGGCATATATATATTTCCTGATTTTAACAATTTAATAAAAACTTCAACGGACCCGTCTAATTCAATATTTTTAACCTATTGGATGCATGTACCATAAAGAAAGCACATTTAATCAGTGAGCTTTATTTGACATATACCAGTTATAAAATAAATTTAGACGTACTTCTTCATCCAAAAATGCGTCCGGGTGCTTCAAGAGCGTGTCGTAGATTTTGAGCAAATGGTCCACACTCTCGTGTCGGTCGCGTTGCTTTCCCGCCGACGAGAGCAGGTAGCGTAGCATGTTGCAAGTGTGCTGTAGCGGTATGCTGCCTTCCCCCGGGTGGAGGGGCAAGGAGCGGAGGAGGGAGCCATACTGCCGAGCAATACCCGAAACGTTCGCCCACGAGTACCCGTAAGAAATGCGATTAAACTGTATATGAATAAAAAAAACTTTTTTTTATTTGTAATAGTACAAACTCCATTTTAATAACTGATTAATAGAGCAGCGAATATAATTTTGCTTTTTATTGGCTTATTAATACTTTTTATGAACAAGAACAATATTTTTATTTTACACGTCTATTTCATTACTTGCTCCAAATCACTCTATAGTTACAATTTAGTTGAGGAATGTTCGTGAAGTAAAATGTGATATAACAGCCAAGAACCCCTCTATAGAGTTAATTCAAAAATGCTTTTCGAAATCAGTTTGATGAACGAGGGATCGCTTTTAATTTTTGACAATTTATAGCTTTTAAGCAAAACTTACTACATAGTTTCTAATATTACCTGTTCGTTGATGTCTTTCAAAGAATCGGCAATACACCCAGAGAAGTCCGGTATTTTCCACTTAACTCCACGATGGATGGTTTTTGATTCGCAAAACCTGCAACATGATTAAAGATTCTAACGGGTAGATTAAGCCATCATACAATAATAACTGTGTTTGTCAATGTTGTATTAAAAATTTAGACATGTAGATCAGAGACTAAGCGAAATTAATTCATGGAATTGTATTATCAATGTCCCTAATTAATATTTATTTAATTTTAAGTTTTATACAATGAATACGTTCTATATATATCCATAGGATGTACTCATTATTATAATTACTTATAAATTGATTACAAAATTACAATTATCCTCATTATGGTAAGTTTGTTTCAATTTGCTCTCATACGTTTGTTCCAGTGAAATTTTGTTTTGTAATGTCTTTAATGAATTTGTTTAAATACTGTTTGATTGTTGTACTATAAGAAATTAATTTATCCAATATTTTGTGTATTGCTGGCTAATGCGAATGATGTTAGTTAATAATATTTCTAATTTAACATGTGTTCCCAGTGAGTTCCTTCCTAGAGTGTCCAATATGATAAGTCCGTCAGCGTACATTATAATAAAATTGTAATCGAAGTTTATAAATGATTGTGGCCAGTTCTGTATAAATTTTTGTTATTTTTTTAAAATACAAATTTGTGACCATAACCGGTCAGTATATCAATCAAATCAAAATCAAAATAATATTTATTCAACATAGAACTTTACAGGCACTTATTGACGTCAACAAACAAAACAAAAAAAGCTTAAGTATAAAAAAAAAACAACAAAAACCTTGTCCGTACGTACGAATAAGGAAAAAAAAAAAGAAAAAATATATTGACTCGACACCTGTTCGGAAATTGGGAGAGCCTTCTCGAGAAGAACAGGCAAGAAACTCTGAAGGTCTATTTTTTATCTCCTCTTTTCAATGTTAATAATTATAATAATATAATATAAAAATACAATATAGTATAAGATACAATCATACCTAATACGATTACAGTCGTATGTATGTTTACATACACATATAAAATAATACAATATTATAAATAATGTTGTTACCAAACATGGCTCTATGAATAGTGTCCCTATTCCCAAATACTGTGATCATTTAGATAGTCAATCTCAATCAATATACATGTTGTCAATTTTATATATATTATAAAAGTTAAACACATAATATTATGCGTGTATTATTAAAGTATATTTTAAAGAAGAATTTATCAGGCAAAACTCCGTTTTAGTTATACTAATTCGCCATCATTTGCAATTTCAATCAAGGTTGATCTATTATCTTTTTTATGTCTGTGTAAATGCGTTACCTGGTTGTTTCTCCTGTATGTCCTGGCGGACAGGCAGCCGAAGCATGCGCCCCGGGTGCGGTGCGCGGCCAACGGAGACCATGGGACGCACCGGGTTCACAGGCGTCATCAGTGGGGCCCAGTACCCACATTGATACACTCTGGGCATTCGTTCCAGCTACTGACGACACTTGGCAACGGAACGCCGCAGATTTCTAAAAATCTCTCTTCTTTTTATATCTTTTTGAACATTGAACTTTATGTCTCTAAATAATTTATAAGATAAAGATCCAGGTGTTATACATTGATTTACATATTTTTTTGTTCTTAAGTTATGATCTTTAAGAAACGAGTCCAAACTTAAATTTTCCTTATTTATTTAAAACTACTATATTTGAAATTTTTAAATACACATTAGACAATTAAGCTAACTTATATTATAAATTTGTAGGTGAAAATAATTTTAGAAAGTTTCCGCAAGTTAAGCAAAATACTATTTTCTCTTTACTTGATAGATTTCTTAAAATTATTATAAAGAAAGTGCGAGATGCAAAAGTAATAAAAAAATATACTGTAAGGTTAAAATAAAATGCAAAAACAGCTTCAAGAAATCTCAAATCAAAAAGAAATGTTATTTAATTAGATGTACAAACGAAGAAACAGTTTCTCATTGGTATTATTTTAATATTATCAATACATCACATTGGATGATAAATAACTTTACTTATTAACTGTTTAAGAATAAATAAAAAATCCATTCTAACTAATACCTGTACGTTGAAAAGCTTAAGCACGCTTCCAGCAGGATACAGGTCCTCCCACATTTCTCGGCCCGGCGTTAGCTTAAGCAAACTCTTCTCCCGTGTCCAGCTGAACCCCAGCACTCCATGCGCTCTGCCAGCACCGGCCAGACAGGTGATGCTGACATTGTCGCCCTGACCGTGGAAGGAGCAAGGAGAGCGGAACATTTTATCACGATCTACAACCAAGGAGAGTGATACTCTGTGATGTGGGATTTTTTATTGGGGTAAAAGATTTTTTATCCCCAAACCTTGGACCAACAAGTCATACTTTGATACCTGTTTATTATAAATAAAATTCCTAGCAGAAATCTCCAGATAAAAGTCAATTTATGACCATTTATTTCTTATTTGTAAATTTTGATTATTCAATAATATACAAAAAAGATGTAAGACTATGAATAAATTGTATTGAATGTCAAGAACTGTTTCTGTATTTTTACTACTTATGATTTCCTAAAAATAAGACGTTAAAAAATAGGTGCTATTAAAACCAACATACTCGATGTCTTAAAAAGCTCAGAGATATATGGAGGTTAACTCAACTGATACGTCTACAGAGAAAAATAAGTTTGACGGGTCATTTTAATTTTCTTATATGACATAAACAATCCTGCTTGTTAAGGATTTGAAAAATTTTGAATGAAAAAGTTAATGGAACGTTTTTAATCAGTGGAGGTCGTAGAAACTATATGGGTTATCCTAATGAACTCCATGGTGCATCGAGATATGAAAGACATGACATGTCTACTTTCCTAAATAATATCATTGAAAATTATTTAAATATTATGCAATATTTGGAGCTCAATGTTGAATAATTTATATTCGATATTCAAGAATGTCATTAGAGCTGGTGTTTGTTATTCTGTTGCGTAACCATCCGAAAATAAAACTAACTTTTTAATTGAGAAAAAAAAATTGATAAAGTATTAAGTTTCTTGCAACGATTTAAAAAACTTGAAATCAAGTCATATTTAAATAAGATTTTTTAAATATTTAGTCTTAGTTTTATCTGACTACACTTACTTTGTTGACAGTGAGGGTTGACGGTACGAGGCGTATATCGGGCGGCCGCAAAATGTCCAGCCTGAGTGCCCTGCATCGCCGCCTACCGACGTCATCAGCGGAACACGACCATTTACCAGTGTCGAGCTTCTGCGCTTCGGAAACACCGAGCACCGACATTCGCCGGCCCAACGTATCTTCCGCCACCGTACGAGTCCATATATCCCTGTTGGACATGTTTGTTTAAGCAGTTGTTAACACGTCAACACCCATGCGCTAAGACAATTCTGTATGTTGTGAAGAAGAATATAGTTGTCATCTTCCGGAAACTATTGCAGTTAGAACTCCGTAATGATATGAAAAACTTGAACTCACTACATTCACTCTGAGCTAACGTAATTTAGTAGGTTTACTTTACATAAGAGCTAAGTTGAAACTCCTGTGAGGGATCATCCTGGACATAGAGATAATCCCCAGATTTATCTACTAACCCTACTACTACTTTTACTTGATCTAGTTAAGAGTGACCCACATCTAGAATATGAATTTTAATAAATGTGAATTTATTTTGTTATATTTTTTAGTTATGTAAATTATTTTATAAAAATATGAGTGAACAGCAGAAATTTCACAGTAATTTCAATATAATTTGGGGTAAAATTAAGTATAACTAAAATACAGAATAATCAAATAATATAAATAAAAAGAATAATTTTTATACTCGACACTGATCTAAATCCAAGTCGTATTAATTCATGACATGACTATAAATTTTACATGTGCAAGATTAAGTTTTGGTCAAATAAAATTTCGCAATTGCAAAATACGCTTCACAGATCGCTGGACATGAGGCTCCCTACATTAAACAGATGAATAAATAGATTGAGTATAATTTAAATGGCTTTAAGTTGATATTAACAAAAGGTTGAATGACGAAGGCATTTATGTTTGTGACTTTCTATTTTATTAAAAATCTTCAATAGAATATGTCAGAAAAATACAAATAAATTTTGGACTCGAACAGGATTGCGTTTTTAACAAATTGTGTCTACGTCGTAAAGGGTTGGCCATCAAACACTGTCCACCCTATTTGAAACTGCATTCTTCACCTTTTACGTTAAGAATAAAACCTGATGAAAAATAAATGCTAAATAAATATTGTATAAGTTATGTACGCTAATAATATTTAATGTTTTTCTTGTAGATATTACAAGAGTGAAGAAAGAAATTACATCACTAAGTTAAATATTAAACGTTCTAAACAAAATACGTTTACGAAATCAACTCTTTAAGTCATTGTGATATAAGCCAATTCTTTTCGACCTGAAGAGACAAAATCTGAAATTTAATTTCATATCGGAACAAAACAAAAGAAAAAATGTAAAAATCAGAAAATAAAATTAACTCATTGAAACTAATAACTTACAAGTCGCTATGATACCGACTTCAAAGACATTAGCTACGAGACATACTCTGTTCTAGTAGCAACGTGAGCGTAGACGGCCGTAGATAACTGTAGCTACACTCGTAGCAATAAACAGAAGGGCGATTTGTATAGGTCAGGCAATGTAATAGTAATACAGGTTGTAGTTAAATATAAAGTATTTTATGTCTATGTCGAGTTATACAGATAAGTTTTTTAAGTTCTGTTCATTTTGGAAATTGAATTCCATATCTCTTGATACGAATTTCGAGTTACAACAATCAATATAATCAAAATAATCAAAGTATTTATATAATTTAACAAAGTTTAATTTATAAATGAAACTAATGCATGATGTGAAAATTACACACAACATTTTTTATAAATTTGTAATTCACCTATTAGTTCCCTCGAAGTTCACTTTGACGCTGTCTTTATACCAGTTAAAGGTGATGTTAGGTGAGCCGTACGCCATGCAGCTCAAGATGAACTCGGAGCCTTCCCAAACCCCGGGCCGCTGATTGAGTACTAGTGCCTGTGAACAAAGCTAGCTTATAAATATTGAATGAAGTCTGAATACAAGTATCTATTGGCCGGTTATACACATTTTTTCAGATGTAGTTAGTCGCAAATGAGGTTATTAAAAATTGTAGCATATTTAGCTGCCTAATCAGGCTGAACTTTACAGAGTTCTTAGTACAGATACTATGGGAAATAAATCAACTAATATTAATATCAAAATATATTAATATTAGATTCGGTTACATTGATTTTTGGTCTTTAGAGATAAGATATACGAGATCTAATTAAAATAAAACAAAACTGCAGAGTAAAGAGTCAATATAGAGTGATAACGGTAACAATTAATGAGAATAGTGGTAAGAATGTCTTCTGCTCTGGAAGCTAGATGATAATTTAATAAATAAATCCTTTAAAATAAATTTTGTACAAGTAACGTGTTTTTTAGTGTTACGCATTTATTAGGAAATACGTAGAGGGAGAATTAACATTATGAATCAAGTCAGAATATCAGAATGAGTATCAGAATTAGATCACGATTATTTATATAAAGCCTGTGTTGAATGCGTTGGCCTTGAGGTAAGATATTAAAATTCCGTCTTGAAAAAGGTATAAACTTGTAAAATTTTAACACTTTTAAATAATTTTCACGAACGGATTGTATCAGTTTTTTATTTTATGAATATTTATAGATATTTATTATATGACAGCGATATTTTATTACGGTGAAATAACAAACGTGACATTTCGCTTTAAGACATTGTAAAGTTTGATTACAGTTTGACATCTAGCCCATTTTTTTTATTATCAGAGGAAAATAACTCCACTTATTGAACTAAAATTTGATGTCAATATTATATCAAGTTTTTCTACGTTTAGTGTCAGCAAAATTCCGATTAGTGCCTATTCAAAAGTAAGTATTCGAAGACGTGAGTTCTTTGCAGCACTAATTGGGTCAAGACTTTTTTAGAAGCAGCTGCGAAAGATCTAGGAATGACTTGTACTGAATGTTGTTGAACTGATTCTCTGTTGGAATAAAAGTCAGTTTTCATGAAATATGAACGTAAGTATCGGTGTCAAAGAAACAAGACAAAAGTCTAATAAGATCAAATAACGATTGGTGGTGAGTAGAATGAATGAAGGTAGTGATGAGTAGAAAGTACAACATCATTATTTATGAATCTGGAATAGTGGCCGAATTAGAGTAATTACATTGATATGTACAAAGTGAATCTACTCCAAATAATAATATTATTCTTAAATATTAAAGTTGACCGAATTTTATACATTTCTCAAAATATTAAAAAGTGAAGATGCTGGCGTGATGAATTAGGTGTGTGAACAATTCATTTAATAGATGTTTATATAATTCTTCGATTAAAGTATTGAAGTATTTTCACAATGAAGAAGGTACGTTAAGAAGGAAAGAAATTTTGTTTCATCTGATACAGCGGTTAATAGGAGCCTCCTATCTAAGAGTCTCCTTCCGATTGTCCTTCCGGATGTTTATCTATATCACTATAACATTCGGATAATATTATTATGGCTGATGGCTTATGTTATAGGTATTGAAGGAGGTAAACAATATCTGTTATAGTTGATTATGTAAGTAGACTTTAGCTGGTCTTTTTTCTTGTGCGGTGTATGATACCCATACATTTGGAGCTCACGAACTCATTATCGACGGATGCTCTCATAATGACTTCAATTCGATTTAACACATATCGCAATCTGTTTGGAAGTAATTATATTTTTTTCGTTTTATAAACACATATTTAGACTACATATATACATATATGTCACGCCTTGTTCACAATGGGGTAGGCAGAGACCACCTCTCTCCACTTGCTACGATCCTGGCACACTTCTCTTGCTTCCTCCACTTTCATGAGCGTCTTCATGCATGCTCGTCGGTTGCGAGTACTCTTGACCCGGCCTTTCTTTAGGACATCTTCGATTTGACCAAGATATGTCCGCCTAGGTCGACCTGCACCGATTTGTCCTATCATTCTTACCTTGTGTATCTCTTTCGCTAATCTTCCTTCATTAATTCTTTCAAACATGCCGAACCATCTAAGCAAACCATTTAGACTACACAAAATAATGTATAATTATATAGTTGTGATGAATAGTTATTTATTTACGTTATATTCTACATGTTGGTACATTTATTCTGGTTAATTCAACGAGTAGTTCTTGTAATTTTTTTCATGAAAGTGGCTTACTTGTAACTTAGCTATTGTAGTTACAAGCACTGACAGATTACTGAAAAGATATCCTATTACATGTGAGGATCAAAAGATTTTACAGGATCATAGACATACACCCTAAGGCTTTTCACAAATCGATATAGAAATTAATAAAGGGAGATTTTGGGCCGAGTCTCATCATAGTAGCCCAGTACAGATTGCTGGTTGCTGGCAAATCCTCGTCTGTTGTTTAGCATTCTGCGCTCCAAGTATGTGACGTTGGCTTGGATCGAGTCGTGTATGATTTGAAGCCACTTACTAAACAGATCAATTAAATTTTACCAAAATTACACTTATCTTACCTGTAAGCTCAATGCTGGTTGCATATCGAAGTGCAAGGATGCGGGTAACAAGCGCAGGCGATCGGTACGCGAACGCGTGGCGGAGAGGCGCGCGAGAGCAGCACGCACCAGTCCCGCCTCCTTGCGTGCACCCCAAATCCGCAACATCACAGTTCGAGCTCCGTTTATATCAACAGAGCTGGAAGATATGTGTCAGTAACTAAGGTACGAAGATGTGGCACCCTTCATAATTTAACAACTGTCCAGCAACCTTTCCCCAAGAGTGGGCATAATTTACAATTATTATAATGCTTACCTTATGTTTAGTATTTCTATTTCGTCTTCTAAAGTGATATTGGAGATTCTTAAATAGTTTGTCATCTGTGAACAAATAAGTAAAATTAATAATGCATAACATTACTATTCAACGATTTTATTGTAATAGAATAGTTTTCTTCTTAATGCCTATTTATCAGCTTAATCGTTCTTGGGTTAAGAGTAAGATAAAAAATATAATGTGTAATAAAATAAGCAAGTTAATTACCAAACTTAATCCAAACTTGTAACACAATCTTCTGATTGAAAAATTTACATATTTTAACACTTACTTGCTTAAGTATCTCCTGAGATATGTGAGCGTTTGGTTGGTCCATAATCTGCAGTCTTGTCTCGAAACGCGCAGTCGCTGCAAGAACAGTTTCAATTGATAAATTTAAATGGAGATTCGCCGACTGTATTTAGCGACAATGCATATTTATACTGTGTTACAAAAAGATATAAGGCTCTGATAATAACATCGATACTTACTAATATCCGTGTCCCTTGGGTTACAATCACACGTGACACCAGCTTTGCAGCCTTCGGAACATTCTTCTATACCACAATCTGAAAGATGGTTGGGTTAAATGGAGAACTCATCTGTTAAATACAAAAAGGGTTTCGGAGGCGTCAAATCAGTCTTGCGGTTATTACAATTTTCCAATCGAAAATGAAAATAATGGACCTGCGCCGTTGAGATTTATTATACGAAGATATTTTAATAATTCTTTCTTAATAGCATACTTATTTAATTAGTTAATTTATATGGCTCTGTTGACGAGCAGCTACTTTGGTATTGTTGCTTGCTACGTACACAACACTAATGAGCTATATATGCGCCCTCACTTCCTCTCGGACAATAGCAACATTTGATTTAGTTTGAGGTTGAGGTAATTTCTCGGTATTTCCTCAGTAAAGTTATAAACAGTTCAATAAAAAAAACGGTACTCACCTGGTTCTGCAATCTGCGCCTCACAGAGATCCCCGGTATAGCCGGGGGCACAAACGCAGCTGACAGCAGCGGGGCCCATCTGCCTACGGACCATACAGCCAGTCAGTACTGACTGATTTCATCAACGAGTTACGTTTCTACAACGCATAGAAGAGGGAGCACAGAAGGTATACAATAACTCAAAAAAAAAACACAAAACACTCTTAAAGAAAGTTTATTTTTTTAAATAACTTTGTGGATATTTATTACTCCTTATAGAATCTAAGCAAGTCTCCCTTTGGGCAAAGGGTACTAATTAATTGATTATTGACTGTCTTGGAAAAGATAGGCCTTTAAATTTAACAGAATCGATAGAAGGTATTCATTCAATTAATGAGAAAATACCATTAGAAACACTCAGTTTTATTTAATAAAATCACTTCTATTTTTTTTCTTATTGTGGTAATGTGTATATTTATTTCTTGCATTCATTATGTTTACGTTAAAATATTACTTATAATTTATGATATTAAAATGTCGTATTGTGGATTTGCTTTTTTCGGTCATGATCATAAAGATTAAGTAATCAAATATAAGTTCTAGTTTCTTTACCTATTAAATCAGTCATATTTAGATGATTTACCCGCTATTTAATATATTGATAATCACATAATAATAATAAATATTTTAAAAGTTGAATAGAACAGATATCATAATTATTCAGATCTTTACTTTCAGACAGGAATGACTCACGTCGATGTATCGTTAAACGACGGCCGTACGAAGCGCCGCTCTTTGCCTTGCGCTCAATGAAAAAGTTTTGAATAGCTCTCGCTACCTTTGCGCTCGGTGATGAATAAAAATTTCTTAATTCATTCTCGTAAGTGGAACGTCTTTAATGAATGTTCTGCGAAATTTTTGTAAGCGTAGAGTGCCGAGGGATTCTTAAAAAAACCTAAGGTTCTAAACTAACAATAATCATATACTCGTACATGATACATCCATAAGAACACATTGAGAAAGCAGTTGCTCTATACGTATTGCACCTAATCTTTACCTATCAATAATAAAGTAGATTTTGAACCGTCCTGCCCTTGTTATTAGGTAGAAAATAAATAGACCTCTGTTATAAATAACAAAGTATTGATATTATTATAACTTAACATTCAGTGTAGTTTGTTTTTAATAATAGAAACTTGTTTTTTTTTCTAAAGAGATATATATACATAGATAAAAACGCGCGCATATATATAACTATATCATCACTACTTTCTTCTACACAAATATTAAATAAGATGGCGCAGTTTCTGTATAACGTGCATTAAATTTATATCGATGCAATATTCAACTCAACGAATATGAAGACCCACAATATCGCCTGAGAAATTCGTTATATGTAGGAAATTGTATACTATCAAAGAATACGCGAGTGCTCTGGACGCTCAAGAAAGCGGCTGAGGGAAGCCGCGTGTGCTGCAAACAGCTGTAGGCTGAGGTTTGGTTAACGTATTGATATATCTAACTCCATATTAATGTACATTTTTTAATTAACCATTTCAGATACTGCGGCTAATAAGCGGGTTCTATGTTAATATTCTATATTAATGTAGTAATTATCTTTTTTTTATTTTTGAAGGGGTGATAGAATTTTTATATCTTACTGATACATACTGTAAAATCGATATTATTACATTTTATAATAATGTGCAATCACGTATCGCTAAGAAGGACCGTGTTTGACTTGATAAAAATACAAAATAAGTATGATAATTTGGTCGATAAACATTAAATTTGAGTTAATTTATTCGTTTTTAATGTTTTTAATCTATATGTTTGAAACCGCATATTCACTCGTTGTAGTTAATCAACAGAAAAATAAAGAAATCTTTATAACGAAAGAAACATTTGAAACTAAAAAGTAACCATAATTGTTTTTTTAAAAATGCACATGTGCAAACGCTATTAATATATAATTCCTACAGTTCGATGACGATGACGTGTTCACTTTATAGTTATAATTTTTATACACGTTTCTTCAATTATAATTTTTTCATGGCATGCACATACTAAATTGTGTTTGTGATAAGGGTAAGGCGAGTTAAATTACTTATGTCAAGTAACGTCGATAAATTACAAAACAGTTGCGTGCTGAAAATTGTGATTTATTAAACACTGAATAATGATTAAATTATTATGTTTTTTTATTGCTATTAGTAGTGTTCTACTTTGACAGGCACATAGTGCAATCACTGTCTAACTTGAAAAAAGTTTACTTTTAAAGCGTTTGAAGGTTTTCATATTGCAACGCTAACGATACACAGCAACTAGAAGACATTTCCACCAGTCAGCCGTGTTGAAGAAATGAGGATTAAAACGAACTATGCTAGTCCATTATAGTTTGGATTAGTGGTGTTTTATTATTATTTTGGTATAAGGTGACACCAATATTGCAAACAGATGTTTTAGAAATCACACTTCGTTTCGTTCAAATGATAGATAGCGCAGTAAAATCAAATATTTCGCAGATTGCATCAATCGGTCTAATGCACAGCATTTAACAAGTGAATTTCAACTTAGCGAGATTTTATTTCATGTCTTCAATAAAATGTGTTGATACTATAGACGTTGGGTTTTTTACACAAAAGATACAAAAAAGTAAAAAATCTTTTATGGTGATGGTGAACTTTAATTTTTAATAAACAATTACTTATAAAAGAGTATAAAAGGCCAATTTAATTTTAGAAAACCTTTCACAAAGGATCTATCCATCCATGGAGAAAAATAGAAAGCCTTACATATTCTTGACTCAATAGAAGTAGCACAAAAGACACTAACTATAAACGGTATAAGTGTAATAGTAAATAAAATAGTACGAAAATATACCGCTTATGTATATCTTACAGAATACATTTCACAATGTTTTATAAATAAATAAAAGATGAACGTCAGCTAAGTTATTCTGTTTTTAGTTTGATTAAACGTAATCTTATATGTTTAACAAAACACAAATAACTTGACACTTAATTAACGGGCTCAGCTAAAAAGATTTTTCAATTATCTCAACGAAAAGAAATATTGCTACTAATGTTATGTATAATACTGTAGGTATATTTCAATTGTGAAGTAATAAAATTCAAAAAAATTGTGTCCTCAGTAGTGTACTAAGTCTGGTCACTACCTCCGAATGTTATTCTTTCTTACCTGCAGGTGCCACCGTTCTTGCACATGTTGGAGCTACGGGGACATAACGGGCCCTCCCCGCAGTCCACCCCCGAGTACCCTTCGAAACAGGCGCAGTAGAATTCCCTGCGCAAAAGTAATACGCTTGATTTATGTTGCAGTTTGTGATTAAGCAATCACTTCATTATCTAATGCTTTAACAAAAAGCAACGTATAAATAATAAATGTGCACAGGTTCCTGTGACTTATTTACACAGTTTTTTGATAACTAACGTATTTCGTTAATAATAAATGTATTTGAATATAATAATAATGTTCTTATTGGATAAATATAAATTAAGGTTCGTGGTATGTTTTTAATTATTAAGATTTTGCCATTTGTGTGATTATGTTAAAATAATCGAAAATGATAGATGATTTAATAATGGAATTAAGAATTACTTTATCATCAATTCAGTTTCAATACTTAGAGGTATGTTTAATATTTATTGCACTAGTGATCTATAATTCTAATTCATCAAAATTATATTTCTAATAACATTTATTTATATCGTCTACTTACTAAAATAATAGTATATTATATTATAATATATTAAGAGGTGTTTAAGAGGTGGTACTTACTAAGTTTTTCTATTTTTTTCTATTTCTTTAGCTCATATTATATTATATTACATTATCATATGTTACTTCACAATGCTTATTAAGCTTATGAATAGGTAATTAGGTGTAGAAAAAATATTAGAATGATATTTTATGTATAAATAAAATACAATAGCAATGTATTTATGGAAACATTAATCAATAGTTAAAAACAAAGAAGTTGAAATTTTCATTTAGACCCAAATTTTTTTTCTTTCAGTAATCGAACTAAAATACGATAGGCCATTGATGTCGGTTTCTTTACTGAGTTTCGGATTTTCATAAAATTACATTATCAATAAATTTACCGATTACAAATATTTCACGAGTCGTAACTAAGCGAATATTTTTTGTATTAAAAAGTTTAACTCTACACTGAGGAGTATTATTCAGTCATTAGTCTTTTAAACGCGTCATATACTAATTTAACTTTTAAATTGTATACATTTATTGGTTTCCCCTACAGTGAAGAAAAACATCATGAGGCAACCCGAAAAACATGAGATAAAAGTTTAACCAACCCGTACCTACTGAACCAGGAGACTTAGTAGTATTTTTGAATCATTAGACGTGAATTTGGAATTCGAATAAGAATATAAATCGTGCGCGAAATTATTTTCTATTGCTTACAATTTCATAGATTTTTGAATCACTCAAATTCAGTGTTGTCCTTAAAAACAAATTCTTAATTAGATTCAGATTCACGCAAAAAAAATAAAAATCACAACAACAAATATTAAAATATATGTACTCAAACAATATTTACTTATTATTATGTACCTTTTTACAAGCTTTACAATAACCAAAGTAAATTTGTCACTGTCAACGTCACTTCAGCGTTGGATATTCTACTAGTAGAAATCAAAAACGAATGGGTTGAACCACTCGTTGCACAACGCACGAAATCAAAGTTCAGAAATAGTGACTTAGAGGTAATTCGTATACGAATCTCACGACTTCGAATGCGAATTGGTTTTCTGTTGTTTAAAAAATTCGTCTCCAGTTTAATCGAGTGACTTTAGAACACAAATTCAACTGTTCTGTCTGTTTTTCTTAAAAAAACGTCGTTCTGCACTATGATTTTTATCCTGTATAGTAGGCGCAGTTACAAACATAGAATTTCTCATGAACTATATACTCGGAACGAAACCAATTTTTATAGGTAGCGTACGAGAATCGAACTCGCAACCGCTGCGCCAAACCTGTCATCTGGTTAGACTATGCTCGAGGTCCTTGGTATAACAGCCGCCAATTAAAATATTTATCGCAGTCAATCGCCACTTTAACAGGATTAATTTACCTGCTTCGTCAAAAAATCGCCGAGCTCATTCACAGAATTAATAGAGCGGGAGCATTTAGTGTATGAGCAATAAATAAAGCGAACGCGTTCGATGGCAGGAAACTCACCGACTGTCCAACATGCTTTTTATTTTACAAATTAATGTCCATTCACTGATAGCACACGTTTATTATTAACATTTGAAGTTCAATATAAAAATATATAATATCTTGCCGTGTGACACTGTATCTGGTGGGTTCGATCATTAAATAGATAATTCAAACGCCGTATCTTAAAAAAAGCTGTATTTGAAGTTTTCATTTTTATACAAAGCTATATAGGAACGATTTTACTTTATTTGTGAAAGTTAATATTTTGTATTTCAGGTTAGTAAATTTCTCAAGTTCCTATTTATTAAAATAATTCTAGAACTCCCAAAATAAATGAAAAAATGTTGTGTGATAATATATACAATTTACAGGTCGCCATTTACAAGTAAAACCTTATTATTAGTATTCGCGAATTAAGTAAGCACATATCAAAATTTCACTTGAACTACAATTTACTTCTAAAAGGTAACACTAATATACATTTAAAAACTATGTCTTCATACAGAGATGTACATGCGGAAGTACTGTTTGGATTAATATGTGGAATATCTGACTACACGAGAATCGAACCGAAAAATATAGGATCTCAAAATCTTAGGTCATATTGTCGCTCGATTCGACTAGTCTTTACCTTTTTTTAATATTTTATCAATACATCAGAAAATTTAATACAATAGTTTTCAAGTTCAAGTTTTCATTTCAAGTTTTCGTGCGTCCGTAGCTAATTGTCGTCTTCACAACCCGCTCGCTAACAACGTATACGCCGAACGAACGTGCAATTACTTATTCCTACTTTTATTAATCATAACACCATAAAAGTCCATACTTTTATTAAATAAATGTTGACATCTTAAAATCGAAATTTCATCACAGCATCATATATGTCACCATCGAGGAGCACAAACCACGCTGGCCCAGTGCGGTTTGGTTGAAAATCGAATACACGTGTATAAGACTCTATACTCTCTATTTTTGTTTGAATCGATTTAAGTAAAATAAATATATGATTCTTTTAGGTAACTAAATTAAAAAAAACTGGAAACCACAGATGCGCTGTGGTCTGGGTACTAGTTTACAAATTTTCGTTACATTTAATTAGGAGAAGTAAACGATAAAAGTTATTTACTTGAAGTCATGTTTTGCATAACAGTGGCCCAACAGGCGGCACTCGATGGCACTGCAGGAGGCAGGCTCGGACTCCACAGCTGGGGCCCTGACCGCATATGTCATGTTAAATCCGAAAACAGACAGCAACCCCAGGGCACGTAATTGCGTGCCTTCCAGTCTGTTTAGCGATAGCTCCACCACCAGTACTGGGCTTTGAACCTGTGAAGAAGAAGAATAAGTGAATTAAAATATTAGTATTTCTACCGCAAGATTTAATTGTCTAACATAAAACGCACATCTATCGAGCCTACTAGTACAATGCAGTTAAAATAACTATGTTATATATTCAGAATCATTTTGGTTACGACTCTGGCAAACCGTTACGCTAAGGAGTTGATAGTACTACGACATTTCATGTGAAACCAATACGATATTTCTAAAGAACATTTAGGATTCGACTGTAAAACCACGGATTGTATGTAATGACTTACTAATGGTAACCTACTCTGTAATATTTCTATGACCAATACTAACTAGTACTCCGTAATACAGTTCTTAATATCTATAAATATTCACAAATTAACATAATAATAACTCAGTGATTATAAACCAAATTAATATAGCCAATTTATTTCCTTAAAATGTTGGAGATAATCTAAAATAATGGATTAATGTATTACTCATTATATTACTGTTGTATGCCCGTCAAGTGTAATAGTTCTCACTCACTGCATGCAATAACACCTTATGCCAAACAATTGTTACAGTTATATAATAAATATTGTTGTTTATTTTTATTCTTCAATAAAATAATGTTATCTGATATCGACACCAGGTAACAAAATGTATACATAAAAGTTTATGTATCTTAAGTTATAAATTAAATAGTGATTATCAAAAAAAAAATACATGAGAACTAAGTGTTCTGTGGACATTGATATTATCTATAGGATTATCATGGTTTTTTGTACGTTCTTGGATAACCGGTTTATACAGAAATTGCGACAAAGATTTGGCATATCTCCAGTTGGCCGAACTATCATTTGTAGCCGTTTCCCGCGGACAGCACTTTATGGACGTTCGTTCGTGAAAAAATTATATAACATGATGTGGTACTTAGGTTTCTCATCTTTGCCTAGTTTAGCAAGAACGAAACTCATATTTGGTGGGTTGAATAGATAACTTCACAGAAGTTAATAATTGCTATGCGTTTTGTCATATCTTTTCAAATTTATATATGTTTTACAGTATGTCGAAAAAAGCTAGTGTTTAAACAAAAACTGATTACAAATAAACATAGATCTGATATAGTCTGCCCAACACCAAAATATAGGTCTGCTATTGCTAGACGGAACTTCGATTGCATCAGCTGTATCGTATACAATAGGACAAATAAAATTTTAAACATCTACCCATATAGACAAAAGGAAGTAAAAAAGAAAATTATAGACTTCCTAATAAAATTATCATATACTGAAATCGAAGAACTATTGGCAAAGTCATTGTAAATATCCTACAAATTTTACATTTCATGCATTAATGTGTAGCAACACACATATAAATACACACACATACACAAACACACACACGCACGCAGACTTACACGCAGAATTATTGCTTTTTCTGATTCTTCTTCACTTGTATTTCAGGGAAAATAAATTACTTGGGGAAACCAAATACGTAGAAATTCTTTGTACTTACACCCAATAAAACGCGCTCAAGTATATAAATGGAATTAATCGTGGCGGGGTGTTGGCAAACACTATCACAGCAGAAAGTACAGCTGAGTCTACGTACATCTTTATTATTCTAAAGAAAACCTTTAAGTTATGTGTATACTGAAAATTGTACAATTAATCGGTTACCAGTTTGCAATAAGTTAGAATCGGGGTGTTTAGCTTAGCGTTCATTATTTCTCATTCATAGACTCATTTGGATTTGGACCATCGATCATCACGCTAATTGGGTGCGAGCATGCACAAAAGTAAGAACCAATCCCCAAGACAAACCCAACAAAAACCTGTATACATCAATAATAAATAATTTTTAATAAAATGAAACTAGACAAAACGATAAAATTCGGATATTAAATTGCTTCGGAAATTCGATCCTAAGAAATAAAATCTCAAACTTTGTACTGGATCTTAATATCTGCACGCCATTTATTGATGATGTAACAGTTACTGGCAACAATTACTGATAGCGTCATATTAGAATAATCTTCAATAATGTGATATTCATCAAAGAAATCATAAAATCAAAATCAAAATCAAAATAATATTTATTCAACATAGACCTTTACAGGCACTTATTGACGTCAACAAACAAAACAAAAAAAAAGCTTAAATAATAAGAAAAAAATAAAAAACAAAAACCTTGTCCGTACGTACGAATAAGGAAAAAAAAAAAGAAAAAATATATTGACTCGACACCTGTTCGGAAATTGGGAGAGCCTTCTCGAGAAGAACAGGCAAGAAACTCTGAAGGTCTATTTTTTATCTCCTCTTCTCTCTCTCTCATAGAACATAAAAATTAAGTTGACTACTTAAGGAGCTTTTGTATAATTTCCGAGATATCTCTATATTATATATATATATTTATATATATAAATATATATATATATATATATATATTTATATTTATATATATATATATATCTTGTATATAAAAATGAATCGCATAATGTGTTGGTAAGCGCATAATTCAACAACGCCTGGACCAATTTGGCCAATTCTTTTTTAAAATGTTCGTTGAAGTTCAACGATGGTTTTTAAGGGAAAAATTCGAATAATCATCAGAAAAACTCTAAAAACAGCCCTTTTATTTTCCCATGCAAACGTTTTCTAACTAAAACGTACAGTCGAATTGAGCTTTACTGTTATTGTATAAAGTTCATATTGCAAGCACTCACTGTTTTCTAAGCAATGAAGGTGTGTTCCTAACATCAAAGAATCAATTTGCGCTTTATTAACGCTACATATAGTTGAAATTCAATCATATCTATCAAAACAGTGTGCGTGCGTGCGTTGGAGCACAGAATACATCGTTGGAGGATTTAATGTCACGTTCCAAAATTGAATAGCCACAAAATGTAATAGGTCATTTAGACTTTTTTTGCAATTTGGTTGGCTATGCGACAAAAAACTGCCACTGTACAAATCTTTTTGACAGGACGAAGTATATATATATATATATATATATATATATATATATATATATATATATATATATATATATATATTCTATAGGTGAATAAATTGGAAGCATAATGAATTTGATAAAAATCGATAACAATAGTGAAGACAAATAAGAGTAGAAATATAAATAAAACGATAGCACATCATCGTTTAAGCAGTGTTATACTCGTATACAGTATATGCAAAATAAAAAAGGCGTCACATATTCGCTGCAAACAAACAAACATTTATCGTGCGGAACGTGATTCTTCGACTACAGTTATAAATAATTTTTGTGCTGGTCACATACGAGAGCACGAGTTATGAATTCAATTTAATAGAAGACTATAACTATAATATATACGCGGTTTCTCGTCGACGTTACAATAACACCAGGTAACGTTTAGAGAGCTAAAGCTTAATACACTTGCCTAGTGCTGAGTGGTGGACACTACTTGTTGAAGTTAGAAAGAATTGAAAATTAATAATTTGGTGACGAAGAATCATTAATAATTAAACCCTGATGACCATATTTTCTTCTATCTGAATATTGTTGCTTGCTAGCTGGTAAGTGAATACCATGTCACTAAAGCACCTTCTTCTTTTGTTCATTCATAGGAATTTGAATGAAACTTTGTTTATTTATTTTGGGAGTGGTTATTAGGAGTAATATTAGTGGGAGTAATATTTTACAATACTTATGATATTCATTGAAACTTAGACAGAAGAGAATCATAAAAGGCACTAGACACTATTTTTATGGGAGAGCCATGCTTCGGCACGAATTTGGCCGGCTCGACCGGAGTGATACCACGGCGTCACAGAAAACCGGCGTAAAATAGCGCTTGCGCTGTGTTTCGCCGAGTGAGTGAGGGTGCCGGAAACTCAGACCCCCCTTAATCCCATTTAAAAGGCCGGCAACGCATCTGTGACTCCTCTGGTGTTGCGAGTGTCCATGGGCAACAGTAATCGCTTACCATCGGGTGATCCGCTTGCTCGTTTGCTGCCCTATCATATAAAAAAAACACTATTTATAACTTAATAATCTGTAGCGATAGTGTGTGTAGCGAATATTATAAAATATTTTTTTGCTATGCGTATACAAATTAGCATAACCATAATTGATTACCATCCAAATTGATTTATTAAAGGAAATTGGAATTACGTTTGCGTCTTTTTTTGTGTGCTGTTTGTGCATTTGAAAACGCTGAAAATATATTATAAAAGCTACGTTAGCATAAATAAAGTAAATTCAATAAAAATGGATTGTCCCTTTAACGTCTTGATCACACGTAGCAAGAAACTGGTTGAAACGTTTTTTTTATTTTTTTATGTGATCGGGAAATCGGGGTTAACGAGCAGACGGATCACCCGATGGTAAGCAATTACCGCCGCCCATGAACGCCCGCAACACCAGAGGAGTCACAAGCGCGTTGCCGACCTTTTAAATGGGAGTACGCTCTTTCCTTTAAACGTTACTCCCGTTCAAATACTATGTACTCGTAACATGTGCGGAAAACTAGACCGAGCGCTTCGCCTACGAAATTGGCGCAACGGTATTTCTATACGTATTTTCTTTATGGATTATACATGTGTTAAGTCCATTCTCAAATATTTTTTTATTGGTGTATGAGCAGACTACTCATCAATCGTAAATGGTGACGGTCATCTGTAATCTACATAGTTCGTTTGAGATTAGCAGAAATTAATTCATACTATTTCGCTATTCATATTCATACTATACGCGATTTCTGAGATTTCGTATTGAAATTTAGTTTAGTTTGACAATCTCAACAACTTTTTAATGTTACTCGAGTATACAAAAAATCGTGGTGTATAAAATTTCTATGTTCTGTAATTCTATCTATCATGTTATCTAAAAAGATTTTGACAAACAAGCATACCTTTTATATTGATAGTGTCAGATTTCGAATAAAGGCGCAACCTTTTCTCTTAAGAAATTCCAAACCATTCCATGAAATACACGGTAATTTACCGCACAAGTAAATCATTTGTTTTGAAACGTAGCTAATAGGTTCTTTTATACCTGGTCTTAATATATATAAACTTGGAATTCGTGAAAACGTCAGACTGGTGTTTTGGAGCCAATTTAGACAAAGCGGAGGTCGGTACTAAATGTGGTGGTATTAAGTAGGTTTAAGATTGGCAGCCTTGAATGGCTGGCAGCAGATAGTTTATAATTAAGCAAAATGACAAAGAGAATATATATTATAAATTATACATATTATAAGAATATATATTTTCAATAATGTCTGATACAAAATATTCAAATGCAAATTAACAATCCAGATTGACGAGCATTGCTTAATATGTTATAAGGACGCCTTCAGAGTTTCTTGACTGATCTCCAAATTTCTGAACGAATGTAGTCAACTTCTTTTTTTATCCTTATGCACTTACAAGGTTTTTGTTCCCTAATGCTTAAACTTTTGATGTCTGTAAAGTTAAATGAGTACTGAGTCTTTATGCGCAAATAATCGCACAAAATACAAACAGTAGTATGAATTTCACATATATGAAATTATAAATACAATAATAAATTACTTTTATAATTTACACATAGATCAACCATTCATCAGTTTCCCTATTTAGTTATAAACTGATGTGATCTTTAGTTACAGGAATATATGCAGAAAAATTAAATTATTACAAATAAAAAAGGGTATTTCCAAACCCGTAGCCCATGAAACGTTCATTCGTCATTGAATAGTCTTACTAAGTTTTCCAAGCTGTGAATTGAGTTCAATTACAAAATGATCATACTAATAGATCAACTTGGAATCAGGATATTAAGTTACGAAGACAATGGAATACAGAAATCTTGGGGAAAATTGTCGAAAAGTTGAAATGAACTCCGTAGATTAGTGGTAGTGGAGTATAACGGTTTTAAGGTGTCATCATCTCTGAGGTCCCGGGTTCGAGTTTCGGTGAGGGCAGATATTTGTGTGATGAATATGATCATTTGTGTCTTAGTCATGGTTGTAAATATATATTTCTATCAAAAATTTTATTTATGTGTGTCTATCCGTTACGCTAAATCCCATAACACAAACCTTATAGTGCTTTATTTGGGCTAGGGCAATTGGCATAAGTATAAAAGTGTGCCAGGATCGTAGCAAGTGGAGAGAGGTGGTCTCTGCCTACCCCATTGGAAACAAGGCGTGACATATATGTATGTGTGTACGCATATTATAAAGTTTGTCTGCAAATTAATATGTAATTAATAATTTTAACAGACTGAACCCATTTTCATATTGGTTTCTTCACTAGTTAATTTATTTATTCCAAATATTGTTAACTATATTTATTGAAAATATGCAATTTCCACGAGGAATACGATATTAGCATGAATGGACATGTGGATAGATTTAAATATAAAATGCAAATAAAGAGATAAATTGGAAACAGTAATTTTCATATTTTCCGCAGCTTAAAGATAAGACTAAAAATTCTGATAACATTTGCTGACTGACAGTGGCTCCTTATTACATGTAATAATATATAAAAGTAATGATCTTTAAGAATGTTTAAAACAATTATTGAAATTAAATAACTATTTTTTATTTATCTAAAAGTAATAATATGTGTTCCATACTTTTGCCGTGAGGCTTAGTTTCAAATAAATGAAAATCTTTGCAATTCATCTAGGAAGCTAATATTGCGATACCAAAAATTTAAAGGCTCTTAAAAATAGACTCTTGATCATTAATTAGAAGTATAAGAACCACAAAATCTAGAAAGGTATGCGTTTCTTCAGTTTTAATTCAGAAAATTTCATATTGTGACTGTTTTAATGTTCGTTAATTAATAAAAAAAAACGCAGGCGTTGTCATATAATAAGGGTATTAGGGTTGTGCTACTATTAGCTTGTTGGTATCTTTTGTTACAACATTTTAAAGCTTCGAATAGAGACGGTATCTTTCGCATCTAAGTGGTGGAATATAACAATGCTACCGCATTTTTTTATTATAGTTATTTCATCTCGCCTAACTGTCACCTTTAGGTACCACGAAATAAAATATTTAAGTATGTAATACACAACACATAATACACATACATAATATCTTGTGTATAGTTGCAAAACTCAGTCTCTAAAAAAATACTTTTTGTTTTGTGAGCACCGTAAAAGCTAATATCCCTGTACCCTCAGCTTTTAAATTAGGTAAAGACGGACAAATTTTGAAGTACAAATTATGCTAATTTGAATAATTAAATTAATTATTAATTATTACATACTTTATCATCACAGCCTTAAATATAACTATAAATATATAGATATTTATTTATAGAATAGAATTAAACATTATTACTGCTGCAGAAATAGGCCACATGAGTATTCGAAATAAAAGAAATGACACCATTTGATTTAGTTACATTAATAAATGTAACTAATAAGAATGTAATTAAAACAAGTGACTTTTTAAACTACAACTAAACGTCAACATTTGTAAAACAGTCATCGCATAATTCTCTTAATTCAGAGATGTGTTTATCCAAATATGTAACTTTTTTGTCGCAGTCTCGCAGTAATGACTTCCTACTTTATGCGTGAGTGCGCAAATATGCCTTTAGATGAGCAATCTAAATGTTTAGGAAGTTTAGGTTGGTTTTACGGCCATACCAATTACCACAAACTTTGATACAAAGTTTTTGGTCTGTAACTTCAAAGTGTAGATTCACATTAACCGTACATTAAACTATAAGGCAACATTTTCTCTTTTCATTTCTGATATTTTTTTCTTTCGAAGAACATTTGTGGAATCATCTAATCATATCAGCTATCAGCTCTAGGGCTAATCTGAAAAAAATAACAAGAAGTTAGGATTTAAGTCCTATCTTCTTGTATTTTTTTTTCAGAAATAAAAAACAAATTACGCAAAAAAACAATGATTTCCATTGCAAAAAATGTGATTACAAACATATCTACGGACCCGCAATGAGTTACACTGATAAAGAAATCTCCGAAATTTACTATATCACTGGATGTAAGTAATAAAGATTATTACATTTGAAAAACTTTATTACATCAACAGAGGATAACTATTTTATTTGATGGAACCATTTACATATTTGTATACTAAATTCCGGTTCACGAAACTGTATCGTTCGTTTCATACTCGTATATTAAAAGACATAATGAACATTATATGAAACTTAAATAGTATTAACTTAAATATATATATATATATATATATATACAATATGAAAAATTACAATATAGTGTAAAGATAAACTGATCTTATTAAAGTATACAGATTTCGCAGAGGAGAAATATTTTAAGAACTATTGAATATTGACTACAATCCCTACAGATTGTAGTCAATATTAAATACGTGTAGTCTCAAGATACACTCACAGGCATATTTAACCGCCCACCGTTATTTCTCGTCACCCTGTTTATTTACGTTAACTATGGCTTATGCACTTTTTTATTTTTTGTCTAGTGGGTACTTCAGCAATAAAATAAACACGTATACCCTCATTTTGTTGCATAAGATTGTGCCACCGAATCGTTTTTCGAATTTAGTCGTTGTTAGACATTATTAGCGTTGCGTCACAGAATAATCAATCCTTGTTTCTTTTTGCCGTAGTGGATCAATATTATTCAATTTGACTTTAAAGTGATTGTTCATTGTTTTTAAATCTAAAAAACGCCGCTGGATGCGACTGGTGCAGCCAGGGCAGTGACTTTGGCCGATGCTGGGTACAGTCAACGTCGCATCGCTCGTACACTCGGTGTACCTCGAACCACGGTACGGAATGCTATCAGACGATTTCGGGAGACTGGTTCGTACACCCGGAGACCAGTTCAAGGTCGACATAGCTGCACTTCAGCTCGAGATGACAGGTTCGTTGTCAGTAATGTCCTAAGAAATCGGTTTTGCACCGTTACTGAAGCTCGTACGTGGCTTTTTGAGGTGAGAAATGTGAGTGTTGGTGAACGTACAATAAGACGAAGACTGGCAGAAAGAAATCTGAGAGCTTTTCGCCCAGCTCTGCTCCCGTGCCAGAACTGCTCCCTCAGCACCGTAGAGGTAGACTTGGTTTTGCGAGAACATGCTGACTGGACTATGGAGGAATGGAAGGACTTACTGTTTTCAGATGAGAGTAGAATAGCCGTAAGAGGTCCAGATGGACGTCAGCGTGTTTACAGGCGCCAGAATGAAAGGTTTGCTCCATGCGCTATAACCGAAACAGTGGGTTACCAAGGAGGGTCCATAATGGTTTGGGGAGGTATCTCTTACGAGGCTCGTACCGATCTTGTTGTGTTTGACAGAGGCAGTGTGAACGCTCAAAGGTACGTGGAGGAAGTTCTTCAAGAACATGTCGTACCTTTCGCGCCATTTATTGGACACAACTTCAACTAATGCATGACAATGCACGTTGCCATACGGCAAGATCAGTCACTGATTATCTTAATGAGGTCGGGATTCAAGTTCTACCTTGGCCTGCACGCCGTCCCGACCTCATTCCAATTGAACACATTTGGGACAAGCTAAAAAGACGCATACGTGCAAGAGTACCAGCACCTACGACCTTGAGGGAGCTCAAGACGGCTGCGATAGAGGAGTGGCACAATATTCCCCAATCGGACATCCAGGACATTATGGGTGGATTACCAAACCGGCTCCAAGAAGTCATTAGAGCACGTGGCGGCAACACCCATTACTAAAATTTTATTAAAAAAATTAAAACCATGTTTTTTTTCAAAATTTCAAATTACCAAGTTTTGACAAAATTTCGTTCAAAATCGTTTTCTTTTGTGTACTCGTGAATAAACAACGTGATTTAAGTCTTCTTGTCTTTAAGTTTACCTTGATGATTGTTTTCAACTTATCGTCCCATGAAATTTGGGCTAAAATCCTTAATTTCCGCAAATTCAAAGAAAAACGAGGTGGGCGGTTAATTGTGCCTGTGAGTTTATGTTGTTATTCTAAAATAACAGCGTAGTTTGAGACATCTCCAAATATGTCGCATCGTTAGGTGTTAGTATTAAATGTCTTACGAATATCAATTACCATGATAACACAGGTTTCTTCCTATTTGTTCTGTGAATAAAAAAAAAATACAGAATTGGAACTTTGTGTGTGCACATAAGTAGCTTTGCCTCTAAGTAAATATTCAACAAAATGTGTATGTGTTTTCGGGTGTACGTAGATTCTCAATGTTGAAGGAAAACGAAATATGAAAAAAGGAAATTTCTTCATCGAATCCAGCAGATATTTCAGGGAAAATATATCTTTGTCACCGCTTTTTGGCTTACCTTTATTATATTTTGTTATCTACACTAATATGTATTATAGAAAGGAAAGATTTGTATTTTATATGTAACGAATAAACTCAAAAAGTACTGGACCGATTTTAATAATTATTTTTTCATTGGAAAGCTACATTATCACTAAGTAAAATAGGCTAAATTTAGTACTAGATTACTATAGAAATCATTAGAAATTCTTATTAAAACCAACCGAAGGTGTAAAAATATTAGCTATAAAATGTCTTTCATCGCATACGCTGCGAAGAGTATTATTGACAGGACAAAAATATGTTCGACAATATTATAGAATATATCAATATCTACAAAAATCTTCGCGAAACCCTATGTTTCACTATTTATTATTGTTTATTAGTACTTATATGCTTATAACTTAAATATCTGTACCTAATTATGTCTACCCGTGCGAAGCCGGGAGGGGCCGCTAGTTCATAAATAAAATCAAAGAGACATTTCAAGCCACCATAAATGGAACGCTCAATAGTTTTCTTTTTTGTTAGAAAACGGACGGTGTTTATGTATATATGCTACTAAAGATAAAAATAGAACACACGGGGATGTTAATAAGAAGACTATCAAACAAATATTGTCTTTTTTATATTGATTTTTTTATGTTAGATCTGAACTGGTTAAACTTAAGTGGACTAAACCCATAAGTCTATGTCAGTCCTTATTTGACAATATTAGGGTTTAACACAATCGTTGTATTTTATGTGTTATTAGATGAAAGGTGACGTTCTCTATTCTTTCTTCTTGCCTTCGATACATTATGATATATTAAATATTCTTTCACACTTTTCACTTTATTAAACCTATCTGCACCAGTTCGGGTTACAATATGCTTAATAATATGATAATATTTTTAGTCATATGATTATTTAGACATTTTTTAGCTTGCTCTACTTTACTACTTGCTTTAAACTAATTATAAACTTTCACTCTACAGACGTCACTGACTGATTTGGGTTTATTTCACCCTCAAAATATAATTTTGGAATTCGTGTATCGATATAAATTAACTTATTACTTTTACATTATAAAAGACAAAAATATGATTAATATTATTTTACTAGATGGGAAAGAAAACAAAGACAAAGTTTGACTACATACCAATCGGCTCAAACTCTAAATATTTGAAAAAAAATATAATTGATTAATACAAACAACATTTACTTCCTGTATCCTATCTCTACAAACATGAACCATCATTGATGTAGGAAAATCAGGGAAGGAAAGTAAACTCCCCTTAAGCTGACTTACAGATAGAGGCGTTCGGGTGAATAATGCATAGTGCATTCTATTCCGGTTCGGACACGAGATAAGCAGTTCGCGATTGGGGCCACGGGAACATGTGCGATATATATTCCTACTAGGAGTATTTTTAAGAAGCAATTCGTGTCAATTTTAAAAGACTAGGAACTATTGCAAGGGATTTTGTTACGAATTGGATATTCTGGGTCAGTCCCTGGATTTAGGAGAGAGTGGTGATTATCGAATTCTGTTTTAAAATTAAAAATTATATATTGTCAGTCATGAACATGGCAACCAAAAACAAAGTAGAGTTAAGATCTTTAAATATCAATTAAAAGCTATCACAAATAGCCACAAGTTAATCAGCACACTGCACTACACAGCCTGTAATTATAACATCAATTACAACCAAACAACCAGATTTGAAATCATTCTAAATTCTGGTATATAAAATTATTTAAAGAAGTACTTATATAGTCTCAGAGCTTTCAATGCTTGCGGCCCGCTACGGAGATTTCTATTTCCTAGTCGCTAACTGTGGTTGCACTGAACTTAAAACTTTCTTTGAGGCAGTTTTATTTGGCTAGCTTTTTTTAACAATCATAATCATAATTGTTTCATATAGTTTTTGGCAAATTGGTGTAAGTGTAACAAATATTTGTTCTTTATTTATTCTTATTTAGAAATATTGATAATTTTTAGTCATGTACTTTTTATAATAACTTTATACTATATTTCGAGATTTCACAGTTTTGCAAACACACAAAATTTCAATAAAAGTAGTCGTTACTGTAATGTGTTACAGGAATCTGCATATCTGTTCCTTACTCAGTTGGTATAACAAAATATTGTAAAACTTCAGTCTCTTATCTGAGAAAATACCTGTTTATACATATTTACTTCGTTTTACTTTTCAATATTTTAATTCGGTAAACTATACGAGTATATAGAACATTTGATTTGCTTGTCGAGAAAGCTGGCTTATTGATCCGATCGACTATACAAGAATATACTCAGAGCACATATGCACACGCAGCAACTCAGGATGCCTCTTCCACTGTTTTTTCTATTCCTGGCTACATCAAAGCCATTTCAATAGAAACTGGAAGCCCACAGACAGCCAGTAATATACCTTGCCTTCGCCAAAGGGCACATCTCTTTTTCAGATTAAACGTACATACATTTCAAACGGAATTCTAAATCATTGAATCGGGTACTCTTTTTTCATGCAGAAAAAAACTACGAAGAATTAAGGGATAACATGTTTTTTTAACATACTCGTACATTTAAATTGGCGCTAACAGGTTAAGCCAGCAAAAAAAAAACAACTTTAATTTTGATCTCCAACAGGACTTACGCAATTGGTATTCGTATGGATAATTGATATCGAACAAACGTTAAAGGAAATTGGCATTCGCTATTCTTGAGATATCATGACAAAATATATTATATTCTTATATTAGAAAATTGTTAACAAATTGATTATGGCCACAGATTGTAACATTTTATCAAACTATAGCTCTGTAAATTGGAAACATCTTCACTTAAGAACTTCACTAGATTATTTCATTTTAGTTAAATATGTTTTTGTTAGAGAATAATTTCACTAATGATGAATGTGCTGACTGCTGATGCAGTGGTTTACAAAATAAACACCAATTGTTAACAATGGTATTGCACAAAACCAGAAGTGACAGAAATAAACTGGTTTATGCCTTAATGTATCATACTAGCTGACCCGTGCCCACTTCTTTGGGCATAATGTGAATAATCCCCGAAGCGAGCACGAACGCGAACCGAATTAAACCCGAAGCCATCGCGCGTCGTCCGCTGCTTTGGCCTTCACACTTAAGACGATGACTTTACTAATTTTCATAAAGATTCATAATTTTAGGCAATATATGACTTATAAATATAACCAAATGATTTAAATTAAAAATTAAATTATCTATACTAATATTAAGAAAACTCCTTTTTGTAACTTAAATATAAACGTTGGACATATGCTGTCATTGACTTTTTTGTAGGCATTTTCAAGCTCCATATCTTTTCTCTGGAACTCAAAAATATATCCTTCATAGTTAAGGCAACGTTCGTAAGAAACGCTTTCATTCGACCGTTTTTTCTCCTATTCACTTTGCAAAATGGACTACCACGTAAAAAGCTTTTTAATTTTTCGGTTTTTCATATAACCTATGACACTCAGCAATAATGTGGCTTTATATTGGTGAAAGAATTTTTAAAATCGGTTCATTAGATTCCGAAATTACCCCTTACAATTTAACAAATATATAAACACACAAACTTTACTTCTTTATAATATTAGTATAGATATATAAAATAAATATATTGAAACTCAAGCAATGCAGCCCGTTATATAACTCTAAAACGTCATCACAGCTCATATACGTCTCCACCAAGCGGCACGAGCCTACCCTAACTATATAAGAGCAATTAGGGCTTTAGTCAACCTCTTTGAATATTCTTCGCAGGTGTATGTAGGTTCCCTTACGATGCTTTCTTTCACTGTAGAAGCATCAGATAATTGTGTGTATGAAATTCGATAAATAAAAAACATATTTGCATATTCCCATTTGAAAAGCCGGCAACGCATCTGTGACTCCTCTAGTGTAGCGGATGTCTATGGGCAGTGGTTATCGTTCACCATCATGTGATTCGTTTTCTCGTTTGCTGCTCTATCCTATATATAAATGATAGAATCGACCACGGCGGCCATTCGTAGACCTGTGCCAAAACCACAGTACCACCGATGGCGCTCTAAAACATAGTCTCATACTTTCACATTAGTGAGTCCCATTAAAGAAAAAGTATATCCTTTTGAGGTACGTATTCCGTAAAAATCTTTTGTGCCCCTGAATGAAACGAGAACCATTGGGGTCCGAATGTAATCTGTCAATATAAATAAATGATGAAACTAATAAAAAATTAATATTGAAACAAAGACTTTGTAATCGGGCCGTACACTAAGAATACAACCGCTGCATTCGGTGGTGAGAGTCTTCTTCTTTCTTTCTTCTTTCTTCAATACAATAAGACTTAGTACGGTTTTACAACTATGGATAATAGTGATGTAATAATATACAATATTGTTCATTCTAATAAATGAGCTTTTACAGTTTTACAGATGTGCGAATTGAAAAAGTTATTACTTTATCAATTACTGCTACAATGCTACGAATAAAAGGACGATATTAATGCGAGCTTCACGAGCTGAACAAAAAAAATATATATATTACAATATTGCCGAATTATCATCATACAGTTTGAATATTTTCAATTTGTATCTTATAACGTGGCTATAATATCGGGTACGAATCCTGGAAAAAGAATATTTAATTTTTCAATAGTCCAGTTTAATATTTCATGAAGAGACTCCTCCGAGTACTTTTTGCTATCTGCCATTTACACTCACATAAAATTTTCAACCCATATATCCAGATCCCACATATTTAATAATAGACATACCTTTCGCGAATCAAAATATTCAAATTAACAAATACCACACCATATCATCTTTTCATTCAGGATATCTTTGGTGCACGTTACGCAAACTGTTTTTAATTGTTCTATAAACGAATTCACAATGGTAACGCTAAAAAACAAGATATATTTCTTTATTATAAGTTCATTTTACGGTCGTTATGATTTCCTGTAATAATAAAGTAAGTGAAGAAATAATAAATAATATAGTAACGTGTGCAATTGCTATGCATTTGTATTAAGGTATGCGAAGATCTGTGAGTTTGTGTTAGTGTGTAATGAATGTGTGGCCTCCTTCTGTGAAGCAGTGATGCTCCAGAAGGAGGCCGCCGAGCGGGGTTGGGAGATGGCCGATCCCGCTCGAAAAAGGCGGCGCCGGGCTCGGTAACACAGCTGCGGCGCCGCCGCGGGTCGCCGGCGGGCGCGAGGAAGTCGCGACTGCTACAGCGACCCGGGATGGACCACACCCCTTCCGTGGCCGGGGGGCGTCGTCGGTGGAGGAGACCGGGGGAGGTAGTAGCCCCCCCGAGGAGGACTCCCCTCTAGGCAGGGGAGCGGAGGCTGGGGGTTCCCGGAAGTGGCTTGATGTTCCCGGGGGCTCCCTACATGCCTGAGGAAGGCCATCCCTGAGGTTTTTAGTGGGTAGGCCTCCCCCTTCTGGGGAGGAGAGCCCCACATAACCGCCGGCTCGCCACAGCCAGGGTATGCAATTTAATGCATTTTCCGTCAGTCAGTCGCAAGTTATATCTTGTGTCGTAGCCGCTTAGAAACTAATAGTGCATGTTTATATCAATAAACCGGGGTTAAACTGATTAGAACTCGTGTATTTTATTTATGTCCTAACAATTTGTCATTGACAAACATTAGTATATTTCCAAGTATGTTAGTGTTATTAACTATTGATTACTTTAATAGTTTAAATAGCTTATAAAACTATCATACCAAAATTAGTTCCTGACTATATAAGTAGCTTAAGTGATATGGAATTTTTTATGTCAAATAAAAAGATCTTGATATTGTCATCACGTGTGTGTGTTTGAAGGGACGACATTTTCGTAAGACGGGTCACAGACAACGTGTAAATGGTATACCTGCTGAACAAGGTATTCAATTGCCATTGATAACATCGGTATTGTGTTCACCGTGACACATCGAGGAAGTCACTTTTGTACACGGCATGAATTGATTCGGCTTCAAGTTTTAATTTAGCTAGTAGTAATACATATGCCATTAAAATCAACGTATTTATTCTTGAAATGAAATCTGACTTGAAGCACAGAAAATTTTCATGAAACCTGTCGTGATAATAAATGATTGAAGAATCTTAAAATTATAAATTTGTCTACTACGTTTATACTAGGGAGATATAGAAAAAAGAAAAAAATATAAAACAATAATATAACACTACCATGTGCACCTGATTATCTGGGTTTTTACAACTCTTGTTTTAGTATTTTTGTTATGAAATTTGTATTTTTTATATAAACACAATTTCGCACTCAGGTACGTATGGTGATCAGTTAGGATATATGTTTAAAATGCAAGCCTTAAAATATGTAAATCGTTTGTATGAAAATGTGAAAGTTATGAAGTTAGTGGGTCGTTTATTTGTTTATATGAAACATTAAAATCTAGAAAATAATACATATAGGTATAGTGTTGCGATAAATATTGTTACAAGAAAAACCATTTTTTTTTTCATCACATTTCAACTGACTTCAGTAATGATTTGGTGAATTTGGAGAGCTTTCTTAAGAGCTTTGAACATAAACATGGCCAAACTGCTTGTTAAAATATTGGTCAATTTGTAAATTCAATATCATTTATTCAGTCTAGGCTCTCTATCTGTCTCTAGTCTGTTACAAGCACTTGTGAAAGTCGAAAACCTACGCCATCGTTTTGCAAATCTAAGCTAAGTAAGCTAATACAATAAATAAATACACAATAAATACTTGTACATATTTAGTTATTTATAGTTCAGAATAAAATATAAAAACGAACACATAATAGTACTGTGTAATGCTACATAATATTATGCTTCCTTATATATAAGTATTGTTGTTGTGGACTGGTTCAAGTAAATCGATCGAAACGTAATTTAGTCTATTATTTATTACAATATGTATGTACTGTTATACTATAAATTATAAAAAAAAATTACAACCTATTCTACGGTTCCGCTCAAAAATTAGAAAACATAATGAACATTTATATAAAATAACAAAAAAAACTATAAACATGTGTAATGTAATTCTTGATTATAGATAACTGTAGAAAAATGAAACAAAAAATAACCTGTATCTAATTATTTAATCAAAATATTACAATAGCATGAATATAAGCTTTCACAACTGCTCAGGAGTATTTTTTCTCTTCATTAAATATTTTAAATGATACGCCTACGTTTTAGATATGTCATTCACAACTAAATTACTTTTTAAATTAATTTCCGATGCTATAACTTATATGAGCTATAATTAGTTATAAAATGAATAAGCATTTAATGGCACCTTATAAATTTTCTTAATTTTATTGCATATTATATTTTAAGAAATATATTAAGCTACACATTTTGCGCTATAATAATTTTATAATATCATAAATATTATAAAATAGACTGTCGGTTAACAGTATGTACACAATTCACTTATTGCAGAGAATGCGTACTTTCGCAATGCCTTCTACGTTCTATTTTCCTATAAATCAAAAGCTTTCATACGTAAAGCTAAGTTTACAAAAAATTTGTAACGTTTATTCGGAAAGATTTTGTAATACTTTCTATATTCTTCTAATAAGGAAAATTTATTTTCCTACTGCAAAATAGCAGTGTTCTCATTGCTGTATTCCGAAAACATACACTGTGAATTTTGTGGGAGTTGCAGTTTTGCTTCGATCTAACAGGAACATATCACATAAAAAAGTCTAGATTTTGTGGGTCAGTTAAAATAGCGTTTATGTGAAGATTGCACTAAACACATTAATTTGTTTTGAAACTCCTTGGGGTCTTGAAATCGACGTTTTTTTATAGGAAGACAAACGTGGCGGATTACCCTAGAAGTAAGCGAATGCTATGCGGCAGAAATAATCAATATAGATAAATAATAAATAGCAAGTAGTTTTGTTTTGATTCTAACTACTTAAAACAAATATTTGTTTAAAGTAATTAGAATAAATGTAATGACTGTTAAATTACCTGTTTACTTTATGTTAAAAATGTACCCTTAAAAACAAATGTAACTTAATTTTTATATTTAAAGAGAGTGGCCGATCATACAAGATGTGTTTATTTTATGTGACTCGTGCACTATTTTCCGCCGAGTTCTGACTTAGTTTCGTTAGTTGAGCACCAAGCTTAACATAAACACGTTGGAAGACCTGCTCCGTGCGATACGGCCGTGCAAATTCTTATTTATTTCCCACTCGGCTTCTAGAACACTGCAATTTCATTTTGCCGGCTCAACGCTGTTGCTTTGGTTGACTTATTGTTTCCAGAACCTGCGCAAGTTAACATTCTCATGCGATTATTAATTTCCATAATATTAATTACCTTCGTCAGTTAAGTCACGTATACATAAAAAGCATATACATGTAAAGAATATAAGTCAGACTTATAAGTAGCGCCAACCTTAAACAGACCTAAATAGATAAATATAGACTTAAATAGAATAACGGCTTAACTGTAACAATACATGTACAATGTATCTATACTTTAGAGAAAAAATATCCCAGTGTAATAGGGAGCTGTCTGTTAACACTGCCAAAGTAGTTAGCAGATATAATTAGGGCATAAAGTCAACTCTTATAATAACCGAAGAATCTACGATTGCGGGGAGCTAAGATGACGCTATAAAACGTTTCATAAATAAGTTATGCTAAGCAACTGACAAAGGATCAAAATAATGTAGCCATTTAGGTTCTAATCCATGCCTTTTAGCATAGTATTATTAAAAAATGAAATGAATATTGTATTTTTTTTTATTATCACATACATTCATACAATACATATTTACATTATTCTATACTCAATAAATATTTTGTATTATTCCTGTTAAATTAAATAGGTAAGCAACATTAATACTAATGAGTACATATCACTTAAGGGAATTGTAGGGTATAGAAAAAAAATTGCAGTAAAATAGTAAATTAAGAGTTGAAAAGGAACTGGACTACGAATCTATGGAATAATGAATGATATTAAAAAAAAACGTCCACAGAATAAGAGCAGTGACTAATGTTTTTCATTTCCATCACTACAAATACTATATTAAAATATATATTAAAGTATATTGTAAATTATAAAAATTAGCCAATTTTCCAATGTACTTTGCATAGTTAATATTTCGCTCGAAAGTTTAATGTTCAGAAGCTTTATATAACGGCATTAAGTTTCTGTAACATTACTTGAGAAATTACTTCAATTAAATTTATATTAAGTTACCTATAATGACATTATCTATGCAGACAACCTCCAACTTTACTATTTTGCTGTTGTAGATGATATTGATAATAGGCAGTATCCGTGGTCAACTCGAACCGGGCAATCATATTATAATGCTCTGTCAGTCATATGATTACAGTGAGTCTCGGAAAATGTCAGGCAATTTTCTTGAGTACCACTCGGCAATTGAATAATATTAATATAACTCCTTAAGCCCTGTAAATTATGTTGATACCACAATTACATTCGTGCCAGTAGTTAAAAATTTAAGATTGTTATAAATAAATATTTACTTGTCTACTAGATGCAACATGTCATTGTGTCACCGAAAATTTCCAGCGTATATTTTATTCTAGCTAATTGCACAATGTACGGTATGGCACACGCACAAATTATAAACGAAGCTAGAATCATAGTAAATCTATATATGTCAGAGTAAGAGGACTCCTAAACCCAAAGGATGTACATAGATAATAATAAAAGGAAAATTCCCAACCCTTTGATTCACATAAAACCTGCCAATAGCTTATTAACAGGTCTTTGGAGGACGCTTTCGACTGATGGGTACACCCTCCAAGTAACCTGTCGTTCATTTCTTCCATGATCAGGATGATTCAGTAATTAGGTTACCCAAATCTATTTGATACATATTGTCAACTTATAACATAATTACACAACCATGTCAAATATCATATTCAATATAGATCAGACAAAAAAAATACATAACGGAAAGCAAGTATTGTAAAGGGTAATAAAGCGATTACTTAAGCAAAGTTAAAAAAAACATGATTTTTTTTTCTTATACTAAAAGATTACAAACAGAAAACATTTAACAAATTAATATAAGGGACGATAGAAAGTTTTGTAATTTATCTCCGTGGCTCGATGCGGTGGCGGCTTTCACCTAAAGTTAGATTACGTGAAACCACCGGAACGACAAACAATTGTCGTTTATCGCTTCGGTGGTCCACTACTCTGCTTGATCCGAAAGCATATTGTAAATTTTTTTGATCCATTATTAACAAACCATCTGTTACCAATATATTAAATGAATCCATTCATATTAATTTATCTCCGTGGCTCGATGCGGTGGCGGCTTTCACCTAAAGTTGGATTACGTGAAACCACCGGAACGATAGGTTTCGGTAGTCCATTACTCTGTTTGATCCGATATCATATTGTTAATGTCTTTACCCATTATTAACAAACTCGATTAATTATAACTGTTAATCCACTAAGCAGATGACAAAACAATGCACCAGGAAGTCTAATAACTCGTAATTGTTTGCGCGTCAAGAACATCTATCGTTTTGCCATCAGGGCGCGTACTCTTAAAAACGTCAAATTTACGATGATTACAACGACACCTCAAACCGTATCGTATTACTTTTCGCAAATTTGTCGTAAATTTTGCGAATGTTCGTCTGTCAAATTCAATTCATCGATATCATTTGAGGCTTTCTTATGTCAAAATTAATAGCGTTCGTTCAATCGTTCGGTGGAATGCTTTAAGCGATAGTAACTAAGAGTAGGATACGACACGACGAAATCCACGATATATCGAATATCGTTTTTAAGAATACGCCCACAGGCCCGCCATTGTCACTCAATTCGATCGATTGACATTAGATACCCACGTCGTAACACATATTCAGAATTTCCTTGTTCTTTGATCTGAATGTACTAATCTTGGACGAAAATTTGAATTAGACATAAGTTTTAGATGATTTAATATCAAAATTCAAAATAGCATATTTGATAATTTTTATAACCTTTGACCTTAATAATATCGTTTTTAAATAACTTTTTTGTATAGGCATACATATGATTGTATAATATTAAGCATGATTGTATTAATATCTGTATATACTTGCGAGGGACTTTAAAGGTAGACAACTAAGCCAGTATAGTTGAATAAGGCTTTACGCCTTAAAATTGTTAGACTATGCGCGTGTCCTTCGGTGTCCCATAAATAAGTTGTGGTGATAAATGTGGCATAATATTTTCAAATAACATTTTAAATGTTAATATTAGTTTATCAACTATGAATTCAAATTTCAAAATATTGATATTTGCAGTCATGTTAAAGGGAAAAATGAAAATCACAGTCTTATTAAAAACATTACAACCTAAAAATGTACTTATCAGAATGGCGAGTAATTAAATACACTTCACAAAATCATGCTATAGTCATGACTACATGCTGTTCTATGCATCGTAGGGAGCTCATTTTACAAGGGCTGAGTACTTGCAATCTCCATAATAGTTGTCATGTATATAGCGATAAATCGTTCAAATTCTAACTTTATGTTACTTGAATAAATTGTTCATTCCTTTGGCTCACGTTCTTTCCGTCAGCTTCGAACAATAAAAGCGAAAAGGCTAGTTTGTAGCATTTAAGCAAACTCATAAGCACACTTTCATTCTTTGATCTCTTTGAAGCAAGGGAATAAATTAAACATTTACTTAAATGATATTACTATCATTTGTAACATTCGAAATATATTTTCAATCAAACATAATTCGAGTCATAGAATTATTTGATATTCTGCATAGTATATTAATAAAAAAATGCTGAATTTATTTGCCTTGTGTAATGTAAGGCTCGCTCGCTCGCTTATAATGATAAGAGAAAAGGTCAAATTGACTGTAATAACTAGAAAAAAATGTATTTTTCAAAGTTATATTGTAATTATCATACATGCTGGTATTCTTTTGCATTGTCTGCTGAGCCAATTTTTTTTTAATTACTACAGGTGCTTACAAAGATAAAAAGTATCCGCATCAACTTGAATTTCATTTAAGCACTAAATTGTAATCTGCTTTTCTAAATTGGCTCTTATTCTCTCTTCTCTCACTTTTATCATTACGTATGGTCTACTTAACTTTATTGAGCCTTTTGTTGGACACATTAATGGGGAAATTACGCATAAATTGTATGATACTGATTTGTATTTATTCGTCTCTTGTTTGTATTCCAAAAAATAATATCAAATAATATGAAATAGGAGTTCGACAGGGTTCACACTTGAGCCTCCCCGATTTTATTATACGTAATTCTGATATCTTTAACGTCTTATCAATAAAAGTAAGGTAACTGCTTCGCTTACTCGTATATTAAAAACATGTATGTATACGCATGTATTAAGGCTATATCGAGAATAGTTAACTGGTTAAATCTGTCACTTACTGTGGAAAAAAGCAATGCCCACAATAAAGAAAAAAATATGCAATATATGAAAGAGATTCACACTCCTACAAACACGAAGGAGGAAGAAGGTGGAGATAGTATACTCCTGAGTCTGAATTCTAAGAGACAATGATGCAGCAAGACTTGTTATTAGCAATATAGAAATCTATTTGATTATCAGGTAATGTTTCGGGGTTCGGTTTTCTGTCCAAATTAAAGATTTTTAAGGCCAATCACTAAATTCATTATACTCGTATATATAAATCTTTATTCGTATATATGTATCATATCGTGTTGTTCATTATCTACATAAAAATGATCATGTAAAAGGTATTTTTCGTATTTTATTATCTAGTAACTTGAAGTTCCTACATAGAAGAATACTGTTGTATTTAGATGGGTCCCAGGGTATATGGGCGTCATAGGTAATGAAGAAGTCGACAAACTTGCCAAGTACTTTGGGAGATTTCGAAAGCCAACAAATAAACAACCAGTTAAAAATATTTGTCGGAAGTGCGATATGTGTAAGCCAATTTAATACAATTTACTGCTATCTCCATAAATCTTTTGATAATAATAGCCTCACCAAATTAAATTATCCTTACGTGAAGTGTGCCACGATTATCTTATTTGGGCCGAATGTTTCCATGCTCACAGACTCATTTTAAAGGAATTGAAAGCTCAGCATTCTGAGAAATTCTTTTGTCTGACATCTGAGGAATTTAATTAAGTTTCAGCGTTGTTGTGGAATATTATCGGAGAGTTAAAGTTCAGCTCAAATGTCATTGTATGTGTGATACATTAAATGAACGTATAATAGAACGAAAATAGAATCATCTTCTATAGAAATAGAAATTAGTTTTTTCTGTAAGCTAAATGTATCGCTATATATTCTCCTTTTTTTTTTTTTTTTTTTGTTTCCCTGAGGAAAATGCATTAAATTGCATTAAATTGCATTAACCCCGGCTGTGGCGAGCCGGGTTATGTGGGGCTCTCCTCCCCAGAAGGGAGGCCTACCCACTAAAAACCTCAGGATGGCCTTCCTCAGGCATGTAGGGAGCCCCTGGGAACAGAAAGCTTCTTCGGGAACCCCCAGCCTCCGCTCCCCCGTCGACACAGGGGAGCCCTCCTCGGGGAGGCTTACTACCTCCCCGTTCCTCCACCGACGACGCCCCCCGGCCACGGAAGGGGCGTGGTCCATCCCGGGTCGCCGTAGCAGTCGCGACTTACTCGCGCCCGCCGGCGACCCGCGGCGGCGCCGCAGCTGTGCTACCGAGCCCGGCGCCGCCTTCTCCTACATTTCTCTAATGTTAACAACTAGTACATATATTAAATATTATTTGTACATAGTAAGTTTATAGTAATCAAACAAAATAAAAAAGAAGAAACTAAATTGGATTTTGGTTTAGATATTTATTCTACTAACCGCAATGAAAAAGAAGCAAGTAGCGTTAACTAATAATTATATTGAAGTAAGTGAGAATTAAGTTATTTATATAGTTCCAATAATTTTGTCACTGGGCGCTGATTGAGAGTATCAATGTGTTTAGCTAACATCGCTAAGTCGAGAAGAATGCCCTCTAATTGATTTCTCGATGAGAATTCTGTTCATGTTATCATTGACAATCCAGAGTGCTGTGATAAATTAGTGTTGTTAACAATCAGCGGTCATTTATAACGATAATATGATATATAACACACACACACACAAAACACACACCTACAGCACCTATTATATTATTTTTACGTATTTTTGTAATTTTTTAAATAAGTATTTGTTTAATTAGTTTTTTTATGTCTATCAATGTGAAATTAGTTTCAACCCCTGACCCTTTTGCAAATTTTTAACAGAATACAAAGTGGGTTTCTGTAATTGGCTGAAGCACTGTCTAAGTGTTAATTGTTTTATATATTTATTGTCACAAATGCTGTAGAAACCTGTTGATGAGAAAATAAAAAAAATATATAAAATAAAATAAAAATAAAATAAGTTGCTGTTTTGATATAGGATTTGTATCCGTTATATGTATTTTAAATGGGTGAATAATTAATATTTGTTTAGAATGGGTAGTGGTAAGTAAAGCAATTGGTATAATTTGATTTCTAAAGTTTTTATGCCAAAGCTACTCTCTAAGCATGCTGGCTTAGTATAATTATGGGTAAAATAAACACATTCCATGTTAGATACTTTTATAACAGGCTTATAGTTAAGCTCTACATTGCAACCAGTTACAAGCATTGGATATATGAAAAGTATTTAATGAACTTGCGAAAATCCCAAGGTACTTAAACAGAAGATCTTGGCACAGAGTCTCTTTCTGGTCAACTTTCTACTTCTGGAATCCTCTGGAATGAGTGAACACTTCAATATACTCGTCATTATTTTTCACGTTGATTGTAGTAGGTATAATCGTTATTAACATAATAGAGGTTTTTGAAAAAACCCTCACTTGTTCTTTATGACGAAAAAGAGTTTGCTTACGTATTACATTAAGCACGCATTTTTCATAAATATTTTTATTTTATTGTAATTAAACGACTTGGAAAGGTAGTAAGCCAGTATTTTGCAAACAACGTTTAATATTGTGTAAGTTAATTACAAATATAAAACCTTTTTGTGTACAGCTGTTCCGTTGTGCGTTAACCAAGACAGGAACATTACCTGAAACAATAGACAGTAAATAAATATTAGCAAGAACAAGTCGTTGTCTTAATTAGCTCGGGAAATAATTCACACAAATGAAATTAAAATTCTTCGAAGTACTCCTGGATATTTTATAGCCCTATCATAATTAGATTATAAGTGGTCTTAAAATAGGTAATTATTAAGTGAATGAAAATACTTTCTTAATTAACTTTAAAAAATTAAGCTTTCTCAATGACGATGAAAAAATTTAATCTACTTGTGTATAATACGAAAGATTACATATATATATTTTCAAGTGATATTTTTTTATTGTGATAATATTCATTTGTGTATACATATCACATTACATTTGTGACATTTGTGAAATAAAGATATACATTTTAGTTTTATTTGTCAAAATACTTATTATGATCTTAATACTAACTTTAGGTAACAATATTCAACCGTATGCAGGCATGCAAAATTAATAATATGGATAATATGATTTCCTAAATATACAAGTCATTATTAAATTCAATTATTATTATTATTATACAAATACCAGGATTTAAATAATATAGACAATGTATAAAAGCTCAACAATAATTCGGTAGGTACTTTTTTTTTGTTCCCCTGAGGAAAATGCATTAAATTGCATACCCCGGCTGTGGCGAGCCGGCGGTTATGTAGGGCTCTCCTCCCCAGAAGGAGGAGGCCTACCCACTATTTACCTCAGGGATGGCCTTCCTCAGGCATGTAAGGAGCCCCCGGGAACAATAAGCGACATCCGGGAACCCCCAGCCTCCGCTCCCCTGCCGATACAGGGGAGCCCTCCTCGGGGAAGACTACAATACCTCCCCCGATCTTCGCCACCGACGACGCCCCTCGGCCACTGAAGGGGCGTGGTCCATCCCGGGTCGCCATATTCGCAGGCGCGAATACTCGCGCCCGCCGGCGACCCACGGCGGCGCCGCAGCTGTGATACCGAGCCCGGCGCCACCTCCTTCGAGCGGGATTGGCCATCTGCCGAACCCTCTCGGCGGCCTCCTTCTGGAGCATCACTGCTTCACAGAAGGAGGCCACAGCCCTCCAACCTCCCTCGTCCGCCAGCATTGCTGCAATTAATGCCGGCGGAGACAGATCTCGCCCGATCTCTGCGACCAAGACTCGGCGCTCGGAGGCCCACGCGGGGCACTCTGCCAGCGTGTGCTGGGCTGAGTCGACGTCGGTCGACGATACGCAGTGTTGGCAATGTGTCGATCCCTCTCGTCCTATTCGACACAGATACTCACCGAAGCAGCCGTGCCCGGTGAGTATCTGAGTCAATCAGTAGGAGACCTCCACCTTCCCGTGGAGCCAAGCTTCGAGGTGAACGGCAGTTCGGAGTACGGCACCGACGGTCCGCTGGCGCGCGGCAATCCGTAATTCGAGCTGCGCACGCCAGGCCACCACAATCCGTCGGTGCCACTCCCGCCTAGGCAATTCGTGCGCGGGTTCCGGGGCCCTCCCCCCATCGCTCCACCGGTCGACACGCCGCGACGCATACGTCGCACAAGATACAAGATACAAGATGGTACGGTAGTCTCGTACGATCCGTATGGCCATTATCTGCTGCAGGCTCTGTAGCAGAGCTCTGCAGTGGCGGGACTGCACACGGGGGCCCCATGCATGCCTATGGATCACACGACGCCCTCATACAGGCGGCGAACTCCATCCGTCGGTCCCCCGAGATTGAGCAGCAGGCGATGCAACGCGCCCGCCACCCTTTTAGCTCGGGGGACCAACCGCACGAAGTGCTCCCCGATGGTCCAACGGCGGTCCAGGGTGAGGCCTTTTTTTTTTTGTTCCCCTGAGGAACTTGATGTACTTGAGGAAGGTACTTGATGTACGGCGCCCACCGGGATCAGCGTGTCACCCACCCGGATCCGGCAGCTGGGTGGTTCCCGGCGCCTCGGAAGGCCGTGGAACCATAGCGCCTCGATTTTGTGAGGCGCTATTTCTAAACCCAGCCGGCGGGCCTGAAGTCAGCCCCAGTCGTCACGACGAGGAAAGCTGGTGCTAAGAACCGTGTCGTATGCGAGGTTCCATAGCAGGGGTCCCAACACCGACCCCTGCGGAACGCCGCATTCGACCCTCCTCGACGTTTTCATCCCGACAGGGAACGAACACACTGGACGGCGTCCAGCGTTGATCACCGCCGCCGGAATCCAAATGGCAGTCCGATAGGTCGGGACCCGCGCGCGACAGGTGCTTGCTGATACGGGCGGAGATAACTCTCTCGAAGAGTTTCCCCGCCTCGTTCAGCAAATAGATTGGACGGAACGAAGACGGAACGTCGCCGGTCCTTCCTTCCTTCCTGAGGAGCACCAGCCTGGCCGACTTCCAGTCGACGGGGAACACGCCCTCATGGAGGCAACTCGTGAAGAGCTGCCTCACCGTGCTGCCGGGGCGGCCTATGGGCGTACTCTTAAAAACGATATTCGATATATCGTGGACTTGGTCGTGTCGTATCTTACTCTTAGTTACTAATCGTTTAAAACATTTCAACGGACGATCGAACGAACGATATCAATTTTGACATAAGAAAGCCTCAAATGACAACGATGAATTGAATTTGACAGACGAACATTCGCAAAATAAACGTCAAATTTACGATAATTACAACGACACCTCAAACCGTATCGTATTACTTTTCGTACATTTGACGTTTATTTTGCGAATGTTCGTCTGTCAAATTCAATACATCGTGTCATTTGAGGCTTTCTTATGTCAAAATTGATATCGTTCGTTCGATCGTCCGTTGAAATGTTTTAAACGATAGTAACTAAGAGTAGGATACGACACGACCAAGTCCACGATATATCGAATATCGTTTTTAAGAGTACGCCCCCTGACTCGGGGCATGGAGTCGTCGCAGATCGATGTCATCGTGTCCCGGAGTCCGCGCATGCACATCGAGGTCGGGCGAAAATCCGTACCTCCTCCGCCCAGTCCGCGACGTGGGCCGCATCCCGGTCCAGCCGCTCGATGGACCAACGTCGCGGACGGCTGTCCTCCTGGAGTGTGCGGAAAGGGCGGCGGTGGGCCACCGACACGTTGAACACGATGTGCCGGTGGTCGGAGAGTGTAACCACCTCCGCCGCCACCCTTCAACCTGACACCATGCAGTGTGCAGAGGGAGTTGCCCATGACAGGTCGACGATCGACTCCCCCTGCCACCGCACGCAGGTGCTGACCGACCCCCAGTTATAAAGCCGGAAGTTCAGTGCCGCCGCCCACTCTAAGAGTGTCTCCCCTCTTACGTCGACCCGGGTGTCGCCCCACTCTCGCGAGTGGGCGTTGAAATCACCCAGAACGAAGACTGGACGGGGAGCGCAACAGCGAACGTAGTTCGCTACCCCGTCCAGAAATGCCTCAAATACGGTGAGGCCGCATTTCGTGGAGACGTAACAGCCTATCGTGGCCGTGGACCCCCATTCCACGGCCACTTAACCCGGCCCCGTAGCGAGCAGGGTGCAGTGCGGTCGGTCGGTCGCCCAATAAAGGGCGACCAAGCCCTGGTCGTCCCCAAACCACCTTGGGTGGTCCGGGACAAGAGTAGGCTCTGCGACGACCGCCAGGGCAACCTCACCCTCCGCGAGCGCTTGGATCAAAAGATCCTGCGCCGCGAGGCAGTGATTGAGGTTACCCTGGAGCACCCTGCACACTGTGCTTTGGACATCCATGTTAAGATTGGACGTCCATCGCTACGCTCGCCCCCGGGGCCGGGGCGGCAGGTTGGGCGACCCCCCCCCCCTTCCTTTTAGGTGGGCAGCACCTCCTGCTGTCCACTCGGTGGTCTGCTGGTCTACCCAGGTGTTTGCAAACTGGGCGGGAGGGAGCACTCGCGGTGCAGAGACAGGTTATATGCCCTGGCTCTCCGCACCGGTAGCACAGAGTGCTCCGATCCACCTGGCAATTCGGTAGGTCCTATAGGTGTCAGTCATCACACCACTTTACTCATCAATATAGGGCATGATTTAATAATATATTTCTATATTTACAAGTTTTAATATGTTTTCCTATCTTTTCCAGTAGTAAAGACTTTTTATCTGACGACTCGTAATAAAAGGGTTGAGAAAAGAAAAACGAAAACGTCAATTTATTGTTCACATTGAATTTTCATTTTATTTTTATGCAAAACTCTATATTACTTATCAAGCCCTTTCATTTTATACCCACACATTAGAAACACATTGATAAAATATATAATTTATAATGAGGTCGATTTACAATGATACCGTATTTATTAAATTATATTATCATCAGAACTAAAGGCGAAATAACCGAATTTCAGATTAATCTATTAACTGAGAGGTCCAAATTTAAAATACTAAATTTGACCTAAACAAACAGAGCAAGCTATATAAAACCGTTTATAATTTGGAAGTACGCACCTAATTTTAACATTAACATACTTGAAGTATACAGTGCAGTGAAAGTGGGCACCTATAACTGAAATATTAAGATCAACGTAAATATTGATGATATTGATACAACTGTATTAAATTTTAGAGACAAACAGTAGCATTCAAAAACACTACAAATAGTTGAACATTGAGAGATCATTAGACCTGGAAATACACATACCGGACTAGTCAATCGGGAACAATTCTAGAAACGTAATACAGTGTAGTTAGAACATGTGGTTTTCAATTTAGTTCTAGGAAAACAACTATTGTATAAACTTTATTAATTAAATGTTTATTGAAATGAAAATATAATTTAGTATGTATGAGACAACTATTTTACTTGTGTACATTGTGTATTACATGTTCTTATGGGAATTGTTTGCGTGCAGTAGTTTGCGTGAAGAATGCGAGCATTTGTACCTTAGTCATGGTTGTTATTATATATTTCTACGAAAAATATTTATATATGTAAAATATATCTATGTATATTTGTTATCCTAGATCCCATAACACATGCCTCAAGCCTTACAGAGCTTACTTTTGATAGGCTAATTGGTGTAAGTGTAAGAAATATTTATTTATTATCTATTACTTTATTTACATTCCATTCCGTTACATTTTCCTTGCACACGATGTAAATATAAACAAACGGAAAACCATCTTAATCCTTTACGGTATATAACTACCGCCGGATACAGCGGGACTACTAGTTATTATTATAAGTATCAATTATAGATGTGACAGCGGTACAGTACGGTATTATACATTATTTACACAATTTTCAAGCCAACTAATCAAATCCAAATAATATTTAGTCAACGCAAGCTTTTGCACTTATTGACATCAAACAAATATTAAATAAAAAAGATACAAAAAGATTAAAAGTTACATGACTTTATGTGCACATACAAATGGAAAATAGCGCTTTAAAAATTCGGATTAATCGGAGACTAAACGAGCCTATTTAAGAAGAACTTTTAAGTATCATAAGACAATATAATTATATGTTACATAATTATCAAAAGAAATACAGTATTGAAAATATTTGAAAATGTTCAGTACAAATATTACATAAATGATACGATGCCCATCGGAAATCGGACCCCAGCTGCGGCGAGCCGGCCGTTATGTGGGGCTCTTCTCCCCAGAAGGGGAAGGCCTACCAACTAAAACCTCAGGGATGGCCTTCCTCAGGCATGTAGGGGGTCCCCGGAAACGCCAAGCGACATCCGGGAACCCCCAGCCTCCGCTCCCCCGCCGATACAGGGGAGCCCTCCTCGGAGGAGGATACACTACCTCCCCTGATATCCTCCACCGACGACGCCCCCCGGCCACAGAAGGGACGTGGTCCGGGTCACCGTATCCGCGGGCGCGACTTCCTCGCGCCCACCGGCAACCCGCGGCGGCACCGCGGCTGTGCTACCGAGCCCGGCGCCATCTCCTTCTGGAGCATCACTGTTTCACAGAAGGAGGCGACAGCCCTCCAACCTCCCTCGTCCGCCACCATTGCCGCAATGAATGCCGGCGGAGACAGATCTCGCACGATCTCTGCGGCCAAGACTCGGCGTTCGGAGTCCTAAGCGGGGCACTCTGCCAGCTTGTGCTGGGCCGAGTCGAGGTCGGATGCGCAATGGTGGCATCGTGTCATGTCCTCCCTCCCTATTCGTCTCAGATACTTACCGAAACATCCATGTCGTGTGAGTATCTGAGTCAAGCGGTAGGTGACTTCCGCCCTTCCGTAGAGCCAAGCTTCTAAGTGCGGGAGTACCGCACGGACGGCGCGCTGACGCACGCAGCCCCCACGCGCTGCGCACGCCAGGCCCTTCCGGCCCGTCGGTGCAACTCCCGTCTGTGCATTCCGTGCGCTGGTATCGGGGAACTCCCCCCGTCGTCGTTCCGACCAAAATGCCGCGGTGCGTTGTACATCACCGCGTACATGTCGGTCAGGATCTTGAAAGGGGGGACCGCCCCAAAACCGTCGCCGCCTCGTACGAAAGTTATACGGATCGTGCGAGGCAACTCTTGGCCCCGGGACACATGGCGGTTGAATAGCGAGAGCGCACCCCGCCATGTGCCCGTATGGGCTCAGAGAACTCAGGGGGGTTTTAGTGGGTAGGCCGGTCCTCTTGACCGGAGAGCCACACACACGGCCGCGTCTTGCCAGCGCGGTGTCATGGTGCACAATGCCGCATCTCCGCCCCTCAAAAAAAAAAAAAAAAAGGGGCCCCATACAAGGCCATGGATCGTACGACGCTTGCGTACAGACGGCGAACACCATTCCTCAGTACCTGCAAAGCACCTAATAGCTAATGCTTTCTCATTTAAGTATCCCTTCATAGTTGTAAAACATATGTGCTATGGGGAAACGACGATGTAAAGTAGTAGTACTATGTAGCTACACAGTTAAAATAATTGAATACATTTATATGTATGTACATGCACAATGATTGCCATACTCAATCTTGTACACGTAAGCAAAGTGAGTCTGGTAACTACTGTTATCAAGCCTTAATTTAATTTTAAAAATAATCAGTACGTGACATTTTTTCAATATCATGAATACGAGTATGGCGTGAGAATTTCTTTAAGTGAATAAATGAAAAGCCTTGACAAAAGCCCGGCGGCGGCCGCGGCAGTATTGTTTTAAATTAAAATATTTTTATATTCGCGCAAACAATATCTCATTTACGTGTCATTTTTGTTCGTTCACGTTAGGAATGTGTTTCTCTTAAACGATTTAGGTTAATGAGCATCTCTTTTACAAAGGGATTTTATTTTGACATGACTGTGCTGTGAAATTAAAAAAAAAATGTTACGTTTTATTATATTCTTTTTGTGTTTTATTTTATCTTTACATATTACCAAATAGGAAATCATACGCTCATTTAGCGCAAAATCTCACAAATTACGAGACTCAGGATTCTAAACTTACTAAAAGAGAATTTTATTTAATTGAACTCCAGAGAAGGGAAAATGATAATAAAGTTTTTGCATTCTAGCGTAGTTATTTTTTCTTTACATCTAATGATTGTGACCATCAGAATCGAACCTCCTGGGGACAATAGTTATTTGCCTCGGTTTGGTTTATAGTCCCTACGTTCATTTAAGCTCGCCTAGCTAGTTATCATTATGTTATTTACACTTATAATCATAATGACGAAGTCGTATATAAATAAATTATAATTTATTTATAAAAAAGGGAAAATAAGTAAAGTTTTTATTGAAATTAAAGTATTACATAAATATACGTACATAAATATACATTCACGGTACTTGTATATAATTATGATTATAAATAAAAGCTTGGGCGCTCCTTACAGAATAAGAAAAAGAATGCCCAGGCTGCATATATATATATTATATATATATATATATATATATATATATATATATTATATATATATATATATATATATATCTCAGTATAATATAAATAATAATAAATGTGATATCTTTACGAGTATATTCAAGAATAAGATGTCACCTTTTGAATAGGTTAATGTATTACTTTCCTTTGCTTCATTTTATCATTAATATAACTTACATCCCCAAAGGAACCCGAGTGAAGTCAAAATTAGCAGCGTACTACGTGTTTTAAAAGTCAGCAACAGCGGGGCTCAAATGACTTATTGCTGTTTATAAAATACTGCTAAGCTTACACAGGGCATATTCGCTGGCTAACAATACTAGCTATCACGGCGGTGCAACGCCTCTACCTCCAGTGGCTCTAGCGCTGCGTTGCTCGCTACGAAATCCGATTGCTAATTTCTACTTAACTTGCCTTCTGCTTCAATGCAATATCCCCTAGTTGGGTTTAATCGTTTGAATTTCGCTGTTACAAAATATTGTAACGGCGACAAATTTTCTTATTATTCTACAAATATTCGACAATAATTTATAACTTTATCATACCTGTTTACCAAGGTTGAAGGTGAGCATGTGCAAAATCCGTGTATGCAAATGATTTATGAGTGAATGCTCTAGCCTGTAGACTACGAAAGCGATTAAATGTACTTGTCATAAATAAGTAACATGAAAACCGACCACCTCAACTTTTACGCATAAGCACAGTGGGGTTACAGGACCGATATCAGATTAATTGTGTTGTAGTGAATGATCCGTATAACATAATATCACATACCTATTCAATCTTCTTCCTCTTTTACCTCGAAACAATCACGGCCTCCTCCTACCCTTAACAGTTGATTGGCTCCGCTCGGCAGAGAAATGTAATTAATATAGGTCGGTGATAGCTTCCTAAGGAAAATTGCCCGGTACACAGGCATTTTATTGCGTAAAATATATATAATAGATACGTTTGTTATTAATGTGATACATTATGGGCATATAACTGACGAAGCATTATTTTGGAAAAAACTCCAGAAGAGATCCGTCGAAAGTTCCGACTGAAATGTTAAAAGTATGTGCTAAGTGTTAATATATCAATACAATTATTTTCTATTAATTACGTATATATTGTAACTCTGTATGAGTACCCTAATTAAAATTTCTTTTACCATTAATATGTGTCTACCTATGAAATTGACTTACATTTATTTCATCCATTGTATTGTATTACTTATGAAGTAAGTTCACTAAAAATGTTTTCAATTCATATTAAAAAAATAAAATTAATAAGATTAGTGGAGGCATATGGGTTTGACAGATTTAATCAAGATCTCTACGTCACTGCAATCTGCGTCACGTTACATAACTCATTAATTAAATTGTTGTTAATAATAAATATTATAAATCAAATACCTAAACACGTCTATCTGTCTATGTTTAGGATGACGTTTACGCTACTGTAATGACAATTATGTAGATTGCGTTATTAGTTATGTGAAATAATTAATTGCTTAAAACAATAAAAAAGGTTTTGTTTCCTTAGGTTGTTTACTTCATGACTCAGATACTCACCGGGCACGGTTGCTTCGGTGAGTATCTGTGTCGAATAGGACGGGAGGGATCGACACATTGTCACCACTGCGCATCCGACCTCGACTCGGCCCAGCACACGCTGGCGGAGTGCCCCGCGTGGGCCTCCGAGCGCCGAGTCTTGGTCGCAGAGATCGGGCGAGATCTGTCTCCGCCGGCATTGATTGCGGCAATGCTGGCGGACGAGGGAGGTTGGAGGGCTGTGGCCTCCTTCTGTGAAGCAGTAATGCTCCAGAAGGAGGCCGCCGAGCGGGGTCGGGAGATGGCCGATCCCGCTCGAAGGAGGCGGCGCTGGGCTCGGTAGCACAGCTGCGGCGCCGCCGCGGGTCGCCGGCGGGCGCGAGGAAGTCGCGACCGCTACGGCGACCCGGGATGGACCACGCCCCTTCCGTGGCCGGGGGCGTCGTCGGTGGAGGGGACCGGGGAGGTGGTAGCTTCCCCCGAGGAGGGCTCCCCTCTAGAGAGGGGAGCGGAGGCTGGGGGTTCCTGGAAGTGGCCTTTGTGTTCCCGGGGGCTCCCTACATGCCTGAGGAAGGCCATCCCTGAGGTTTTTAGTGGGTAGGCCTCCCCTTCTGGGGAGGAGAGCCCCACATAACCCCGGCTCGCCACAGCCGGGGTATGCAATTTAATGCATTTTCCTCAGGGGAACAAAAAAAAAAAAAAAAAAAAAAAGGTTGTTTACTTCATAAGTATATATGATTATTTATGAAGTATTTCATTTAAACATAGTGGTTATTATTATATATTAGGTATATTATTACAGCACAAAATGCAAAAGCATTTCTGCTGATTTCAATTGTCAATTGATTGATTTCATTGCAAGATGTGAATTGTCAAAAGAAATCTTTCCAAATATTTTAATTGTAAATTTGAATACTATAATAGATGAACAAGTTTATTTTCGAAACACATTTTTGTTTATTCTTGCGCCAATTTCATAGGATATACAATAACAGATGATAAATAAAATCCAGCAGGATAACGAAAATCCTGCGGGCGAAGCGGCGGATAGAAAATTAGACCCAGACAAAAATAGAGGGTTTTGTTTTTCAACTTTTCGACAAACAAATAAATTTCTGATGAATGAAACAGATTTATGTTAACAATATCTAAAAATATATACCGACTGTATCTGAGTATTATTTGTGAATAGGGGTTTGTTGCCTAACTGAAAGAACATTCTGTTTTTGACAAAAATCTCCCAAACGCATTCAACAAATTTGCAAGAAAAGTTAGCCAAAACTGTAATTTAAGCGAGCTTGATTTTATAAGGCTGTTATAATTGCATAATTATTATAAAAGCACACAGTTTACAACTGTATTACTAGTAATTGATGCAAATAAATTAGATATTACAATAAATTATAAACAGTTCCCTTATTTTCTTCCTAGTTTATTATATGTTTAATATTAAATCTAGTATTAGATGTTTACCTAGGACTTAATTAAATTATGTAATGTTGACGAGTTTCCTCTGATAATATTCCACTTCGATGATGTTTCGGTAACAGCAGTTACTTACAAAATCCAATTTTAAAGTTGTTAGGGTCGATATTAAAAAGACCAAACTTCCGTTACATAGCCGGTGTCCATAGAGAATTGTAACTTTCAAACCTTGCCTAAAATGTGGTCCTGATTTGGATTTTTTTCCCACTTAACAGTTTTAATGATTTGCCCCTAGAGTCATGTAATTTTTTGGCAATATTACTCTTCTCCCAATCAAAATCAAAATCAAAATCAAAATAATGTTTATTCAACATAGACTTTACAGGCACTTATTGACGTCAACAAACAAAACAAAAAAAAGCTTAAATAATAAAAAAAAAAAAACAAAAACCTTGTCCGTACGTACGAATAAGGAAAAAAAAAAAAAAAATATATTGACTCGACACTGTTCGGAAATTGGGAGAGCCTTCTCGAGAAGAACAGGCAAGAAACTCTGAAGGTCTATTTTTTATCTCCTCTTTTCAATTTTCATAATTATAATAATATAATATAAAAATACAATATAGTATAAGATACAATCATACCTAATACGATTACAGTCGTATGTATGTTTACATACACATATAAAATAATACAATATTATAAATAATGTTGTTACCAAACATGGCTCTATGAATAGTGTCCCTATTCCAAATACTGTGATCATTTAGATAGTCACTTACTTTATAATAACCTTTACTCATGAGTGTATTTTTGATATGGATTTTAATTTATATAAAGGCAAATCAATGACACTTTGCGGAAGCTTGTTAAACATAGATATACATTTCCCCAAGAACGAACAGCTAGTTTTATGGAGTCTGAACATTGGAACGGCAAGTTTATTTTTGTTTCTAGTATTCACATTATGTAGATCACTGTTTTTATTGAATTTATCATAGTTTCTATATACAAAAACTAAATTATCATATATATATTGACTAGCTAAAGTTAAAATATTAATTTCTTTTGAACAATTCTTTTAGGGATTCTCTAGCCCGTAAACAGTAAATAGCACGAATCGCTCTTTTTTGTAAAAGGAAAATACTTTCAATGTTAGCCGCTGATCCCCATAGCAGCAGTCCATAGGACATAACACTATGAAAGTAGCTGAAATAAACAATTCTTGCCGTTTCAACATTAGTTAAAAGTCTAATCTTTTTTACTGCGTACGCCGCTGAACTAAGTTTGATTGCCAAAGTTTCAATATGTGGGTCCCACTGTAGTCGTGAATCTAACGTAATGCCTAAGAATTTAGTATTATTTACCAAGTCAATGACATCACCATTCATATTTAAACGAGTATCAACCTGCCTTACATTGGGCAAAGAGAATTTGATACATTTTGTTTTCTTAGAATTTAAGGACAAATTATTAGTTGTGAACCAATACAGAACTCTCGAGAGAGCACTATCTACATCGTCATAACATTCCTTTTGTCTATCAACTTTGAATAGTAAAGAAGTATCATCTGCAAACAATACTGTCTCGCACGATTCTGTAATGTAGTAAGGAAGGTCATTTATATATATTAGAAACAGTAGAGGACCCAATATTGATCCCTGGGGAACCCCCATAGTTATAGGCGAGCTAGCAGATTCTGATCTATTAATAACGACTTTCTGCAATCTGTCTGATAAATAAGATTTTAAAAGGCTAACAGCTCCATCCGAGACACCATAATGTCTAAGTTTACTTAAAAGCGTTTCATGACTCACACAGTCAACGCTTTGGAAAGGTCGCAAAACACTCCAATTACATCCCGCTTGCCTCCCATGCGTCAAAAATATGTTTCATAAGTGCAGTTCGGCATCGGTAGTGGATCTACCTTTGGTAAAGCCGAATTGGCTTTCATGCATGAATCTGTTTGTTCTCAAGTGACCTATTAGTTGATTGTAAATAACTTTCTCGAAGATTTTGCTGAAAGTAGGTAATATGGATATAGGTCTAAAATTTGAGGGATCTTTTTTGTTACCCGATTTGAAAAGTGGTATTAATTTACTATATTTCATTAGATCAGGAAAGATACCCTCATCAATACAAGAATTAAAAATTTGTGCTAACAATGGGGCTAATTCATCGATGACAGATTGAATTATGTGAGTTGATATACCCCAGAGATCTTCAGTTTTCTTCTTGTTAAGTAAACGGAATGTTTTCTTAATTGAAGAAGCATCAATATGGCTAAATTTGAATGATTCACTGCACCTATTCACACTTGACTCCAGGAGGGTGACGGCTAAACTAGGAGATGAGTTAAGATTACTGGTAGTTATAGCAGGAATTTGAGAAAAATAATCAACAAATGCATTCGCAACTGCATCGTCCGTCTTGATAGTCTTATTATTAATTTCTAAAGAGAAAGAGTTCCAGAGCTTCTACTTTTTCCCGTTTCCTGATTTATTATAGTCCATGTAGTCTTAACTTTGTTCTTTGACATATTTATTTTATTTGATATGTATAAAGATTTAGCACATAAACAAACATTTTTAAAAGTCTTTGAGTATTTTTTTACATAATCTAAAAAGGCAGGGTCGACAGAAGTTGTTTTTAAAGCATATAATTCAAAAAGTGTTCTCCTGCTTTTATATATGCCTGGAGTAGCCCAGTCACTAAATTTTTTTTGTTGTTTATATTTTACAACCTTTTGTGGGAACATATTGTTGCTTTCCATTCTTACTAAATTAACAAATTATTATATAAATTATTAGCATCTCCACCAACAGTAGGCAAAGATGTAATTTGAGATGTTATTTTTTTTTTAAATTTACATAACCTTCCCTGGGATATAGGTCTACAAATCATTCCGTTTTAGGGCTAACATGATGGTGCTCAATACAGGCTAGTTGTCCACTATGGTCAGAGTTAATGTAGTTTATTACAGCAGATTCAATTACTTTACAGTTACAAAAAATATTATCTAAGCAGGTAGCTGATGTGGGTGTTATTCTAGTTGGCTCGTTAAATACGTGATGCAGATCAAATGATTTATATAAATTTATAAACCTTTGGGACAGAGGTGATATATCTAAAATATTAATGTTAAAATCTCCACATACAATTACATTCTTATTTTTCCTGCACACTAATTGCAAAACATCCTCCATGGTGGATTCAAACTCTATATAGCTTCCAGATGGGGGCCTATAGATACACACTATAATAAGATTGTTAAGCTCCACACACGATATTTCAATAACTCTTTCAATGGAAAGTGATACAACATCTTTGCGTTCTTTATAATGCAATACATTATTTAATATGATTAAGGACCCCCCTCTTATTGCAGATTGTCTAATATATGAGCTTACAATACTATAATTATTATCAAAGGTGATTAATTCATAGTTCTTAAGCCAATGTTCGGTAACACACAATACATCAACTTTTACATGTTAACAACAAATTAATTTCTAAATCTTTGCCAGAAAAGCCTTGGATATTTTGATGTACAATTCGTAGATAATGAGGCTTTTCTATTGTCTTTAAAGAGCCAGAGATATCTCTGTTGTCTTATTATTTAATTTAAATTCTTTGAACAGATTCCAAGAAATTATATTCTATATGTTGCTCAATAAAAGCATTGTCATTTTGTAAATTAGCAGCCAAGTTCTTGGCTGAAGTTAAAAAGTAATATTTTAGCAACATTGCTAATCGTTTTTTGTAAAATGTAGTCAGACTTATTCTATCCTTAATTAAAAAGAAATTATTTGTTATATCTGATAATTGGTTAATGTCAATAATATGAATATTTTCCATGTATTGAGTCATGGTATCCAACATGCAATTCAATTTAAATATAAAATTATTTTTCTTATTGCCTAAACTTTGACAATAGGGAAATGAGAACATAATAACCCTATTAATTTTTAAATCATTTAAAACAGTGTAGAGGTGCTTAAGTGAATTCTTGTTCACACCACTCACGTTTCCTAATAATATAATTAAACTGTCATTACAATTGAACTCATAAGCTGAGATTTTGCTGACAATATTATGAAAGTTAGAACCCGGCATACAATTGTTATAACAGGTTCACCTAACTGGTTACTTAAATATTATCCTATATTCTTCCTATTTCATCACTAAATAATACATATTTCTTTCAATGGAGAAGACAGTCTAACCTGAGCAGAGGATGCATAATGGGTCAATAGGAAACAAATATTGATATAACACATTTGTTTGGGCTGATGATAAATTTGTAAACAAAAGTTGTAGAAGAATACTTACTTTATACATAGTGATCAATAAACAAAATTATATAAAACAATTAATTCGATTTTTTGGTTTAAAGATTTTACACACTAATTTATAATGCTTAATTATGAGAATATTTCAATAAAGATAGGCTAATGTTGATGAATTGAACTGGTCGTAGGGCTTCTGCGCCCGCCTGACAACTTAAATGTTGTTAAGAAGTCGTGTCGTAGAGCTGCCATAATAAAAATATTAACACCACACGTGTATTTCAATACTTACAAATAAAATTACCTAGACTCATAGTTGTTAAGAAATTCAGTTTATATCTGGATATACAATCGTTACCTACTATCCGATGACAAGAAGGCCTAGCTTCTGCCCCTGCCCTGTCATAGAGGAATAAATGAAATATAAATGAATGCCGTACGAAAGTAAACTGTAAACAGGAAACTGGTAATATAACCATATTAACTTGTTTACTACTTTATCAGTCTTATTTTAACTAAGAAATAAGCTCGGTGCTTGTTCTACTAAAAGTTGGTTATTAGGAGAAACAGAAAGTACTATCAACTCACAGAAGTCTTGTTGTCAATTTGACTGTTAGATGCATGATGTTATTACTTTTGTGTAAGCTATGAGTGTAGAAGAACAACGCTTTTTGTTTATAGGTACTTTGAGTTGTATTTGAAAGGGGCTTCAGTAACTATGGTAGACTGTTTTCTTCTAGAAATCAAACTTATTCAGCGCAATCTATAAAACCATCGACAATTTTATGTATTGGGTAGGCTGACGGTGTTTCACGGCACAGGTCTGTTTAAAAGCGTACTTTAATCTCAATCAGCTTATTCTTCGCCCCATATCTACGATAGTGCTGCTGACGAAGGTTGAGTTTGAACGCTGTCACCAGCAGACCGGAAAATGTGATACCTTATATAAAAAAATACATTTCAATTGATTTCAGGAACTAGCACATAATATTATATTAATAACCAAGTGATCACATTTCGTGAAACCTCGGATTTCCATGTTCAAGTATTTCATCAATTACACATTGTAATGCGTCAGATTTTACATGTTGACTTTGGAGGAGCTCTTTTTGAGTTGTAATAGCAACTGTGCTTTATGATGAGAATTTATAAATAACAAAAAAGTAACAGTATGAAATGACAATAAACAAAATACTTTGCTGCCACTATACGGTTGATCTTGTAAACGCGATGTAGCAGTTAGCTGTAGCAGATCCAAGCAATGTCGTAGCAGACGAATTATACCGTAGTCAGCGTAGTCGGTGAGTGGAGGCGTCTTGGTCACATCACAGTAAATCGTTTTATCGTTTTAAGTTATTTTCATTTTACCACGGTGTTTTAATTGCCGATAGTTCTCGGTAATTGTATATCACGCAAACAGCCGGGCGGAAATTATAAATACAATGTATTTGCAAATTGAGCAAACTGCATTGCGTGAGGATTGACAACGTGCGGTACACGCTACAGATTACGTGTGTATATAGCTAGAGTTGAATATTTATCAGGCCAACATGTTTGTTTGCACCTTTTTTGATATAAAAATGCCAGTCATCGCCATCCAGTTTCGCAAGTAAAATAGTTGAGGTTAGTTTTTTTTTATTTATCTAATGAGCCGAGCTTACAGTTTCCGCGACGATTTTGCAAAACCTACAGTTTAACGTTATAACATTCTGCTTATGTTTTCTGACTGAAGGTTCATTTACTTTTTATTATTAGGTAATTCAATATTGTTATATTGAATTAAACTGTTGTCTATTATTACTTTTTCAACTATAGAATTTCATACAAAGAGTTTGCAAACTATCGTTTCTTTATTTATCTATGATTAAAATGAATAATTGCGAAAATATAACAGATTTTTAATTTGTTTCCGGCTCACTGAGTGCTTATCCTACCGTTGACGTTGGCATACCTTTTTAGGTTATAATATAAATCTATATCCACTTATTACGTTCGCACCTGAGCAATCTGAGCTAATATTAATAGGAAAAAATAAAGGAAAGAAATTATGTAAATTTAAAGTTCGCATTCATTAAACAGATTTTCGAAAGGATTTCAGTAACTTATGTTGTTTCAATTATCATTCTATTGCTTATTAATAAAAAATGAAGTCATTCATAAAGTTAGTAATAAATAAGCAAAATATACATTAGGAGTAATTCCAGTTCGTGTATGATTTAATTTTCAAAACTTATTAATTGAAATTATGGTTCAAAGTTATCGATAAACACCAATCAGCATGATAGGTAATGGAAATGTCAGGAACACTGACAAAGTAATTAAAATATATAACTTTAGATATTAATAGATTGACGGCTTTGATAGTCGGAAATATCAGACTTGAACAGATAGAAAATGAGAAACTACCTCCATAAATCTAACACATACCTGAAGCCATTTGACCCTGGTGATGTTTTCCTCGGTGACGGTGAGTGCTCGTCGCTCGCCCAGCTTGTATGTATTATCGTAGTACATATACTCTGTGAATGTCAAACCACTGGTCGTGTACTGTTGCGTGAAGTACACTGATATAGTCCCGTTGACTATATCGTGTTGAATTATCCATTGACACTTGATCGGCACTGGGAAAGTGTTTGGGAAATTGGGGGTCTGAATTACCCCCACAGGACCTTGGAGCATTCCCCCACATGTTTGGGGGCTCTGGAATTCCTCCGCCTCTTGCGTGGCTACATGGTTGAAAGCTATCGTAATCAGCATGATTCTGATCAGCTGCTGCATATTTAACCTGAAAAAATAATAAAACCTATTATGAATTCGGCGGTTACATTTTGTGATAGGATATTTACATAGTTTAGACAGTTACGACAGACGGAACCCACCATATGAACTAAAGAATCCAGGCAACTTTACTTGGACATGATTATTCTTTATTTATCTTAAATTTTCAATTTGGATTTATCAATTTGTATTAACTACGAATCAATATATTTGTCGATTAGAACAGGATATAAAATCCCAATATTCTGTGATTTATCTAACATTCAATAAATTTTTATTCTTGTACGCAACCAATATAAAAAATACAGGATTTATTTTCTATTTACACTATCTAAAATATTAAAACTAGTATTTAACACTTTACACATAAAACAGAAGTAACATATTAAATATTTCAGTCAGATTTAAATCTTTCTTAGTTTTGTTTTTAGGAATAAAGGAACGTTAATATTTTCTACGTTTCGGAACGTTAAATTATACAATAGAAGTTGAAGAAAAAAAGTTGAGTTAGCTTAAAAATATATTTAATACTAATTTCAGAAAAAGCATATATAATAACTTACATTCTGCGAAATATGGCTGACATAAAGACCATTAACAATAAAGTAAATTGACAAAGTCACTTTGTATAATTAGACTTACACATTTTTAGAGCACAAAATAATCGAATAACTCCGTTCTGTAGAACTTTTCGTAGAAATTGAATAATAAATAAATTTACAAAAACTTTTTATACATTTTTCCACGTGCTTTTCATTCGGTTCGAATAATCATTGGAATGAAAATACAGTGACATTTATATTCCCTGAATCTACTCTAGTTAACATAATATAACAAATTCACGTAGAAAATAGTTTTATTGTTTGACATTCGTACTTCAGATTATTTAATTTTGAAATAGACATCAAAATTAAAATAATGTTTATTCAACACATAAGTAAGATGTATAGGTACATACTTATTGACGCCAAAACAGACCAAATTATCATTGATATATTTAAGTTAAACTTTAAATATTAATTTCTTTGATCTATGGTTCTCTTAGAAAATGTTCATCCCTTTCGCTCTTTTCTGTAAGAGGAAAATATTCTCAATATTACACCAGACTTACTTAGACCCATGACTAAAAAGCCTACCCAATAACATAAATATAAAAATATTGTCGATTTCCAATTTTTAAGTGTCTAAGAAACTATAAACTCTAATAAAAAAATATTTCCTTTTAAGAAAGAATACAAAACAGGTCCCATCAATATTATTCAGAAAAAAAGGAACAAATCATATTCGAAAAATAGTGGAATACTATGAATCAATCTAGATCTTTCTAATCCTTCTAAAATGTAATACAATACTCAATAAATAAATTAAAAAGAACATGAAAGCATTTTGATTTGTTAGGTTACTTTATTACAAGCTCAAATATCGAATATTCCAAGTATATCGTTTCCACATTTAAGATTATATGGCTTATTTTAAGATTGGTTTGTTATTTATAGAAGCTTTCTCATTTTAGTCGGTTAATAATACTGTAAGATGGGAAGTTACTCATTACATATTCCGTTCCGTCACGAAACTTGCCTATGAAATCGTAATTATAGTGCCTATCCGAAAATGAAATAGTGTCACTTTAAAAAATTATTTCATATTCGTTCACAGATTGAACGCAGCGTCGTCGCTCGTCGGTAGACCAACTACAAAGCGGAGCAAAGATTTGCTGATGATTGCACGAAGGCGTTGGATACTGGCAGCGCAAGCCTGATCGGTGTACATGTTTTCGGGAGATCTACGAGTAAGTCCAGCAGTGAACGTTTCTTGACTGAATGATGATGATTTGTTCGTACCGAAAATTCTTTTTTTTATATTGCTAAAGTTGACAAACAAGCAGGCTGCCCACCTGATGGTAAGTGGTAACAGTCGCCTATAGTACATGTAGTTCCCACGAGATTCGCAGCAAATCTGCAAACCTCATAAGAACCACAGTGTACGTTGCCAACTTGTGACATAAGATGTAAAGTCACAGTACCCAGTAATTTCACTGCCTATCTTACCCTTCACGCCGGAACACAGCAAAGCGAACCCTGCTGTTTGGCGGCGGAAATAGGTAAGACGGAGGTACCCATGCAGACGACCCTGGTACAGAGTCTACCTCGTTTCGAAGAAACAGAGTACATCTCCATGTCCATTTGTGGAATTTCGTAACAAGACAGCAAAATATAGTTCATTACGGGTTACGATAGAATAAAGTAACATTTACCACATACTAGTTTATTCAAAGGCTAAATGTATCTTCATTTGTAACTTATCAAGAATAAGAAAATTTGTTCGGAGTCAGCACGGTTAATGTTGAAATATTGTTAACGCCATACATTAAAATAACAAATAAATTAAATATATAAAATATGAATATACAACTGCACAAAGACATTGACTGAACACAGAACATATATTTTATATGCCTGTGTACAGTTTTCCCCCACCCGCCTCCCCTCCAGTCATGTGGTACCGCTTACACGCTAAACGAACGCTCCGCATAAAATATATAAAACAACACGAGTGACAAACATAATTTATATAATAAACAAATATTCGCTTTTGAGATGTGCTTATAAAGCACAGCGCCGGAAAAAGTGCTAAAACCGTTGTTCGAAGAAGAAAGACGGCCACTATCTTTTAGGATACGAAGTTATCTAAGGGAGGGAGCTTGCCTACTATAGCCATCCCAGATATTTAAAGTCTCAGATCAGTGGAACTACACAATCAAACGCCATATAAAAGCATAATGTAATGTAAAAGTATTTTTAATATCCACACAATAGCGAATGAAGTTTAAAAGAATATTAAGTTTCTTCGATATTACTAGCAAAGAATGTTTGCGGACAAATATAGGCGATATCGTATCGCAACCGGGGTATCTAAGTAATATCATTCTAGTTTGACTTTAATAATCAAAAGCGAGGCTAAATATTTGAATAAAATATATTAATCTTTATACGAAGATTTTGAGACAGTTTTATCAATTAAATATTTAATTTGATTAAATAATTAGATAGTTTGTTTGATTATATGACTTGATTATATGTAAAATAAATGATATAGCTTAAATTGGAAAAAAATTGAAATGAAATGTTGTACTTATATTTATTGCTCTTAGGGACACATTTGCTATGTAGAGAAAATCTCCCACATTTAGGCTAACTTTCTATATAATAGTTGTCAAACTAACCTACACTACTTTATACCTGGATTGTTTCCATGTAATACTATTAAGTTGCTCAAATAATTGTATTATTACAATCATGTTGTAAACATTACTCTAAGTTTTCATTCCTACATATATATGTATCTTGCATACTATCCGCATCCCAATGTGCAGGAAACTGACACATCTTTACTTATTAATTTTAGATTTGTATTTTTTATTACTCTTAATACTTGAAAATTAATTTCGATATACTTTATGTATGACCTACTCTTTTAATCGTATTTCAACACAACTTACTAAATTAAAAAAATACAGACAAATGAATATGCTTGTTCTTTCTTGAAGTTGGTTAAAATAATAAACAATATAAATAAAACCTTTTCAATATATATTCATAAGAACTAGACAAAAAGCACAAGCTAAACAAACGAAAAAAAGAAACAAACACGTATACCAATTCACTTACTATGTAAATAGAAAGCTATCTTATCGTTTCAATGATGCACTAAAATATACGATGCTATAGAGGTTGGGAGACGTCACATTTCTTCCAAGCACTTGCGACAAATATGATTTCTTGTCGCCGCAGCTTATTCGATAACGCTACTTACAGCGATTTTTTAAATAACGTAGTCTTTTTGCAAATATCTTGAGTATTAATTCAGTTATGTTACACCTATTACTAGACCCTCTAATTAGAATTAACTCTTATTTTTTATAATAATCAGACGATTCATTTATAAAGATAATAAGAACAAAATTTTGAGATAAATCTTACACTTCTTCTGAATATCTGAGTGACTAGCTGATGGCCCCAGGGCAAATATTTTTTGAGATTAAAAACAATTCTACAATAAAGTGGGAATAAAAATTTTGCATTGTTACAAACTTTATATTTTTATAACTTAACTACTTAAATAAGGTTAAAAGCTTTCCGACTTGGCTAGTCAAATTAGCTAGATAGTTTAAAAAATATTGTATATATAGAATATTAATTTGATTATAAATTTGAAGTGCGTATTTATACACATAGAAACATTTGAAACTGCGTTGTGTCTGAATATTACTAGAGAGAAACCAATACAGGTGAAATAAAATTCTTGGCTCAAAACTGATAATTTGCATACAATGTTTTTATTAGAAATTCTATTAATTGTCGCCAAAAAAGTGTGAAATGTTACGAGATATAATATCGTAAGATTAGTTGAATCGAAACCGATAACTGATCTCAAAACTTATCAACTAAATTGGAAATCGTATAATAACGTATTTATAAACAGCACACCTTCACGGGCATACGATTCAGTCTGGCAATGGACATTACTCGGACAGAGAATAAAGCCTCACTTTTATCTCCTTCCTCTATTTTGTGTTTGAAAAAGAATTGTTGTAGCGCGATAAGGACCTAAGGGTACCTTTGGAAAATTTGTAGAACGCTAAAATGCTTCTCAGTTTTAATCAAAGGCTATACGTAGGTATCCTTTATATTTAAGTACCTTTAACAATACTCAATGGATCAATAAGCGATGATTGTGAACCTTATAATGATGATTATAAAGACTGAACTTAAATCCTGACAAAACAATCGAAGAAAATATATTATTCCTCTTGATTTATATAGAATCTCATGTATCAGCTAGTAATACCTAATATAATACCAAATAAGTTGATACAGTAACAATATCAGTTAGTCACTAGTAGTCACACTTATGTTATTTTATCATTTGTCGATCAATTGTATTCTTTTTTTTTTTCAATTTTATTTGATTCCATCAAATAATATGAGTTGTTATTCAAGTCAACAACTTCACAGTATGTATTCAGCAAATATCACAGTTGAAAAAATTTAAATAAAATAACTTTGTAATCGTAGTAAGGAGTCATACAGTGTATATATTAATACAATATTAAAAATTAAATTTGGTTTCGAACACAAACCCTATCGCGAAACTATATTAAATTATATTGACAATAGTGACTGACTTAGAGCGACACAGACATCTAAGGCAATATTTTAATTAACGACATGCTTTATAAATTATGACCCTATAAACTGGAACAGGAGATTGTCAGGATAACATTGTTGAAACAAATAACTGTGCTTTATAATACTCAAAGCTAGTTTGATATATTATTATTTAACAGGATTATTTACTTAAGCTGCATCTCTTAAAATACAACATAAGATGTGATTTTATAAGTGTCTTCCGATATTAACTCAATACAATTCGTGTTTGAATAGATCATACGATTTAAAGTCAAACATATATCAAATGGGTTTTTCAGATCTATCATTACTAGTAAATAATAAAAGAATTCAAGATCAGAAAGTTCAACAATTTTATGAAGAGAAATTCGTCAGATTCCCTTTGAAACACTTATAACAATTATTTAATCTATACATAAATCATGTTTTCATTCATTAATTTCTTGAATCAAAAACTGCTTCGTTCTTTTTAATAATAATAAATATATGTGTACTTTTGTAACGTAAACATTACTGAGAAGTTATACATAAATTGGAGCGCTTATAGGTATAACCTTGCTATGTGTATCGGTACGTATATGCATATCACCATAAAACTTCATATGGTTAAAATCTTTTTAACACCTTTCCTCGTAAAGCTGATGTAATTCCACCGGTTTTAAATATGTAAAACGGGTCATAAAAACGCGTGTGTTACCAAAGCAAATAGTTAAGTTATAGTCCATACAAATTCCATAACAGTATTATTTGCCATTTCGCGCCAGTTGCTATTGAAATTTCGACCTAATCACCGCACGGCGCCAGTCAGTAGTTAAATGGTGGGAAAGCAACAGTTTCTGTTTCCTCGCAAATGTGTTAAAAAACGTCGTACGATATACGTGCATATTGGTTATAATATGCTCGGCTCAATTACGCCCTCGCCTTCGGCACGGGCTGAAATTCCGCCTCGCATGTTATAACCATCATAATGCACTAATATCGTAATATACTATAAATGTCTCCCGATATGAAAACGATATGTAATTTTGTTTTACTCGATTTTAATAATCCTAATTGCTTTCGTTTCTTATTTTATTATATATCATGACATAGTACCATAATAATACAGAGCAAAAAAATATCTGCAAACTAAATGGTACCATGATTGCTGTGGTTGGCATTATGTGACTACTATAAATCGAAGGTCATATAAATACTTATGAACAGCAAACATTTTAGCTAAGGCTTCTCTTTTAAAATTTCAAACAAAACATATCTTTCACAATAAAATATTTTGTGTCCTTCAGAAGTAAACTACGTATACTACTTTGTTGAAGAGTAATTAATAAAATGTTTGTATAATGTGGTTTAAGATTTATAATATATCTGAAAAATAATATATTAATAAAAATTAGTATTATTTTGAGAATATAGATTATGATTGTGAGAGAATGTAACTGTTATATTATATGTTCATTGGTAAGATAACGTAAACCGTTTTCACAGAACTAAAAGAGTTTTCATTACTGCTCTTTTAAATTTACGACATTAATAAAATATTCACTTTAATTTCCGTTTTAAAAATGTAAATACCGTAAATACCTCTTAAATACCGTATCTCTGTATGTTCGTATCTCCGTATTTCTGTATGTTACGTAGTATCCTCTCTGTAATGTGAAGATTTTCCCTATTTGGTCGTTTACTAATCAAGACAATTATAGCAGAACTCAACAGGATCTTCTATTCCGACGATGAGCCTTACGACTCCTTTGTTAGAGTTGAGATTCACGTGATTTATTTTATGAATAATTATTCCACAAATCATTGGAAGATTAAATAATTATCTGGTGTGGACAGTTGTCTTATTGCACCATCTTGACTTGGCTGACCTTTGGTAGCACAAGTCGTAATTTGTTGTAATAATTTAAAAATGCGTGAGCAATAAACGAAACATTATTTGGCCCTCTATGATGGTAATGCATGTAGTACATATATCGTGAAATACTTATAAATAATGTCATATTTTTAATAACATGAAATGTGATTGAAATGTGCTGTGATGTGTTCAACGAAGCTGGAATATTAACATAATATTGACTATGTTTTCCAGAAGCATTTATTTTTTTTTAAGTTTACAATGACATAATTCGAGTATTGAAGGTTGAGGTTAGTTGATTAAATTTCTTATATACTTCATATGTAATATTATTGTAATACTTTAAATCTATAAAAAGATTTTTATACATATTTAATGTTTAAATAAATAAATATGGCTGGAACAATAAGTACGGCTTTTGGAGACATCTAATTTTTGCCAATCATGATAGCCTCTAAAGAAAAAAACCTCACAAAAATGACTTAATTCCTAAATCTATTTACATACCGTACTAGATTTTAACAGCTACACTGGGCTCAACTGATGTTAGACGCGAATGAGAAAAACTATTATTAATGACTTGCGGCTTGTACATTCATTTCTACAACATAAACAAAGTTAAGCATTACTGTTTAACTTGGTTTACTTGGTTAATGATATTACTATCGTTATATACGTTGCTTCAACATATAGTTACGTCAACTAACGTGTCAAGTTAGCTTAATGTTATCCATGTAAGGATCGAGACATATTATTAAACTTGTTAACGTGTCCCAAAGTTAATTATGTCTACACGGACGAACATTTCTTTTGAAGCGACATTTTCACCTCTTGACCTAATTAAAGAGACAAACGAAAAATAAAATTCTGCTGGGTAAGCTTTGAAGATGTCTTTGGCTCTATCTGTTAGAGTGGTATAACTAAGATCAAGGACATATTCGCGTAATACAACCCACAACTTAATTTTTTTATTTCACTTAATTCATCATATATATCATGTTCATTATATAATACTATATCATATTATTATATAGAAATATTACAAAGCTGCTGTCTGTCAATAAGAGATTTCAATAAAGTCGTTCACATCTCAATTGACAAACTTATATATATTAAAAAAATAGACTTAAAATTAATTATAAATTTACTGAGTCTATTTGGAGCTTTGTCGATAACCAAGAAGAAATGCCAATCGAATACAATAGTAGAAGATAATAGTAGAGGACTTTGATCAATTTTGTACTACCACCGCTGAGACGCTATGGTCGCTCTTAAATACTACAGTTGACAAAATAATTCAATTCAATTTATTAATAAAAAAATACCATATAGTCACTGACAAACGTGTTCCACATTTGCTGTTTTTTGACATTCAAAACGGACACCCAATATCTTCGTTTTAAATGGTAATTAAATACCGCAAAGGGTTATTGTCTGATACTAAAGTGCCAAAGAGCTCTCCAAAACTTCAGCAAACCAAATAATTCGATCCTCATTGTGTCGCAAAATACCTATTGAGTAAATAAAGGCCTCACGCCCTAATAAGCCGACGAATCCTATGAAAAATGTAGAAATTACAACGGCACGGACAAATTGTTCTTTTATTGTATTCAAGGGCTTCCTCTAGGTCCTGTACAACATTTTCATTTCCGTCATCGATAGTTGCTCTATGTGATTAGACTCCATTATAAAAACCGTTTCAACAAGAACTTTGTATTGTATTAACTAAAACTTTTTTAAGGCTTAGATTTTAGATCATTATCGATTTGTTTTTAATTGCATTAATAAAAGAGAGGTTTGATATTTATAATCGTAATCACTCAACAAGGTGCACGAGTCCATCCAAACTAAGTTAGGGCGATTACCACTTAGTAAACCAAGTTAGATCAGTGTGATTTAGTCGTGTTAATACGCCTTTGAACAACTTAATAAGTATACAGCAAGGTTGCCTCATAATGTTTCCCTAAGGAGAGTCAGATAAATGCACATGAGAAAGACATATTGGTACATGATAGGATTAAGGCCATGCCTCCAAACCGATAAAACCAGTGCCGAAATCACGGCGCCATCGAGGTTATGAAAGGTTATGAAAGTAATATATCTGACAAAGGTCCACCATGATCACGAGTACAGAAGTCGATTTTTTCATCAATATTTTTAATCACCCTTTAGATAAATTGAGTGTCTTCGGTTTACAGTTTCTACGAATGTTAACTTTTAAATCTGCGACTGATTCATTCCGCACAAAGAAACAGTACTGATAAATCACATGATAGATACATTTGTTTCCAATAAATTTATTTTTTCGGTACCTATGGTATTTTGTATGCTGTTTTGTTGAAACTATGTATTGATGATATCCATATCATTAATTATAGGACAATATGGAGTTGTTGACATTTGTTACATTTCAGTTAAATTTTCGAAAAAAACGCTACTTAATAATTATTACTTAGGTTAGACAATAAAAAACGTGTTGCGACTTGGAGTTGTGGTCTGATTAATCCACATTATTGGGACAGGTATAAGTACAGTTACAAAGCTCCGGTAGCATCGTGTGATTATTATATAATTTGAATTACTAAGTTAATGTTGTAACATATTGAAAGTGAAGACCTACATCTTATCTTTTTTATATTACATTAAACTTATTCAATATAATATGTTGAAAGGGCCATAAGGATTGAATTGCAAAAAATGATAGATCGAAGCAATAAATTGAATGAATTATTCAGAATTCCCATTTCAATTTTATACTTATAGTCATAAACTTCGCTAGCAATTTAAATCCGCTCTGCATATTTCAAATTTATATATTTTTTTCAGTTATACGTTTTTGTAATCAAACATAACTGCGATACATACCTGAGGAAGGCCATCCCTGAGGTTTTTAGTGGGTAGGCCTCCCCCTTCTGGGGAGGAGAGCCCCACATAACCGCCGGCTCATCACAGCCGGGGTATGCAACTTAATGCATTTTCCTCAGCTGACCAAAAAAAACTGCGATAAATGTAATACCTACATCATATCTCGCGGATTTTTCAGTTAAATGTGTAAGAAACATTTAGAGCACGTAAAGGTGTTAAAATTGGACCTGGTATACTACTTAGACCTCGTAGGGATTGAGAGAAATTTCCAGCAAGTAATTGCTGGTCGGTGGTGCAAGTAATAACACGTCGATGGTATGAGATTCTGAGTGCATTTGACTTTAGGCGAACAGTGAAGTGTGTTCCCACGTGAAGGAAGGATAACATGGCGACGGATAAAATTACTACTATTAATGGACAAATTATACATGTTCTGTAAACATCTTTAGGTATAATTTCGGTCCACATACAAAGCGATTGCGAATTCTTGCGAAGATCATTGTCATTAACATTTACCCAAGGCAACCGTAACAGTTCGAAACTAGTTGACCGCGGTGTGAGTATTACACCGTTAAACGCTTTTATAGCCCTCAGAACGCCGTAAAATAATGTTGTGTGTTGAGCGTTATTTTATTTTTTATGTGTGTGTTTATCCCGTTATTAGTGTGGTGTCATTAGGTAGGAAAGCAAAATCAAGGGGTCACCGAGGATACTAACGGGCTAAGGCATTATTAGTGAATGTAACTATATAATACGAATTACATTAATAATGCTAATATTGTTCACTTTAAGTATCAGCTTCGTCATAAAATTCGTTCGGCGATAGGCTGAGATGATGAAGCTGCCGTGAGGGCCATAGATAAAATATCATTATTATTACGTACACGGTTCACAAAAAAAAAAACCAGAGCGCCAAAAACGTTAAAAAAGTATCATAATTTTTAATTTTCAAGTGATTTTCGTTAAATTTACATAGGACAATTTACATAGTTTTATGGCATGCACTTGAAGAAAAATTTGTCGATTTAGTGACGAATGTACCAATGAAGCAGCTGAATGAGTCTGGGAAATCCTCTTTCTTTTGACATGTGAAGTAGATAACTGCAGTATCTATGTACGTTTTTGTCTACAGGGATTTCCACATTACGACTATAAGACCATGTCTGTTCAAATTTATTACAGTAGTTACAGCTATAGCACGTTTATTGTGAGGGTCTGGCCGTTTTGCTGATTTACTGTGATTGTTCGACGAACTCTAAAGGCTATAGGGTATCTTAGATTGTTGGTGGAAAGTGGTCTATGGGATTACATCTAGTGTGAATTTCCATAATATGCGCATATTTAAATGCTACATATATATAGGCTATGATTCATTTTATGAACAAAACACTTTTTCGAATTTTTTTATGGAATTTCCAATGTTTTGGTTCGCTTTTGTAACCTGATTGTACACAAAATAGCGTATGTTCAAAAATTAATGATTATTTATGTAAATTACAATGCAACAAATATTGAAATACATAACTGGAGATGATGGAGACTAAATACATAGATTTAAGGATAACTATTATTAATCTCGGGGATCAAATTTGATCGTATTAAAAACCGAATTTGCATAATGTCTTGTATTTGAATATCGAGAGTATCACTGTGTGCTTATAAATTATACTATGAATAACGTGATTCACATACTAAAATTATTAAAATATATTGTAATTCGTTTCGCTTAAACATTTTCGTCTTAATCTTCTTATGTGAAGAACATCTCGTTCTTAACGTGATTAGTTTTATAACAGTAGTAAGAAATGAACGCTCTTAGTGGCTAGAATGACTTTTGGACGGTAGCCAGAAACTGGAATATCCTATAGTTGAATTAGTACGAATGTATAAGACACATTATTAGTAGTTTTATTTAATTTGTGCCGCATAATTAACACTTGAAAATGATTTCAATACGAGGATTTTGCTTCACAACATATTTATTGATTTGTAGTGAGTGCAGTCAGAAATATAATTCGTAAAACAGGTATTATGTGACAGTGGAATGCCAGTCGTAGTTGAAGATGTAGTGACAAAGATAGAGAAAGGGATGCTTAGATGGTTCGGCCATGTTGAAAGAATGAATGAAGGAAGATTAACGAAAGAGATACACAAGGTAAGAATGATAGGACGAATCGGTGCAGGCCGACCTTAGGCGGACATATCTCGATCAAATCGAAGATGTCCTAAAGCAAGGCCGGGTCATGAGTACTCGCAACCGACGAGCATGCATGAAAGTGGAGGAAGCAAGAGAAGTGTGCCAGGATCGTAGCAAGTGGCGAGAGGTGGTCTCTGCCTATCCCATTGGGAGCAAGGCGTGACATATATGTATATGTATGTATATATGGAATGCCAGAGTTGTAATTACTTACCACTATTAATGTTCTCTATTATATCTATCTTTTTCATTAATATTTTACTGTTGCTGCGCTTAGATTTTTTTTCAATGGAATATTATATGGACGTTAGGTAGTGATTTTGGATTTGTGTCGATGTGATTCGATTTTTGGCACGAAAAAATATATCTTTCTGACGACAATATCCAATATAATGTGCAATGATACCTATATGTCGAAAAAAAATTACAATAAAAATTACTAAAATCCGATGTTTAATACAGGTATTAGATTTTCGTTACTTTGAAAACATGTTATAAATAAATGTTGAATGATAATGTTACCAATTAAAAATAGCAACACAATTACTGCAAAATATTAAATTAAGCTATTCACGTTACAAACAAAGTGCGACAAGGTACCCCCCTTGTCACATCAATCAAATGTCAGCGTTTTGTTTCACGTACAAAATCATATAATTAAATTAATAAAAGAGACGAGACAACGAAATCAAGACGTATTTGCTTTTCGCGGCACAGACAACATTTTGGTGTAGTAGTGATAATTTCATGAGACGACTGACTGTCACTATCGCTAAGGTTAAGGTTTGATTTTCTTTAAGCCCAATTGACCCAATTGACAAAACCAAGCATCGATTATGGACAAATAATTGACAGAAACCTTACTATTTTCAATACATGTAGAAATATTTGCCTGTAGCTCGCTATTCTCGTAATGACATCAATCGGAGTTAATTACCCGTACGAATCCATATCAAATATTCAATTTACAGTCTTCAGCAAATTGTTATGTAAGACTTATTATAGAGTTGACAAGTATTTACTAGCGAAATGCGTTAATAGTAGAAAATATTACAGTTTTGTATTAGTGAAGTATTATTATTTTAAATTCGCTAGTAGATTTAGTGAATTTACACAATTTAGCTGGCGTACTGCTTCAAAATGGCTTTTAATCATTTGCGACTACAAGCTTCTGCGGATTCAATTTTAAGTGAATCAGATGGAGAACTATTGGAACATCATACTATCTTATCCTCTCACTTGTATGATAAAGGCAAACATAATCTATGTGTTATGAGCTACAACATTACAGCGTTAGAATATTGGAGTCTTTCGTATCGCAAAAGACATTTGGCGTTACCGTATATTCCACCTTGCATCCATTCCGTCGCTTACGTAATGAGAGCAGGGAAATGTGCGTAGTTACGAAGCTCATTGCAAAAACATGCCGTTTACGAGTTACGCTCTCGGCGGCGCCAATTTATTTACTCTAATGGTTATACTGTGCAAAAATAAAACCACGTATTTATTGTCCAATAATAAATAATCAGACCGAATGTGTGAACGTCTGATCAAATTTTCCGCCATTCTCCTTGTTTAACATTCTATTTTTGTTTCTTTAATAATTACGGAGTTACTCACGCTTGTGAAAACATTAAAATTATGCGTTCAATGCATCAAAGGTGTATTAAGTAATTGAACTTAGAATACGGACGTAACTATATTGTATTGTAACATTAATTACCAATTTTATTGTATTAAATTAACTAGCGGAATTCGTTATATCGTATTATGATCTGTCGACAAATATAAGGTACTTAGTGAAAAGTTATTGAACAATAACATTTGTAGCACAAATACCGGATTGCGTCGACCCATGCGTATCATAACCATTCTAGCTGCAATTTATAATATTTTTTTGTTAAAGAAACTTGATTATATATTAATCTCGATCACTCTTTTTATTATTTTGCAATTGTATTATAATAATGGTTGTTAATAGTGGTTAGAGTTACTTGCGCATGTGAAAACATTAAAATATAACAAATAAAATACAGTGCTAGTATTCATCTTGCATTTGTATAAAATATAATATAGTATAATTTTCAAACCATTTGAATGACAGATGATGAGAGTCTAAAGTTTCTTCAAATCCTTCCGAAATTTACACAGATGACGAACCGCATAATCACAGTTTGAAACAATCGATTCAATAATTGTTGGATATTGCTTAAAACCAATATAATAATCAAAACTTGACTTGTATGTGGTTATAAAATTGTATATACTACCCTCTAATCCTCAAAACAGCTTTAATTTCCGACGTATGACAAAGTTGTCTTCGTTCGCAATCGCCATATTAGAACTTTACACATGAAAAGTTCAAATGAAATCATTTAATAATTTTATATTCTTTCTTGATTATAATGAAAGTAAAGGTGTCTTGCTTAATTATATAAAAGTGTGACTAAAACAACAAATCGATAAATCACTAGAAGGTAAGTAGCAGTAGGCCTACGTGCAATCAGAAACATTCTGGTAAATAGTATGTTTTTTTTTGAGACATATTTTCCTTCGTCGCCTAGACGACTCTCCAAGAGCAGTCTATAATAAGCTATACATATTTCTACAACTCATATAAAGATTTGCCACAGAAGAGTTTTGTTCGCATGTCTTAACTATCTTACTTATGTTTTCAACTTTAGTTTCTAAGGTGTAATTACCGATGAGATTTATTTGGTTCGTACTATAATAAAATAAAATTTAATAAATGGTAATTAAAGTAGCAATGATATTTAATTAAAAATTAGTTTACATTAGCTTCACTTACGATGAAAAGTTTTAATTAAGTTTTAATCGACCCAAGTTGACATTATAATTTTTTCTGATATATTATCAGAAATTTTCTCACAGGATTACTGCGAGTCATCGGTATGGTTTTTAATTTGTCATCTCTTTCTTTTGTTTTGTTTTCCTAATATACAGAAACGTGCTGATTGACTCAAATATATAAAATGTTGCTTTTTTACCTTTCCGTTCTGATTGCTATAATGGACTGTATAAATGTTTTTGATATATATGGTTTCTTTATATCTCTTGACCTTTGACTGAGCGAGGATAATTGTTTAATTAATAACTTTACCTACCACATGCTTGCAAGACAACACTTACCAATGTTCTGGCTTCTCAGCAATCCAATATGATCGTCACAATCACGAAAATTATAACAATGCGAGAGTGATACGGGAGCGATATGGGAGCAAATATCGGAAGCGGCGCGCGACGCGGTTGCGAATACCTCACCGAGACGTCATTAACTTACTACTGGCGTTTTTATTTATTTATTTGCGAGCATGTAGGTATACATTAGGTCTTATATTAAGTACTCAAAATTCCCTTACAGGCTGCCTACTTCAGGCGTACAAATAACTTTAAAATTAAACTAATTATACAAAGTTATCAATCAAAATTAAGGTGAACAAATTAAGATTACATACGATTGAATTGATTTTATAATTTCAAATTAATACAGTCAAATTTAAAATTAATACAGTCAAAATACACAAGATGTCAATAGAAGAATGTCAATATTAAATAAAGGGTCCAAATTATATCCGAATTCAAATACCTAATAAACGATTAAATGTATATAGTCAATATTAAATAAATTCAAAATTAAATTATTTTCACATGTATACAAGTCAAAAGATTACAATTATATTGCGTACAGTATAACCTAATTTGAATTACATACTAGTTAACATTTTCCAATTAATAACTAATTACCCTCTATCCTCCATAAACTCTTTCAAGCTATAAAAACAGTTGTTTATTAACCATTGTTTGGTCATTCTTTTAAATTGTCCTAATGTTAAATTTTCGTCTTTGAACTTATCTGGTAATTCATTAAAAATGTCAATACACATAATAAATACATTCCTTGACACTGCCGACAGTTTTACACGAGGTCTTTCTAGTTTATATATATATTGTTTACGTATCGTACCATAAGTGACGTCTTGTTTCTTTACGAAGAAAGTCTTATGCTTAAATACAAATAAACATATTTCGTGTATATATAAGCATGGTAATGGTAGAATATTATGTTTTTTAAAGTAGGGTCGGCAGGAATCAGTTATTTTAATATTCACTATTGCCCTTATACATCGTTTCTGTAACAGGAATATATTATGAATGTCTACAGAATTCCCCCAAGTTGAGGCGGTGTACAACAAAACACTTGTTTTTTGACTACGCGTGCGACGAGTTTGGAAGTACCGATTCACCAAAATCATCAGCAAACGCAGCCCCACACAACAAATAGTATGAAAAGACAATAAGCGCAAACACGTTCCCTTGAAATAACACTAATACATGTACAACAAATAGACGCCGTCAGAACGGGCGACAATAATAGCTTCTTATGGCCATTCACGCCATAAATAATACTATTATCTAGTACCATACTTTGTAAATACGAATACAGACGCTAAAGCTTTTATGACAACAAATATTACTACGTAGAAAGTCAGACCCGACGAATGACTCAAATTTGCGTCTTCATTGAAAATAATGAGTTGCCAGGCGTGCCTTGGAATATTGTTGAAACCAAGCCTTCTGTTCCCGCCGTTATTAATAGACAGTCGCCTCGGGCTCGCTAGACATCTTCAGGGTGTGCTATATTGAAAATTGGCCATTCAGTTAATGAAGAGAAATTACTTAAAATCAACCATTCCAAGTTCCATGTATCTCTATTGATAATAGTTCATGCTTAACAAACATTTTTACTAAGTAGTTCATTCACTTTATTGTATCTTGTACGTCTAATAATGTTATCTATTGAAATAGTTCGGAAAAATAGATACTTTACAACTTTTGGTTATATCTCTTGTTAGTTTAGGGCTAATATTGTATTAAATGTTGGAACTTCCTTTATATTGGAATCTGTTTCAGGTGCTTAGTTTTTCATCAACACTATCAACTAATTATACAATCCTATTTACATTATTTTTGTTGAGGTGAAATATAAATCGAAACAAATAATCATTTGATAATTATAAATAGTATTTTACCTTATATAAAACCACTGTAAGAAATATTGTGTAAAAATATCTACAAAGTACTTTTTATGTACTCTGATATATTCTGAGAAGAAGATATAATTAAATTAAACACACTCACACACGTACATACAATACATACTCACTCGAACACATATATACATAGCATAAATGCAGAGCATATTTAATAATAATATTAGGGGCATCAATAAGTGAGAAACTCCCCAAGCAGGTTTAGCCTTAAAAATAAATTGCGCAAACTTTTCGTCGAGGGAAGTCTTAGGCTTTATTTATATATAAGATTTTTTTTAAATAAATTCTATATATATATACCTACTTTTGCGTATGTGTTAACATCTGTTTTTAATGTATTTTGTACGTCTACCTCTGTATCTCTGCATTACCTGAAAATGACTAAAGTTGATAGGTAGAAAATGCATAAGGCATTAAGTCCGGCATTGTACCAATATATGACATAAAGTTTAAATAAATAAATATTGTTATTATATATATATATATATATATATATATATATATATATATATATATATATTATATATATATATATATATAATAATACATATATATATGTGTATATATATATATAGTTAATTACTATAGTACTGGAACACTAGGGGGAACCTTTGCCGCCTAACATATATGCTTAATCCTAGGATTATTCAGAAAACAACAGTTATACGAACCGTCTTCATTACCTATGTACATACCTATTTATTGCAAAAAATACAACAAAAGAAATCCTTTTCATAAATTTATGAATAGTAATAAAATTATAATACTTCGATCAACATTTTTATTTTAATCGAATATTAAATACAAATTCACATTTAAGTTACATCACTTGTAAAAACAATTATATACAATTTTATTATTGCGTTCCAAAAGGTGCAGTTACAAAATCATCCAATTCGTCCATATTTGTCCATATATATTCGTTTCATAGCATTAACTAGCTCCACGTCAAAAAGAATCATCGGTTGCGTAAATATAGTTTCAGGACGTCATCAGGACATGCACTCATTCATTCTCACATCTGAACTTATGTAACAAACTTTTGTCCTATTTGGGAAATTTTTCCTTCTGCTGTGGTGTTCAATCTCCATAACAGTTGATGTTGCATATAGTCAAACAATTATCATTTCAAACTCATTTCTCTATGATTTTTTTTATAATTAATAAGTATTTATTTGATACACATATATAATATTCTCGAGATTTCATTTACAGTAGTTCATTAACAAGTAACGTGGCAGGAATCTCCATTTTGCAATTAACCGATAGACACAAACTTGTTTGGAAACAGACATTCCATTTCTAAAAAACAAAAGGCGTTATTACCAACACTGGAGGGAGGCGTGTGAGTGCCGGCGAAAATTAAAACTGAAGATTGTCGGGCTTCCAATTTTTCAACCATCGCTTTCAATTCCAAGCTACGGGGATTTGACTCCCGAGCTCTACTAACGAGGGTCCTCTTTCATTCGCAGCCTCGCTTTATTCATTTACAAGTTCACCTCGGCGAAATCAGTCAGTTCATTTAAAGTTCCCTTTATAGTTTGGCTTGCGTGATTTGTCTTTCCAATTTCACTTGACGATAAATTTTTATTTAACCCCGTACTATATTATCCGTAGATATTATCTGTAGATTTTTGTAGCTAAATCCTTTTTAAATCGACTTTTAATAGAATTGACAAATAAACTTATCCACCAAATAAGAAAAGCTTTTGAAATTCTATTAGCAAAGTTTCGTGTGAAATGAACTTAATTAGAGAGTTTATTGAAAACCATAATTAGTTGAATTCCATCTTAGAACATTTCTCGGTCTGTCGCTTTGCAATGTAATTATGGGATTGAATTAGTCACTTGTGTCATTAAAGGATCTGTCGTTTCTGGAAGTGGCTAGTTGAAGTTTCTAAAATTTCAAATTTCATATAGCCATTGGCAATTTAGTCAATGTAAATCTGTAATTGTATTGAAAAGAATCATAACCATTGTTATTAATATGTATATATATAATAAATAATAAATATTTGTTACACTTACACCAATTAGCCTAGCCCAAACTAAGCTCTGTAAGGCTTGTGCTATGGGATCTAGGGTAACGGATAGACATACATATATTATACATATACAAATAATTTTTATTGAAATATATATCAACAACCATGACTAAGGTACAAATGCTCGCATTCATCACACAAACATCTGCCCGCACCGGGACTCGAACCCGGGACCTCAGAGATGGCGACACCTTGAAACCGGTGTACTATCCCCTCGACTATGGAGGTCGTCAATCGTCAATCGAGTCGTCAATATATATATGAATGTATGTATAAAATGCAACTACAATACAAATAAATCCAAACGTCAAGAAGTTTTTTCCAGCCAGGGCCTTTTACCCAGGAACTTTTATTGATGAGGAAAGAAGCAGTGAAGTAGAGGTTTTCAGACGTAGCATCTTTTTTAAAAGTTTAAAGTTAAATCGGTTACGTATCACCTAGTAATAGCCTAGTAATAGTATTTTTTATATTGATGTTTTGAATATCGTAGTCGCTTTTGAATTTATTACTTTTATTATGAAATTATAAAAGAAATCTAAAAAAATTTCTTGTAATATGACTATTATCTAGAAGAACTTTACTGCAGATGGTAATTGCTGCGTAAAATATAAAAGTATTTTTTTCCTGGAAATCAATATCCATTTGAAAATGTCCACTTAGTAAAAATATAACTCCTCGTAAATATCAATTAGTTTAGAATCCGATGAAAACGCGAAAATAAATTTGACACTCTGATATATTATTACAATTACCAAACCAGAAATGAGCTCCATTAAAAGAAACTCCAAGATTAATTAGAACATCTAAAGATACACTTAATCATCGTTATGAAGTTAGATGAGTCTTGATCGAAACTTGGCGAACGATTGGTTAATCTCAGCAGATTTGATAAAAACATAAGATGAATCTTAATTAGGGTACATCGCTTAAAGAAATGCATAATTACAAATTAATAAAATTTAATCACTGGTACTAAATTATATTGTAGTGGTTTTGATCATTAATCTATTCATAAAGTGTAAAATAATACTAATATACACTTCTTATTGTATTACTCGCACAAAGATAAAATCTCAACTAATGCAATAGTTGCGATTTTATAGTATTAATTTAATAATTATACTCAACATATGAGTGGCGCTAGTAAAATAAAAATAGTGGACTGTATATGACTGTGACAGATATGTTTGTATGTATTTTACGTATCATAAAATTATATAAAAATTTAGAAATAAGACAATAACAAGATTTTTGCTCATAAGTAATATAATACTAGCAAAACCTGCGTTCAACGATTCCAAACAACTTGAAATACAATAGAAACCAACTATATATGTAAGTCAGAAATAAATTTCGAACAAATATCTTCCATGCATGCCACGAATGAGTAATAACATATGTCTACTATCTTGAGAGCAAGAATACCACAGCAACATAACAAAAACAAATTTCAATGCCATTAATATTAAATTATAGGGTACATACATATTTTGTAACAATAGTTCATCCTAACGCATAAAATGAGATAATGCTTAACCCACGCAAACGGAAACATATAATGTTATTTTAAGACTGCACTTTTATAGTAATTTTTTATGTGTTGGTTGATTGTGAGCGTATATTGCTTTAGGTTCATCCTACTATTATGATATGATCATAATATTATGACCTCGAACGTTTGTATGGGTGGATGTTTGTTACTATTTTATGCAAAAACTACCAAAATAGATTAAATTGACACTACAACAATAGTTTATACCTCAGAATAACACATAGTTTTTATACTATAATTATCTGATTTGAGCAATTTATATCTAATGAAAGTATGTCAATATATAAATTTCAATTTAATTATTAATTTGTATTGTTTTAAGATTTCTAAAAAATGAGCAATTGTTATTTACGTAATTCTAATGAAACGAACACATTTCTAGCATTCTCACTATATATATAACATTTTTTTTATATAAAAAGTATACCGTACCGAAAGTATAAACGTACAAATAACAAAGTTATTTTAAATTTTGTTTATACGCTCATACAAATTTGACGAGTTTACTGAGTTATGACGTCACGATTGCAGTGTTTTTAGTATGGAGCGTTTTTGAGCGACCCGCGACAGCGCCGCATACATGTCGATGTATCTTCAAAAGTAATAGGTGCGGGTGTAGTAATATGTCTACGGAGGGTATAAAAGCGAGTGCAAAGTATTGACCCGGGCATTGCTGTCCGTCATTTTTGCATGTTATCGCTGACGAAAAACAGATGGCGCTACGTGTGCTATGTAGCGTTCGTGCGTTCGACAGCAACCGAATTTATCCGAGCGCTCTCGAGCTCAGAGACTTCGTGGCGACTTCACTTCTCATTTACTTGTCGACGAGTGAACACATGTTTTTCAAATTACCCTCTATAGCTTTCTATTAAATATTAGTCGAGTTTCTTTTGCATAAATTAATTCAGAGCCTTAAGCATCTAGTGTTTTGTAAAAAGTTACGTCATTCTCTTAATAATAGCGTGGATCTTCTTATAATATAGAATTTAAAAAAATTTCGTCTACCCATTTTAGAAACATATACGCCACGTTTAAATAAGCTACTCGAAGTACTCATCTGATGAAGTCGCGTGCACCAGCTAGTAGGCTATAATTAAGTGCTGAGTCTTAAATCCTTTTTTATGTCAGTAATTACATTGCCTTTATGTAAATGTTTATATAATTTAGTCATCTATAGAAGTAGACAATTAAAATCAGATACGCAAAGGATTGGGATAAAATAAAAACACAAAGAAAAGAACACTTTAAAGTAAAAAAAATAGGGTATATATATATATATATATATATATATATTTTATAGGATGTATTTTATATGAGCAAACGGATCGCCTGAAGGTAACCGTTGCCCATAGACAACCGCAACACCAGAGGAGTCACAGATGCGTTGCCGGCCTTTTAAAAGGGAATAAAGGGGGAAGGGGGTTTGGGCCTCCGGTGCCCTCACTCACTCGGAGAAACACAGCGCATGCGCTATTTTACGCCGGTTTTCTGTGAGGCCGTGGTATCACTCCGGTCGAGCCGGCCCAATCCGTGCCAAAGCATGGCTCTCCCACGGTATAAATAACGATTTTATAAATGATGAGTATCACCTAATTTATTGGGGTTTGGAGACAGCGTTCTGTAAAGAAGCTGGCGGATCGACAGTACCTTTAGCTTACGACGAAATCGAGAAACATGGTAAATTTTATTAGAACACACTCATAGATACAGCACACACAAGCTTTGTAATGTAACCTAAACACAAATCTGTACCTTCAGTGAAAAGGGATTTAACTCGACATAGATCGAAATTAATTTTATTAGAGATTGTTAATCTCTGAAAAATTAGCTATTTTTGTATGTAATCGGTGTATTTCTAGGCCGTATATAAAGGAAAATAATTTTGTGCTAAATGATGTAACTAAGGCTTTGTGAACCCATTATGAGACTTTTTTTGTGGTTATTGATGTATGTCTACTTTTAACAAATTGGACCGGATTGTTAATTCATTATTTTATTGGGACAAAAGGTATGACTCGTGTTACTACTTTTTACACAATCGAATTAGTTTAAATTGAATTTGTGTAAAATAATACAAGAAGACTTAATTAACTATACACAAAACAAAATATGTTATGTAGGTTTGTGAAAACGAATGTAATTTAATTTACAGCATAAAAAGTAAAAATATTTTTTCTTTTTATTTCGTGTCTAATGATCCATTTAGATTAATATCATTAACCACAAAAGGTTCGTACACGTGTAAATCAATATAAATTACTTAGATCAAAAATATTTGAAAATCGCAACGATCATTGTGGTTACGGTATTGGTGTAAAATGATATAAGTTAGCGGAAACGTCTGCCGCGCATCTTTCCCCCGTGCTTGAGCGAGAGAGATAGAAAATTGATACCATGAATGTGCAAGTGAAAGGGCAGTTTCGCTTAGTCCTTTTGGAGCTTCACCTGTTAGTGTCGCGCCTGAGCGTCTGTGGGACGGTTGCGCCACGCTTTAAACAAGATGCCACGCTACGTAAGTTATATCAGTTTACACGAACTTACAGAAAAATGTTGACGTATCATCGTAAAAGTTACATGATTTTCTACCATTTTCAAATCACGTTTAGTAAAAACTTAATTAATATTTTGTTGTCGTTAGGCATTTGGATAGGTAGACTCGTAATTTGAAGAAAAATGCTTTTTGTACATAAATTACGTGGTTGTACGACACAGCACAGTACAATAATAATTAGTACCTAAAACAATCATTTGAATGGAATTTATTTTAATTATTAAGTATACATAAGATTATTTCTACTGCAGAAAAATATCTCTTTATCGTGAGATAATCCGATATATCGCGGGCGAAGCCGCGGTCTGTAAGCTAGTAGTAGTGCAAACATAATTTTATTTAACAATTTTCAGCAAGTCAAAGCACGATTGGACCGAATTATGCTAGCATCTGGTGTAGAAAACGATAAAAAAGTAGATGTAGAAGAAATTTCGACTAAGGATCAAAATGATAACATTGAGCAGCAAATTAAAGCACAATTCGCAGATTATTTGATTGAAGAAGAAAATCAATCAAAGTTGGAAGAAAATGACGATAAAAATAAAGAGAATCAAACTGCTGAAGAAAAAAATGATGACAAAAACGATGAAGTAAATCAATCTAATACAGAAAAAAGTGTAAAGAATAACGAAGATAAAAATCGATCTACCAATAAAACAAATATAGAAAACAAAAACGAAGACGAAGAAACAGACCGAGACAATAGATTTGTACCTAGTGAAAAAGATTTCAGCTCCGGTAGTAGTGATGATTATGTGCCAAATAGCGAATCAGAAGGAAATAGTACAAGCGACAGTTGTCCCCCAAAGAAAAGGAATCGAGTACCCGTAACTATATATGAAAGTTGTGATACATCTAGTTCAGAACTTTCTATTAAAGAATTAATAGAAGAAAATGCTATTAATGAAAGAGAAGAAAACGAACAAATTGTGGATGCAACTAAAGAAGTAGTTGAAGATAATTTAGAAGAACCAAGTACTTCTTTCGGAAACAAGAAAGGAAGAAAAGTACGTCAATCTTTGAAGGAAAGGAGAGAAGATAGGACTTCAAGACTATTTTTACGGAATTCGGGTAAAGCTTACGTTACAAAACTTGGCAAGATCAAAAAAGACAGAAATTTAGCCCCACTTACAGCCTGTCGAATGAAATGTGGGGACCGTATCTTGCATGATGTAAGAGAATACATATTTAAGCAGTATTGGAACTTAGGATCATATGATGAAAGAGCTAAGTATGTTGCGAGGTTTATTACACTTAAAAATAAAAAATCTGCCAAAACGGGTGCCAAGCGCAAAAGAGAAAACACTATGTATTACAAACTAATTTATTTTGCTGATGAATATAAAATATGTAAAGGCTGTCTTCTTAAAACTCTCGGAGAAACTAGTCGTTTTCTTCAGACAATATGCGAAAAATTAAAAAAATACGGTCACGTTACAAAAAGTTTGCGAGGTCGTGCAGCAAGCTACAAAAAAATATCACATGCAAGACTACAAATAGTTGAGGATCATATTAAAAAATTTCCAGCCTATGAAAGCCATTATTCGCGTTCTAAAACTTCAAAAAAATACCTCAGTCCTGGTCTTACCCTTGAAACAATGTATCGCCTTTACGCCATTGAAAATGACGATCCCGTATCTAAAACTGTTTACAACAAGGTTTTCAAAGACTTAAATTTATCATTTAAGAAACCAAGAATAGATACATGTAATAAATGCAACCTATTACAAAATAAACTAAAATACTTGACAGATAACGATGAAGTACAGGCAGTTCAACAGCAACTAAATCAGCATCAAGAAGATTATGAAAGCGCCTACAACGAAAAACGTCTTGACAAGATGATTGCTAAGAGTAATTCAGAAACTTGTGTGATTGCTTTTGACTTGCAGCAATGCTTACCAACTCCGATGTTAAGTACTCAATCAGCTTTTTATAAACGGCAGCTATGGGTCTTCAACTTGACAATTCATGATTTTGAAACAGATAACGCTTACTGTTATATGTGGCCTGAATCCAGTGGGGGCAGAGGAGCTAACCAGATAGCGTCTTGTTTATACGATTTTATAATAGTAAGGTTACCGTTGCTCCATCCAACATCAAAACACCTAATTATGTATTCAGACTCCTGTTCAGGTCAGAATAAAAATTCAATTGTAACGACAGCATTGATGATAGCTCTTAAAGATTCGGCACAGCTATCGACTATAAATCACAAATTCCTCATTCCTGGGCATACCCACATGGAAGTCGATAGTGACCATGCATTAATAGAGAAAGCAAAAAAGAGAACATCTATGAATATACACCATCCACGTGATTGGTGCCAGTTAGTACGAACAGCTTCTAATCGAACTAATAAGTTTTCCGTAATTGACATGGATAGTAATGATTTTTACGATTTTGCAAAATTCATAAAACAACATTTATTGGTAAAAAAACACAACTCAATTGGCCAAAAATTTACGTGGAATGAGATACGGAGTATGAATTTTGTTAACAACCAATTTCTGCAATTCACTTATAAAACTAGTTTTAAAGATACGAGTAATTTTTACTCTATGTCATACACAAAGAGAAACAAAGATTATGAATTTGTTACAATCGATACCGTCGAAAAATGTTACAGTGGCCCAAATCCTATATCAAAACAAAAAAAGAAAGATTTGATATCTCTTTTAGAATATATAGATCCTTGTGTACACGACTTTTATCATCAATTATTGACAAATGAAGATTTGCATGATATAGATCCCGACTTAGCATCAAATGAAGATGAATAGATTTATAAATACTATTGCATAATTAAAAACGATCTAATTAGTATAAAGCCGTTAACTACTTATTTGAGTGAATGTAATAACTTTCTTCTTTAAATGTGTACGGACTTAGCTTAAATGAATAATAAATATAAGTAAACTGTTGTCTATTGAGATATAGTTAATTAGGTAGGTATTAAGTTTTCTTTTATAAGGTTTTGTTAAACAGTTATTTTGATTGTTTAATTTAGGCGATTTTTATGTCTAGCTAAAACAATGCTAAGACACATTGATCTCAAGTTATTTACACGTCTAATGAGTCTATGTTGTGTCGAAATAACACACAAGTTATAAGCATCGATCTCAACTTATTTTAAATTAGTTACGAACAAACGTTGATTATGCACAATACTGATCTCTTTTTTTAAATTAAAATTTATTTTGCCACTCAAATGATGGCTGTTAAGACTTATCACACGCTCAACTTATAATTTTAAAGAAGAATTATATTTTATTTTATTTTTTAATTTTATAAATATACCTCTATAGCCGAAAGGCAAATAATAAGGCCTTATATTGTTAAATCTGTGGTTCGATTGTCGATGGGGTCATTGTAGAATACAAACTTTACTATGTTGCTATTGTAATTCGAGATTAAGAAGCCGTTGTTGTTTTCAGAAACATACTTGACAAACATACATTCATAAGTGCTTCTGCTATACTTTACCTTGCGGTAAGAGAGTAATGTCAGTCAGACCAAAATAATCTATGTTATTTATGTAATGATGAATAAAATCTAATTAATTAAATATTAATAAAATCCAATACATTTAAGAAGTTATTAATTAACGATTTTAGTCTTAATTTATAGCTTATTCCGTTACAGTACCACTTAAATCACTACACACATAATTATCAGTATACTTAAATCGTTATAAAAGTTAATTAGATTAGATTTCACATTTTGTTTTTCCACAAAATTGGTGTATATCGATTTAAGTAACAATATTTAAACGATTAGCTCTAAAATAACCTGAAACAATGATTCCTTATACAGTAATTAGTAATATTTGTTTTACAACTTTTTAAAAAAGTGAAGAAATAATAAAATATTTACAGAAATAACATGATATGTATCATTTTACACTTGTTTGTATGAGGTCAATTTAATGCTGTGTATAATGATTTACGTTCTATTATATCACTTTACACTAATATAAAGTTTCGTGCTGTCTGATTTAACTGGGTTTATTATTTAATTAAAAAAAAACCACTTACATTATTTTACAAACTAGTACAATACCTGACTATTTCTAACATTATATTTCAACAAAAAAATATTGCACCATATTATCTGCAATAGCCATAAAGTAGGATTTTTTTAAACTTCAAATGCAATTTCCCGAAAATCACTATTTTCGACTTAGATCCGTTTTCACTGAAGGTACAGAAATTAGGTTGTAGGAAAAGTTTGTCGAAAAATTAGAAACAAATATGTTTTGTATTAATTTTCTTTATTAATGTTAAGTTTAATTTACGATATAATCGCCGTTAGAACTAATGCCTCCATCTATTAGGAAGGTCGCTGATACCTCTAGCCCAAAACTATGAAAGTTTAAAATTAAAAAACTTTGTCACTTCTGTTTTCAGATTATTAATTTTTTTTTAATGTTTTAAATTCTAGAATACGTGATAATCTGAAGGTGCTAAGTCGAGTCAATAAGGGGGATATGGTACGGTTTTCCAACCTTTCTCCGTTCCAAAGTTCCTCTTATATTATTTGAGTCTTTTTGGCGATGTGTGGTCGTGCGTTGTCTTGGAGGATGTGACTTTGAAAAAAAAAACTATTAAGCTTTGCCTCGTATGAAAGCACTGAGAGAGTTCTAGAATGTTACTGTATATTTTTGAATTTCGAGATTGATCCTGGAAAGAAAAGAATCTTCGAATTTTTTTTCGACAATGTTTTCCTAAAACTTAATCTATACTAATATTATAAAGAAGTAAAGTTTGTGTGTTTGTAAATTGTAAAGGGTAATCTCGGGGTCTACTGAACCGATTTTAAAATTTTTTTCACCAATAGAAAGACACAATGTTGCTGAGTGTCATAGGTTATATTAAAATCCGAAAAATAAAAAGGCTTTTACGTGGTAGTCCGTTTTGCAAAGTAAATGGGTGAAAAAACGGGTAGCGTACGGAGCGCGATGGCTTCGGGTTTAATTCGGTTCGCGTTCGTGCTCGCTTCGGGGATATTAGTATTATGCCCAACGAAGTGGGCACGGGTCAGCTAGTATTTAATAAAAATATTAATAACACATTCAATTCATTCTATTTAAAGGTTTAATTTTATTTATACACACAATAACAAAAGAAAATGATATAGGTACGAACAAAGACCTTTCAATAACAAACGTCGATATCCTACAAAATAATACTACAAACAAACCACCATAAAGGATAGGGGTAGGCGTCCCTCGAGAGTACCTCAATATTTCCTAATATACTTTTAATGCAGTCTCTACCCACATAAGTCGGTCACGTACTTCCAATACATTCGAGCTCTCGCTGTATCGTTAGAGTTTGATATTTGTAGGCTGAGTCGCCGGTACGATAATGGACTCACTGATTTTAATAGTAACCAAGATACCTATTATCAGTGGCGAAGGGTCCCAATAATATATTCCAGTCCACTTCACTATTTTTTAATTCGGCGCGCTTTGGGTGCGTTACACCCAGGTTAATAAATTAGTCAATATTTCAATTGCGAATAATTATTATGCCCCAAATAATAGTTATTTGTAGGTCTACCGCCACCGTTCAGACGATATTATCACAGACGTAAAATACATTTTCGTCAGTAATAATATTAAATGTATAAGATTTAAAGATGAATGAGTTAGTTTTATTGATAGTTTAATATTTTTCTATAGTGTTATGCCAATAAAATACATTCAGTTGTCAATTTTGTTAATTTCATTAACATCTATAACAGATTTATTTTCATTATATTAAATAAAAATAATAAAGTAAAGATTATTTTAGCTGACATTTCCATTTATTAACGTTTTTTCAAAAAAACCAAGTCACCAAAAAAATCGTTTATGAGCAAATTCAACTTTATGAATCAGAAAATATGAATCATTTAATCAGTTGCATTATACACACTCACTGTAACATGCTGAAATTGAGGTTACCAACTGCACTTTAAGCCAAGACATTATAAATAAAGCAAATATCGCATTACTGCTCGCGTTAATATAGCATGCTATCTAGTTTGCTATACAATATTGTGTATTTTGAGAACAGCAGCTGAACTTCTTGTGCGTTGATTTATATGGGTGATAGATGGTTATTAGATGCGGGCTTAAAATAACATCAAATGGAACGGTTTTCAGGAATAATTTAACTCAGAATTACTAAATTCTGAGCAGTTCCTATTCTAACATTCGACTTATTTTAGTAAGATATTTAGGAAATATGTTTAAATTTGTAGCAAATATACTAATGAAAACAGTTTTCTGTCATTCTATATGATTACGCTAGTGGATTTTCAGAAAATGCCTGGATCGAATCTCATATTTCTATCGTAATATCATAATTTCAGCCATAATATTGATATGATTGTTATGATAAATATCGAGCATCAACAATTTGGTGAACATCGCAGGAAGGCTGCTAACAACCGGTGCCACCTTGTGGCAGTCCTAGTGACGCCATTCCACTTTTAAATCAGTGTTTTAAGTATTGTGCCCTGATTATTGTCAATAAAGGATCACAAGTATTAGGACTATTTCAATGACTGACAATGAATCGTCTATAGATTTATTATATACTGACAGTCCCAGTGATATACCTGTATAAAATACACCTACTGCTGGACATATCACTATTATAAAGAGCTTTCGGGCCGTCACCCACTATGCTGGCTCAGTGCAGATTAGTGATGAAGATTACTTTACTGTATGTACGAGTAAGTTAGAGTAGCATGATGCGACCGCGGAGACGATGTATCGAGTTTGTGCGCTCGAAGTGCGGGGCCTGTTTGATATGCTTTTTTGTACCTACCTACTTTGTTTATTGTATTGAGTCAATGCGAATCGGCATCACTTGGAAAAACTAGAATTAGTGTTGTCCTTTATGTTGTGAACACGTTATTGTTAATAATAAATAAATAAATAAATAAAAACGACAGAAACTCGTTTGTTGCTTGGCAATGTGCACCACAAAGTGGTGAGTTGGCTGGGATCCCGTAAGGTGTAGTTTTATTGTGCCTCTTTCTTATTTTTTATACGGGAAAAATATTCAGCTATATCTGCCCACATACGTACGAGTACACGAAACTAATGCATAGCAAAAAAAAATTTACACTTATTCTAAACAGGGTGTATTATCGAAAACTTATTAATTACGGGAAGAGGTATATTACTCGCGAACCAAATGAGAGTTCCTCACGTTTACTGGTAGCACAGTTTCACCCTGCGTCCATTAATCAATGAGACAATAATGTAAAGTAAGGATTCAAGTTGTTTAGGAAAAAGCTGACTAATTGATATGGAATCGTTTTACCTTTGGTTTTGTTAATCTACGTTTAGATATTTTATCTTACAACAATTTCTTTTTATTTAGTAGCTTTCTTCTTTTTATTTATATTTGTCTTTTTATTGTTTGACTTCTATTCGTATATATTTCATTTTAGTATATTGTGTATAAATACTGATTGTATTTCATTATTGTATGGTTGTTTGTTTGTCCCAAATAAAGAGAAAAAAAAAACAAACCTAACAAGTTTATTATGTTATCTTTATAGCTAACTAGTATAAATATGGTCCACATAATTTTAAACGTTACCACAGTTCTTGTTTGTGTAAGAACTTTCCTGTAGCACCTCTATCGCTCCTTAGCAAATCAGCCTGGGTAGGCGAAAATCGTAAGGAAACGATAAACTAAATTCATCTAATAGAAAGCGCTTAGTATGGTTCACATTTATGTTATGAGTAATAACCCCAAACTCTGAAAAAAAGAAACGATTAACAGTCCAACCTAATCTTACATAATTTAAAGTTAGCAAACTTTCTGTCTAGATTTCGGTGAAACAATTAACTTTGTGATGATTATCAAATACCACCCTAGTGGTAAAAGTCTTTGCGTCACTCATTTCCTGAGGACTGTGATAGAACCTTAATACAAAATCTAAATAAACAGACAAAAATGTATAAAATTGTTATACACAAATAATTTTAAGAGGAGCACTTATCCTCAAAACCAACAAATATATACCTACTTCAATGAATAATCCTACTCAGCACATTATAAAGGATCCTGTCATTAGATATCATCAGAGTATATCATCTATTCCCGTATTGTCAACAAGTTTGAAAGTAATTAGACCAGAATAATTTATAAGCCGAACGCGATTAGCTTTGCAGAACATTCCATCAAGGTCAGACAACATACCGTCCGATATAAGCAACTAAGTGATATTAGCAAACTTTTATATTTATTGTGACTGTCCCAAAAGATATCACAGTTCTGATTAACAAATAAAGGATATATTGGTTAGTGAAATTACTGGCTATATATATACCATGACTATATCATATATAAGTACGTAGAACTTATGATATATAATATAACAAATTATTGTCAGGTTGAAAAATCTAAATATTTGTTATCATTTATCAGGGTTTCCCAACCTTTTTTTACATCAAGGTTCCCCGAATCACAAATAATATTTTCATGCCCCCCAAATATCGACTGAATGAATTAGTGTGATATTCTACAAATCGTGTTTACTTCATTAACGTATTGAAATAATTTTTCTATTGAATACAATGAAATGAACGTTTCAAGCCCCCCTTGGTATCCCTCTATGCCCTACAAGGGGGTCGTGGCGTCATCCTCAAGGCATCCCAAGGCCCTGTCACGCCGCGGGCAGTTCTCCTCGGCGCGTCTGGCGGCGAAGTCGGATGCGGCGAAGTCGGATGCGCCGTCGATCGAGCGCTCGCGGCAGGCGTCAGTGGAGGGGCATCGCTGAGGTTTTTAGTGGGTAGGCCTACCCCCTTCTGGGGAGGAGAGTCCCACATAATTCTGCGCTTTTCCCGGGGTGCAGGGTTTGCAATTCAATGCATTTTCCTCAGCGATAACAACAAAAAAAAAGGCCGGCGCGCTCCCTGATTGGGAAACCCTGAATGTACCACAAAAAAATACAATTAGTATTTTATATAGGTCACTGATATTTGCAGCTTCATCTCGCCTCATAATTTATGATAATTAGACCGAAGATGAAGGCGAACTTCACAAGGATTCCTTAATTGCAAAAGAGTTAATAATATCATTAGCCCGTGTTCAAAACGTCAACCGAAACAAAATAAAATGGTTAAGATATGCGAGCTAAATTCGGACACTCTGTTGCGCACTTACTGTACTTACTATACTCTTACGATAACGTATAGTTTTTATATTATTGTATCATAGTGAAAGTATAATATTTAAACATAACATTATTTTTTTTTAATAAGCATTTGTTTCATTCTATTCTTCTGCTTTATTCTGTTCATGTTGTCTTTCGTTTTATTAACTATTTACTATTTACATTACCTGGATAAATAATATTTCACATACAATATATGTTACTGATACATCTTTCGTATTTTATTAGCTCTATGTTTTATATTGTATTTTATTAGCTCTATGTTTTTTTACTTCTCTTGTTTTGTTAATTTGTCAAATAGATCGCTTTGTCACCGAACCTTCTCTAGTCATTATTGTTTCCCTCTATTTTCCTAAATATTTTACAATTTAATATCATTTTCAATAGTTTCCTAATCATTTTCATTACAGTTCCACTCTCTCCTTTTCCTATCGATAACATTTTGGTCCTTCTCCGCTTTTATTCAGAACAAACCTAAATTTTTCTTTTCTCATATATAATTTTTTCGCAATTTTATTTTTCAATTATGGAAACCCGTAGTCAGAGGAAAATAAGAGAAGGTCATTTACAAAGCAGTGACAAAGCGGATGACCCGCTGACAAGCATGTCCAAGGTCATCTCTTCCAATACGGCTGCGTCTCATCAATCTGAAAGTTCCAGGTCATCTCGTTCGTCCGCAACAATTCGAGCCCAAAAGCTCGCTCTGCAAGCAGCGCATATTCGAAAAGTAGCAGCTGCTGAAGCGGCGGCGGCGACAGCGACAGCAGAATGCACAGCTGCGAAGTTGGAACTGGAGGCTCAGATTGCAGCTTTGGAAGCAGGAAGTGGCAGGAGCGGAAGCTCTCGATCGCGCTCTTCAATTCAGAACTGGTTAGCAACAGTTGATAATAATATTAGTAGTTCTCACCAAGTCAACGACGTTACGTTGGAACCGATGATGAGTTCTGATGCTTGTAATAAACGTCGGGAAGGTGAATGTAGCCAATATTTAAATAATTGCGGTGGCGGAAGCTTTCAGAAGCCGTTACCATCCACCACCACAGCTAACATTCCCTTGCCTACTAGTACTGGTAGTTTACTACAAAATAAGAATGAAGAGACAAAACGTGCCACAGACATATCTTTATTAGCACAAGCTATTACATCTTTAGCTAGCGGCAGCAATCCGCGGCCTAGGGTTAGTGATAGTAGACTGCCTGTCTTCGATGGTAGGCCTTTAGAGTGGTTGGCTTTTAAGCGTGTTTTTCTTGACACTATGACAGCTTTTTCTCCGTCTGAGAACCTCGCACGCATTGGTTTGAGCCTTCGAGGAGCAGCACGTGAAGCGGTTTCGGTACTGCTTGTCTCAGCTAGCGAGCCTATAGAAGTGATGAACGCCTTAGAGTTAAGATTTGGTAGGAGCGAACTAATAGTTTTGCAAGAAATATCTACACTAAAGTCACTACCTAAGTTGTGTTCTGAATCTGTGGACCTTAATAAATTTGCTTGTAGGATCCGTAACTGTATTGAGGTTATTAAACTACTGAATCAAAGATGCTACTTAGAATCACCAGAAATTTTTCAAAATATTATTAGCAAGCTGACTCCGTTACTTCGAAGCCGGTGGGCCGACTTTGCTCATGCGAACTTAACAAATCAAGGTAAGTCCAAACTTGAACTGCTATCCCAATTTTTATCCCGAGAGGTGGAATTGCATTTGAAGTTTGGCCTTATCACTGATACATCGAGTATGAACAAAAAATTTGAAAAATTACATACTGTGACATATTCAGAAACTGTACAAAATTTACCAAAAAATAATTCTAAAAATTCATTAACTAAAATTGATAATAATATTTCTGAAACTAAAAGTTGTATTTTGTGTAAACATACGCATAATTTAAATAAATGTGAAAACTTTTTGTCAATGTCAATTTCTGACAGATGGGAATTTGTTAAAGCAAACAAAGTTTGTCATAAATGTTTGAAGAAAGGTTCCCACAGTTACAAATATTGCAAGTCTTCAAAAGAGATTTGCAATGTTGCAACCTGTAAGGTGAGACATCACAAGCTTTTACATGATTCAAACTTTTTGGTGGCTCATGCGGTAGTCCATAGTGACGTCAGTTCGGACCGCAGTGACAACATGGATTCATCTGATCAAAACGCGCAAAATTCTTACGAACCTCAGTGTAATGATCTGGTAGCACATACACACATTTCAAAGAGTGATTCACACAGTTATAGACCATATTTGAAAATAGTTGCTGTCACGCTTTCTGGGCCACTCGGAAGCATAGATACATACGCTCTTTTAGACGATGGCTCAACGGCAACCTTTATCGACTCAGACATATGTAAAATGATAGGGGCATCAGGGCCCGAGTCTGAAGTCCATTTAGATTGCGTAAATGGTTTACAGAAAAAAGTTTCCGTAGAATATGTTGATTTCAACATAAAAGGCCGTCATTGCGCTAAAACGTTTAAAATTCAAAAAGCCAGGGCTATCAAGAACCTAGGGTTGTCAAAACAGTCTGTTAGGGTTGACAACATAAAAAAATTCAAACATTTGTCTGATATTTGTGATGTTTTATGCTATGAACACGGAGAGCCAAAGCTCATAATTGGAATTGATAACTGGCATTTAACATTATCTAAGTCAACTCGGAAGGGCTCTAGGTCGCAGCCAGTTGCAATTAATACAAATTTGGGGTGGGTTTTATTCGGTTTTGAGTCCAGTAGGACCACACCTATAAATATTATTAATTATATAGATACTTCTGTAAGTAATTCCGCTATGTTAGATTATAATACCTTAGATTTTATGATTCAAAACTATTATAAATTAGATTCTTTAGGTATTAGCAAGAAAGATTGTTTGAGTAAAAATGATTCGAAAGCGGTTAAAATTTTAGAGGAAACTACTAGGAAATTATCTGATGGTAGGTACGAAGTAGGCCTTCCTTGGAAAGACGCCATTTTGATTTCCCAGATAGCTATAATCTCGCTTTATCGAGGTTTTTGAGCTTAGAACGAAAGATGTCTAAAGATTCCGATTATGCAAAGCTCTATAAATCGAATATTCAATTGATGTTAGAGAAAAATTACGCAGAAGGTCCTGTTGACTTTAATTCAAATATTTCTAGGTCTTGGTATTTGCCTCATTTTGGCGTCACCAACCCTAATAAGCCTAACAAACTTCGTATAGTACACGATGCGGCAGCGAAGTCTCAGGGTGTTAGCTTGAACACATTGCTTTTAACTGGGCCAGATCTATTAAATTCAATTTTGGATATTTTATATAGATTTCGAGAAGGTAAAGTCGGACTCTCTGCGGACATACGAGAGATGTTCCCGCAAGTAAAAATAAGAGAAGCGGATAGAGATGCTCAACGTTTCATTTGGCGGGACTCTCCGAAGGAGCCGATTCAAATTTATAGAATGTCTTCTATGATATTTGGCGCGGCTTCAAGTCCGTTTACAGCTCAATTTATTAAAAACAAAAACGCTCTTGAGTTTGAAGATCAGTACCCTGATGCTGTGGATGCGATCATTAATGATCATTATATGGACGATTTCATCGCATCCACATCGTCACCAGCTGATGCGGCTCAGCTCGCTGTAGATATAGTAGCTATTCATAAAAACGCTGGTTACGAGATGAGGTCTTGGGTATCAAATGACCCAAAAGCTCTTTCTCTGTTACCCAAGAAGCTGTTACATGATGCTTCTTTAGTTAGTTTAGACGTAGATTTATGTAAGGTAGCTAAGTCCGTTAGAACTTTAGGTTTAGTTTGGCAGCCACATGAAGATTGTCTTAGTTTTAATTATAGTAGTTTTGTAGATAGGTTAGTTACTAATAAATTCACCAAACGTGAAGCTCTTTCTCTCATGATGTCGATTTATGACCCATTAGGTTTTCTTTCACCTCTCGTTGTGACTGCGAGAATTTTATTTCAGAACGTTTGGCGAAAAACAATTGACTGGAATGATCAACTCACTCAGTGCGACATTGAGGCTTGGAAAGCTTGGCACGCTATTTGTGTAGATTCTATTACGCATTTAAGAGTTCCGCGGCGATACTATCTGAGTGAGGTGGCCGTTTCCGAAAGGCAACTTCACATTTTTTGTGATGCTAGTGAAGCTGCCTATGCATCTGTAGCTTATTGGCGCTTACGTTATACAGACGGCACAGTAAAAGTTGTGTTGATTGGAAGTAAAGTTAGAGTAGCCCCACTTAAGCCTGCATCCATTCCACGTTTAGAATTACAGGGTGCTTTGGTAGCTGCTCGGCTGGCTGACACAATCTGCAACGCTCACAAGATAAAACATTTCAAAAGGCTATTCTGGTGTGATTCAATGAATGTCATAGGATGGCTCCGAAATGACGCACGTAGTTTCAAACCATTTGTTGCTAACCGCTTGGGCGAAATTTTGGAGTTATCAAATGTTAATGAATGGCGCTGGGTGCCCTCGGATATGAACGTTGCAGATGATGCTACACGGCTCAATAAAGAGTCGTTGCATAGTGAGTCACGCTGGTTTTCCGGTCCTTCTTTTCTGTATAACCTGGATCAGTGGCCAACTGAACCTGTCATTAATATACCTACCTCTGGTAAGGCCGAGTTGAAGCCAAAGTATAGAGTTTTGTGTCATGCAATTAATGAGGAGCCATCTCAGTTTTTATTAGTTCCTGTTGCTGCTAGTCCTATTCGAATAAGTAGATGGTTATGTCTCATCCGTGCGACTGCTTTAGCTCATTTGTTTTGTCGTAAAATGCTTAGTATTTTTCGTAGAGAAGTTAGCACAAAATCTCTCACCCCTATTGACTTAACAGCCTCTGACTTACAAACTGCTGAGAGCCATGTCCTATGGCAAAGTCAGATAGATTGTTTCAAAGTAGAGATCGACTGCCTAAAAAGAGCTAGACCACTGCCCCGGAACAGCCGATTATTAAACCTGTCTCCCACTATCAGCGAAGACAACCTACTCCGAATATCAGGACGCATCAGTGCGGCCGCAGAGGTTAGCAGTCCAACAAAGACTCCGATCATATTGGACGGAAAGCATCCCGCAGTTCGCTTACTTGTACTTCGATTCCACCAGAAAGCTGCGCACGCTAATACAGAGACTGTCGTTAATGAGATACGTCAGGCCTACTGGATTATAAATCTCAGGAGCACAGTAAGATCAGTTGCTAGTAGCTGTTTAATTTGCAGACAGCGTAAGGCCACGCCGTACAATCCTCCCGTAGGACAGCTTCCACCTGCACGACTGGCACATGGCGAGAGACCCTTCTCTTATACCGGGCTCGACTATTTTGGCCCTGTTCAAGTCACCGTTGGCCGCAGGCGAGAGAAACGTTACATCGCCCTTTACACCTGCCTAGTCACGAGGGCTGTTCATCTGGAAGTCGTCTTCAGCCTTTCCACCGACGCGGCCATGATGAGTTTGAGACGGTTCATCGCACGACACGGATATCCCCGGCAAATTTATTCTGATAACGGGACGGCTTTTGTTGGACTGAATCGAGAGCTCAAGAAATTGTACGGCGAGCAGTTGACAACATTCGCAGCAAACGAAATGATTCAATGGAGATTCATCCCACCTGCAGCTCCCTTTATGGGTGGAGCCTGGGAGCGCTTGGTTCGGAGTGTCAAGGTAGCTCTGAAAGCCACACTTAAGGAAAAAGCTCCGAAAGACGAGGTCTTAATAACTCTTTTGTATGAGGCAGAAGCGATCGTAAATAGCAGACCACTCACCCACGTTTCTCCGGATCCATGTCACCCTGAAGCACTGACACCTTCGCATTTTTTGATCGGAACGTCTTCTGGACGCAACATTCCATCCAACCTAGACGATCGCGACCTTTGTGGCAGACTATGCTGGAAGAAGGCAGCGACTATGGCAGATCAGTTCTGGAAGCGTTGGATTTTGGAATACCTGCCACTACTTAACCGTTCAAGAGGCACAGGTCAACAGCCGAGTATTGCAGTGGGAGACATGGTGCTAATTGTTGATGGCAATCTTCCTCGTAGTGTGTGGCCTAAAGGCAGAATCGCCAAAATTTATCTTGGCAGAGATGGCGTAGCCAGAGTCGCCGATGTGGATACAGCAGTCGGTCAACTTAAGCGGCCACTCAAAAAATTGGTGCCTCTTCTTTGAAAAAAGGGAGGATGTTACTGATACATCTTTCGTATTTTATTAGCTCTATGTTTTATATTGTATTTTATTAGCTCTATGTTTTTTTACTTCTCTTGTTTTGTTAATTTGTCAAATAGATCGCTTTGTCACCGAACCTTCTCTAGTCATTATTGTTTCCCTCTATTTTCCTAAATATTTTACAATTTAATATCATTTTCAATAGTTTCCTAATCATTTTCATTACAGTTCCACTCTCTCCTTTTCCTATCGATAACAATATATGTACATATACCTCTGATTGTTCGAATGAAAGGACTTCTGGAGAAGGAAGCTAGCCTAAATTTCATCATCAAAGAAAAAGGAAGGAAATTGTGATATTTTATTGTGAAAAGTGATTGCGAGATTTCTATATGAATTACATTTTTTGAATAACATTTTGTCATGTCATATCTTTATAGTTCTATGGTGATGAACAAGGTTATTGCCACGTAAGGTGATATATTCCCAATTTTAAGAAATTTTGATTTAAATATAATTCATCCCATTCAAAAATACGTGGAATAAATAATTGTATGATGTACATTTTTTTTAATCATAACTACACCTATATTATACCTAATATGAATAGTATTCTATTTTTAATGATAACAATAAAGTAAAATATATTTATTAAAAACGCATCATCAACGAATGATATAATGTAACTCAATTTTATTATAGCTATAACTTTTTTGAACTATTTTATATGTCATTTAGGCTTTATGCCCATTTAATCTCAGAATTTGAGATGGTACCCCTTTAATAATACGGTAATAGGGGTTCACAATTGCAACGGGATGGCACTATTCTTCTAAAGGTGGATATAATCGAATCTAAGTAAAGACAGACTAATCACGCATCTGAGTCATGTTTAGAGTAGTAGCTTATACTCTCGCGAATCATTAAGATTTTTTTCGCGCACAATTTAATAGTCAATAACTTCGCAGTATAGCATACTCTAACCAGAACTGAACAATGAAATAACTGTACTAAGTATCAACGGCAACTCAGGCTCCAGCAATCTAGTGGCGGTAGAATCGCGGAAGCGCACCCCGACACATGCGCCCCGATATGGGCAGCGCGGCGTCACGGTGCATAAGGAGCATTTCCCCTTGCAGAGAAAAAAAAAAGCCCCAGCAATCTTAATGGAAGAAATTCGAACGAGATGTGCCGTGACAACGATGATTTTTGAAACTTTGCGTTCATAAACTAGACACCGAGTGACAAGCGGCGCACTCACATTGTGACAATCTTCTCCACTGGTACGAGAATGACGACAGTGTGGCTGTCCCACACAGACAGACTAATATACTGCATTATGGAATTTATCCAGTTCACAATGTTAATGACTGCTATTTTGAAACTCAAAACTTGCATAATACATTTAAGACGATATTCTTTCGGTATAATGGATTACGACGACTTACCGCAACTGTATATTATCTCAGTGCGAAGTGTGAGTAATGTAGCGCTTCTTTTGTCTCTAAGCCGCTAGCGCTACACGCTCGCTTATTTACATAGGGTCGAGATTGTCTGTTTAATTTCCTACAGCTGAATGGTTGTAACACTATGAATATTCATTTAGTCCGTACAGTGACGATTTATAGGACATAGAATGTAAAAGACAGTTTGTTGGAGCTATATTTTGGGAATACAAAAAGTATTTTTATTCTATGTATAAAAAGCAGTTAGCGCTATATATAAAATGTAATCAGAATATCTTTCAGAGATTTATCAACAGAAATTAATATACTGAAATTGGCAGATCAGCAGATCCATGAGTTTATCGTGGTTATAGGCACTATCATAATCTGTTATTTCAACATTTATTGTATAATATACGAGTAAATAACTTACTTCAACAATTTTAACAGTTAATCGAGTGGCTAGTTACAAAATAAAAATAATATACCCCCATCATTATAGGCGAGCTAGCAGATTTTGATCTATTAATAACGACTTTCTGCAATCTGTCTGATAAATAAGATTTTAAAAGGCTAACAGTTCCATCCGAGACACCAGTCATAGCATCATCCGCACATGTATGCTTGTAAGAAGTGTAGACAGCAGATTATAAATGGCATCGCGAATAATCTATAACCTTCATCTAAACAGTCAGCTTGTGAATCGCTGGACCAAGTGCCACGAAAAGGAAAAAGACTATGTCGAAAAGTAATGTATGTGTCAAACTGCAGTGTTGTATAAATAAATTGTAAAAAATAAATTAATATAATAAATAAATTATAAATTTACTATCTAATACACAAATATATATATATATATATTATATATATATATATATATATACATATATATATATATATATGTATATGTATATATATATATATAGACATAAGATTAATACATAAATATGCTAATACGAAAGAGGTGAAAAGGTGTCAAATGTAAAGTGCATACATACGAGTACATACATACACTCACGCCTTTTTCCCACGGGGGTAGGCAGAGATTACGTCCTTCCACTTGCTACGGTCCTTACATATCTCTTTCGCTTCATCTACTTTCATAACATTCCTCATACATGCTCGACGATTGCGGGTACTTCTGACCTGGCCTTTTTTGAGGACACTTTCGATTTGTTCGAAATATGTTAAGTTAAAAATATGTAAAGTGCAAGTGAAAGAATTTGTGTATATGGGATCTATGTTGACAAAAAATGGTAAATATGAGTCTGACATTGAAAGAAGAGTAACGACATGAATGGAAGATATCCTGAGAAGGAGGTTTGGTCAAGAGTACCTGAAATCGACGAGCGTATATTAAAGTACAATAATAATGACAGTCGAAGAAGCTAGGGTATGTTTGGGATCGCAGTAAGTAGAAAAACTGCTATGCCATTAGTAGGCATTATATATATGTATATATATATATATATATATATACATGTTCTTATTGTTCTTGAGATTATATAATCTCGAATATAAACAGTTAGCTTGAGAATAAAGTGTTTCAACAATTTGTCGAAGTTGAGCAGATCAAAAATAAATTTAATGTGATGAAGGTAGTGTAACTATCTTCTACTACTTGAAGTTACTAACAACTAGAAAATCGTTGATAAGGAAAGACAGTAGCTTGGCATATTTTTCAATCAAAACAGTACTAAAATAACGATTCATAATCTCGACATTCTAAATAACTTAGATCATGACAACTAAAAACTTCTCAGTCAAAAAAATACTTTTATTTGTACGTTATTAACAAATTATAGGCGGTATTACGGGGTAAGCGGTCTTGTCGACATTATACACCTACCTATTAGCCCATTTTGTCGTAAACGATGACTGGCTATTAGCTTAAAGTGCCGCCTCTATTGGTATCAAGTACTAACAGAGTAAACACGCCACAAAATATTGTGGCAACACAATAGTGTTGGATCGCAAAGTTGACATGTCACAAAAATCTAGATAAGCTTTTACAATACTGAATCCCATGTTTTATTTTAAAATGTGATATATATTTTACACTTTAATAACAATAATAAAATTAAATTTATTATATGTATATCTTTATATTAATTTAATTAAAATACTTTACTGTTACAAACAACATACACCTATAAATAGAAATATTGCCTTGAATGTTGGATTGAATTATATTTTTTTTTAAGTGATATGATAGTTAGATGTTACATTCGCCTATAATTGTACATGTGGTTCCTGTAGGATTTGAAGCAAACCTGCAACCACAACTAAACCCACAGAATACGTTGCCAACATGTCACAAAGTCTCATTACAAAGCAAATCATTGCAAATCTTGCTCTTCATACTGAAATACAAAAACGGACGGTGACGGAGTTACTCAAGCTGTCGAACGTAAATTCTATGAATACGCCTTAAACCAGAGGTAATCTTTGATACTTAGTAACTAAGAATATAATATATAACTTATGGCCGTTTTCACCAACTTTGTCTAGCTTAGGCGACTCCTAAGAGACATGCTGTCTCACTCTTTTCAGTTAATATAAAAAGTGACAGCATGTCACTTAGGAGTCACCTAAGCTAAGACAAGGTTGGTGAAAACGGCCATTAGACTTCTGCTTTCAACCTGATTTTGAATAGTTGTTATTAGGCATTGATAAATCGCATCATTCGCAATTTTTACTCATCCATACACATAAATATCACTACAGTATTTTGAAATTCATTAAAGAATCAACAAGAAATTAACAGTAATAACCTTTTTTTTTTTTTTTTTTTTTTTTTTTCCCTGAGGAAAATGCATTAAATTGCATACCCCGGCTGTGGCGAGCCGGGGTTATGTGGGGCTCTCCTCCCCAGAAGGGGGAGGCCTACCCACTAAAAACCTCAGGGATGGCCTTCCTCAGGCATGTAGGGAGCCCCTGGGAACAGAAAGCTTCTTCCGGGAACCCCCAGCCTCCGCTCCCCCGTCGACACAGGGGAGCCCTCCTCGGGGGAGGCTTACTACCTCCCCCGGTCTCCTCCACCGACGACGCCCCCCGGCCACGGAAGGGGCGTGGTCCATCCCGGGTCGCCGTAGCAGTCGCGACTTACTCGCGCCGCCGGCGACCCGCGGCGGCGCCGCAGCTGTGCTACCGAGCCCGGCGCCGCCTTCTTCGAGCGGGATCGGCCATCTCCCGACCCCGCTCGGCGGCCTCCTTCTGGAGCATCACTGCTTCACAGAAGGAGGCCACAGCCCTCCAACCTCCCTCGTCCGCCAGCATTGCCGCAATCAATGCCGGCGGAGACAGATCTCGCCCGATCTCTGCGACCAAGACTCGGCGCTCGGAGGCCCACGTGGGGCACTCCGCCAGCGTGTGCTGGGCCGAGTCAAGGTCGGATGCGCAGTGGTGACAATGTGTCGATCCCTCCCGTCCTATTCGACACAGATACTCACCGAAGCAGCCGTGCCCGGTGAGTATCTGAGTCAATCGGTAGGTGACCTCCTCCTTCCCGTGGAGCCAAGCTTTGAGGTGCGGGAGTACGGCACCGACGGCCCGCTGGCGCGCGCAGATCCGTAATTCGAGCTGCGCACGCCAGGCCACCACAATCCGTCGGTGCCACTCCCGCTTAGGCACTTCGTGCGCGGGTTCCAGGGTGCTCCCCCCATCGCCCCCCCGGCCGACACGCCGCGACGCATACGTCGCCGCGTACATGTCGGCCAACAGTAATAACCTATTTCCTAGTTTAGAAGTTTCTGGTCCATGAGCTTTCATGTATTGTACACATTGAGATTGAAATGTTATAAGCGAAGAAATCTCAAGCACTTAATTCCCGCAAACAATTCTCTTTATAAAATTACGCTTCTTTTATTTAAATTAATTTATGTCGAGTATAGAATAATATGAGATTTTGTGAACTCAATTTATTCTCTTTATACTGATCCAAAAGAATGTGAATGTATGCTTTATGCTTCTGATATTAAGCTGTATATATATATTATGAAGACTTCAATTTATTATTAAAGTAACAAAATATAATTTTTTTGAGGTAAAGCCGATAGATATAGTAATCTGAATATAGTTTTTTTTATCTTTAACGCGTGCAAATAAGAAAATATTTACAACACAATCGCAAACATTTCTGCAAAGCTCCAAGTTGACGTAATCAACTAATAAAAGTGATAGAATTTGACAGGTGCCAGACATTGGAAGTGGAAATGTTTATCACAATATGTAATCTGTTTTCAGATTTGAACGTGCGGTCATTATTTTTAATGTTTTAACTTAATTATTCGAGAGCGTCCAAAATGGGATTGATCAAATATTGGAACAGTGTCTATCTGCGGAGGTGGCGGTTCTTGGAGATTTTAACGCTCATCACAAAGAGTGGTTGAGATCCCGGACCACTGACCTCCCGGGTCGCACACTGTACAATATGGCTACGGCTTATCGACTCTCGCAACTGGTGTTACAACCCACACGTATCCCAGATATCGAGAACCATGAACCTTCCTTGCTGGATCTTCTGCTGACTACAAGCTCATGCGGATATAGTGTTGTGGTGGACGCCCCTCTTGGGTCTTCTGACCACTGCCTTATCCGCTCAACTGCCCCTGTTGCGCGACCAAATCGCTCAAAGGCGTTTGGTTCCCGCAGAGTCTGGCAATTCAAACCATCAGATTTGGATGGGTTGCGGGAGTTCTACGCATCCTACCCTTGGAGGCGGCTCTGTTTCGGCCGGTAATTAACTATTATGGTTTTTATATAAATATATATATTAGATATATATTTTAATACAGGTATATATATACCTATATATATGTTATATATATATATATATATATATATATATATATATATATATATATATATATATATATAGACTGAAAAATCAACACATCAACTTCAGACTCTTGTCAATATGTTGTCTAAGCAAAACACAGAAAACATTTCCACAAGTATGACTTGATTACGAGTGGGTGAGAGCACTCGTAATGAAATCACATCCGTGACTAAGGTAGTCACGTAAGTGATATTCAAAAATAAGAATTATTGAAAATCGGTGATTATTAGTCACATCGGTGATTTCTAAGTCGCATTCGTAATTCAGAAATAGGTCTCCTGGGCGGATCCTCGTCGGTTGGACTTCAGTGAGGGTCAAGGCATTGGAGACACGGCCCTTGCAGTGCCACTGGTGCCTCGAAAGAGGACAAGTTAGGGCCATGTGCCTTTACAATGATTCGGACAGGAGCGCTTGCTGCTACAGGTGTGGAGAGACAAGGCACATTCCCCGTCTCTGTACGGCGAGCGCTCCTCGCTGTCCGGTCTCCTCGGATCACGGCAGACCGGCAGAGCACAAGGTGGGAAACAAGAAATACTCCCCACCTAAAAAGAAGACTGGAGATGCTGCCCAACTCACCGCCCTGGCCCAGGGGCGAGGCAAAGCCATGGATACGTAATAATGGACGTCCATGGCAGGGTGTTTAGGGCAACCTCAACCTTCTAAAACCAACACAATCACACAAACATAAAACCCTGAATGATCCGATTCATTACATTATTGATTCTTCTCATTTATTTAACCTGTTCAGATATATTAAATGTACACTAAAAGTGTATATTGTATATTAGGGCGGACTTACCTTTGATAGAGAAATATTTATCCTTTACATGCTTTGATGGAAGCTTCAATATTTGAAATCTCGTGCTACATTTCAGGAATACACCCAGATTCCCGCCTATCCTCATCAACATGTAATTGACAGGTGACAGGTGCGAAAAATACTTGCAAGGTCGATTCTGCGAGATTATTGATTACTGGCAACCCGAACCGGCTTCATAAGTGTGCAGTGTGAAGTATTATGGACACTTTTATTTTATATTAATTGTGTTTTGAACATATACATAATAAGCTTTTCTACTCCACCTCACCAATTAAAATTAATACTAAAATAGCAAGTTGCACACTTTATTCAAGGAGATAAATTATAAACTAGATTGCGGTTATCTGTCTATAAAACTGCCGTTTCGTAAGGAAGTTAGTTTTTTTTCCCTATTAATTAGTCTACCCTACTAAAGCAAGTCCGATTCCGAATTATCCATGTTGCGATAAATTTGTTAAAAATCCACTACGGTTATTATTTGTGTAAAATAGTTGATCGTTTATCATATCGCTGAAATCCGGGTCTTCCGTCAGCAAATTTTGTGCGGAATCCGAAGAAAATTTTATTCTTCATTAGTAGAATTTCTAAAACTAATTTTTGTAAGAACAAAATCTAAAAGGCTTTTTTCATTGTTAGGTTGTTATTTATGTCTATGTATTGAAAATTTTTCAGTAAATATGTTTCGTAATATTTTTATGTGCTTGCTTAATGCTTATGATAAGAATAGAAAGCGGATAAGATTTAGAATAATTTATTTCATACTTATTTTAATTTTGTTGTGAGCAGTATGACATACGGTCCTTTTAGTCTTTAGTAGACTTAATTCACCCGTTATTCTAAGGACTTTAGTCGTGATACATACACTCTGGAATTAACAGTCAAAGTCAAAGTCAAAGTCAAAATATTTATTTCAAGTAGGCAATTAGATATGCTCTTTTGAATAGTCCAATTTTTTTTTTCCCTACTACCCATTCGGACTTCTTTTAGTTATAGAGAAGAACGGGCGCAAGAAACTCTATAACTTTTACAGAAGCAACGACATTTACAAAAATATATATCGTTACCAAGTCATACAAAAGTCAACTTATAGGTACAAGTATAATTACAAAGGTTCATGGCAATGCCTGGTGGAACTAAGAGACATTAAGTCCAAGCATTCATGTCTTTTATATAATCAGTAACCGTATAATAGGCTTTGCTAATAAGTACACTTTTAACAATGATTTTAAATTTATTTAGGCTTAATTGTACAATATTGCTTGGAACTTTGTTGTAAAAACGCACACAGTTACCTCTGAATGAATTATTAATTTTATGGAGTCTAGTGTGAGGCAAATGTAATTTATTCTTATTTCTAGTATTGAAGCTATGGACATCACTGTTTTTACTAAATAAATGAATGTTTTTATGGGTATATATTAGATTTTCATAAATATATTGAGACACAACTGTCATTATACCAGTGTCTTTAAATTTATCTCTTAAAGAGTCTTGCATTTTTAGATTATAAATTGCTCGAATGGCCCTCTTCTGCAGCACAAATATAGTTTGAATGTCGGCAGCATTTCCCCACAGCAAAATACCATACGACATTACACTATGAAAGTAACTAAAGTACACCAATCTAGCTGTTTCTACGTCTGTTAATTGGCGTATTCTCAAAACTGCAAATGCTGCAGTGCTGAGCCGTTTTGATAGTTTATCAATATGTGGGCCCCACTGAAGTTTGGAATCGAGAGTAATTCCTAAAAATACTGTGGTGTCCACGAGGTCCACATTTCTATCCTTTATAATTACTTCGGTTTTCACCTGTTTTACATTTGGCAATACAAATTTGATACATTTAGTTTTACTTTCATTTAGAAGCAAGTTATTAACGTTAAACCAGTGGACTACTTTAGAGATTGCATCGTTCACAGTGTCATTAATATTTTGTCTCCGTTTAATTTTGAATATAAGTGATGTATCATCTGCAAAGAGTACAATTTCGTGTTTATTATTAACATAAAAGGGAAGGTCATTTATATATATTAAAAATAAAAAGGGACCAAGAATTGAGCCCTGTGGGACGCCCATCTTAAGCAAAGATCCCTGAGATCTCGTACCATTAATATCGACTCTCTGAATCCTGTCACTCAAATATGAAATAAGAAGGCTCAGAGAAGAGCCTTTGAAACCATAATAACGTAATTTCTTAATCAGAGTTTCATGGAGAACACAATCAAATGCTTTGGATAAGTCGCAAAAGACACCCAAAGCATCGTGTGAATCCTCCCAGGCGTCAAATATCTTATTTAAAAGCTCTACACCTGCATCAGTTGTTGAGCGACCCCTACTAAAACCGAACTGATTATTATGCAGAAGATTATTAATACGAAAATAGCTTTGCATTTGGTCTAACATTATTTTCTCAAAAATTTTACTAAACGTTGGTAGCACTGAAATAGGTCTAAAGTTTGTGGATCAAATGAGCTACCAGACTTAAACAAAGGAGTTATCTTGCTATGTTTCATTAAATCAGGAAAAACACCACCTTCAATAGAATCATTAAATATACAAGCTAGAATTGGAGCTATTATTTCAATTACTGATTCTGTGACAACTACGGAGTTTCCCCAAAGGTCCGCAGTTTTCTTTTTATTTAAAGTTTTAAAAGTCTTAATTATATTAACCGATTCAATTTGTCGAAATTTAAAAAGAGTCTGACTATCCTTAACATTTTCTTTTAGGATGGATTCTGCTACAGTTGGGGAAGAGTTTAAAAAATTTGTTGATAAAATAGGAATATTGGTAAAAAAGGTTTCAAACTCTTTAGCTACCTCACTATCTGAAGTTATTCTTTTAGTTCCTATATTTAAACTGTAGTTACTGTCACGAAGTTTAACTCGTCCAGTTTCAGCGTTAATAATGCTCCAGGTCATTTTAATTTTATCAGCACTGTTTTTAATTTTCGAACTTAAAAAACTTGACTTTGCTTGGCGACAAACCATTTTAAACAATTTAGAGTATTTTTTTACATATTCATAAAATTCTACACTCGTGTTATAGTTACGTTCATTATAAAGTTCAAAAAGTCTTTTTCTACTTTTATATATTCCGGGTGTGGCCCACTCACTAAAAGTAACAACATCATTAATTGAAATCCTTTTTGGCACAAAGATATTATTGAATTCTTTGCAAAATAGATTAAAAAAATCATTGTAAAATTTATTTGGATTATTTGTGTATTTTAAGTAAGGTATTTTATCAAAAAGGTTACTTTTAAAATGTTCTAATCTATTTATAGTTTTAGGTATAACAGTGATGTCTCTCTTTGCCTCATGTTTACACTGATGTGGGACAGCGATTATTAGTCCACAGTGGTCAGAATCTAATTGATTGATAACTTGTTTAGATTTTAGAATAAGATCTGTATAAATATTGTCAATACATGTGGCAGAGTTAGCAGTTATTCTGGTTGGCTCAAGAAAAATATTTTTGAGATTGTATGATTGAAATAAGCTAATAATTTTAGTACATAAACTAGAATTTTCCAATAAATTAATATTAAAATCACCACATATAATCAAACTCTTGCCCAATTTACAAATCTTCCTTAAAACTTCATCCATGGTAGCCTCAAAGCAATCATATAATGCTGAAGGGGGCCTATAAATGCTTAATACAACAAGATGCTCCAGTTCCACACAAGCAATCTCAATCGTTCGTTCAACTGAGAGATTCACAACATCTCTGCGTTCTTTAAATTTAATTTTCTTTTTCAATAAAATTAAGGAGCCACCACGTATTGCATTTTCACGACAAAAAGAACTAGCTATTAGATGATTGTTAAAATTAAGCATGATCTGATAATTTTTAAGCCAATGCTCTGTTACACAAAATATATCTATATTATTACAATTTATAAATAATTCAATTTCTAAGTCCTTTCCTAACATTCCTTGATGTTTTGATGCATTACTTTAATTACATTTTTACTATGTAGATTAGTACTAAGTGGACTCTTTAAATTTATTTCAGTATTACTAATGTTTTCTAAGCGAGAGGAATTCTCTTTTGTCTTTGAATCAGTATTTAATCCACTAATGTACTTCGAGTACTTATTAAGTAATGGATCCTGTATTCTCGATGTGTCTATTAAATGTACTCTGACAACCAATTGATTATTTTTACCTTAATAAATATTTCATTATAATTTTTCTACCAAAAAATCAGTATTTCTGAGTAGTAATTGGCGCTACAACTAAAGAGGATTTCCGAAGTTTCGAACTGAAAAAATGCCTAGACTTAAACTTTTCAGTGGTGCAAAATTTAACGCCATATTGAGTGGTGAACCGCTGAACTTTCACTTTTTGCGGACCATCGAATCCGATTCAAGCAGAAATTAATATCAATTTCGAAAGAATTTATTGGCAAATTTATAGTGAGAGTAACTATTAAGTATTTAGCAAAGTTTCCGGTTTTAATTTTATATATTAAAGAACAGCAAACATGTATACATATATATCTGTGTGTATACATCAATAAACCTGTTAATAGTTACTCAACATACATAACAGAACCAAGTTATTAATAGGACTAATAAGTTAATTATAGTTTCCACTGTCAAGTAAATTTGATCCTCGTAACGAGAGACAACGAGAACTTAACTCATTATATGTTATAGATGGCAATTTCAGTTTGATGATGGTATTATCAACATATTGCCTACAGACATTATATTTAATAGCTTATTATGTTAAAAAAGCAACATATTATTTTTTTTTTAAATTAGATAAATATATTTTTACTTATAAAGCTAGAGTTTCCTAAATTAACAAAAATATTACCATAAGAATCGTTTTAATATGCAGTATTAGCGGGGCTAGTAGATAGAGGGTAGTTTAATTGTCGAGTTCGTATGTCAGAATAATATGAAAAATATTAACAAATTTTTAACGTATAGTGTAGAAGATATCTTAAGAAAGGCATTACTTCTATAACAAGTCCCACTCGTATTTTTACAAGTTGTTCTCTTGTACACGTATATTATATGGAAACAATATTAAATCGTTCCGCAGCTGATAAATTATACATATTCTTTATTATAAGCAAATATAAATAAAGTTCTTTAGATTATTTCAGCAGAATTCATAGAAACATTTTGAAGAATAATGATTTCAATTAGAAAGTAGATAATTTGATAGATAAAAAGATTTTAACCTAATTCTTAATTTGGATCTGCGTTTTCTTTCTACATTGAATCAACATTATTTTTATATCGTCGAAGCACTTCTAACCAACTAAGGACCTTATTCAAAAGGTTCAACCTATAAAAAATTACAACTATAAAAAAAGTTGGACTTAATTAACAATAATCACAGTTTATGTGGAAGAGGTTGTTTTTCTTTCGCTCATTAGCGCGTTTTTGCCGCGTATCACGCCGGAACTTGCGAGTCAGGCATTTCGCCGGAAGGTAATTTATGTATGGTGAGCATATCGCGTCTTTGGTTACAGAATCGTAAAGGAATTTTGATCAGAATTTATTATACTATATTTATAAATTTACGAGTAGATAATATAATAATAATAATATGTATAATTTACGATATAGATTAATGTAAGAAGGATATCAACGAACACAAATATAAAAATGTCAAAGTATAACTAATTTGTTTTATTATTATGGTTAGGGGTGAGTTAGCTGACAAAATTAAGTATTCCATTTAATTTTGTTAATTAAATAAGGCGAAATATCAACTTCCTCCAAAAAACTTGCATAAAAATGCTAGGCGAATATCGTGTTTCCAAATTTTCTAATTTATTGGGAACAAACAAAAAAAAACCCAACCAAGACGGACATGCAAAGGTAATAAGATGTTTATTAAATTCTTCAAGACAAAGAAAATTCAGGTACATTAAAAATTTTCCAACGTGAATAGTATTTATAACGCTTGTTGTGTAGGCTGTAGCTTGGAGAACTTTTTTAGACATGCAATCAGACAATAATCAGTTCAGTATCGAAAGTGTCCTCAAAAAAGGCCAGGTCAGAAGTACCCGCAATCGTCGAGCATGTATGAGGAATGTTATGAATGTAGATGAAGCGAAAGAGATATGTAAAGACCGTAGCAAGTGGAAAGACGTAATATCTGCCTACCCCCATGGGAAAAAGGCGTGAGTGTATGTATGTATCAGTTCCCAGTGCAGATTGTATGTGGTGATATTTTATGTATAATCTACATTCCATCTGTTTATCATTACAGATCAATAGGTTGGATGAGACTCAGAAGCTAATCAGGATAACAATATTTTATATTTTAAGCATGCAACATCTTTGACACTACATAATAATTACCATACAATTGTTTTCGCGTTCTTGTACCCTGAAATGAGAAGTCTCATCATTTCATGTTCATCGTCTCAAGATTTTCAAGAATACATCAAGGTGGTTAATTAAAACAGTTGGGTCTTTAAATATATCCTATCAAACACATAAATATAAAATGAGAACCATGTTCAATATTATGATATACATATATGTTGGTTACATCAAAAGAAGTGAGATCTATACAGGTCCTAAGTTAATAAAAATATCATGTTTCCTTATTATTTAGGTATGTTTATATTGAAACCTACTCTACGGTCTGGCATCACTAGTTCTCATAGACCTAGAAAAACAGTAATGGAAGAGTCCTTTATTCAATGACTTGTTTCTACTAGCAAACCACATTATTTACAATAGGCTCTCCCTTGAACCTTACATCAACATCATATCTGGTAAACTGCTCAAACTTATTAAAAATTTACGCCTTATTAGCTTATTTACTCCAGGTTTTTAAAATCTATTTACTTACCTTTACCTTCACCCAATACCCTCGTACTATAACTGCATCACTTTCTGGAGCGTACGTGTAACACTACTTCAATAAATATATAGATGGCCTCGGGCGGCACTCGAACTCAAAGCCATATTTAAATCAAATGACAAAGTGTCTTCACGGCTTGTAGAAGAATAATGTCCCCAAAGCCCTAATGGTCTCACTACAAACGCAACTTTCGTGTAGCTTGTTCATCATCATCCTCTTGCCCATTTCCCATTATCTGAGGTCGGCGCAGTAGATCTTTTTCTTCCATTCCTCTCTATCAGCCGTCATTACTCCTTTCATTGCCATGCTTACTCCTTTCATTGTTATATCATTCTTCACACAATCGATCCATCTTTCGTGTAGCTTGTTATCCATTCAAAATAAAGTTCTCGCATCCATTGATGCTGCTTTTTGGCTTTTTCTTTTATAATAAACTCATAACAAAAAAAATATTAAATATTATATCAGACACAAGATTAACCTATAACTTAAAAGTAAGACACATCCATATTTACCCCTTAAACGCTTCATGCACAGACCACCACCTATACATTCTCATACGAGTATTCACAACACACAAATCGTATATCGTAGCCAATATCGAGTATGTTGACTCACAAATTCCAGGCACTGCTTCTGTCCCACCTCTGTGCAGCATATGGTCTCTCCGGTCTCCGCACTGAATTCATGAAATATTGAGAAAATATAGGAATATTTTACTAACATAAAAACCGTGTTTTTAAAGAGTAGTGATCATAATAATAAGTTTTATCAAGTATTAGGAACCACAAAAAATATATTTTAGAGATCTGAGTATTTTCTACAATAAAATCTTAGATTTTCAACACTAATATGACTTCCAAAGTATTTAGCATGATATTCCTAGTCATATCTAGTGAAATGATAGTTTGTCCAGCAATAGACCAATCAGTTTTGTGATTACGCATTGATACAGGCAAATTTACATTAAGAAATTACCTCTAAGCTGTCTTATTTAATTTTTTCCAAGCCAGTATTTTAAGAACAAGTACTTTTTCTTTATTTAACAGAATAAAAATTGATGAATACATCAGGATTTGATTTCGGGTTGAATTATTTATGATCATATGATCAAAACAGTCGTAGACGGAAATTCGAATCCTCTCTGAATAGCTTTTTTCTTTTATTGATTTTTAAATCTAGCATATACCCTAAATAAATGTTTGGACAAAAGTTTTAAATCACCTATCAAAATAAGTTTGTGAAATGAATACAGCTTAACGAAATACAGGAACGTCATTATATTTTATTGTACCAATTCCACAGAAATATATAACGAGAATATCATTGAAAAGAATAACACATTATGATTGAAATCGGGACATTACCGTACGTATTCTTATATATTCCGTTTATACGTATTATATTTCGTTCGACCAGGGTAACGAACGGAATATGATAATTTATGCCCTGAATAGCGAATAGACTATCCTATCCCAAAGAGATTGCTAAGTACATATCATATAAATTACACATAAGACAAATTGCGGTACGGAGAGAGAAAGTAATATTTTAGATGGAATCAACTAAGGTTCTAAGTATTCTGATTATCGTACCAGAGTGAGAGAAATCCATGTATACAGTACCTAGATTATATTTCATTGCCTATTAATTTGAAAAGACATTAGTGACATTCGCATAATTTCCATAGAAGTAATTTGAAATTATGTTAAATTACATAGATGTGGAAAACATTATCCGTGTATGGAATATACAGCAAGCTGACGCGGACACTAAAATCCCTGTTCAAAGATGTATAACTTGCATTAGGCTAAATGGGACGCACACAGATGTTTTGATATTGGAAAAGGTGTCAGACAGGGATATGTTCTTTCACCTTGCCGTGACTGTTCAATCTATTTACGACTGACTGTTTAAAAGATTTAAATAATTATTTATTCACTTATTTATTTAAACTTTATACACAATGTAGTACAATGGCAGAATTAATGCCTTGAGTGTTAATTCTCCTAGTGAATCTTCAGGTGACGCAGAGATATAAAGAGGTAGATGTACAAAACACTTACACATACACATACGATACCCATATAATTAATTGAAAAAAAACCTAATACATAAATAAAACATATATAAACACTACTACATATTAACTTAATGTCACATTTTATAACTTAACACTTCCCTCAATGAAAAGTTTGCGCAATTTATTTTGATTAATGACAAGGGATTGAGAATAAACGAGTTAACTGTCAAATGCAGAGTTGCAAGACATGGTTAATTCTATACATTGCATGCAATATTAATTGTAGTAACGGGACGAACATTAGGAATTAAACACACTTGAGGCTGGTTACATACTGCGTTTATTTTAAATATTGAACTCTTTATATACTAATTATTATTATTATAAAACTAAATCTAGGATAACGTCAGGTTGAGTAGGTAGGTATCAGGTGTCGTGTGTTTACAAACAGAGTCTTGTTACTTATTCATATTACATCCTCATTTACCAAATATGGATCATAGTTACAATAGATCAAGTTTATATGGTTTCTAGTTTCAAATATTATTATTGAATCTCCATACCTACTACAAATATGCTTACAGAAGTAGTAGTAGAACAGCTAATTTTATTTTTATTTTATTTTATTTGGAGCATCACCGCGCAATTCCTAATGTTATGAGTAGTCGAATAGAAAACGGTGTGAACTTCGAGTCTATTCGAGTGTTATTTATCTGTAATAATAATAAACTGATATTAGAATGTAACACAGAACTATATTTCTAGGGATTTGCAGTTCAGTTTATCAATAACAATTCAACAACAAAAAGAATTATAGAATGAAATAATCAGTGAAATGTCTGGTTAACTTAGATAGAACTTTATGTACGCCTAATTACACTAAGTATTAAAAATAATATCTTATATTTTACTGTCTTACTGATCTCGATAGGTCTCAAGTGTATAAGAAAGAAATAAGTTTCCTTTTACCTTCATTACAGTGAATAAATAATTTGGCAAAACTAAATCTAGGGGTATTGTTTCCTTCAAGGCTAATTTAAAGAAATAAACCGAAACAATGTTTTAAAATTTAAAATTGTCTACTAGTATAAATGAAACGAACTAAATATGTATTTGTATGTAAGCATACAAATCGCCAATTCTGTCAACAGCACTTTAATAAAACAAAGTCATGTATACAAATAATACTACGTAGAATACTACATAATTAAATTCAGAATCAAAGGAAAGATACAGGGCAAAGGGAGATATTAATTTAGGCCTTGGTTTTTTAATTGGGTGGCTCGGAGTCGATCTTTCGTCAAATTTCATAAACAAATTTATTTGACTCTGTACAGTGAATGAATACATCGCAAGACAATCTGCATTGCTCACCTGCGTTGAAATTCAAAAGTAATTTACGGATGAATGAGGTGGCAGATGTCAAATGCGATATAATTCCTGTGCGCAGTGACATACCCAGATAATAATCAAAGATTGGGATTGGATATACCTCAAATCTCGAGATTAATTTTAAAGAGCAGAAACAAATCCCGTGATTTTTTAAATAAAAAGTTATTTACTTCAAATGGATTTCAGACGTTCGGAGAAATTAATTGAAGCCAGGAAATATTGAAAAGCTAATCTATACTAATATATAAAGCTGAAGAGTTTGTTTGTTTGTTTGTTTGAACGCGCTAATCTCCGAAACTACTGGTGCGATTTGAATAATTCTTTTTTTGTTGGATAGTCCATTTATCGAGGAAGGCTATAGGCTAAATAACATTACGCTATGACCAATAGGAGCAAAGACAGAGCGGTAAATGTGTAAAAAACGGGGAAAATTATTCATTTTTGAAGGCTTTCTTTGCGTGCGCTGCGAAAACGGTTCAAGATACACAAAAAATATGTATGAAAGAATTATTCCTCTATACATGATCTAAAAAAAAGTCCGCGACGGCATATGTCTATCTTTTAAGGTTTAGTCACAATGACCGTTTTTATGGTACCAAATTTGGATATGTCGCGTTGTCAAGATCGGGTAACAGCTGAGGTGCGCAAAATAACTATTCCACGCGGACGAAGTCGCGGGCACAGCTAGTGGTATATATTTTAATTCTTCCATAAGTTATACAGTAATGTCGGAAGCGAACACTTCAAATCTTACTGGTAATGAACTGGAAAAAGAAAATGATTCTGATGGGCCGTTTGAATAACCTCACGAGTCTAGGCTAGCAATAAAGTATTCGCTCGTATTTATAAAAAAAGTGAAAAATGCGTATGACAATTTGCTTAAGACTATCAATAATTTTTATCGTGAATTAATGTAAACTAATAAAAGTTATATGTTAATTATCTTTGTTTTATTTGTCTATTTCTGAGGTTTTGATTATTATTTATTTGTAAGATTGTTGGCCACACGGGATTCCGTTAGAAATCCCTGGCAGGTCCACATTAATATCAACATTTCAATGCAAGTACTACGATACATATACGACTAACGATAAGAAGCTAATGGTAAGAAAATAATATACATATCAAATATGAAATTAATTTCGATAGCGTGAAAGCTTCGTGAATCGTGGTATGGATATGATCACCACAGCTGGCTATAATAGATTGAATACACAACGGTATTAATTTAGTTATAAAAATGTAACACTTAATTTGACGACCTCTATAGTCGAGTGGATAATACACCGGTTTCAAGGTGTCGCCATCTCTGAGGTCCCGGGTTCGAATCCCGGTGGGGGCAGATGTTTGTATGATGAATACGAGCAATTGTACTCTAGTCATGGTTGTTGATATATATTTCTATAAAAAAAATATTTATATATGTATGTCTATCCGTTACCCTAGATCCCATAGCACAAGCCTTAGCTTAGTTTGGGCTAGGTTAATTGGTGTAAGTGTAACAATATTTTTTTTTATTATATATATATATTATTGTATAGGTTCTATAACAATATCGAATATATTGTATGACGTGATACAAAAACAATAGAGAATATCTCGATCCGTGAAATTATGTAAATATAAATGCATTAAGGATAAATAAGAGTTTATTAAAATGACAGAATAAATACTGAAATCTTACATTATGCTTAAGGCCTGTTTTTGAGTATTTCCGCTATCGGCTATAGAGATTAACGTCGCCATGATTACGAACTCTATATTAAATTTCATCCACGAAAAAGCTTCACTCCAGGAAATTTATAACACGAAAACTTGCAATACATCCAAATCTACTTCAAGTTTCCTCATTAGCGACGCAGCAAACAACAACAAATACGAATATTGGCAAACTGGCGAAATTGGTAGCCGGTAACTTCGATCAAACAACCTCTTCCTGCGAAAAATTAAAGATCGACGCGAAAAGATTGTAAATAGACCGGAATCACGCTCCCACAAACGCAATACGGAGACGAATTTTTAAACAATAGAAAACCAATTCGTATTCGAAATTGTGAGATTCGTATACGAATTACCGAATTCACTATTTCTGAACTTTCATTTCGTGCGTTGTGCAACGAGTGGTTCAACCCACTCGTTTTTTAAATTCTACTAGTAGAATGTCCAAAGCTGAAGTGACGTTGACAGTGGTAAATTTACTCTGGTTAATGTAAAGGTTGTAAATAGGTACATTATAATCAGTAAATATTGTTTGACAACACTGAATTCGAGTGATTCAAAAATCTATAAAATTGTAAGCAGTAGAAAATAATTTCGCGCACGATTTGTATTCGTATTCGAATTCCAAATTTACGTTTAATGATTCAAAATACGTCTCACGGTCCATCGATTGAGGCTAACTTTCAGGACGTGGATATCGACATATCGACAAAGCGGCTTTTTTGCTGACGAGACTCAAAGTCGAATTTCGGCTTTTGTACAATTGGAAGGGGATAGAGTTATGTGGATGAATAAATTATATAAAGTATGTTTGATTCTCGTATTGTAAACCAACATGATATTCGAAGCAACCTGAGACACAATCGATACTGCAACTTGTGACGAATACTCACTCTAACCGCCACATGTACTAGATTAACTAGTGGAGTTTTCTTAACATATGCTCAATTCATCTTTTAATTTGATTCTTATTTAATTTCAGTTGGGATTTTTTTAAACCTTAGAATCGATTGCTCACTACATTGCCTAATTCAAAAAGGTAAATCGAAATTTAAACAATACCGCAAGTAATTTAAAAAGAAAATAGTAATAAATAGAAGGGTGATTAAAATATAAACGATATATGGGAAGTAGATGCATTTTAAGGGATTCTTGAAAAACTGGTATAAATTTTGAGTGTTTGATTAATTGATGGAGTGCTGAGTTGTGGAAAAAGTACGTCGCACTTTAACAACGTGGAACTTTAATTAATAAATTCATACTTGCACACTCGACACGGTAAAGAATATATATATATATATATATATATATATATATATATATATATATATATATGTGTGTGTGTGTGTGTGTGTGTGTGTAAAGAATATAGTAGGTAAAGAGAACCTCACCTGCGTGCGGTGGCAGGGGGAGTCGATCGTCGACCTGTCATGGGCGACTCCCTCTGCGCACCGCATGGTGGCAGGTTGGAGGGTAGCGGCGGAGGTGGTTACACTCTCCGACCACCGGCACATCGTGTTCGACTTGTCGGTGGCCCACCGCCGTCCTTCCCGCATACTCCAGGAGGACAGCCATCCGCGACGTTGGTCCATCAAGTGGCTGGACCGGGATGCGGCCCTAGCCGCTGCCCACGTCGCGGACTGGGCGGAGGAGGCACGGATTTCGCCCGACCTCAATGTGCATGCGCGGGCTGCCTGGCTCCGGGGCACGATGACGTCGATCTGCGACGTCTCTATGCCCCGAGTCAGGCCGCCCCGGCGGCGCTCTGCGTACTGGTGGAACGAGGAGATCGCGCGGCTACGGGTTGTTGTAGTAGCCGCGCGCCGCCAGTACCTCAGAGCCCGTCGAAGACGGCAAGCCTCAGTCGACGGAGTCCTGAGCGCCAGAAGCGCGTACGGAGCCGCGGTCAAGGCGCTCGGCGTCGCCATCGCCGACGCCAAGGCGCGGTCCTGGCGCGAGCTGCTGGGGACTGGAGAGGGACCCATGGGGGCGCCCGTACCGGATGGTACTGGGCAAGCTCCGACCGTGGGTCCCTCTGCTGACGGAGACCCTGGACCCTCTCGTCGTGGGAAGAGCGGTGGATACGCTCTTCCCGAGGGTCCAGGACAGTCCCCCCGCCGCCCCGTCGCCCGGCCCTTGGTCGGACGACCTCCGGGTGACGGAGAGCGAGCTCGCCGGGGCCGTTTCGCGGCTCTCTGCGCGCAGCACTGCCCCGGGACCGGACGGGGTCCCGGGAAAGGTGCTAGCGCTGGCGCTCAGGGCGTTCGGGAGCACGGTGAGGCAGCTCTTCACGAGCTGTCTCCGCGAGGGCGTGTTTCCCGTCGACTGGAAGTCGGCCAGGTTGGTGCTCCTCAGGAAGGAGGGAAGGACCGGCGATGTTCCATCTTCGTTTCGTCCGATCTGCTTGCTGAACGAGGCGGAGAAACTCTTCGAGAGGGTTATCTCCGCTCGTATCAGCGAGCACCTGTCGCGCGCGGGTCCCGACCTATCGGACTGCCAATTTGGATTCCGGCGGGGACGATCAACGCTGGACGCTGTCCAGCGTGTTCGTTCCCTGTCGGAGTCCGCAGTCCGATCGGGGGGGGTGGCATTGGCGGTGTCGTTAGACATCGTCAACGCCTTCAGTACCCTCCCCTGGCAGGCCATTAGGGAGGCGCTCGTATACCACGAGCTGCCTCCCTACCTGCGGGCTGTGGTCGGGGACTATCTGCGCGACAGGACGATCGGCGTGATGGGACGGGACGGGATGGAAACGTCGAGGAGGGTCGAATGCGGCGTTCCGCAGGGGTCGGTGTTGGGACCCCTGCTATGGAACCTCGCATACGACGCGGTCCTTCGCACCAGCCTTCCTCGCGGCGTGAGTGTCGTCTTCTACGCTGACGACACTCTCGTCGTGACGACTGGGGCCGACTTCGGGCCGGTGCTCAGGCTTGCCGAGCTTGGGGTGGCATGTGTCGTGCGGGCGATCCGCCAGCTGGGTTTACAAATAGCGCCTCACAAAACCGAGGCGCTATGGTTCTACGGCCTTCCGAGGCGCCGGAGGCACCACCCAGTTGCCGGATCCGGGTGGGTGACGCGGTGGTCCCGGTGGGGCCGTACATAAAGTACCTGGGCCTCACCCTGGACCGCCGCTGGAGCTTCGGGGAGCATTTCGTGCGGTTGGTCCCCCGAGCCAAAAGGGTGGCGGGCGCATTGCATCGTCTGCTGCCCAATATCGGGGGACCGAGGGATGGAGTCCGCCGCCTGTACGAGGGCGTCGTGCGATCCGTGGCCATGTATGGGGCTCCCGTGTGGTCGCAAGACTGCGCGAGGTCCCCCCGCTGCAGAGCTCTGCTACGGAGCCTGCAGCGGATAATGGCCATACGGATCGTACGAGGCTACCGTACAATCTCGTACGAGGCGGCGACAGTTCTGGGACGCTCCCCCCCATTCGACATCCTGGCCGACATGTACGCGGCGACGTATGCGTCGCGGCGTGTCGACCGGGGGGCGATGGGGGGAGCGCCCTGGAACCCGCGCACGAAGTGCCTAAGCGGGAGTGGCACCGACGGATTGTGGCGGCCTGGCGTGCGCAGCTCGAATTACGGATCTGCGCGCGCCAGCGGGCCGTCGGTGCCGTACTCCCGCACCTCGAATCTTGGCTCAACGGGAAGGAGGAGGTCACCTACCGATTGACACAGATACTCACCGGGCACGGCTGCTTCAGTGAGTATCTGTGTTGAATAGGACGGGAGGGATCGACACATTGTCACCACTGCGCATCCGACCTCGACTCGGCCCAGCACACGCTGGCGGAGTGCCCCGCATGGGCCTCCGAGCGCCGAGTCTTGGTCGCAGAGATCGGGCGAGATCTGTCTCCGCCGGCATTGATTGCGGCAATGCTGGCGGACGAGGGAGGTTGGAGGGCTGTGGCCTCCTTCTGTGAAGCAGTAATGCTCCAAAAGGAGGCGGCGCCGGGCTCGGTAGCACAGCTGCGGCGCCGCCGCGGGTCGCCGGCGGGCGCGAGGAAGTCGCGATCGCTACGGCGACCCGGGATGGACCACGCCCCTTCCGTGGCCGGGGGGCGTCGTCGGTGGAGGGGACTGGGGGAGGTGGTAGCTTCCCCCGAGGAGGGCTCCCCTCTAGAGAGGGGAGCGGAGGCTGGGGGTTCCCGGAAGTGGCCTTTGTGTTCCCGGGGGCTCCCTACATGCCTGAGGAAGGCCATCCCTGAGGTTTTTAGTGGGTAGGCCTCCCCCTTCTGGGGAGGAGAGCCCCACATAACCCCGGCTCGCCACAGCCGGGGTATGCAATTTAATGCATTTTCCTCAGGGAACAAAAAAAAAAAAAAAAAGGTAAAGAGAACCTGTATTATTTCACTAATCGATAGTGTTACGATAATATGGTGTATACATGTGTATATCTTCCCGTTGCAACGGTTTAACCAATCTGCCTGATTAAATTTTCATAAGACTCTGATTATCATAAAAGCGGTGAGGAAACTTCTGATTAGGAATTAGGATCGTACGGCATCGGATACAATTTATTTATGCCTCTTTGCTCTTCTGTTGATACAGTGGAATAAATTGATCTGTCCCAAGAATAAGTTATCCCAGGTGTGTAGTTGGTTGCTAGTTTACTTGTAAAAAAATATATGTTAGCTCTGTAAGAATTTTATGAGTGTTCCGCAAGTGACAACAATTTAAATTGATGGCACTACTAACAACTTATCAATAATTAGGTGTTGGATATTATGGTGTTTTGAATATGAACACTTTGGATAGAATATGCATGTTGCCAAAACGATTGTCGGCTACTCTCCTACAAATTATTTATTTATAATATTATATAAACATAAGATGATAATTATAATATTAAACTAAAATAATATTTAAACATTGTATATATATAATATATATATATTAATTTAGTTTATTATTATAATTATAATCTTAGACACACTTTAAACGTAAGCAACTGTTGGGTGCTCTAACCCCGACAATCAGCGTTGCTTGCATCTAGCGTAGCAACAATCAAAACTGTATTTAAACACTGTCTGTTATCATTGTAAATTGCATGCCTTTGTCAAAAAATCTCCGACGATATTTTGTACAATTGATCTTAATATTAAAAAATCAGAATAATATACTTTAAAAATTGTATGTATGAACAAACGTTTTTGTATATAATCTTTATTTTTAGTTTAAGTCTTGGATTAGTACCATAGTAAACTATCCTGACTGAGCCCAATCAAAAAGTATGTATAAATAAAGAAAAACACAGCAGAAGAAATCAGCGTCCTCGTTCCGTTTTCATTTCCGTATCCGGGAGCACTTGAATTCGTTTCCCCCTAACATTACTTATCAACACAGGCGGTTCTAGTCGGCTTTAATATACCATTTCTGTCGAAAAACTCGGATAGAAATAATCTTCTCGACATTATTCAAATCATTCTTTACAGGGGTTTACATGGAAATAAACTACTTTTTCTAACCAGTATTTACTTTGTGATCTAAAAATATTAAGGAATGAATTTAAGTTTTATAGCATTTTTATTCCGTCAATAAATATTAGAGATAATATAAAAAATATTATTTCCAATTTTTAAGGGACGTATATTAAAGGTTAACTAATATCTTCCACCATCTGACAAAATATGAATTTAAGAACGTAAGAGCATTTTCTTTATTTTTTTCCGAGGGGAAATGCTCCTTATGCACCATGTCGCCGCGCTGGCTAGGTGCGGCCGTGTGTGGGGCTCTCCGGTCAAACGGACCGGCCTACCCACTAAAACCCCCCGATGTACTCTGAGCCCGTATCGTGGGCGCGTGGCGAGGTGCGCTCTCGCGATTCTACCGCCACAAGAATATAATAGCTATGAAATATCAACGGACATGTTTCTCAGACTCAGGAAATGCTTAAGAGTTCATCACCAGCTACCTAGGTCATTTTAACTGAAATACCAAGCTTCACAGATCTCCTTAAAATGTTTACGAGCCATGAAATTAATTTATGCATTTAATAAAATACATTAGAAATTATTTATTTCGGTCAACTTTATGAGAATAAGCAACTCACATTAAATATCATTCATAATCATTCTCATTGTCGTCAGTATTAAAAATCTTACTTACATATTTAAAATTGAAATACATTTACAAACAAGAACGTATTTTAATTCATAGCAACGCATCAGATCTTAAATATAAAATATTACGTTTACAGTAATATGAAGCAATAATATTAAATATTTTTTGGGGTGACGGATTAAAAATACATTTGTCAATTACTACCGTGGATGGCAAAAATTCAGCTAAGGGATGTATTATTAGCAAACAGTACCCCTAATACATTAGATGATAATTTTGGCAGTGTTTGTGTCTACATACAAATTATTTTTAATTAGGATAATTGATGCACTTAGAATAAATATTTTATAAAAATGATATATTTTATAATAATGAAAGAGAATAGTGTAGAAGAAATATTTTATAGAAAGGCTCTCAGACTACATATCAGACATTACATAAGACAGTTTATGTTTCTCGTAAACAGATTTCTCTATTTACAGAATGCAGGTTAATCTCTGAATTAATAACAAGACTTTAATACCCATCGTTTGCTATATAATGCTTCTAAATATTATATAAATAGATTATATTATCACTGGATAGTTGAGTTTTGATCAATACAAAAACGTATCGCATGTGATAGATTCAAAGCATTTAAAATTAATGAATTAATTAACAAACCATAGTCGATTATGTTAAATAAGATATGTATTATTTGTATCTGTAAAGTAAAGAAGCACATAATCCACAATCTGTCAACTTTATACATGTCAATAAAATTCGATTAAATTATTCAATAGTCTTAACAAAGTAAATAGATTGACATCACATTAACCGCAAATTGCCTGCTGAATGACGCGATAAATACTGGATGCTAACAGCTCATAACTAATCACATTAGAAATCTGTGTAGGAGGCCTAAACAATGTAGTGTCTCTCAACTGCAACGGTTTTTCCATACTAATTGAATGCTCGAAAAAATAATTGGCATACACAGTTGTGTGTGGGTAGTGTGGTGTGAACAGTGAACGCAACGATGTAAGACAATGAATCTTCCACAACAGAATCACAGAATAATGTCAAAAAAAATAATATTTGCAGTACTGAGTCACGCAAAAAAGGTGGCGGTGATTTAGTATTGTAGCATTTGTAAATAAACAATTGTGTGCTGTTGTACACAGCGACGTACATATATGTGCAATTGTTCGTTTACTACAAATAGGTTAAACAGTTAAATGCATACCAATATTGATCGTATACTTATGAATCTTCTATTAAAAATACATATGTTTTCAAATGAGTTACATTTAATCTGAAGTGCCTAATAATATGCGATTTAGAAATTGTTTGATGTTTATAGAGCTCCGATGGTTTTTTTAAGTATATAACTTGTGAGTAACCATTTCGTTAAAATCTTTATATAAAGTCGTGGGATGGCTGAAAATACTAGCCCTAAGTACAATTCCAAAGCCATTACTGGCATTAGGAATGGTATTTTTTTAAATAATATTGATTATTATCACAGTATTTTAAGAAACGAAGTAGTTACAACATATAAATGTGTTGTTCTTTAATTTTTTTATCGGAACTTAGTAGTGCTGCGCTTATTCAGTGACAATTCATTTTCGTATTAATTTTTATTTCAGAATATGTATAATATAACAGATTTACTGCCAGGTAATTAAAAAAAGACAATGCCAAGATTTCTATGGCGCCATGCCCCACCAAATTTTTTCCAGTTGCAAACATAATTTATATATGAAATGATAGCTAAACATCTGCACTTTTGAAATAATAAAAGATAAATTATATTAAAGCAGAGGATCGGTAGTTATGATGGTATAAACAATATGATTTTTTTTCACAAATATTAAGTTTATCTTAGACTTTCTTATAAGATGCAATTTTTAGTAGCCATCTACTATATCCTAAAAACAATAATAACAACAACTAATTGTTCTAACTGTAAAAAAAACAATTTTAAATCCAGTTCAAGTAACGCTCATACTTTATTAGAACACACGATTGAGGCTATCTATCAAAGTCATCTTTATTTACGGATTCGTAAATAAAGATGACTTTATAGACCTAATATTACATTTCTATTTACAGTGCACTTCTTGATATATGTAAATACATGTTATTATCTAACGTAATATTTTTATTTTATTTTGCATCAGAAGTAAAATGCGTTTATTCCTAAAAGCCTTTTATTGAGAACTCATTCTTACTAAAATGAATGATTAAATAACACTATTGAACATAAAAAATTAACAGAACAACAATTAAAGAAAAAAACTATTACCTATACTAAAAAGCATTCGACTTAGGTCCAATAGGTTTATGTTGGCTAAAAGGACTTGTATCCAGTGGCCAATAAAATTCTTTAAAAAAATATGCTTTAAATTCTCCGACTAGGAAAAGGCATAGAATTCCATTAACAACTATTAAATGTAGTTTTTTTTCCCCAGCTTTTTAGATTTTTTATATTTGTTGTTAGGATCTATAATTTAATTAAATATTTTTCATAAATGTGTAATTACTGTAACTTAAATTAATCCTTGGGGCAGATCTTGGCATTCTCTTTTGTAGGCATAGCGGTTTTGTTCCAAGAAGTTGAAATTATGATAATAATAATTTTCATAATTATATTGTAAAATATATATTCTATTATACATAATACGTGAAAAGGATAATGTCCAAATTAGTATGACCCTTTGCCCTAGAAAGGCCCAGGGTTCTGTTATATGTCATTTGATAGCTTTATGAGTGTGTTTTATAATTACTACATTGTCTGTCATATAAAACAGAGGTTTAAATGTTATTACTTCATAAATTTTACAGACTTTTTCTAATATGTACCTAGATGAAATATTTACATACTATCTTTATATTTCCTTTTTACTGACAGAATACTAATGGCCGTTTTCACCAACCTTGTCTTAGCTTAGGTGACTCCTAAGTGACATGCTGTCACTTTTTGTATTAACTGAAAAGAGTGAGACAGCATGTCTCTTAGGAGTCGCCTAAGCTAAGACAAGGTTGGTGAAAACGGCCATAAGTCATTTTAACAAAAAATAATAGACATAAGTAACTGTAAATACGTAATTCAAGATCTATTTAACTTATAAATGGTATGTGAATCCCATTAAAGTCTGTAACGAACCACTAGACATTTTTATAGTTATTGGCGAAAATATGTATGAAACACATTCCCTACAAAAAATTTCGTTGCCATAAATACTGACAATGATAAACCAATATCCGCTATTGACACTTCATGAGTCCGATGGCCTGGTGATATATTAAACTGTCAAAAAGCTGGATTTATACCGTCGAAAACTATTTATCAAGCTGCTATGATGTAAGTTACAGTTTTACAGAACATAAGTTACAGTGTAACATACAGTTTTACAGAATGTTATAAAATGAATACAGGCATAGAGGAAATTATTAAAAAAATTACTTTCTATATATATCTATATATAAATTGATTTTTCGAATTCAAAAGTCTTCTAACAGTACCTAAATCCTGATTCAAATGACTTTTTCTTTAATAATATCGTTTTAATAATTAAACATACTACATTAAAATAAACTGTTATATTAATGTATACATATATAGTTACTAATTATTATTCTACCGTGATATGTGAATTAAAATAAATTTTAATATAACCGTACTACACACGTTCAGTCGCATGCAGTGTAAACTTAAATATACATTAGGCAATTTTGCATATATCGACCAGGACACGATATTTGTGTATTTTTCACACACTTTGCAATTATTTGAATTGTAAAGTCTGTTAATAAAAAATAAAAAAGAGTTCATTTCCATAGAACAATTATACGATTTGAGTGTTTCCTGACTCCTGAACTTTATTTCTGGAGTTAAAGAATTGTATTTCTGGAGTTACTACCTTCCCTATTGTACTGTATAATATTATTAAAAATAAAATATTTAATAATATTATACAGTACACTAGGGAAAATATTATACAATATAATAGTTAACATAATATATATATATATATATATATATAACCTAACAAGTGTATACAAGAAATTGATGCAACATTGATGTCGCGCGTCTATATAGTATATAAACTTGACTTAACTATTATGAAGTTACTATCTATCGTTAGTTGTATAAATGTGTCTGTGACATCCTAACTCTCGCTGTGTGACTACAGAAAAAAATTAATAGAATTTGTTTCTACTTTTAAAGACTATTACAATGATATGCACTGTACACAACACAAGAGCTACGTATAAGAAGAGTAAGATTCTAATTTTATCCAAGGAGAACATAAACACTCAGCAAGCGTCTGAGTACACATATCGGCCTTGAGGTAATTCTTATGTCGTACGTAATAGTGACGGTTTTCGTAGTACAAATGTAAATCTTGACGTATTGTAAATAATAAGAATATCATTAAATAATTCAGTGATATTTATGTTCCCAGAGAAACAAAGATAACATTCAGACACGAATATACAAAATATTATGAATATGAGTAAGAACGTGAGAAAAAATCTCGACTCATTGAGATTCAAACTCACGTCTTCAAAAAACTGTTTCGATAAGATGCCCTTCGGTATATGTATATGCAACCAACGATCAGCGTTGTTGATCCTAAAGGATGTGGTGTAAACTGCATTGTAGTTCCAAAGTGGACTTGATTTACTGTTTATAACTAACTACATATCGATATTAAATTGTGATACCTAACTTAATATTTAGGAATCCTAATGTTATTCTGCCAAGTATCCAGGGTAAAATATAAATCTTAGACATGAACAGAAATCTTAGAATGACGCATAGAATAGTGTTAAATGTTAAAACATTATTCAAATAGAGACACCGCTTTTGCAACGTATACCATCTTGCTTGCAATGCGGTTTTATTCCTTGCTTCCCAAGCTCGCTTAAGACCATGGGAAGCCTACTCGTATTATATATAAAGTACCCTGAATAATTATAAACTACCTAAAGTCACTAACTGATAAAATCGAATCAAACAGCATAAGGAATTCAAAATTTATCACAAAATTAGGATACAATTACTTGAGTGCGCGCAAAAATTACATTGGTTACTAACACAGCCAATGCACCTTAGTTCAACATTGCGACATTTATTTAAATATAAGCAGATCAACAAAATATCAATTATATTCAGAATTTATTTTCAATAAGGAATTATTTTCAGTCATTATTAATACACACAGCAAAGCAGGAGAGAGGTGTGCATTCATGAATAGGTAAATTTTAATTTTTTTTCTTTAAATAAATATAAATAACATTTAAAGTTGAATATGGCAATGTGTGTTGTTGGTTCAAAAAGTAAATATGAAAATTTGCAGTTAATCTTTGTGAAATATGTCCTAATATCATTGTCAGGGAATTTACAAAAAAATTTACAGCTCTAGACTTTTCAATAGCTGTTCATATTTCCTCCAAAAATACATGAAATTAATTTTTTCTATCTATTAGGTTATATCAAGATTTATTAAAAGCTCGTTAATTAATCTCAACTCGTTTCGAGTGATTATATATATATATATATATATATATATATACATATATATATATATATATACATATATATATATATATATATATACATATATATATATATATACTAGCTGACCCGCGCCCACTTCGTTGGGCATAATATTAATAATCCCCGAAGCGAGCACGAAAGCGAACTGAATTAAACCCGAAGCCATCGCGCGCCGTCCGCTGATGATGATGATGATGATGATGATGATGATGATGATGACACTCCGCAATAATGTGGCTTTCTATTGGTGAAAGAATTTTTAAAATTGATGATGATGATGATGATGATGATGACACTCATAGATTTAAACTATCCTATCTCTCAAGTTGGATCGAACTGCACATGGTGTGCGAATTTTATTATAATCGGTTAAGTAGTTTAGGAGTTCATTGAGCACAAACATTGTGACATGAGATTTATATATATTAAGATATATATATATATATATATGACGACCTCCATAGTCGAGTGGATAGTACACCGGTTTCAAGGTGTCGCCATCTCTGAGGTCCCGGGTTCGAATCCCGGTGGGGCAGATGTTTGTGTGATGAATGCCAGCATTTGTACCTTAGTCATGGTTGTTGATATATATTTCAATAAAAATTATTTATATATGTTTAATATATGTATGTCTATCCGTTATCCTAGATCCCATAGCACAAGCCTTACAGAGCTTACCTTGGGCTAGGCTAATTGGTGTAATTGTAACAAATATTTATTTATTTATTTATTTATTTAATATATATATATAATATATATATATATATATATATAATACTACAATAATATCATAATACTACAATAAAGTTAGTTATATGCAACCTGCATGATAGTTATGTTTCGCTTCGCTTTCAAACTTTATTGTAGTATTATGAAACAATCAAACAATCAGCGTCAATATATAAAGTCTAAGTCTACTTGTAGCCTCATGTACAAAGAACATTTTCTTTCATGTTTAATATTCTTTAGTTTTTATTATGACAAATATTTTTTTTGCTAGATTAGTATAATAAGTGTTTCTAATAACTGGTTATCAGTATCATGTCATAGAATGTCAGATTTTAAAATAAAATATTTATTTAATGTTTATAAAGAATGAGTTAAGGTAAAAGTTGTAAATGCTTTTGGTAGACCTAACATATGTAATACGTTTGCATGTCGTTAAAGTTCTTATAACAATAAGACATTTAATAAATATTTGCCCCGATACATACGCCTCTTTTTTGTGAGGGTAGGCAGAAATCACAGTTTCCACTTGCTACGAACTAAACATACTTCCCTAAATTCCACGATTTCATTAATACTTTCATATACGCTCGATAAACAGAACTCTTGACCTGATCTTCCTTTAATATATCGCCTATTTGGTCCAAGTATGTTCGTCTGATCATCCCCTAACTGGCTCTGTAGTATTTGCCCTATATATTTGTTTCGTAACGTCTTTCACCCATCATTTCTTTGTGTCCAACAAATAAATATTCTTTTCTCATTTTTATTACTACATATTCCTTTTGCGCACATTTCTCTACTCACACCATTTCACAATTTATCCTTCACCGTTCAAATTAAAACTAAATAATCAAATCCTTGTTCCGATTAAGGGCAAATCTAATAGGATTCACATTCATGCGGACTGTAATATTATCATCAACAAATAATAATAGAATTAAGCCAGTGCTCTGCAACTATGTCGACCGTCGTGCCAAATTAATTCAGATACTTATTTATTACTGTCCGAGTTAATTCCAGCAAACGAACGCTTTAACGGAATGAGCAATGTTGCTTACATCTTTCAATCAAGTCGTTTTCTTACCACTGAGTTTTATTATCGCTCGTTAAGTGTCGTAGTAAAAATGTATGTAGCTGCAATTCAAAATAGATATACTCGTAATTGTTTGTAAATCTTCATCGCTTGTGTAGTAGGCAAGTTTTGTAGATGTGCAAACCTTGAAGTTGAATGTATTCTCAAGGAATAAATTAGTTTAGTTTCGGGGCCCTCAGAAACCAGTTCAGGCTCCTAAAGACGAGAATTTCCGAAACATATCATTAATGTACTTGTCGTGCCAAGGAAAACTATATTAATATTTATTTTAAGTTATTTTTTTATTAATTAATTGAGGTAACAAACAGTCTTATAATAAACTATGAAAATAGCGACAAATATATACAAACAGACCTAAAGTACCATTATTTATGTTATGACCATTATTTGTACAAATATGTGATGGAAACCATTATTTACATATTAAAGATTAGACATAAAAACTATAATTAGCCATGTAAGGATTTATCTATAGTTTGCGGAAATAGTTACTTGCTAGTTTATTTTTGTATACCCCCAGGGAGTCACAAAATATATTCATATCGAATTGCAGTATTATTAAAAGTTACAAGAACACCGGAAAGAGGTATTTTTAGCATAATTTGTCCGACAAAAACAACCGGAACAAAAAATTGTCTTTTGAAGGAGAGGAAGTCCTGGGCACTTTAATATTGATTCTTCGTAAAAGTTCGGCCGAGTCAATATTATTATTAATAATTTTATACAAAAATACTCCATCCAGAAAATTACGCCAGGAAACTAATAATTGTAAATTGTGCCTCTTTGCACTATCCACGTCATTGTAATGCTCGCCTGTACGATAACCAAGTTACAGATAACACTCCTAGTTAACTGTTAATACGAAAGAAATGCTAGCTAGCTATAGACGCAATGGCTCTATAGATTGCTTAGTAATATTCTTCGTACGCTGATGTAGGGCTGTTATTGCTTACGTTCCAAAAAAGTAATATTTGTAGTGAAAAAGAGGTAAATTGATAAACGCTATTATTTTTTCAACAGAACCCTCATTAAAAATTTATTAATTTTAACTACATACTATTTTGTGACATTTGTATTGCTTTAAATAAATATAATTTTTAATTTTATATTATGTTGTAGTGAGTATATTTATTTTTAATAAACTGAATAGTATATGAATCACTTTTTTAGTAATTAAGTTAGGCTCATTCTTAGAAACTTAGGCTAACATAGGACTCAAATATCAGATATCAGAGAAAATATATTATAATATATATGATGAATTTGCTTTATAAGTTAATAATTTAATTAAAACGTATGTATACAAAATAAAAAAAAATCTTTAGATACAGCTATAAATTGTTACTAAAACAAAAAAGGAAATAATAAAAATAATTTTAGAAAGATTGTATATATAAAATTTTGAAAAAGATCAATTTAAGCTGCAAATAATATTGTAGTTTTAATCACTCTTATTACGAGGGTGTACCTATTTAATAAATTAACTTCGTGTTAAATGTGAACGGTCATAAGTCAATCAAGAGACATACGAGTTAATAAATGTTCCTTTCAAACGTAATTAAAATGTACTTAAAAATAACATAGGAATCATTTTCGTCAAATTATACAAAATCACTTGTTCCAGACTATTTGTCCAAATAGATGTTTCCTAAGAATAGTAGTGCGTACACCTACAGCGCAACTATAACGGAGTGGTTACAACGGAACTTTTCTAGAAACTACCCTGCTGACTGAATAGGCTTGCCAATGCGTAAATTGGTAAGGAGTTCATGCCAAAACAATTTGTCCTCTTAACAATAAGTACTCGTAGTCAATAGAACACAAAATGGAATCACAGACTTTTGTTACGTATGAAGTTTATCAAAAATACTCTACTATAAAATATAAAAATTATTTTATATAGTAACTTTTTAGGAAAAGTACATATTTTTCACCACCTCAATAATTATTTGCTATAAAAAAAACAACTACCCATTTTTTAGGTCTTCGATATGTTTTTCTATGCTAGGTTTTGCCAAATAATTATCATTAATAAAGTATATTTTTATTGCATTTTTTTTGTCATCAAAATTTTCAGTTTGTGGTAACAATTAAATCTAGCAAAAACTTTTTTTGAAAATAGACCCACTTATTTCTTTCACTTAATATATTTAGTATATTCAATGTAATTAAATGTAATACTTTTTCAATGTATATTCAAATATTTATTCTTAACTGTACAAATATTTAATGCTATTATTGCTAATAACCATATTTCGGGCAAATAAATTTGATTTGTACGTAAATAAAAAGACTCACATTTTGGTTACAGAGTAAAAAACGCCCACTGATGAAACTTTGAAGTTATTTCACTCAATCACACACTATCACAAACACTTCAATTTACGCACTCGACATCGTAATAGTCACTCGCGGCGATAGGCGATAATAACAACTCGTCCATACTCGACGGCTAAAGCCGGGACACTGAATTCGGTCGGACTGCGAGCTACGGCATTTCGAGACTACGACAATGATAGCGTTACGCAGATTCAGTCCGCCCTACAAAACTTCCGGTAGTTTTCACATTAGCCGCCCAACCCTAAAGTACTTGCACTTGACTCTTAATTTATAGGCTTACCTCGAGACAGATCAAATGGCGCGCAATATTTATAGCCGTACACGATCGGAACGGGTTGTCGTTTTTATAGGTAATAAATAGAAATTATTGGATATGTGGCTGACGGCGTGTTTATTAGCTCATTGACCCTGGGTTTATTTACCAAAGAAAGCCATGGTTTTTGGGCCGCAATAAACTTAACCGGGCCTATAAAAAAAGGGGAGGGCTGAGAAATCGAATTATAATCTGTTTCCAATTCTATTTAAATTTCATAAATATTTAATCATTTACATTTTTAAATGACAGAAAACTGTAGTCTATATTCAATGGTCACACTTACTAAATCATTACTTCGTATGACGTATCAATATTCTTGAATATTTGCCAAGAATTAAGTATGTTTGTAAAATTGTATTTGCATATAGTTCTTCTTTCTCCTGGCCTGTTCCCAATTTTATGAATCTGCCATTGTTTTTCGCACTTGTACATACATAAATACTTACTGAACAGATGTACTGACGCTTCTTTCCCCTGAGGGTAGGCAGGGATCACAGTTTTTCATTTGCTACGATCCAAACCCACCGTAGCTTTCTCGAGTTTCATTTATACTTTACCTAGCCTATTTTCAGGATATCTCATATTTGGTCAAAACGTCTCGCAGCTCAAAGAAATAGTGGGCAACAAGTGTCATCTGCTTTCCTGCGGTTCTTTGTAATATTAAACAATTATTTAAATGTTACTTGTTATTAATTATTCAATACGCAATACGAACGAATGACAATTTACATTAATTAATTATACATTCAGGCCATCGACACTGTTTTAGAGCCGACCAAATATGACATTAATTTAATTTTATGCTGAATATAACCATAAGTATTCGCATGATATACACACGTAATGACCACAATTCTATGAGGAAATAAATCTAGTTTGCTAGTTCAAACAATTATAACAGTAGTTACCCTAATTATAACTTAGGTATAATAAAATAACTTAATCCTACCTTAAACAAATCTGGTCAAAACATGTCCATCCATTACAGCTTTAATAAAAGATAAACTAAAATATCCATGGGCTTAAAGTCATGATAACACCTAACTTAAAAATGTGTCAGTGCCAGTTGATTAAGTCGATGTATGTACTAATTTGTTTCGCCGAAGGATTTGGAAAAATCAGAACTTACTTCATATGGTATGAAAAAAATCGCAATTCCCATTGCACATACCTCTCTATACCCTTAGCCGCTATTTAGATGAACGATTTGGTGAATGGTGAGTTTTTCACTACCATATTTATCTCTTAAAATATGGACACGGCACGCACCGGAATATTAAGTTCTCATGAATTTTCTACAATCAAAGGTAAATGATTAAATTTTTGTCTATATTTTTTAACCCACAAAGATTATTTCTTAATATTTTTGAGTAGATTAAAATCATCAAACATTTCACTGCCACACTGCTAGTTTAACTATTAAAACTGACTGAAGTGCAGATACTCAACACGTGACAATTTTGCACAGTGTGTCCTGTGCGATTACGCTTTAGAAGTTCACTTTTTCCGTATGAAAATCTTTCGAAGTAAATGCGAGTGATTACTCGTACAGGCTGTCCGACACGAATTCTAGTTCCTAAGAATGCGTGATATTATGTATGTGTAAAGTAAGCTAATGTTGTGTTTGACAGAAGATATTAAGTCATCCCCAAAGGAGTAATTAACAACACTACAGAGTAATTGAAAGCAGCCAATCGTATCCCAATCAAATAATATTGTTCTGACAATACGGAGAGAATTAAAAAGTTAACTTCCCCAGGCTGCTTCGGATATACATTAACAACTATATGCCGTATCATTGAAGTGGAATTCCCCCGCAGTAACACTATACAAAGCCAATTGATGAATTTAAACAACTGGCGTAAGATATAATCTTAATTATATTTAACAATAATTTCTGCTAGCGTAATTATGAACAACGTAGTAGATATAATAAGTTAATATTTTATTGCTATGCTTACAATCGAAATTTAAAAAATACTAAAGCAAAGTATGACAGTGTTCCTGTTCGTATATACTATAACTACATTTAAGATTTCGTCTTAAGCCTACTGTCTGCTTTGGCTAGTTCGTTATTAGTATTAAGAAGTCACATTCTTCAATAAAGCGTACGCCTTATTATTATTAATTTATAATTTTTATATGTTAAAATATAGGTATATTTTTATAACATAATAAGCATATATGAATTCTATAATCAACATCTTATATATACCTGCTTACACCAAGTGGGTTATAACGACGACTGAAAATTAAAAACTTTCTTATAAAGAACTAGCTGAGTGATTCCCAAAGTGGATGTATTTTGGGTAGCTTATATAAACGTGACGTACCTATATCTTTATTAATTGTAGTAGTATGTTATTCTGATAAGCTATATAGGGTAGACGACTACAAATGATTATGGCCGTTTTTATACTATAATTATCTGATTTGAGCAATTTCTATCTCATGAAATTATGTCAATATAGTAATTTCAGTTTAATTATTAATTTATATTGTTTTTTGATTTCTAAAAAATGAGCAATTATTATTTACGTAATTCTAATAAAACGAACACATTTCTAACATTCTCACATTAAATTTAACATTTTTTATATAGAAAGTATACCTATAAACGTACAAATAACAAAGTTATTTTAAATTTTGTTTATACGCTCATACAAATTTGACGAGTTTACTGAGGTATGACTTATGACGTCACGATTGCAGTGTTTTTAGTATGGAGCGTTTTTGAGCGACCCGCGACAGCGCCCCAAACATATCGATGTATCTTCAAAAGTAATAGGTGCAGGTGTACTGTTGGTTCTACAATATTTCTCACTTAAAAGAGTACTCTTATTATATATTGAATTTAAAAAATTAACGTCTACCCAAAATCCATATAGTAGTTTTACCGTGAAAGAACAACAAACGTCTATTCCATACAAACTTTCGCGTTTTAATACTAGGACGATATTTTTTTCATGGAGTTTTGTTCAACAATATATAAAGCTTGTCTTGCAGGTAAATTATAAAACATTATATCAGCTATATAGCAAAATATGCAATGTAGGATTCTATTATAAATAAAAGAAAAGCTTACTTATAACACTCAATACTCAATACTTTATTGTTACCAAATTTTTTTAAAAGATGGTCAGACAATTTTGGACCCAGTTGGGTGCAATATGTAGGTTGCTACAAATACAACATAACTAAAATAATTACAAAAACAATTTATAGTCAATAAAATAACACACACACACATATACATATATATATATATACATACATACATACATATATACATACACACACACATACGTACACATACATAGACATATATATGTGTAAATTAATTATGCTTACTATTAGGTACAGAATAACAAAATATTTTATTTATCATTTCAACTTCAACACTATTACGGAAGTGAAAAATGTTTGTTTGTAAATCTCATTTATCCCTCGGCAATAGAAATAAAACAATAGGTCCGATTTTAAACTCAATCCACCCGAAAGTCAAGTTGACCTATGAGATGGAAAAGAAGAGATCCTTAGCTTTCCTAGACGTACTAGTTATGGTGAGAAATGATGGCACACTGGCTCACTCTGTATACAGAAAACCTACACACACTGACATATACTTACACGGTTCCTCACATCACCATCCTCGACATTTGCTCTTAGTAATAAATAACATCTCTTATCAATAGAGCTCATAACTTGTGTGATCCTAAACATTTACAAGCAGAGCTGACTCATGTTCAGGAAGTACTAAGAATGAATGGATACAAGGTATCAAATAAAAGCGAGAAAGGGTGAGAAGCGAAAAAGACGTACAGAAGTCACTCGCCAAGTAGTATTTTTACCATATATAAAAGGCATAACGGACAAAATTGGAACAATTCTCAAAAAATACTTCATTAAGACTGTATTTACTCCGTTGTGCAAAATGTCAAAAACACCAAAGGATGTCATCCCATTTCAAACTACGGGTATATATAAAATCGATTGCAGCTGTGGTAGTTCGTATATAGGACAAACAAAGCGGTCAATAGCTGAACGTGTTAAAGAACATATGTCAGCGGTCAAAAATCGTCTGACAAATAAATCCGCGGTGGCTGAATATTTACTTAAATGTGGAGTTAATCACTGGATGGAGTTACATGATCCAAAAATCCTCTCTAATGATCGCTACTATCATACAAGAATAGTTCGTGAAGCGATTGAGATAAAGAAACATAAGAATTTCAATCGGGATGATGGATTCAAATTATCATCAGCGTGGAATCCGGTGATAAACAAATGTACGCCGCGAACTATGCCGTCAAAATCAAAAACAAAACCTGAACCGTCAGTGTGGTGTGCCGAAGTGACATTAATACTGATAATATGTGGGTAGAAGAAGAACCACGAGCCCGCCTGAGCAGACGACGCCGCGCGCCAGTCAGCTCGTGAGCACGGCTAGTGCAACCTAGCCAAAACGTCGAGCAGTAAGTAGTACTTACATACATACTACGTAATATATGTCGCGTTACGTCCCGAAAATATAACTTATATGAACAATAGGTCAGTACTCAGCAGCATGCATTACACATTCAACACAAAGCATACGTATTAAATTCGTGTCCAGCATTTACACTGCAGAATTAAGATTCGATTAAAACATGCTATTTCATCAAAATAGTAATAAGAATCAAATATATATCATGGTTTATAAATATACAAAATATTTTACGAACAACATTTTGTCAAATAAAAAATTGGTACATGCTTCATACAGAAAAATGATTTTAAGCAGTCTTTGATCTCGGTATCTAATACAAAATGCACAAACCCTTCGCTCTGAAAGCAGTATAACTTTCCCTTTGGTATCGAAAGGCCCCTTTACAGGACCGAATTATTCAAATACGAACTCGAAACTTTGTGTTAGTAGATCCCCAACAAAGACAAATCATTTTACATAAATACGTTTTTTAAGCAAACAAAACATTTATTTTCAATATCCATACTTCCTATCCCAGTTAAACAATTCATACAGCATATAGTCGTTGGTAACGTAAATCTTTGGCGATAAATGTTATCCATACTATGCAATCAGGAAATCTTATAACTGAAATATATAGCTGAAAGAAAGGCTTAATACGATGTGTACTCATATTCGCGAAAATATTTGTAGACAATCTTATCGTTATATCTTATCTTATCGGCAGCAATAAAATGTTTATAATTTATCTGCAATACAAGCTTCATAAATTTTGATAAGTTACCACTTACACCCAGGTAACGGGTTAAGACCCCAAATTACAACCCACGAGATCAAAACCAATCTCATCTGCCCGCGATGCATCCTACCAACTTACAAACGAAACCCTAGTCTCCACATCGACCCAAACTGGGTTAATATGGGAGAAAACACTACGAAACAAAACCATGGATATATTTTTGGAGGATTATAGACTTATGTAAGTATGTACTATGTTGACGTACAAAAAGTTATTACTTAGTATTAGTTATAAGAATCATATTTGAATATATATAGTAAAACGAAAATGTAAGAAAAGTCAGTCAGCACGTCAAAGTTTACATATGAACTACGAAAACAGCTTTTATAACGTAGGAAATAAAGGCTGTCTTGTGGTTAGCATCTATAGATTTTACATGAATAGATTTGCAGCCATGTGTACGAAAAGTTTAGGTGGTTAAAGTTTTAAAAAATTCATAAAAATAAACTTATTCAATAAAATCCCAACTTTCCCAACCTTCACCAGATTAATTTTTTTTTCATGCCTTCAAGCGGGTTCGTGTTCAACTTTCAATGAATAAAAACAGTGACAACTGGCAGCCTTGCTACTAAAGTAGCAGTTTCTACCAGACTACCATTAAGTTAAAGAAAATTTCATAATCTTGAGATGGAAACAAACATGTGAAGGATACCTAGTAATTCCACACCCAGACGCACATATATGTATATATAAATAATATTTATGTATTTATAGATAAATCAAAATAAATATTAACAAATATATATAATATTATTTAAACCTATCACTAACCTTAATCTATAATGTTAATAAATCTACACTATACACTTAAATAATACTTATCTAGTCAGCTTGCTTCATACAAACCCGTTATTTGCGACATCGCTTGGTACATGGATTGGCTGCGGCCGCGCAACGCCAACCAATCGAAAAATTAACACGACGGTAAGCGCATAAGTTATATGTATCTTGCTTCCGGGTTATTTATTTATTTATTTATTTGGTATACCAACAGCTGCAACAACAGTTATAACAATAAATACAAAAACAAAAATACCATGCTAGTTGCACAGCCAATTACAGGTATACACTGCGTGCAATAATGACATTCAATAATTGAGGTTAATAGTATCTGCAGCAATATTACAATGAAAGAAAAAAAAATTATGAAAATTAAAGATAAAATAAAAATTAAAAAACACATAAAAATAAAAAAAAACGGTTCAGCCATCATTTCTCGCAATGTTCAATAATGGCTGCTTTAAATTTGGCAAAAGACATAAAGTGAACATCTATGTACCCACTATACCTGTCATAAATCGAGCAAATTCTCGAAATAGGCGAGTTTGCACCGAATACTGTTCTGCGATTTGGACGGAGGAGTGGTTTGATAGGCTTGCGCGGCATTCTAAATGGGACTTTGAAGGAAAATTTTTCTAATAAACTTGAACAGCGCAGGTGATTTGTCACAATTTTATAAAATAACGATAGATCCAGTAGATCCCTGCGTTTTTCTAAGCTCTGTATATTGAGGAACTCTAGCAATTTTCCATACGAGGCTGACCTCATACCTTTGAAATGATAAAAAACCAGGTGCCTTAATAGACGTTTTTGAATACGTTCTATTCGCAATGTGTGACAAGCGTAGTGAGGTCGCCAAACAACGCTTCCATATTCTAGTGTTGATCTAACCAGGCTATTGTACAGTGCCATCTTGGTCGCTGGACGTTTGAAAGCCTTGCCGTTTCGAATAATAAAACCTAATAGTTTAGAAGCTTTTGCCACTATACTGTCTATATGAGGTACAAACGTCATTTTGCTATCTAAAAATACACCTAAATCCTTCACCAATTTAGTTTCTCTGATAGGCACACCGTTAATGTCGTACACGGACAACAATGGAATCGACTTTCGCGTGAACTTTATGTGATAACATTTATCAGTATTGAGCTCCATTCCATTTCTTCTGCACCAGCCGACCAGCTCATTATAATATCACTCTGTAGAAGCATTATATCTTCGTTTGATTGAATCACTCTCCATAGCTTAAGGTCATCGGCAAACATGGACGGGGTAGAGTGGCTGATAAAATGTTATTTATGTAATGTTATTTTAAATTGTGTTATTATATTAGTATTGTGTTTGTATTATGTGTTCCTTTTGTGTTTTATATGTAATAGTTTTTGATTACAATAATCTCATACATTTACCCACGGAAGAACATTACTACACATGGAACAGGGTCAGTGACAATATCAAATATTTATAAAATTTACTGGCACTTTTTTACTTTCATTATTTAATAATGCATATGTAGATACTTCATTACTCTAATACGCAGTTTAACAATTCCATTTCTCAGTCGAAGAGATTATTCAGATTATTATCGGGAGCTACTAGTAGATCGTTAATATGAACTATTCGTTAAGCAAACCAGTCGTCGCTTAACTCTAAATCTCGGATTTCACCAATTGTATTTCAGAGCACGTCTGCGAGAGGTCGACCCGGATAATCTTGCGTAATTACGTGGCCACCCTTAAAACTCATGTCGCGCTATATAGTAGTTATATCAGTCTGGTATATGCATTATTAGAGTCAACCGCCAGTGCTTCTCTCGTTTACAGATAACATATACATATATATTTATCGTTATAAATACATATATATATAACGAAACATACCGATGTTGCAAAATACCAGTGCTTTGCTCATATACTATTATGAGTTTACTCACTTCCAGTTACGACCCTTTACACTTCTGCAGCGCACACAATTTATTTTGTACTGGGTAATTGTTAAGTTAATATAATTTTAAGTCATTTTGTGTTAGAATGTTTGTGTGTGATGAAGATTTATCCATCCATCTATCGTGTGACCAATAAATCAGAGCTTAATAAAATGTGCCAATATATCTCATCTACGTTGATGACATTATCAGCTCACATCCCAAAATGCTAATATATGAAATTGTTCATCAAGCTTTTATTTATGGTAAGAAGAAAGTAAAGTACCTATCTGGTACAAAATAAAGAATGACGTATTCCAGGAAATTAGGACTGTTACTTCAAAGTCTATATCTAAAGTTGTGAAAACTTTAGTACTCATATTAATGTGTGCCTATTTTTATTTATACTGCGACAGTTAAGTTTTTTAGGTAGTATTTTTTTCTTCAGGTTCTATCTTACATCTTACATCTTCTTATTTTTTCATCTTACATCTTACATCTTCTTATGTTCTATCTTACATCTTCTTATTTTTTCTCACACAGTAATGTTGTGATGGCGGCGAATAGAATTAATTTAAATTTGGAACTTTGTATTATTTATAATATAATCAACAGTAAAATGTTTAACAATTCAACATAACTGAATTTGAAAATGACGGCTTTGTAGTCACTCATACAATGGGACCACTTCAAGGTAAAGGGGCATGTCTCTCAACTAAATCAGAGCAGAAATCGTTGATTTTAGCGACGTCAATTTTTAGTTTGTTTATCTGAGTATATTTACGCTAACTAGGCTAATATTTCACTTCCTTATACTTCGACCAATATTGATGTGATGAAGAATTTGAACAATCTAAATCCTACTGTCGGACATCACTCAACAGCAGTCCTTTTAACATTTACGCGACAATTTAGCAGGAAGGATCGAATACCTTTCTTTCGTAAGAATCGAATACCGACTATTAAGTTTTTTATCAAAGCCCCATTAACATAATAAACATAAAAAACAAGAGATAAACCAATATTTAAATGCAAAGCATTGATAATGAGCTCTACTTAAGTACATATATAGAGCCACAGTCTTTTTCTTCTTCGCGTTTCTTTTCAAACCTGCAGTTCAAAAAACATATACAGGCAAACGGTAATTGAAAAAGTAACATAATACTGGATTTCCTAATAATTTAATCAAACGTCATCTGTTATATAAAGAGAGCAATAACATAAGATGACAGAGCATCTATTTAAAACGCTCATTATGTTAAAACGAGAGGTGCAAGATTACAAAGAATGTTCGTTAAAAGACCAGCATTATGCGTGAACGCGTCGATACTAAAAGGGTGAGAAAAAGATTGTCAGATCTTTTTCCTTGAAAAAAGAGCGAGGCATTAAGCGATTGTGCAAACAGAATGGGAATTAGATGTAACGTTAATGACTTGCTATTTCAGCAAAGAAAATTGGTTCTGGATGCGGTAACTTGTGAATTTTTTTAAATTGTCTGTGCAATGTACACGAAATATTTATGTGATTTCGAGTCCATACTCAACCTTAAATATCTAAGATGTCAAAAGCTATACAAAGTTTAGGTATCGTGTATTTTTTTTAAGAGGAACACGAAATCTTCAGAGAAACCTTATTTATACAGAATACTAACTGATATTAGTGTTTTACACATAAACATCGTTTCTGTTAAAAATACACTTTTAAGATGTTAGATAATGCCGGTTTATATAAAGATAGCCTATAACTGGAAATAGTAAAAGCAAATTACATATTACGTAATTCGAATCAGTGATTTATTTCGCGTAAGCTTTAGTCGATTTCATATATTCTCATTCAGAAAAAAATACCATTATTTTCATTTGCCCAACTTTTTGGCCGCTCCATCTGTGATTTACATCTGACATAAATTTCATGCCGTATTCTCTTTAATTAATATGTAAATTGCCGTTCGAAATTGTATGAAAGAGCTCTCCTGCATCCTTGATCCAGAGAGTTATATCCCTAGTTTTTTTTATTTTTTATTATTTGAATTGAGTGGGTACACGTATTTATAAAAGTCCATTATTATGGTTTACAAAATCACAATAAATTATGAATATATTTTATTGATTTCTGCTTAATATTAGTGTATGTGATGCTATTGATCAAACCGGGCGACAAGGCATTTAAAAGTACGAATAAGGTAATTAAATAGATAATATTCGAGTAATATGCAGCTAGTGCTCATAAACCACTATCTATAAATATTTACTTACTGGTTGGTCGTTACTGTACCTATTTATCGAAACAATAGAATCTCCTATATTGGCTACGTCTAAAGATTTAGCCGTCCACGCTGTATTCGTAGCAGAAAGGGAGAATTCGAAAAGATCCGATCAGAAATATTTTACAAATTATCTTGCGACATGAAGATAACATCTAGAGCCATCTCTTTAAACCATGATTCCAAAGTTTTGGATTAAAGTACGTGACTTTCAATCATTCAAAGGCTAATCATTACATAACGGAAATATTTTAAAACTAGGACAGAGGGGCTAAATCAAAACAGGAGAGGTTTTTTATTACAATTTTTATTACAATTGAGCAATTTTTTAACAAGCATAATGACTATCTTTATGATCATAGGTGTAAAGAAACTTCCCGATTGGTTAACAGAGTACAAGGTAGTTATTATCCTTATGGTATTCAGTGAAGGTTTAGTGGATGTTAGCAGTCAAGGAGTAACCGAGATTTATTCCTCAATGTAAACATGGTTTTTCAACCTTTTCTAGTAATTTAGGCAACATCAATATAATATTCAAAGCACGAATTCTTCCTCCCCCACAAGGCTGGCAAAATAATCCGAAAAATGAATAATCTTCAATTGAACGAGTGAATTGACAGCGAAAGAGTACTTTCGACATAATCAAATTTTATTTTAACTGCCTAACCAGAAAGCTTATTCTCCCGCATGTGGAAAATCATCGAAGTATAAAAACAAAACGGAATACCGGTGTACCGAAAAATTATTTGGTACGAACCTCATTCAAGTTTATCTGGTTTATCTATTACCTTAAAAACCTCCTTTTTTTTTGTTAATGTACCTTAATATACACTATATTCGGCCTAATATATGTTAGAGTTTGAGACTATTTCCTAATGTTAGCATTTCATACAGTTTCATATAGTATTCCTGGAGGGCAACAGTATGGAGTTCTTCAATAGGGGAGTAAAACCTATATAGGTTTTTGAATAATCGGCAAAGCGTGAGTGACAACCCTGATCTTGCAAATGTCTATTAGTTACCGTAACCGCTCACCATCAGACAGGGCGTAGTCCTGTTAACAACCATCGTGAGATAAAAAAATATCTTTTATGAAACAAATAAGTAAATGTTTAAATACCTATATCAAAATAAGCGTTATAAATAATACAAAATGTTATAAGTGAAGAGAAATTTACGTGAAAAAACAAATGTCAAATCTACATTACACCTTAACTTTGAAATTCGTTTATTATTAAGATTAATGCACAGAATTAAGAATAATACATATTAAATAAATGGGGGATGAGTTTTTTTTTCTAGTCGATTATGATTTACTAAGTCAAAAGGATAATTTTTAAATGTGGTATAACGTGGATATGTCACGAGTTGCATCGAGAACATGGTTATTTTTTAATTTTAGTTGAATACTTAATGAATGTAATTTAATAAAATAAGACTTGTTTACCCATTATTTAAATCTATAAGCTATAATACCGCTTCTATTATATACAAATGATGTTAGTCTATACCTAGAACTATCAATATTTAAACACGCAGTCCCTTATTTACTCGTTTCTGGTACGAAACAAAAATAATGATTTGTTTTAGATGTTTACATCAGTTCCACAAACTCACTGTACTGTCTAAGTGAGTACCCTTCGTTGTTATATAAAGGCACAAATCATGTTTGGTTGACACTTGTATTCTTCGTAATTTGAATTCTGAAGGAGGTCTGAACCTATTAGTGTCATGTTTTGTTAATATCTATATAAACTATGAGGCAAAACTATAAAAAATCACGGAATCATTATGATATAAATATGATAACTTTATGTTTTCAATAAGTTCTACACTGATAGATACCTACATCAAGGGTTTCGAAAATATTCTAAATATTTGAACTTCACTCTTCATTTAATATATTGTATAGGGCCGAATAGTCGAAATTTCAACATGGTGTATTGATGACCCGGGTTTTAGATCCCGCCAGAATTCAATTCTTTCGTTCGCATTTATATTTTTACATATTATCGGCTGAAGTAATGACGATGCTATCAAGGTGATAATATCTAGCCCAGGCGGTTGATGAAAGTTGTGGACTATTATACTCGTAAAGATATGTTGTAAGGTATACAATTCAACTCTTTCTCTATATTCAGCTTTCTATAAACTTTTTTTTTATATACCACGCTGGTGGCAAACAGGCCTACGGCCCGCCTGATGGTAAGCGGTTACCGTAGCCTATGGACACTTGCAACACCAGGGGTGTCACTCGCGCGTTGCCGACCCTTCAAAAACCTATTTACTCCCCTCTTGAAGAACCCCATACTGTAGCCCTCTGGGAAAACCTCGGCAGGTGTATGTAATGTAGATTTCTATAAACTACAAATTATTTCTACATCAAAACTTACATCAATTTATTCTAATATTTTATGATCGTAAGTATAATTTTTACGTTTTAGATTATACAAGTAATCGATTTACAATTTTTTTGATAATATTATATATATATCTTATATAAAATCAAAAGTAATTAATTGTATTTTCAGCAATTTAAACTGACGATAGAAAGTGTTTTCTTACTCTCTGTACAAAATCTACAATTTCACTACAAATACCAGAAGCGATAAACACACAGAATATAACAATTGATATCAAAAAAATACAAAAGACTTGTAAATATAAAAAAAAAGAAATTGGTAAATTATACAGAATATTACCAGCAAAACGCCTTCAAGACGAGTATGCCACTTCTGACACCACCGCAAATATAAAACAAGAATTGATGGTTTATGAAAGGGCTCTGAAGGGTGGGCTGCGCTCAAGAATGGCTCAAGTACGGTAGCAAAATCTCTTTGCCAAATATCGCTAATGCCGTTAACGTGGATGTATAGGGACTGCTATTCTTATAAAATCATTTTATTTTTTACAGAAAATTTTAATGCTTTCCCATTATTTTTATTGGAGTCTACTAAATAGTCATAATATATAAATCGAGTACACTAGTACAATATCTATTTGACTATACCGGGTGTCTCATTCAAATCGGTCAGTATGGGAAAGTCTGAAACTATAAGACATACGAAGATCTGTTCTGAGGAACCATGTCATCGATTTTAATAACAAGAAAAACTGCATTCATACATTTTAAAAATCATCTGTACTCCGTTCGGGAATCGAACCCGATTGTTTTGAAAAAAAAACCTACACTATTTCTATTTAGATATCGATTGTGTAGGTCTTAAGCAGTAAATGTCTCTATGAAACATGATGTCTAAAATGAATAAAATGCATTGTTGCCAAGAGACATTGCCATTTTTGCCCTACCAAATGGCCCGCAAGGTCGCCCGATTTAACGCCTCTGGACTATTTCTTGTGGGGATACGTTAAGGATGAAGTATACAAAACAAGTTATGATACCGTTGAAGACCTAAAAGTTGCCATAGAGACAATTTTAACGCAAATTCACCACATGAAGATACAAAATGCAATCATAAGATCGTTAACTAAACGTGTTGAATATTGTATTGAAAAAGGCGGCGGTCACTTCGAGCACCTACTAAAATAAAATAAAGTATGTGAAAACAATGCATTTTATTCATTTTAGACATCATGTTTCATAGAGACATTTACTACTTAAGACCTACACAATCGATATCTAAATAGAAATAATGTAGGTATTTTTTTTCAAAACAATCGGGTTCGATTCCCGAACGGAGTACAGATGATTTTTAAAATGTATGAATGCAGTTTTTCTTGTTATTAAAATCGATGACATGGTTCCTCAGAACAGATCTTCGTATGTCTTATAGTTTCAGACTTTCCCATACTGACCGATTTGAATGAGACACCCTGTATATATTGTATATCGATACTATTGTTTGGCTACGGATTGTCAGACACTGAGAAACCGTTACGACTCGCTACGAACCCCCTTCTTCATCAACCCCATACCAGAGAGTTATCAGATTTTTTAATATTTAAATTTTAAAGGATACAGAAGTTACCATAAAACGACAGATAATATTATTTCAGAGTAAATGGTGTAATTAAGCAGTTAGTTTCAAACTGTAACTAAAATTATAAAATCTACTTATCGACTCATAGATCCGAAAGATGTTATTCTAATTTAGAACCAAGGTAATAATTTAGAAGTTTAAATAAACGACATGAAGCCTATAAATTGATTCTATTAATTATCGATTTAGACCAACGAACATCAGAACCATGCAATCTCTGATATCATCGACATTAATAAACTTATCATGGCGTCTTCAACTGTGTTTGGATACCTGGTTCGAATGCCAATGGGATTCAGCATATCTTCAGTTAGCTAATTTATTATTCTTTTTCCTTTTCTCAACGACAAAAGCTTTTTATCGAAGTTTGTCCGATAAAGAAAACATTTTGCAGTTTTTAGGGAACGAATCAAGGTTATATACATTGAAATTAATTATATTTGTGCTTAAAATTAATATTTCGCTGGAATTCTGTTTTCTAAATAAATACAAAATACAGCATACATTGTCTGAATACAAAATATACAGAACTCCTAGCATTCTTGTTTTACTTTGACAAACGCTAGACTTACGGCTGCCAGTTGAACGTGAAATTTATATGAAGGTCAAGACCTATCACACTTTTGTCATGGTCAGTTCCGCCCCTTACACAGAAGCAGGATTCCTTTGGGGAACGCCCCGACCATTTCAGGTAATTCACACACTGATCGCTGTTTTTATTTTAATCCAGGTTTATATAATTATTATAAAGTAACGCAATCATTTACTAGGCTTCAGATGTGGAGAAAATATCTTGATGAATTTCGAATCATAAAATTCACAATACCAATCAAATATAATAAGAAGTTTATTAAAGACCATATCGCTGTGTAATTATGTATATACTCTATGTATAGTAACAATCAATAAACAACTGCACTGTGTATATAATTTACAAATAAATTAATTTTTAAACGTATGCCATCTAAACGTAAACACTATATATATTTGACTAAGGGCCGATTTCACCGTCGAAATTGAACGCGATCAGTTCAAGTTAAACTCAGTTTACTCTCTAAACTAGTTTCGCTACCGAGTTTGCATTTCACCAGCTTTGCGTAATCGTCGTTCATGTTAAACTTGGTTCAGTTTCTGACGGCCGATTCTGGACGTTTAGCGTTTCTAAACGCGTTTAAAGAGCTCATTTTTAATTTGACGCTGACGCTATCTGTTTTTTTACTTTCAACAATATCGAAATGCCGCTCGACAAGTTCTATGAGCGTTTGTTTTTCGCTCGCAGCAAAGGTCGGGTCCTTTTCCTTTTCGACATTGTAATCGGAGTCCGTTAAACAAGCAGGGTCATTGTAAGCTACCGTGAAGCTACCCAATTATTTAAAACTCCCTATATTTTGTTTTGAAATTTTATTTTATTTACACGAGATGAGTAATTGTTTTTGTTATTATTTATAAGAAGTAATTAATTATGGAATTTTTAACTACCCGTTACTGACTATCTGAATCAAGAATATCGTATCCTGAAAGTATTCTTATAATTTTATGTTCCCATTTGATTTGAAATATTTTCTTTGATTGCAACACTTTAAAAGCAATCATTCATTCGTACATTCTTTGTCAAGATTAGTACTCTAATCTGTGGATTAACTACGTTTTAGTACGAGATCAATGGGAGTTGGTGAAATCGGTGCGGATGTAAGCACGATCACAACTAACTTCTGAACTCGATCAATCAAAACAAGTTTTATTAAACTCGTTTCTATGAAGGACGGTGAAATCGGCTCTAAGTTACTTAGTTTGCTAAGGCTACGATATTTACGATTGATCACGATAAGTTGGCTTGATCACTACCTAACAACTCACGCAGCATGGAATATGGTGTTAACCACCATATTCCATGCTGATTCTAGATTAAGATACGTAACGACGTATTTTCGTCTGATCACTTCCCACTGGAGATACACTGTGGCCTAGCAATAGTTAGGCGTAAGTCCTTTTCAGTAGAACTGTATACCATATATTGTAACAATAAATTAAAAGAAATAAATTTTCCATAGCAGCTACGTCACTGTTTCAATAAAAATCTAGCGTAAAAATCTAGCACATAGGTGTATATGAGCAGTTTAGGTCAATATTAAAAACTTATCTACCGCATCCGAATCCTGTTATGATACACGTTTTTGTTCCGTCTTATTACATAGTCGACATGTAATAAGATAAATAACAATGTCGGGTCTACCAAATGGCTGTATTTAGATCTTCAGATATTGGTATGACCATCAAATATATCAGGTCAGGTGATCCAATGCATCATCAGATGAGTATACGCTGAAATGTGGGGTGAGGCAGGGGGGTTGACCTGACCCTTTTTAATTTGTACATAAACGAGCTGATTGTCGAACTATTTAGCAAACGTATTGGCTGTCTAACGATGGACTTATTGTATATAGTATTAGCTACGCATATGATATGGTGCTTTTGAGTCCGTCAATCAATGTATTTAGATGGTTGGTATCCATATGTGAAAGGTACGCGGCAGCCCATAGATTATGTAATTTTTATAAAATCACGCAATTAATTCAATAATGAAACTAAGATTTATTTCATCTTGGGACAATAGGGTAGATGGACCGAAGATATACTGCGTAACTTCTCATTTACGCTTTGAATTAAATTGGCGAAATATGTGTTTTCATACATTATTGCACCTATTGAAATAAAACAATAACAATTCTGAATTTATGACTTAAATTAATATTAATTAGTTAGTAAATCCATTTGTAAAATTGAATTCACAGTTCAAACACCTATCGAAACGATATCTTTGTCACTCTTTTTTTGGTGTATAATATTACCATCTAGTGTATACGAAGGCGATACAAGAAAATTTTAGATCTGGTCAATAGTCAAAAAATTCAAATTTGGTCTCAAATTCAAATAGAGGAGTCATGTCAGCATTAATTTAAGGCGAAACTGTTTTCGTACATCGATTTATTTATGACTTTCGATATCACTTAAGTCAAGAAGTAAGTTATGATAGACTTTGAATCGCCTTTCACGATTAATCTCGAAGTCGTGGCACTATTTACAACTAATTTAATGAGCTTACATGAGGTGACTCAATATATATGAATAATAAGATTCTACATTACTACCAAAACCAGGCAACCGATTAAATGATTGGTGAAGTCAGACGAAGAATAGGGTAGACCACAATTTTTTTAAATTCTATACATAATAAGAGTACTCTTTTAAGTGAGAAATATTGTAGAACCAACAGTACACCTGCACCTATCACTTTTGAAGATACATCGACATGTTTGCGGCGCTGTTGTGGGTCGCTCAAAAACGCTTCATACTAAAAACACTGCAATCGTGACGTCATAACTAAGTAAACTCGCCAAATTTCTACGCGCATATAAACAAATTTTAAAATAACTTTGTTATTTGTACGTTTGTAGGTATACTTTCTATATAAAAAATATGTTACATTGAATGTGAGAATGCTAGAAATGTGTTCGTTTCAGTAGAATTACGTAAATAATAATTGCTCATTTTTTAGAAATCTAAAAACAATATAAATTAAAAATTAAACTGAAATTTCTATATTGACATATTTTCATTAAATATAAATTGCTCAAATCAGATAATTATAGTATAAAAACAGCCATAATCAGTTGTGGTCGTCTACCGTATTACCGCGTCATTCGGCATATAACCACTTCCACCCTTCAAACCCCCGATATCAAAAAAATAATCATACCTATATAAGACGTCGAGAAAACAGTAGCTGCGTTTTATACAGCCGACAATGAGACTCCTAAAGACCCCTTAAGTTGATAAGGTGCTATATTCAATGATCTCGGATGCTGTTTGATTTCGATGAGATTTTGATTTTCATTCATTAACACTTACCTATAAACCAGCGTTAGTAAATCTCCCACAAGGTGGCATGTGTGGAGATTTTTACAAGAGTTCAATTTTCAGCAATGAGCGATTTTCGCCTTAAATGATAATGATGATGAATGAAGTATAATAGAAAACATATTTCATAATTTCATTAGCTCATGAATACTTTTTCTACTCGTACTTCAAAGAATAACGTAGATACTAAATACAAACATGAATTCAAGGAAATTTGAATATATTATTTTTGCTATTTATAGATATGTAAAATATCTCCAAATAACAATTCTCACTCAAAAGTGCCCTATTAGGCAGTATTCTCTTACACCTTAAACGACAAAATAATTCTATCTTAACGCCCGTCACAATTTAAATGAAACATTTATTTTACAAACAGACTCCGTCAACCCCATGGCTTTATTCCGTAATGAATTCGAGAGCAGCTCCAAGGAATTTCCATTTTGGTGGCATCTGGATTGTAAAGGATTCCAAGATGGCTGGTTAGTTGGCATAATTAATTTACTGTTCTTAGGCCAACATGTTTGCCCATTAAATAAAATAATAAATAACAGGTAAAATAATAGTACTAGATTACTAGGCTTTGATGAAATGTTAAACAAGGTGATGTTTTGTTAAAATAATGAGAAAAGCATTTTTATTTGATTTGAATTTCTGTTGTTTTTGAGGAGTTGTGGTGATCCTTCCTTTTAACCAACATATCGTTAATTTCATATGACTGAGATAAAGTTATTATACTCCGGAATTTAAATCCATTACAGCTGTGCAATTAGTTAGAAAGCATCGTGAAAAACATTGTCGAAACAAGTATTTTGAATGGCAAGTTCTGAAACTACACTGTTATTTTTGTTTGTAAATGTATTGGCGCCATTAATCCTAATGACTCCCACAAAAGTGTCAATATAATTCAAATTCATAATGTTGCACTTAGATTTTATAGATAGGAAATAGCTAACAAAGCTATAGCAGGTGCACCGTGGATTCAAACTAAAGGCAAAATCAACATTTTAGATAGTTCAACGGACATAAATCTCTATAACAAAATTCGAGCACGCCTAAGCATGACGAACATTTAAAAAAGAATCAAGATGTATTCAGATAATGAATGAATGAAACAATAGAAGCTATAATGAACCACACAGTTTTATATATTATAATTGTTGGAAACGAGGACATTTCACCAAATATTGTAAAGTACGGACAAGAAATATTTAACGTAATGCAACTATATTTATAGCTTTTACTGAAAATAATCGTGACGATGATAAGTGGACACCGGTGATTCTGCTTATATTTCACATAGTAGAATTTATTTTCAAAACTTAGATGAATATAAAAGACCTCCGTTCACGTTGAGAAATCAAGATATTGTTAATATTCATGGAAAAGGATCAAGTTTCATAATTCGATGTATTGAAAAAAGATTTGAAGATGGTGTATTAAATGATGAATTATACGTGCCATAACTAAGAAGAAACCTGTTTTGTGGAAGGTATAGTAACTATAAAAGGGATTAAAGTAAGAAAGGAGGAAAATTATTATACTATATTTATGATAATACAATTGTATTTAATAGTATTTTACAACATACTAATTTGTATGAGCTGAAAATCAAATTAACAGTATAAACCTTAAGACGTGGTACGGAATACTATTATCCCAACTAATATTATAAATGCGAAAGTGTGTTTGTTTGTTTGTTGTTTATTTGTTTGTTTGTTTGTTTGTTTGTTACCTCTTCACGCTTAAACTACTGCACCGATCATCACGAAAATTTGCATACACATAGTCTGTGGTACGGGGAAGGATATCACATTTTATCCCGGAAGAAAGTAGCTACTGTTCCCGTGGGATCGAAATTAACGCGGACGGAGCAACGACGGGCGGAGCCACGGGCAAGAAATTTCAAAAATTCTTTCACCTTTGGAAAGCTACATTATCCCCGAGTAACATAGGCTACTTTTTATCCCGGAAAAATCGACAGATCCCACGGGATGCGCAATAAAGGCTTCGCTCAAAAACTACTGCACAGATTTTCATGCGGTTTTCATCAATAGATAGAGTGATTCTTGAGCAAGGTATTGCGGTATTTTTTATCTTGGCAAAACGGATAGACCCACGGGAAGCGCGATAAAACTTCGCGCCGTAAATCGACTTCCGCGCATATGTAGCCGTGGGCAAAAGCTATGACCCTTAACCCTCTATAGACCCAATCCCGAAATCCACGCAGGCGAAGCCGCGGGCAGAAAGCTAGTATTAATATAAAGGAGTTTGGTCAAAATGGTTTATAAGAATTTACGTTACTACTATAGTTACAAATGTAAACATTAAAAAATAGTTTGCGACTAGCGTGGATATAGTAAACACACTTTAATTCAATTTAAGAAGTCAAACTGAGACTATTATATAGAGAGATATTATATATAGTTCATTTAGCGAAAGATTCTTCGCTTAAGCTATGAATTCTATTTAAAAATGCTGCTTCAACATACATATGTTTTCTTTTTAATAAATTCTACATTCTGGAATATTAAATATTATTTATTTTGAATTTAAGACGAAAATATTAAAAATGGTATCAAACATTACTCACAGATAAAGACGCTAAATTGACAAGGAATTCGACAGTTTTTTAGATTCGAAAATTATAACGACCGACAGCACAGCAATGTTGTACTCCATAGTCTTGTTGTAAGACTATGGAGCGTGTATTGAATGATCGACTCCTGGCGTACCTTGAAGATAATTATCTCCTTAGTGATCGGCAATACGGACTCCGTCGAGGCCGGTCCACGGGGGATCGCTAGTAGAAATACATGGTGAGGCCCGTGCTGTATCTCTGGATATTTCAAAGGCCTTTGATAGGGTTTGGCATGCTAGCCTGTTAAGTAAGCTTCTTTGCTACGGTATTCCTCTTGGTCTTTGCAACTGGATCAAGAACTTTCTGAACGAAAGATCGATACGAGTAGTCCTTGATGGCTACTCATCGGATCCGAAGGCTATTGACGCCGAAGTTCCTCAGGGTTCTGTCCTTTCAGCGACTCTTTTCTTGCTACATATCGACTATCGGCTTATACCCGGTATCCTTGGGTATGCAGATGATAGCACGGTCGTTGAAAGGTACTTGTCCAGTGGAAAGGTCAAGAGTGAAGAGATTCGGTCTTGTCGAAGGTCGATGATTGACCGTTTGAACTTGACCTTTGAGGCGGTTTCAAACTGGGGTGATACTAATCTAGTTGAGTTTAACACCACTAAAACCCAGGCGTGTTTGTTTACCGCGAAGCGGAGTCCTTTCCTTCTCACTCCGACACTCCGTATGTGCCCGTTCCCATCAGTGATCATCTCGTGCTTCTTGGTATGGACATCTCCTCACACTTAAACTTCGGCTAATATATTAAGTCCTTGGCAAAGACTGCAGCTAAGAAACTTGGTATCCTCTCCAAGGTTAGGCGGCATTTCACCCCAGGGCAGTTTCTAAACCTTTACCAAGCTCAAGTCCGATCATGTATGGAATACTGCTGTCATCTTTGGGACGGTTCTGCCACATACCAACTGGCTGCCTTGGACTCAATCGAGAAACGTGCTAGGAAGCTCATTGGTGATTCACATCTAGTAGAGGCTAAACTGCAGAGCTTCGATCACCGACGCAAGGCAGCCTCTATGGCCATCTTTTATCGGATGCATTTCGGAGAGTGTGCGATGGAATTGCAAAATTTGATTCCAGCATCCCCATTCCACCTCAGGGGAACTAGACGGCGGTTGGGGTTCCACCCTTATGTTGTTGATATACCACCTATAGGCACTAAGCGTTTCGCTTCTACTTTCATAATGCGCACAGCAAAGGAGTGGAATTCCCTCCCGCCGGATATTTTCCCTGATAAATACAATCTGGACCTTTTCAAGGTAAGAGTGAATAGGCACTATCTGGACAGGCATGGACCATCTTCGGCCTCATCGTCACTTACCATCAGGTGAGATCGAGGCCAAATGCTTGTCCATAATACATAAAAAAAAGTTTATATGTCAGGTGTAAAAGGAAATCAAGTCCGCACGTAGAAACGAAACGTCGGACCAAACCTGAAAATAACTTTTGTTTACTAGTGCAATGAAGTAGTTAATATTTTATCTTTTGTCTGCAAAAAAAGTCATAAAATACAATTCTTTACAATGACAATTGTAATTTTCTAATAATTCATTATAATCTCCAAAGTTTTATCTCAGAAAGTACATAAAAGACGTCACGGAAAGATTCCATGAAATCTAATGTATAAAACAAGCGCATTGTTAAGCTGTCACTGTTTCAAGACACATAAATGATGAGTCTAAGGCGGGCGAAAATGGAGAAAATAATAAAAGTCGCCCTTAGTTAGCGAATCAAAAGATCCAATAAGAAGATTTCAAAAGCAGCTGCGGTGCTTGTGATTTGCGGAAGAGGTGCCTTTTGTGTTAAACAGACGAGTGAAGTAATGGATTCGATTAACTTTGTTGAACATTAAAATCAGTTCGCGAAACGCATTCAAATTGTGTCTGCTTATTTTAATAATCTACTCTGATTACTGATTAAATTGTCTGTGATTCGTTATTTTATCGTGAAAAGAAAATATAACTTAATTTTTACAACCTTTTTTTACGTAGTGAAATGCATTAAGCACACCTCGTGCTCGGCAGACACAAGGTTATGTCAAACTCTCCGCCAGATGGTAAATACGGCCTACCGACTAAAAACCTACAGACGATAGGGCTACGGGAACCCATTAGTACACAACTGCGGCACCTTCAGTGCGTACTCCTCGTAGCGAGCCCCTTCCATTTTCCTTGAACGTCTTATCAGGAGCGACACAGAGAGCGGTTTATAACGGTTTAGTAGCCGCATGAAGTAGCCCGCCGAGTACGAGAACTAGGCCATCCCACGCTTCCAATAGAAGCACCAACGTCTAATGCGCCGAACGTTATGACGAGAACCGCCTCAATATTGTTACGGACCCTTTAACTGGTCTCCGGGCGGTAGTCCTACACCTTCTAATAGAAGAAGGAGCAACTTCGCCCCTCGACCGCATGCGTCGGTTGGCCACTTGAGTCAAGTGTCGAGTCGAGAGTCGAGTAGAACTCAACTATCCGTCGCTGCCCTCCATGGCGACCTTTATCAGACTATTAGCCATCGAAATACTTAGCGCAGGATGCACCACAAGGAGGTTATCTCACGTCGCACCCTATCGACGTAACAACCTAACCTCCTTAATCTTATAATTATTAATTTAATAATTTAAAATCAATCTCATTTGTAGATTCATCTGTTGACACAGGTTGATTTTTAAGTGTATCAAAAGTTTATTGTTATAAGACACCTAAGAAGCTTAAACCTGAGCTTCCATTAAAAAAGATTTATATGTATTTTTTTAATAATATAAATGATCTAGAAGAATTTAATCTGTACTGTATACTTGCATTTTAATCATTTATTTACAATATACTTTTTTAAATCTTTATTATGCCATAAATTATAAAGTCTACATTGACTGTTCATTAATATATTAAGATTGATTTTTTTTTTGTAAACCGAGTTAAATATGAATGGAGTTTTTTTATTAATTTCTAACTAATCGATTACAATATGTATCGATATAAGTTTGTCAAACAGCGTGATTATGATCGCATAATCATCTAGCTGAACAAAGGAAGCCGCCCATCTCTCAGGGCTGCACACACGCGTTTGAATTAACTAATGATGCAGAAGCGGGGCGTAACCAGAATGCTCGAGCGAGTCCATTCTGAAAGTGTTTAAATTGGCCACTTTTGGTAATTTTAATTCATGTAAGTTTCAATGGAGTCCACGTTGATAACGCAAAGCAGACAAAAATTATTTAAAATAGGTTGGCCATAATCGAGAATACTGGGTGATACGTTTGCACTGTCTTTCATATTTGAATGGTAAAGTTCAAATCAAAATTTACCTTCATTTGAACAAAAATTTGAACACAGCCAAGTCTTTTTTTGACAGAATAACTTTACGCCATGTCATATTTAAAAAAAATTAAGGTCGTTGTACTCTATACGCTGAATGAAAAATAAATATTTGAAGAACAAGTTTTATTTAACTATTGAAGGGCTTAGTCAATTAAGCCTATCAATATTTCTCGAAATTTAATATGAACGCCGAAGCTCAATTCGATCTTCGACCATTTCGTCATCTACCATCAGGTAAGGTGTGGGTCGACAGTTACTCTAATGTAAGTAAATCTATCAACGTGTTCTGACATATCACACAAAGTGACAACCCGTTGTAGAAGGCAATCAATTACTGTCGCGACTGTTCTTGAACAGGCTTCCTAAATCAACTTATGAAAAACATTTTCCGTTTCATTACAGCGGTGAGTTTCTATTTCGCGTATTTGAATAAATACTTAGATTTTCATTATTTCACAGACATATTATAATATATGTTATTCTTAAGTTCTCTACATGTTGCCATCATTATTTGAAAGAAAATTTTGTAGACTTACCATTTGTCTTGTAAAAGTATAAATAAAATATCCCTACCCAAACTGACGTGATAAGTTTTATAAATTCCAGTCGCTTATAATAATCATAAGAAGATCAAGTTGTCTACTAGATTCTGATGTACTAGATTGAGATTAGTACATTTAAATCTCACACATATTTATATTATAACGAAATGTCAAAAACAAATGCAAATGTGAACTAAACAACTTATCATCTCCTGATAAAATGCTCTAAAAGATTCCCTTAGTAACAAGGAAGAACATGGGTAAAACTATAAAATTCTTAAAAGCTATAGTTTTAAAGTATAATTTTTATGGACAATGTATAGGCTATTGTAATTATTATGGTATTTAAAATCTGTGGTTGTAAATGACATTATTTTTATAAAACGTTCTAAAATAACCAAAAATAAAGACTTGCGCATGTCGGAGTATTTATCATAAATGTAATTTTGTATACGAACCGCGTTTACCAAAATTTGAAGGCTAGAGATGAAACCACGTAAATCTAACATCATAAGATACCTTAGCGGTGTATATATTCTCAAATAATATTCTCTTTTGTATTTTATCACTGAAAAACATATCAGTGCACTGTATATTGTACATTGTATCACAAAATATTAATTTAATACTATTTTATATAGATACGTTAATTATTATATATAAAGAATATAACACTGCTGTGTGACTTTGTGACAGACGAAACCAGAGCGAGACAGGTGCTCAGTCACAAATAGTATAGAAAATACTAAACATTGGCCATACTGAATATACTGGATACACTAGACGCACTGGACACTGGAAATTAAATGAAAACTATTTTGCCTCCTTTTCCTTTTTAAAATAATACAACTTTAAACGACTTTTTTTTCGAAAAGAATAAATTTTTGCAGGACATACAAGATATCAGGTCGTGCGGGTATTTAATCCCCGACCCGTTGCGTAGTAGCTCTGCCCTCTCCATGGGGCAGCGCTAACCGTGCCTCTCATGAGGTGCGGCCCCCCGTCAATAAAAGTCAGTAGGGTCATTAGGACCAAAGGCTTAGGCTGAGTTTAGTCGAGCGTAGTAGCTGATCACTCGACTCACTCGTTGCACCAAATATTTTGTCTCCTTTAGATAACCAATGTATAGATAACACTAACTACAATACCTCATTTGATAGTAAAATAGTGAATGACATTGATTGTGTTCCCGGTCACGTAACTTCTGCGCTCAGCCCTTCATAATCCCTTGCCAAAATATGTGTTATATTGTAGCGACATTCGTAAAGATGAGGCAATTGTTATCTCATGCAACGGAACTAAATATAATGAATTTATTTTTGGCGTGTGTCTTCACAAAATTAATTTAATTAATTATAAGAGTGTAAAAATATAAATTTATTTATTTTATGTTACTGAACTCCAGCTGAAAAATTATGATTAATTATTCTATATAATTACAGGATTATTCAAATGGTTTAGATCCCTAAAAATAATGTTACACAATAACTCCAAGCTAAAAAAATATATTGTCTGCCTCTCTCTGTCTATTAAACGAATTATTGAAGTGAGTTAGGCTTTATTCCTAATTCAGTTTCATACGAGTCAACCGATAAATGCGGGTAAATATGTGATGGAAAAGTTAGTTATAAGAAAAGTTGTACTCATTGACTGTATAAGACGAGTCAATTACATTATCATTACTCTCAACTACCGGTGTATATTTTATTCTAAATAGATATACATTGCACATATTGCCACATTCCGGTAACGTGGCGTTTAGCCGGTAATTATGCAAAATAGGAGACCACTGGAATTAACATAGGCACACACCGCACAAATGAACGAGCTAGTTAAACAGTCCCCATTTTGTTCAGCTGTAAACGTGATTAGGAACTAAATATAAAATAATTTTTGAAATATATTTCTTAAGCTTACAGAAGAAATACCTAGTCAAGTGTTTCTGACTGATCTGGAGACCGGACCTTTCGCCAAAGGGTTGGTTATAGTTACGGCTTTTAACACCTACACACCTTTTTTTTAGCGAGGGAAAATGCGTTTACGCACTCGTAGATCGACCCTTGGGTTGGGGCGGAGGTGTGGGACTCCACGGCAGAAGGCTACAATACCCACTAAAAACCCTCGACGACACCTCACTGGCCATATTAAGCGGCTACGGGCAGTGCGCAGTGCGCTTCACCCGTGTTAGCCGCTCGACCTTGTCCGCACTGATGTTAGTGCAGGCAACCTCTCCGTCAAAGGCATGGGGACAGCTGGCGTCGTTCAGCCGCCCCCACCGTCGCAGGGATCGGTGCAATGCGGACGACACGGTTCCCAGGCCGCATCGCCCGCTGACTCCCACTAGGACGGCGGTATCAGGGCATTATAGCCGCCCTGTCCTTCGACGTCTCATCGCACTCGCGAGGGGTTCGAGCTCGCGTTCCCGCTCACTCGCCTCCTTCCTTTCCATCACTTCTTCGCAGAAGCGAGAGAGGGCATCCCACGCCGCCGGGCCGGTAAACATCGCTCGAACCGCGCCGCGGCGGCAGAGGCTGCCTGAGCCTCCCACATTCGGCAGGAGCCGACCTAGAGCCGAGGCTGTTGCAACCAGTTTGGGAGCCAGCCTCGCCACCCTCACACTGTTGATAAGCAAATATGCTCCCGGCGGCGGACGGCCCCGAGGCCCGTAGAAGGCCAGCGCCTCCGTCTTCTCAAGGGCCACCTCCAGGCCCAAACTCCGAATGCGAGCGACCACTTGCACCACTCCAACCGTGGCGATGAGGGAAGCCTCCCTGTAGTTCTTTCCGCGGGCAGTCACGAGCGTGTCGTGTACATAACAGACGAGCTGTAACCCACGCAGAAGGCTACCCCGTAGTACCCCGTAGTAGTTATAGGCGATGTTCCACTGAAGCGGCCCAAGGGTCGAGCCCTGTGGGACACCCCTATCCACCGACCGCCGTACGAGTTGGCCCCTGCTATCGGGGAAGACGATCTCCCTACCCCAAAGGTAATCGGCAATCACCCGCTGGATGTACCGAGGCATCCCGTGGAAGCGTAACGCCTCCAGGATACACCCAGCGGGGATGGAGTTAAATGCGTTGGCGACATCAAGAGATATCGCCAACAGCATGCCCCCGCCACCTACCGCCTCCTCCGAGAGGGCCATCACCGCCCTGAAGCCGAACTGGCTTTCCGCCAGGTCAGGACCCACCGCGCTCAACTGGTCGTTGAGCGGGCCGCCAAAATTCGTTCAAAGAGCTTGGCGACCTCATCCAGAAGCACGATGGGCCTGTAAACACCTTTTTTTTTTTTTTTTTTTGTTTCCCTGAGGAAAACGCATTAAATTGCATACCCCGGCTGTGGCGAGCCGGGGTTATGTGGGGCTCTCCTCCCCAGGTTTTTAGTGGGTAGGCCTCCCCCTTGGCCTACCCACTAAAAACCTCAGGGATGGCCTTCCTCAGGCATGTAGGGAGCCCCCGGGAACAGAAAGCTTCTTCCGGGAACCCCCAGCCTCTGCTCCCCCGTCGACACAGGGGAGCCCTCCTCGGGTAGGCTTACTACCTCCCCCGGTCTCCTCCACCGACGACGCCCCCCGGCCACGGAAGGGGCGTGGTCCATCCCGGGTCGCCGTAGCAGTCGCGACTTACTCGCGCCCGCCGGCGACCCGCGGCGGCGCCGCAGCTGTGCTACCGAGCCTGGCGCCGCCTTCTTCGAGCGGGATCGGCCATCTCCCGACCCCGCTCGGCGGCCTCCTTCTGGAGCATCACTACCTCACAGAAGGAGGCCACAGCCCTCCAACCTCCCTCGTCCGCCAGCATTGCCGCAATCAATGCCGGCGGAGACAGGCCCACGCGGGCACTCCGCCAGCGTGTGCTGGCCGAGTCAAGGTCGGATGCACAGTGGTGGCAATGTGTCGATCCCTCCCGTCCTATTCGACACAGATTGGGGACTGTTTAACTAGCTCGTTCATTTGTGCGGTGTGTGCCTATGTTAATTCCAGTGGTCTCCTATTTTGCATAATTACCGGCTAAACGCCACGTTACCGGAATGTGGCAATATGTGCAATGTATATCTATTTAGAATAAAATATACACCGGTAGTTGAGAGTAATGATAATGTAATTGACTCGTCTTATACAGTCAATGAGTACAACTTTTTTCATAACTAACTTTTCCATCGCATATTTGCCCGCATTTATCGGTTGACTCGTATGAAACTGAATTAGGAATAAAGCCTAACACACATACAATAATTCGTTCAATAGACAGAGAGAGGCAGACAATATATTTTTTTTTAGCTGGGAGTTATTGTGTAACATTATTTTTAGGGATCTAAACCATTTGAATAATCCTGTAATTATATAGAATAATTAATCATAATTTTTCAGCTGGAGTTCAGTAACATAAAATACAGAAATTTATATTTTTACACTCTTATAATTAATTAAATTAATTTTGTGAAGACACACGCCAAAAATAAATTCATTATATTTAGTTCCGTTTCATGAGATAACAATTGCCTCATCTTTACGAATGTCGCTACAATATAAAACATATTTTGGCAAGGGATTATGAAGGGCTGAGCGCAGAAGCTACGTGACCGGGAACACAATCAATGTCATTCACTATTTTACTATCAAATGAGGTATTGTAGTTAGTGTTATCTATACATGGTTATCTAAAGGAGACAAAATATTTGGTGCAACGAGTGAGTCGAGTGATCAGCTACTACGCTCGACTAAACTCAGCCTAAGCCTTTGGTCCTAATGACCCTACTGACTTTTATTGACGGGGTCCGCACCTCATGAGAGGCACGGTTAGCGCTGCCCCATGGAGAGGGCAGAGCTACTACGCAACGGGTCGGGGCTTAAATACCCGCACGACCTGATATTTTGTATGACCTACAAAAATTTATTCTTTTCGAAAAAAAAGTCGTTTAAAGTTGTATTATTTTAAAAAGGAAAAGGAGGCAAAATAGTTTTCATTTAATTTCCAGTTGTAGCGTTTTATTTATGATAGTTTAAGAAAAAGAAAATTTGCCAGCTAAGATCAGGGTGTGGTATAATCCTTATCGGAATCGAACCGACCTGGTGATATATGTAGATATTTAGGATTAATGATATGGGCGCCTCCACATAAATACAAACAGACCTTCAAATGGTTAGGTGATAAAATTAAACCAAGAAATTTATATATGAAAGTTTATAATTAAATTTTAAACTATTACATTTACATACAAATCAAAAAGAAAAGAAAATATATATATAATAGTCCATCAATTAATGGGCACGGTATTTATACACATTACACTTTTATAAGTTATTATTGAGCTGAGCCATCCTCCATCCGTCACCCAAGGTGAATATCACACAAGAAAAATTAATTCGTCCAAAATACGGTGGTTCACACACGTAATATAGTAAGAATGGTAAGAGGTCACCTTATACGTGGAGATTCCATCGGTGATGGCAGGGATTTCCGTTGATAAGTACGACAACCTACATCACCGCATGGCTGGGTGCATGAAGTCAGGTTGGGATGAAACGGCCCAAACGCCCTATATTTGTGATGATTACGAGGTATACCGTGAACCCTACAACAATGTATTAAACATGAGAATTCTATCCCACGAACATGTGGGGAAATCTTTAAAGACAAACGAAAGAGAATACAACTCACCATTATCTGGGATTGCTGCACGAAACTAATTATGGCATTAAGCCGTTATTTAAATGAAATATTAAAAAGGAAAAGATAATATAAAGAAAGACTAATAGTTTGCCTTCATGGTGGCCTAAAGCGGCACATCCGCCAGGAGAGGAACGCCGAAAGACCCATCCTTCGCGTCCTCCTCGCCGACGTCAAAATGACAGCCATGATTCGAAATAGCCACGGAGGGATCACCATAGATCAAGCCGTCACGTTCCGAATTGGAAGTATCAGCGAGTGAAGAAAAGGCGGACCTGTCCAACAAGGAGAAAGAAACGAAAACTTCTTTTAATAAACCAAAACAAAAGAATTTGTTTTAAGTAAACTCCTAATAGATAATATTAGGTATATATTAGTTATGAAAATATGTTAAGGTTTTCTATGACAGTCTATGGCTTCACCCTATCAAATCCCTACAACCATAGATCTGTATATTGAAATTTAAGCTTTAAATTACAACCCCAACTAAAACTCCTATCACAGACTCAACACCATCTGTATGTTAATTAAATGAATAATGAGAAAATGAATGTTTTGTCCCTATGTCCATCTTGTTATAAGTAAAATTTATGAAATATAAATTAAGACAAAAAAAATTGCCTTTATGCTGAGGCTGTACAGGTTCCGATCCCTTCACTCTTACTTTCACTTAAAAGGTTAACAAAAGAAAATAAGTATCTGTCACAAAATCCTAATAGAATATGTAAACAAGAATGAAATTTGTAAATTAATAATGAAATTAAAAGTATTTTGTTGATTAAATTGTGCTGAACGTATAAGTAAAAAAATAACACGTTACACAGTGTCCAGTGCGTCTAGTGTATCCAGTGTATCCAGTATGGCCAATGTTTAGTATTTTCTATACTATCTGTGACTGAGCACAAAGGTTTCTAATGTGATGTCGTAAATAAGCACGTTTTTTGCGCTTATATTGCAAACGCTGGCTGAACCCTACGAGATAGACCAAAATAATGTAAAAAAGTCCGCGATGGTATATGTCTATCTCTTAGGGATAACCCACCATAATCATTTTTTCACTGCACCCGTGCGAAGCCGGGGCGGGTCGCTAGTCATTAATAATACAATGTTACAACAGTAACATTTTATAACATTTTGAACACTTGCTGTTTTGGCAATTTATTAACGGTGCGTCAAAACTACCGTCATATTAAATTTTATGATATTATATAAGAGATACCGCACAAATTAAATATATATGATCCTATTCAAATGACACATCTTCTAGCTATCAACTTTGCGAAAAGCTCTAATTCTCACAACTATGGAAAATAATGCTAAATATAAATTATAGCAAGAAATTAATCTTAATATTGATGCTAACGATAATTCTTATCCTAATAATTGTAAAATACAAATGCACGAACTTATTAATACTAGTATTAGTGCTTTCCCAACTAGATAATTCGAGTCCAATTGCAGATCCCAAGTAATCCCAATTGCTATTTTATCGATTTTACTTTTATAAAATTTTGTGTAATAATATTTATTACTTATCATTTTTCGAAAACATTGAACTAACAAGCTTACGATCTGCTCAAATTTTGTAGAGACCAAACAGAAAAAAATTTGAAGTTTTTTGAACATCGCATTACAATCGACATTCACCACAGAACGAATAATATGAAACTGTGGAATGGAATCACGGAGTACGTACTACGAGTAAATTTATGTTCGCGTTCATTGAAAATTATACAATGTACGTACCTGTAAACCTGGCTGCATTCTGAAACTCGCTCCGGGCATTCATCAAAACTATGCCCCGGCAAAATCTAAATTCTGCACCAGTATAAACACCATCGCTAGGTTACAAATATTTCCTGCAGCGTATGAACTAGAGGCTGCAAGTTGAGTGAGAAAAGTAGTTTGTATTCGCTCCTTGACTCGGACGCATAAATTATTTGCAGCAGTTTTGCTCCTCTGAAATGTCGTCTCCTTATTTTTACTTCACATTTAACTTTCATAATAATAATGCAATGTTGTTACAACAACTTTATCATTATCATTTGGTAATGATACAACGATTTTCGATTTAATAACACAATAATAAATTTGGTATTCTAAGAATAAAACCTTTACAAATATCAGAATCAATATTTTGTCCGATAATTGACAAAGAAAAGCTAGATAGCTAGATAAAATTTTAACATACGTAACCTAATTAAATACATAATTATAATGATTTTTTCACACACAATTCATTTAGTTATATGTATATCATTTAGTCATATATATAAAGGACACTAGCGACACAGAGCTGGCAGCTTTCTCTCTCAAAGTATTAATATTGCCATACAACGGGGAAATGCTGCCTTCGTTTGCTATACTTTTATTTATGCTATAGTTTTAGTACTGTGATTGTATATAATAGTATATTATTTGTGAATTTTCTGGTATAATATTTATAATGTGTAATATGTACCATACTCTATAAATCTAATAATTTTATTAAAAGGTACTAAGAATAATCAAGATTACTAAAATTAGACATATAAATATAAATTACTCTGAAAAATAGATTCCCTTATTTTTATACCTTTATATTCATATCATTATACAAAATTATTGATTAATTGCCGTTAAGAGTAAATTATACGACAAAAAAAAATACGAATGCTACACTACAATAAAAATTGAATCAGACCTTTTTCAAAATATGTAATAAGAGATAAGTAATAAAATATACTGTGATTAAGTGCCATTTCAAATTTTGCAATTTTAATCATTCATATCTGTTTTAAAAATTCTTTATATAACTCTAGTCAAAAATTTTCCTCGCATACATTAAGAGCCTCAAATAGTAGACGTCACTGCCACGTTGGGCATATTATCATACAAAAGCTATCACTGCACGATGGCGGGTAACTTGTACATTTTATAAAGACTGAGTACTTGCCCGCTGTATACTATGCACGAAGCCTAGCGATAAATTGCCCAAGTTAGTTCCAACTTGTTTTCTCTTGAATAAATTGCTCGTTTATTCTGCTCATGTCGTCGCCGTCAATTTCGAGCAATGAACGGAGAGTTTGTCATGATTAAGCAACTTGGTTATACCTTTTGATCTCTTCTAAGCAATTGCAAAATTTTAAATGTTAATATGTTTTTTACGCAATAGAATTAATGTACATTAAATAATTGGTCAATCAATAAATCGGAACTTCGCCCATCAGTATGTAATCTAATTAGAGCTTTAATTTAAACTGCAGAAAAGCACGAGAAAATAAACTGTAGATATGAATGGATACACGTCTTCACTCAAAAAAATCCAACTACAAATTAATGTTTTTGAAAAATAACTGATAAAATTTTATATATTTGATTTTTTTTTCACATATTTTTGTCGTTAACTTTTTCTAAAACTTGTATATTCGTGATCACCTCGTCAAGGAAAACATTACTATCCATAATTTGGAGTCGATCGCCGCTCGCCAAACTCCCATATAAAATGTACCATGTACTTTGATCACAAATCTTTTAATTTTAATACACCAATCCAATTCATTATAGCGTGTAAGTATTATTAAGTAAGCTTAAAGTAACTATTTCTGCTGCCAGAAAAGCAATATTCTCAGAGTTATGTTCAGGCTCAGGAATTTCATGTACTATAAACCACTGCAATCACGTATCAATATTTCAATATGTAGTAATAAAAAAAACTTGTACTTGTACTGTTTTGTTTTGTTTTGTGCGTGTAAATGTCTGTAAAGGTATTGAATAAAGTTTATATATCAATTTTGATTTTGTAAGTTCTTCAGACTTCGAAGTTGTTCGCAACTCCATTTCACTGTGAAAAGCTCTCTTATCTATGCCACCATAAATTTCAAGCCATTACAGGTTCCCGGGGAACTGTGTTTAAAATGCTTATTGACATCCCAAGCACGACATGTCGCTTTGGATATTTAATTCAGTGGTCGAATTCGAAGGTGACAAATGTGTCCTTTATAAACATCTCTACGATGCCACAAATTGTCTTATTTGCAATTCAAATTAAGAACCGAGGCTACTCCGTGATAGATGTCATTTTGGTTTAACTTGACTACAGTTTGAGATGGAGTGGCAAATTTAATGAAGTTGCAGTTGTGTCAGAGTTTAATGTAGTTTGATTATTTACAGAGTGGTGTTGCTTAAAGCACTGCCAATTTTGTATTAATTCAAAACAAAATGATAGCAGGGTTGATTCAGTCTTCTTATACTGAAGACAACTTGCTTTTAGGTGGAGAGGTATTTGAGGTCAAAACCAATATTTTATTAAGTTTTTAAGTCAAACATGTTAAGATAACTTTCACCGCGAAATCGAAAAATTTCATTATTGTACTGTTCTGTACTTAATTATCTCAAATTTTCAGAAAAACCCCTTAGAAGCAGCAAGTTGCAGAGCTTCTCGGTGGAAATGGGAGTTCTACAGAGTTAAACATTTATTCTTCTCGTGGATTTTAAAATATGAACATATTAAACATTTGCCGTATGTTATATATAGACAGGATTTCACTGTTTGAAGATTAAAACACAGATATTTACGTATGTTACTGATAACATAAGTATACACTATATATACCATATCAACATTTTTGAAGATCCGCTAACGTAAATTTCAATTCAAACTACTGTACTAATGAGAAAAACTAGTTGCAAAGTATGATATAATAGGATTTTATCTATGAAATCATCGGTTTTTATTCGTTCATACTCGTATATCTAGCTTTATAATTTTTTTATATATTTTATTTTTAATGTAATAAGTGCACATCTGGCTTTTTTTAAGACAAGAACAATTTATTCGTTTTCGTGTTTCATTATGATCACATAATTTTTATTCTTTTTATTATCATTTTTAATGATTTTTTTATTATTATTTATTGTATTTATTATTTCACTTACACTTTCTGAAAACATTTTATGTTTGCCTTCAAATTTATGTTATTGATTAAATTTAGTTTATTTAAACCTACAATATAAATATTGTACATATTCAGTGCAAAATAAATAAATATAACAAGAAATAGAATCAATTGTAAAAAAAACTCACACGAACAAAAACACTTGAAAATGTGGAAGTAATGACTTGCTCCAGTAAATATTATTCAAACAGTGGTAATTGCTAAGCTCAATTAAGTCAATTGAACCCCTCTTACAGTTCAGGGAATTAATTATATTACGCAATGGTTGTATTAATTTATATTACCCAATGGATTAGCCGACGTCATTAAGCCTCTAGCATAGGTGAAAATAAATAAGCGTGAAAAATTCGAAAAAAACTTCATGCTTCTTCTGTTGAGAATGAGAATGGATGGTCTACTGTTCGTGTCAATTTCTGTTGCTGTCTCTGACTTGTATTTAGTGCACTGCCAAAATTATTGCTCATATAAAACCCACTTTGCTGTACTCTAAAGTCAGACCCGTCAATACCGCCTTCGGCGGGCCCATCCACAATCAACGGTCCATATTGGCAGAGGACACGTAGACCGCGACATGTCCTGAGCGATCCCCCCAATCAATTAACGCAGGACCTTCTAGACCTGCAAGCGGCGGCATCTGAGCCGTCGCCTCTTTTGTCTTCCCAGTTCTTCTTCTTTTGTTGTAGGTTCCCAGTCAACACAGGCCGGTCCCACTTTGGAGAACCGCGCCTCTTCTAGCGCTTGTGCTCTCTCCATGGGGCAGCGCTAACCGTACCTCTCCTGAGGTGCGGCTCCCTTCAATATAAGCCAGTAGGGTCACTAGGACCAAAGGCTTAGGCTGAGTTTTGTCGGTAGGTCTGGTGGGTCGAGCCGCCTCGATTCACCAAGAGTCCGATATAATCAACGCATCCCTGCTTGCCTGTTGCGTTGGTATCCATGACGGATTCTCAGCCTCCTCTCCTGAGGAAAAAAAAAACTCTAAAGTCAGTCTTCGAACTAACGGTGACAGGTGTGGATGCAATGCTACAAATATTTGTGAACAGTTACGTACCTATCGTAATTTGTAAGGTTATACTGTTATTTCGACTGGGTAACTGGTCTGGGCTGATCCTTCAACCACCGCTTCCACTTTCAAAGACTAATGAAGAGAAAGAGGAGTTGCAGTTCGAGAGTCTCGAATCGTGATTTGGTAATTACTTTCGTAGCTTTCTGGTTCTTGGTCAACAATATTCTCAAGCGACCATATGTTGTTACAATAACTCACTCCAACATTTCAGATGTTCGTCGAACCTACCTTTATTGCTAAAGAAAACACTAATTCTGGGCCGCACAGAAGTTTTTGTATGTGTGAATACAATAACTTTTATTTTGAGTACACTAATGTAGGCATAATCTCACATCGAAGAATAAAAATTAATATTTCACAAACTTTATATTGGAAGGATATAATCATGATTAACAACCAATTTTGGCACCGTAAACTGAGAAAAGCCTATTATTTGAATCTGCCTCAGAAACAATGTGTTCAAATGAAAAAACTCCAATCTGAGCTCCAATTCAACTCCTTCCATCCCTGTGGGAATATGAGCCCGAAATCTGAACATTGAGTGGAACTGGTTCGTGAAATTGTTACTTTGTTAGCACAGGAATTTCCGATTCACGTTTAATCATTTGTACTTTTTAATTCCAGCTATTTAAGAAAAAAACGTTGTTATTTTTTTTTCTGATGTTAAAAGATTTTTGCATTTTTAATTAATTGCATAGTTTGAATTAAAAAATAGGTTAGCACCGCAATCAAACAATCTAATCACAATATTTTACGAACGTACTAGCCTTAGTAGCACACAAAATGGGGTCGGGCTTAATCTATTTAAAGAAACAAAAAATATGATGTTTCTTTTTTTGCTCTAGGTGTACTTTCTAGATAAATATGAATGATAAATGTTTAAGTCGATGATTGATAGAACTTTAGAATATAATAAAACTAATAATATGTATATAACTAAATATGTAAAAATATAATAGACTTAATAACCACAAAGTTAAAAAAAATATATATATATTACGTTTTATTAGTACTTCCAAAAGTACTATTGATCATTTAACTCACGTACTACGCGACTTGCGGTCTTACTGCATCCCGAATTTGTAAAATATTGGAATGTGTTGATATTCATTTAGAAAGCACTATTTAGCTCAATTCGTGTTTTTATCGAAAGCAATCGTAATGAAATTAGAGTTATAAACTCGCCGGCGAGAACAGTCCGTCACGGCTGATCATCTTTCAAAGCGCTTGCCTTTTGTTCTCGAAGCTAGCGAAGTCTGTTGCAAATCACCCATTCTTATTCAGAACGAGTCCCTTCTCGGCTGTGCGTATGTCTCTTTGCTTTGTGTATTTTCACCCTGCACTGTTAAATATATATCATATTCGACATATTGTTTAAATCTCAATATTTTTTTTCAACTGCAAGTGTTAATATTAGGATATTACAGAGAATATTATAGACCGTTTACTGGATATCAGTTGTAGTGTTATTAGATTGGTATAATGTTATATGATAGAGAGGCAAAGTTAGTAATTTACAGACAGACTGAAAATCTGAAACAATACTTAAATAGAACGTTGTAGTATTTTGAAATTTCAATCTATAAAAAGGGATAAATTAGGAAATAAATATTCCGCGAAAGTTTTTTTATTTTTTCTGAATTAACAATTACAAAAATATATTATAGTTTTGAAGTATAAGCTTTGTCCAAGCGATAAAAGAAATTAAAACAAACAAAATCGATGTTTTGTTGGGCAAAACTGCCTTAGATTTGTATTTTCATGACGACTTAAAAGTTAGGACACGGATCAATTGATTTATACTGATAATCATAGGAATATTTAAAAACCAAGCAGGAAATGTTTTTTTTATCTAGCAATCAATGTATGAAATCAATGGAATTCATGCATTTTGTTAGAGTTAAGTGGAAATTCTAAACTAACCCAGAAACGTATGACTTAAATTGTGTCTATTAGATTTACTAAATATTTTGTACATTTCTACTATTTCACACATGTAAAAACTATTTTTGTAAAACATTCTCGAAGTTAAGTTAAACAGATATAAATACGTGATATTGTCAATGATGAGGGCCTTCCTAAAGCACTATCGACAGTGCTTGCAGTCGTACACTGCACTAAGCACGTGATTTATTTGTGAATCTATTTATTTGGTAACGTAATTTCTCAATCATATATTTAACTGAAATTGAGACTTATGAATACCATAATAACGCTCAAAAAGTGTATTAACTATCTTATGGAAAACGGTTCCAGTAGCCAGTGGACGCATGCAAAACAGTGTCTAAGAAACTGTAGAAAAGCTATATTGGTCAGAAGAAACAAGTTAATATATACACACGTCTGGGTCTTTATGAAAAGAACCAAAGGAAAAGATTTACGGTAGTAACGGTACTACGGTAATATTTGTTAACACGTTCCCAGCGGCACTGATTTATCTATACTTTCCAATACTGCGTTACGGGTCGTTTAAAACCTCGTACTAAACCAGACATTGTGGCGATACGAGGCATATTAAACCCCACCGCCCGCAGGAGACCAAAATCCTTTTTTTGGCGCCAAATAAGACAAAAGACACGATTTTTGTTGCAATTATGCAATGAGTTGTTTAACCCAAAACTGTCGCCGCCCGTGGTTAGATTAGTTAGTTTTTTTAGTTACATATTTTATTTGGTATCCGATACTTCTTAATCGATACCGAGTGTCGATTCTTAACGATCGATACTATATCGGGTAACGGTATCAATACCTCAACGGTATCGCTTCGTTCCTAGGTGCGGCCACACTGCCGGCCGTGTGCCAGCCGTAAGTTAAATCGATACTTATTATATTAGGTATCCGATACTTCTTAATCGATACCGAGCATTTTCGATGTTTGACGAGCGATACTGTATCGGGTAACGGTATCGATGCCTCCACGGTATCGCTTCGTCCCTAGGTGCGGCCACACTGCCGGCCGTGTGCCAGCCGTAAGTTAATAATAGTAGATAATTTAACACTCACTTTAGTTAGAAGAATCTCGCGACCACAAAGGATGAAGCAGTTTGATCATTCATTACGAGAAGTGCTGAAATTATGTGTGTAATATTATTGTTCTGCCATCAGCGAATACAAGAGCTATTTATCGTGGTACTATAATTACAATAATAGAATTGCATTGAGTTTTTTACCACTTTATATATTCTTAATATGATAAGGCAGGATCAGAGACTTGTTCAACATTCTTAATATGATAAGGCAGGATCAGAGACTTGTTCAACATTCTTAATATGATAAGGCAGGATCAGAGACTTGTTCAACTCAATAGAAAAAATTGTTTTAGTACTTTTTTATAATTTTACTAATATATTTTACATAGCAAATTGTATATTCATGCAATATTTAGTATTCTTATTTTCTTGCAGGTTAATTAACAGATCTTGGCACGGAACTGCTAACAATACTTGAGTACAGGCGAATCGAATACATAAACAATTTGGCAAATGACATCGAAGTTCCGTTACTATACTCAAGTTGCAAAACTAATAGGGGATATTGACCTAACAAAAGAAAAATAAAACTAATATTATTGGAACAACAATAAGAAAACTCCATACCGGATCCGTACTTTCTTTCTGTTTGTGATTCTGAGAAAAGTACAATAACACTAAACTCGGATATAGCGATTAGAGGAATTAAGAAAAAAGTTTCGAAATAATGGGTCTTTCGGGAGAACGGTGCCATTTTGATTTTTAAATTGTGAGTGGAGTTCTTTTAGTTTGCCCTAGTTATACTTTTAAACAGGGCTTATTTGTTACAATATGAAAAAATCTGAACAGATCGATCTAGAGAGACTGTTAATTCGTAATGACATAGATAATTTATAAATCCATTTTTATGTAATTATAAGAAGTTGCAATGCAACATCGAAGTTTTGGTATTGGTTAAGTGGTTCAAGTTATATTGTATCTTTTTTTCTCGAAAGATAAGAAACCAACTACATAAGAGACGCTACACTAGCTTTGATGAGTCAACACAAGTCTTAGCTGTTTTAAACAGACATCATATCAACATTTTGAAACCAGAGGGAGACTATAATCGTACCCCTAAAAAGCGCCACAGAGCAAAGCCCTGCGTGTGGTAAATAAAATATCAAACATTAATGTTTTCTGCTGTTCACTGGATGAACTTATCAAGAGAACTATGTTTTTATTATGCTATAATATAATAGTAAGATAAGATCAAAATTATTTAATAATTATGTCACCTGTTAGGTCTTAGCTTGTAAGAATACTTTAAGGACATAAATAAATAATAATATCCTAATAAAACTTTCGCAGTGTTTCGCACTGTCGCAGTGTTCGCATTGCTATGTCCCAGTGTAAAGATAGACAGTAGAATCGTGAGGTACCGTGTCTTTACATCTTATTATTATGACATAAAAAATGTTATATTATATATTACATATGACAAAAAAAAATTGCCTTTTATTCGTCCTAGCATAACAGCCTTCTTAAGTGTCGATACGAAACAACAGATGCCCAAAACCACCCACACATATTCATAGCTTACAATTGGGTTAGTATCTTACGACCCTCGTCATATAACCCCTCGCTGCGCCAAATTCACAAATATGGAGATTAGGCAAAACAATGTCGTGCAGCTGTCAATATTAAGTTGAGACCCTATTTGGGAGTTCTAGAATGTTATTGATATCCTCGGGTGTAATACAGCTAACATCGTATGCATGTATTATTCTACTTTTTGTAGAAAAGTTAGTTAAAGATGTGAAATTGAAAAACCATCCAAGATTATGAAAAATCACCTGAAATAATATCTCTTAATTTTTCTTATAATTGTGGTGGACGCCGCCCGACCGCCATTACTGTATAATATCGATTGTCTGTAATCTGGTTTGAGATTAGCAGTATATCCGCTTTAGATGAACAATAAAAATTATTAATTAGCAAATAATTTCCTCCCGCGTACACTTCGTTTGTGGAATGAGCTCCCTGCCGAGGTTTTCCCGGAGGGCTACAATATGCGGTTCTTTAAAAGGGGAGTAAATAGGTTTTTGAAGGATCGGCAACGCGCGAGTGACACCCCTGGTGTTGCAAGTGTCCATAGGCTACGGTAACCGCTTACCATCAGGCGGGCCGTAGGCCTGTTTGCCACCATCGTGGTATAAAAAAAATAGAAGGTAACGATTTTGCCATCTTATTATTAGCTATTTATTAATTTGATATACTTAAGTTTTGTTACTTTCGTCTAAATAATTATACTCATATTCCGGAATGAAAAAATGTAAATAAGATCTTTACTGTATTTAAAAAACAAGTAGTACCGGATATGAAAATTTACTGTGCAAGATATTGAAACGATGAATTCCGCAATAGAACTAGAGTCACATATTTATCAAGTCACCAAATAATATACTGTGGGAGAGCCATGCTTCGGCACGAATTGGGCCGGCTCGACCGGAGTGATACCACGGTCTCACAGAAAACCGGCGTAAAATAGCGCTTGCGCTGTATTTCGCCGAGTGAGTGAGGGTACCGGAGGCTCAACCCCCCCTTCCCCCTTATTCCCATTTAAAAGGCCGGCAACGCATCTGTGACTCCTCTGGTGTTGCGGATGTCCATGGGCAACGGTTATCACTTACCATCAGGTGATCCGTTTGCTCGTTTGCTACCCTATCCTATAAAAAGAAAAATACCTTCAATAGCCAGGGCATATTCCTTGTAGGACTGACGGCTATTGATGGGATTACCCCTCTACTTACTCAAGATTATTAATCCTTGAGTAGTAAGTAGGAAACGTAGCGTTGGTAGATAACCTAGAAGGTGCACTAACGGTTGGTGAAGATCGGGGGAAGGGTCTCTTAACAGCGCAAGGTTAATAGCTGTGGAGATCCTTGAGGAAGCCCTTTATCCAACAGAGGTCGTCACTCAGCTAAATGATTAATATTGTCATGGATTTTAGTTTATATAAATGTTAAATATTTCGTGATAATTTACCATTTATATAACTATTGCAATTGTCTTCTACGCTATTTCAAATATTTAATATTAATTATAAAAGTGTAATTGAAGTAGAAATATTACGCTTAATGATGCTGAGAAAATCAAACGTTATAAATTTTATGGTTTTTACTAAACTCAATCATAACATGGATGGAATGCGTGGGCACGTACGCAGCATAAAAGCCCTTTAGCTCAGAACACATTTAACCGGAGAGTGCTCGAGATCAAAACGTACAACTTGTAAAATTTTACAACCGATCTCGATAACACTAACTAGAATAGTCTGTAATAATCTGTATACAAATGTTGAGTACCGAATCCAGAGAGCAGTATAAAAAAATTACATCTCTTTTTCGATCGTCATTTCTCTTGATCGCCTATCTAGAAGATGATGAGCTAAATTGTCTCGTATGTCGTGTGTATCCCGCACATTAGAGAATGAACTCTACACACGATTGTCAATATGCTTTTAAGGGTGCGTAAGAGCAATACACCTCGTAAAAAAACATTATGCGGGTATACGTTTACTTTATTATCATCATATATACGAGTACGTCCCCACCGAGGGTTTAGGGCCCTTAACCACGCTGTCCCAGTGCAAATGTCTTCGCAGGTTTATGCAGGTACCTCACGACGTTTTCTTTCACCGTAGAAACATCAGATAAATGTAATTATGAAAAACGAAAAATATTTAGTACATATAAACCTATTATGGGAATTAGCACGATATTGTTACGTACCGAATTTTATTGCCTGACGTTTCGACCAGGTTGCACCGGCCGTGGTCGCAGACGGACTGGAGCTCCAGAAGAATCCAGTGGTGACAAAAACACTATCTCGATTTGCTCAGTCGGTGACATTGGGCTCGTCAGTCGGTTTGCGTAATACGGACACAGTGAGTGTGGTGTGTGACGGTGCGTGGATATCGAAAAATATGTCGGTGGTTCGAGAAAACTGCCGCATCACAGAGGCTTGACACCAGCGCAGCTCCAGTCCGCCTGCGACCACGGCCGATGCAACCTGGTCGAAACGTCAGGCAATAAAATTCGGTACGTGACATTATCGTATTAATTCCCGTAATAGATTCATATGTACCAAATATTTTTCGTTTTTATAAGTGCAGTTATCTGATGTTTCTATTATGCAACACGAAAGTTTGAAAGTTAGTATTTGGTACATGACAGAATGGACCCTGGGCCTCTCGCTACTAACACTCCTTACCAAAATATTTTATTGAATAATTGTGTAAGAAAAATAATAGCTTTCCTGTTGTAGAGCCTCATAAGTCTTTAATGTGGCGCTGTCACATTAATTTCCCCTTTAGCCCATAATGCATGCAGGTAACCGGATTAAATAATTTCCGGTTGGAACGCGTACTAAGTACTTTCAAAGGTATAATCCTCTTAGCTAGGTTAAATTAAATAGCATATGGGTCGGGTTTTAAATACGCAACGGTTTTTGGTACCTCTATAAATACTGGTAAAACTTGATCTGTTAATTTATAGATAGAACCTTTAAGTTTTCAAACTCAACTACGAATATTTGTAGGTTGAACAGCATAACATCGATGAGAGATGGTATGAGAAATTGCTGGATGATGAAATTATTAATTTACCTGTTAACTCCTCAATTATTTCCTAGACTAGGTCAAGAGGTTTTGCTGCATAAAAGTCGAGTTCACATATCAATAACGACAGAGTACCAGTATAGTACTTCTAATGTCAATGTTATTTTCTATGAATATTACTGAAAGCTCTGTATCGTTCGTCACGGACTATCAAGTAAACATCAGTTCGTAAGGAATATATGAAAGAACATGTATAATGATAATGATATTTTGTCGGAGTTGTTGTGTTTTTAGGGTTCCGTACCTCAAAAGGAATATAAACCTACCCCTTAGGATCCCTTATAGGATCACTTTGTTGTCCGTCTGTCCGTCCGTCTGTCAAGACCCTTTTTCTCAGGAACGCGTGGAGGTATGAAGCTGAAATTTATATCAATTACTCAGGTCTACTGTCCCTTGAAGCTGTGAAAAAATAAAACTTCTAAGCCAACGCAATCAAAAGATACAGCCGTTTATGCCGCAAATTTTCGACACTTGCAAGGGAATTTAAACCTACAGGATGCTTCCCGTGCACTCAGAATCTTGAAATTTGGTACAAAGCAACGTCTTATAGCATAGATAAAGGAAAAATTACGAAAACCATACATTTTTAGTTACATTACAAAATATATATTTTTTAATAAATATAAACTTATTACTTTTTTCTTCATGAACGCGTAGAGCTATCAAGTTGTAATGTTATGAATTTCATTTTGCAATAAAAAATACCATAGTTATGACTCGATTGTCGTAATGAACGAACTTTGTAAACCTTGCAGGTTTGTACGGAACCCTCGGTGCGCGAGTCCGACTCGCACTTGGCCGGTTTTTTTATACTATAATAATAGGTTGCATCAACTGATTAAAAAGGTTTTTCTTCTGTCGTTTGACATAACACTGGTACCGTATAGTTCTTATTGTGTTCTTATTGTGCCAAGTCTGAAGACGAAAAGTTGATGAGTAATCAACAATACTATCCAACCAGATGAAACAATAAGCCGACTATCCACTTACTCCCTTTTGAAGCCAGCAAAAATCACGGAACGATTTAGATTCCTAGAACTTGGGGAATCTACTAGTTATTGGCAACCGGTATTTTAATGTCACGTTATACGAAATGGTCCTTGATACTTCTACTTTATTAAACTCGACTGATAAGCAAACTCCAAATCCTGAGCCAAACCTGAAAACGAGAGAGAAACAAACAATTCTATAAGGATACCGGCTATATTACACAATTTCGATCATTTTAATTATGACACAACTAGCTGACCCGACAGACGTTGTCCTGTCAAATGTCTCAAATGTCATGTTGTATCGCTGTATGTAAAAAAAGATTTTTCCGCTTTTCTGTTGAAAACGGCTTTGTCGGGAAATATTCGATCGTCTTGGTCGCGGCATTATTAATTAAACTTCACTTCACTTCAATCCACTTGTTAATTATTTATTTAATAGAAATAGTTTTAATATTGATTTCTTACAAATATCAAATTGTCATCCATACGTCATTACATAGCTGTCGTTTTACGTCAATTACATAGCTGTCATTTGCGTTTTGTTATTCCAAGTCTGATTCTTTTTTGTTATACCACGTTTTATAGTGACTGACGTTTCATGTCAAGTCACACAGGAACGCTGTCGAACGGGATAAAAAGTATCCTATGTCCGTCTCCTGGCTCTAAGCTACCTCCCTACCAATTTTCAGCCAAATCTGTTCTGCCGTTCTTGAGTTATAAGTGGTGTAACTAACACGACTTTCTTTTATATATATAAGATTAGAATCTGTCACCGAAGCATCAATTAAATCAATATTGCTTTTACAATTGAATCGTTCAGAAAATGATATTTTGATTTTACTTTTTATGTGCACTGTTGCAAGGAAAACTAGGCCTTCTCAGGAATAACATTAATTTGTTATTATCATTCATCATGTATTAGCCGTTTTGAAGATACCTGAAGTTTTTTTCATAATAATATAGTGTAGGTACTTTATCGAACACATGAACTTCTACAGCTAACGATTAATTTAAGATTTTAACAATATTTCTTCCCAAATACCATTACCATACGAGTACATATTGTGTAGGATATCGTATCATAAATTAATATTCGAAACTGAATTCGTTCAAGCAAAAAATCAAGCTGTAAAAGCTTTACAGACCCCTACAATCAGTTTTATATTCTAAGGAAAATGGATTGTTATGCTACTTTTCCCACAAGGCAACGCTCTAGAGCTAATGTCAGCGCTCGCGCTCGAGCGGTTATTCTTCTATTAACCCAAGCCGTTTTTGCTAAAGTTTAATTGAAAAAGGCCATTAGAGAAATGAACGAAAAATTTCAATAGACCGCTAACTATTTTTACAAAACATAAGCGATAGCGATAGAATCTATGTGGAATCGTGGTTATATCACTAATAAAATGTGAGATTAATTGTGGACGGTGTACGATTTCAGTAAAATAAATAAATGATCTATTTATCTGCTTTGATGAAAGAGCTACAAAAGTGACAATCAATTTTACTAATATCATCTTAGCTTAGGATAAAAAAATACTATTATTGTATAAAATATGCAAATTGAGAAATTATTCAACCTTACATAGTAAACGCGATTATCATCATTACTTTCATGTTTACTATAAATGAAAATTTTTTTTCTTCGGACTTTTGACTTTGCTCACAATAACTTTACAAATTAAATAAATGTAATGCCATATCGTCATCGAGCCAAAGTTGAATATTTCACAGCGAAAAAAATCCAATTTCTTTGAATTTTTGTCATCCCTGAATAATGCAAGATGTTGTGCTTGAGATATTGGATATTCAAAATATGTATGTCCTTTAAAAATCTAATAACAAAATGCGTTATTACATGCAAAATAAATACATATCATACGATGATGAATTACAAAGAGTAAGTCAATCTTTAAAATAGAATTTAAATGTTTTAGTTTTATTTTGTAGTGCTCTAATAAATATAAACTTTACAATTAACCATAAACCCACAGACTAGAAAACACTAGATATGTATATTTAATGAAATATATTATTAAATATTAATTTGTGTTTGTGATAATTAATAAATAAGATATTATATTAGATTAGCAAATATTTTGTTCCTGTTATTTTTTCTTATATATGTATTTTCCAGTTCCTTATACCAATTCAACAAATCACAAACCCACGCTGTTGTCATGTCCGTCTGTACCTTCTGCCCGCACGATTTTTTATTTGTAAAAATAATGCATACATTAGCATCATTGCCGATACACGAGTATTAAAAAAAATACGTATCTATCTTTTAGCTTAGTCTTTTGGTTTAATCTTCGGAGATACCATGTTCGAATTTCAAGAACTCCTTTATATAGTGTTGGATGGGAGTTATTGATGAAACTTATCTACTCAGTCGTATGTGGGTTATTCTGTTAATATAGTATATACTTAAAAATGCTGGGATTTTTTTCTTATTAATCTGACGTGCGTATCTCAGCTTTGGTTCTTATCTTTGGCTTTTGAGAAACTGTTTCACTTTTAAATTCAACATTAACCGGCGCAACATTCTTCCAGCTCCAATACACTATAGCGAGACAGCTAAAGAAAAGCATTTTCCTATCGGTAAAATGTATACAAGTACAATACAGACGGTACACGATTGCAACCTTCAGATAGCCTCTATTCCGAACGTAATAAAAACTGTTTACCTTAATGTGTTGTTGGCTATACATGTTCTCAAGACTGAAGCATGAACAGATACATTTTGAATCGTTTCCACGGATGAATTTTTAAACCACCCATGTATTGTTCTTAAAGCAGAGAGAGATATAGGCCACGTTCCAACATTAAATATAATTACAGCATGCTTCAGCCTACAATATTATTCTGCTGAGATTTTAAACTTGTAATGACATGGTTTTATTACGAAATGGCTTGCGGAATATTTTAACGCATATTTTGAGGATAATCAAGATGGAGCTGGGTCCTTATAATCTTTAACTTTAAATAAACTTTAACTCTTTTTATTTAATGTAAACTGGGATATAGACTGCAAATATTAGACTAAGTGACGCCATCACCGTTGCCGAAAAATCTTGACAGACTTTTTGGTCGATATTTTATTGACAATAATATAATCGGTTATTGCGAGAGTTTCAGTGTAGCCCAACGCAAAGCCAAGAGATTCGCGCACATGATGTTCAGAACTTTCTTCGAACATGTTTCATTATTTTTAACTATGCATGACAACACAAATTACTGTATACTTATTCTACGTGTTTGGGCATACCCTACAAGCGGAAATATAATTATGTTAACAAGTATAAATATTATTATGTCAGTAAAAATATTGAAATTGTTATTTTTTTTCTAAAATCCCCTATTATTAGATCTCTGAGAAAAAGCCATTAGAATTAAATAATTTATTTTATAATTACAATTATTATATAAAACAGTATATTTTATGTGAGTATTTCAACAAGAGCCTTCAGGTTGAAAGGGTATTGACTGAAACACATGATATAAGTAGAAAATTATGAACGTTAAATCTAAACATATTTTTATTTAATAATCTATAACAAATACTCCTGTTCAAACTACTCATAGATGTCATTACACCGAGATAAGCTGGCTCTTAATATAGAAAACCTTCAGTTAGAGATTCTATTAGACCTGAAAATGTGTAATAATAAAGATATTTGCTTAACGTAACCGTCAAATACTTACAAATTTCGGGTAGCTTCGTAGCAAATTATTTCGTAGACTATGTATTTCAATTGCTGAGTAATTAATCTTCTTTGTGTCTGGTATGTACTCTCTTTTCATTTAAACATATATGAACTCCTTTATTATTGGTTTTAATAACTTTTCATCTATAATCCTTTGCTCTTCGTGTATTATAGCTAAGACGTATTTAAGGAAAAAATACGATATGAGGATAAAGGTAATGCGAAGTTCAAAGTACAGAAAATCCTATTACAAAACATGAAAATATTGTATCAAAATAAATACTAATAGGAATAAAAGAAATGTTTTGCTGATAGAACTAAAATAATGCTTATTTATCTATGGGACAAATGTTCTATATTTTTATGTGGTATTTTTTCACATAACCGAGTAGAAGAATAAAAACATATTCAAAATATATTCTAAGGTTAAGTTATTTATGAAAAGATTCGGTCCAAAGTTCTTAAAGAAACAACAAACCTTATACATTTCATCTGAATAACTATCACTAATCCTATAGGGTGCTTTTGCTTCGGGCGTTCTTAAAAAAACAGCACTCGCAGACAGAGAACACAGGACATGTTAAATAAAAATTGTATACTGCCTGCCTGTTCTAGAGATGCATTAGCAAATTTGGGATATTAATTAGTTATTCTTGCACATTTTGTAGTACATATATTTAAAATGGAAAATGTCAAACACAACTTTTTAAAGATATCACTTTTAAAATCTACTCTATTTTATTAATATAGAAATGAGTATCTCATAAATTTCAGAAACAAATAGGAATCTTATAAAAGTACCCCTTGGTTCCATTAAAAAACATTTAACTTATTTGACAAACAAGCGGATTGCCCTGCTAACAGTAACTGATTGCAGTAATTTATAGTAGATATATATATAGTTCCATATACATATATTTGGAAGATTTGGAATTATATATATATATATAGTTCCAAATCTGCAAACCATATAAGAGCCACAGTGTCTAAGTCAACTTGTGACATAAAATGGTGACATTTATATGTCACCATTTTATGTCACAAGTTGATTATCGGTGCCTACCGGTTGATACAAGTTGATTATCGGTACCGTTATCGGAAACTAGAAATTTCATTGCCTTATTTTATCAGTCAAACTGAGACGTAGTTATACGAGCACTGCCGTTTTGTGCAAGAAATAAGAAAGGCAGAGTTACCTCAGTAGATAGCCCTGGTATAGAATCTTCATCGGTGGCTAGTGATGAATACACTAAAAGCAAATAGATACGTTCCAACACTAAGTATTATTTGTTTTAATTTGTTATAAATTATTCTTTATATAATAGCTTATGGATCGTTTCATTTGTCACAAAGATATCATTTATATTACGAAAATATCACACAACATCACATCAATTAGTTTAGCTTAAAGTAAGGCTTGTATCATGGCATATTGTTATGAGCCAATTTGCTAATTGTAGTAATTAGCATTGTAACTAATTGTTCTTTTGATCCTGTAAAAATGACAAGTATCTAGTATTTTCGCTTGCATCGCATTTATAAGAACTCTGTGCAACAAAAACAATAACTAATTGCATGTAAATGTTTCTTAACTTAAGCCTACAAATCTAAATAAAAAATCAATGATCACCAAATATAATTTCGTGTGATATTATTTAGGCTTGAATTAGTTCACTGTCCTTTAATGTATACATTAATCTTTCTAAAGACAGTGTTTGTTTGAAAGCGAGGATAATTAAAAAAATTACAACTTGTTAAAGTCTTTTGTAATTTACACGACAAAAGAGAGACCGAAATAAAAACTAAAATCAAAGAGGGCTGAAATATTTCCGACAAAAATGGTCGAACGGCTGAAAAACGAATAGCGATTTCTTTTGCTTGAATAAACGAATGGCTGTATAATTAAATGATTGTTCGAATTGAAAACGAATGCCGAAAAACTAAAACACCTAGTCTATTATAATTAAGAAATATATATTTTTTATAAATATAATATTAGAATATTCAGTAATCCTGGAGATTTTACTTTCTTACTTTCTCATTACTTCGTCCAAACACCAAAAACAAAAGCTAAACAAAAGTTGACGTCAGGCAGAATCTATGTCGCCGATGCGCGGCTAACACATCTGGTGAACAGAAACAAGCAAAAACAAGTCACGAAGAAATAGATCCAAAATGGCTTCTCCCACACAAAAACGCACATGACCGTAATCACTTGATGAACTTAGTTTGATATCAAATTATGTTTTCTCTAGCAACAGATTACTTTCGTTTTCTTGTGTACGAAATTAGGTATTGCGAGTTAAACTTTCGTGTATATTATTTCTAAAGTAACATTTCCATAACTACGAAATCGCTGATGTAAGACGAAAAGAAATTACACGTTTTATATCTTGTACGATTATTTTATTTTATTTGAAATAAAAGATTATCCTCTGATACCGCTTTGGTCGCTCTTCCTTGAATCGCGTCATTTAACATCAAATGTAATTGCCGCAGCGTTATGTTCCGGGATCTTTTGTCTTGTATTTAAAGACCCATGTTCCGCTTCGTGAAAAAATGACCCAACCAAATGATGACGAAAAATTATTGAACATTTCGATCTCTTTTTGTAACAATAAGCTTTTAAACTTGATTTTATTAATTTTTTTACTTCTTTTATATGAATACATCAAGTTACTTTACTTGCATACTATAATAAGTTTTAGAAAGTAAACGAAATTACCTCTACGTACTTATATAAATTATTCTCTGGTTTTTTAAAAGCTCTTTGCTAGCTTAGCTTGCTTGCTATCTCAACCGCCATTAATTGCACAGCTTTCATTCCAAGAAATATCTCGTGAAATTAGACTTGGCTATAGAAAGTCGGTTTAGCTGTTAATTCATAATTGTCCTCTCGGATTTGCCAGACTAAAGTGAATAAAATTGTGAGTGTTTCAGCGTTTCAGAGTTGCTTTCGCGACAGCTCCGCATTTATTGAAGTACTGCTAATGGCGTGTCTAGAGGCGTAATAGATTTCTTTCGATATTAATACATAAATGAAAATACGTATGTTGAGTAAAGATTATTTCGATTTGATTCGATATCATCATCAGGTCATATATTTCGCAGGACCATAATATGACCAGAACAATCGACTCAAATATTCCTTTGTGTTTCGTCGCAAGTCTGTTAAGGTTGTCTTACGATAATTTCACAATATTGGATATTCCAATATGATATGACAGTTACTATATATATACTAGTATGATAAAACAACAATGTGATATAACGGATATATGATAATTACATTCCTTTGTAATTATTACATACTAGCTGTGCCAGCGACTTCGTCCGCGTGGAATAGTTATTTTGAGCATCATATTTATTTTTGCAAACAACCACCTCAGCTGTTACCCGATCTTGACAACGCGACATATCCAAATTTGATTACCATAAAAACGATTCTAGTGAGTTAACATTAAAAGATAGACATATACTGTCGCGGACATTTTTTTAAATCATTTTAAGAGGAATAATTCTTTCATACATATTTTTTTGGTATCTAGAACCGTTTTCGCAGCGCACGCAACGGGCGCCCTCAAAGATGAATAAATCAACCTTCAACCTGTGTCAAAAGAGCCACATATTAACACATGAATCAATTAACACTTAATAATAAATTAATGAGTTATTATAACAAAATAATAATATTTCTTAATTTCAGAAATGATAAACCCAACTCATTGACAGCCTTTGTTAATTATTGAGACTCTCAAACAATACACTATGTAATGTCCATGGGTGATGAGGTCGACGGTCGATCAAGAATAAAATATCAATTCTTCCTTTTTTCATCAAGTCGCACACCTTTGTTTTGTTCTATCGCTCTTCAAACATTTAACGTTGCAAAGTAGCTACTTGCGTGCTATTTTTATGTCCCCATTGGTATCGAGATGTTATGGGTGGCGGAAGTGTCGTAGTGCGACATTTATGACTTAGCGTTATTATTCTAAACTTCCCTTTTGCGTTACCACGGGGAAATATTATATCCACCTTGGCAGAGCCTTGTGTATATAGTACTTATTTTGGTCACTCAGTTCCAGATTTGAAAATAGATATATTCAATGCTTCATGGACTAGAAAAATGATACTGCAAAAAGTTCACGTTCGTGTAAAATTCAGTGATAAAAAGGTACAAATTGATAGCACCAAGGTTTCCGACGCCGGGTGCTTGCAGAAGAAAAATGACGTTGATTCATTCTCCAATTTTTATTGATTGAATTACTTCTATCAATTTTCGTAGGGTGATGATTTTCTAGTTACATGAGTACTTATATTAGACTGATATAAATGGAGGATCTTCAATAAAATGATGCGAGCGACTATAAGACTGATAAATGATAAAGTTCTGACGAAGACTTACAAAAAATTGTTAGAAAAGAGATAGCGCTTTTGCCCTAAGATGAGTTAATATCGTGGTTATTTGTCATGAAACATTATTTGCTATCATATTTAAGGTTTTAAATTAAAGCATGCATTTTATTTTATCGTTCGTTTTATCAAAATAATGACAGAAAAATATTACAACTTATAAATTGATTTTATCAATGAACATTTCAGTCAACTGAACATCAAAACCATACAACATAAGACCACTATTACTTATATGCTTATCATGGTTTTTTCATCCATTCCCGGAGCAGAAATTACAAGGCGTAAATGGGATTTGGCATATTTCCAGTTTATGGAATTATCATTTTTATCTATTTCCCGAAGACAGAAAACTATTTATAGACGTTTGACCTTGAAAAAAATTACATAATATGATGGTGGTACTTAACCATCATTTATTTCCTTAGCCAGATTTATAAAAACTAAACTTATATTTAGAGGGGCTAAAATATAAATGACATTAGTGATTGTTATGACTTAATTTAATTTCACCTTGAAATTAAGTGAGCTTTCTGATTCCACTCCATATGTAAACTGATAAAAATAAATTATTTTGTGAATCAGTGGGTGAGAAAATTTTTATTTCCATAAAATAGGTCTTATAGTAATAATAATAAAAATCGGCGGTGGTGATCGATCTATTTCAACGTTGTGCAATGCTCGTCGATATGACTATCTCTCATGACGAGAACTTTGTGAAAGCGAAAAGGACAAAGCCAGCAAGTATCTTGACTTCGCACGTCAGGTAACTGCCATCTGGAATGTTGATTCGACGATCATTGTTCTGATAGTTAGGTGAATAGCTTAATGGCGAAGAGTCTCGACCAATGTCTTAAGATGCTCTCCTTTGATATATGGATCAAGGACCTTATATAGAAAGCGGTGATTCTCTTTACGGAACGTATTGTCTGGAGATTCTTTTCTATGCAGCCCTAACTATTGATAGTTTGGGTACAGGAGGCATACTATTGTTGGAGATATTTATGTAGGAATGGAAATTAGAATCACCAGTTGGACGAAACATTATATATTAAAACCACATTAAAATAAAAAATATAAAAACAACTCAAATCGCTTGACATCACCTCATTACTATATTTTTCTGTCTCCCCCCTCCGTTCTCTCACACTCCCTTGTTCTTTTGTGCTGTCATTCCATATTTAAAAAAAAAATAGTTACAGAAATATAACTAAATCCTACATTTATAAGATATTTTTAAATAAAAACTATAATTTAAGAAATATAATTTAATAAATGACATAACAAGGGTAGAAATAAAATTAATTGTGACACTGTCAACAACAATTTTATATCAAAGTTTATATATAGAAATACTAAAAGAATCTTAAGGTTTTGTAGCGTCAATATGACGCGAACAAGAGCTACTTCTAGTACCTTAAGGATATAGAAATATTGTTAACACAACGTTATTGACGTAGATATTTACTATATAGATTTATGGGTAAGTTTTTTTGATACGGCATACCCCATTAAATTAGAAAGCAGGAAGGACGATGTTCTGTTAATTTTTAAATCCAATATGGTTGTGAGGAGCCCCAAAAGCACAAGGCCGTAAATTGAATTGTTAATTTAACAAACGATCGATCTTGGTAAGGTCCTTTTTTTTTTGTTCCCCTGAGGAAAATGCATTAAATTGCATACCCCGGCTGTGGCGAGCCGGGGTTATGTGGGGCTCTCCTCCCCAGAAGGGGGAGGCCTACCCACTAAAAACCTCAGGGATGGCCTTCCTCAGGCATGTAGGGAGCCCCCGGGAACACAAAGGCCACTTCCGGGAACCCCCAGCCTCCGCTCCCCTCTCTAGAGGGGAGCCCTCCTCGGGGGAAGCTACCACCTCCCCCGGTCCCCTCCACCGACGACGCCCCCGGCCACGGGAGGGGCGTGGACCATCCCGGGTCGCCGTATCCGCGGTCGCGACTTCCTCGCGCCCGCCGGCGACCCGCGGCGGCGCCGCAGCTGTGCTACCGAGCCCGGCGCCGCCTCCTTCGAGCGGGATCGGCCATCTCCCGACCCCGCTCGGCGGCCTCCTTCTGGAGCATTACTGCTTCACAGAAGGAGGCCACAGCCCTCCAACCTCCCTCGTCCGCCAGCATTGCCGCAATCAATGCCGGCGGAGACAGATCTCGCCCGATCTCTGCGACCAAGACTCGGCGCTCGGAGGCCCACGCGGGGCACTCCGCCAGCGTGTGCTGGGCCGAGTCGACTTGGTAAGGTCCTATAGACAATGTGCTTGTAGATAGAATCCAATACGAATTAAGTATGTCTGGATAATTAATCTGTGAAAATCAAATGCACAATAAGGATTTTAATATTAATCTAAATATGAATAATATTTCAATTCCTTGGTTAATGTAGTATTGATTTCAATTCACGCTTAAATATAATTCACTATATTTACTTTACTTACTTATTCTCCTCTTTTTTACCTTACATTGATATTTCAGTAATTCTTTACAAAGGTATATCTACCACTTATAATAATATTGATATTATAAGAACCAACCTGGTTCTTTGAATATGTTTTTTCTTCAACGTCGAATAAACAGTTTTACATTGAGATTTTATTTCAAAAACACAATAACTTTATTAAAATTGTATTTTATCAAGATATTTATATATACATTTTTATTGTTATACGAAAGGGTAATACTTAATAAATGTCTATTAAAACTAATGGCATAACGTATTAACGCCAGATTCCACATCCACCATATACTCTACGGAGGCAAAAGCGAGTTGAGAAGCACTCGTTTGCCGCACAGCCTTAAAATTATCGGAATTGTGGCCGAAATTAAACATTCAGGATAAATGGAAAGCAATTTCGTGAATGCTGCAATGGATAATGAGTTGTCGATTAGGTGGCGGTTCCGATGACAAGTGAAATGCAATTTGATATTGTTTCTGCCACGAAGATCAGTAGTAAATTTGTAATACTTTAAACATTCTAGAAGACTTACTCGGAATATACTCACTTTGTAACACTTCAGTCTTTTATAATGTATAAGCATTCTAGAAGACTTACTCAGAATAGAGTCACTTACGGTATATTTCTATTAAATAACTGGTGTTTATAAATATTAGGCATGACACAAAAAAAAATTACCAAGCAAATTTTTCAATCTTCTGGTGTGTCTAAAATGACGTAAATAGGTTCCTAAATTTACATGCACATACGTTTTGTTGAATTACTTTCTATTTTCTACACGAGAATCTTTTATTATTATCTTTACTGTTACTTTTTTTTATCATACAACAAGAAAATATAAATCTATAACTTCAAGTAAAATATTTTTATAAGATTATAATGAAACTTAAGTGCTTTTTTGATGGACAGGAAGCGCCGTAGCTCTAATAGTAGTGACTAATAATCACCGATTTTCAATAATTCTTATTTTTGAATATCACTGATGTGACTGCCTTAGTCACAGGTGTGATTTCATTACGAGTGTCCTCACCCACTCGTAATCAAGTCATACTTGTGGAAATGTTATCTGTGTTTTGTTTGATTTTTCAGTCTATATATATATATATATGAATGTAGCATTATATATATATATTATATATATATATACATTTATATATATAACCTTTATATACCTATAATATATACATAGATTTATATGAATGTAGCATATATTATATATATGTGTATATAATAACCGCAATGGTTAAGCCGACAATAATCGGCAGCGGCTACATTCTGCGTGGAACCGAACTCTTATATTTATGTGTGTACTTTATCTATGTTGGCAGCTCTGCGATCGACTTTCAAAAATTGGATGTTTAGGAATCCGTGACCTCAAAGTCACCGCTGACTATTTAGTCAGCGGTGATTTCGAAATCGCATTCGTAATTCAAAAATAGGTCTCCTGAAATCACAATTCAAGTAATAGTCGTTTTGTTAAGAAAATTTTATGTCTAAGGGAGAGCAGCTGTGGCTCTAGATACACATTCCAGGAAGCGCGTACATTTATGTTTACGGGACCTCGATATTATCACGGAATAAAATACAATAAATGGTACTTTCTTTGTTGTGCTCTGTGAACATTTTTGTGGAAAGATACGCCTTTTTTGTTGTGTGAAATCAAACTATCTCTGTAAGTCAGATAAATAAACAGTTTATTGTTTTGTAGAAGCGCCGAATTCAATATTGTTGCGTAGATGAGAGATGGTGTAGACATATAACTGCTAATAATAATAATAATTGTACATAAGATTTTTTTAAATTAACATAGTTTTTAGATTAGGATCTTTAGATTATTAGTTTGTTAGTATTGTTTATTCACAATATGTAGTTGATATGCTTAGTATTCTGTAGTTTGTGCATGCTAATTTAACTGTAAGTGTTTGTTTACATTTTTTTTCTTCAATTGGCGTAGTTTAAATTTATACAATTAACAATGTGAACAAACGTTGGTGAATCTCTATAAATAAATAAATAAACATTGTTCTTTAATTCCATAATTTAGGACTAGAAGTCTTTACTTTCATCATTGGTCATATGAAAGATATTGTATATTATTGATTTTTATTTCAAAAGCAACATTTTTTATTCTTTTAACCTGTCCATTTACTTAATAAAATAAGCTCTACATTTTCCCCTCCTGTTCTCAATAAGCCTTTAACTAGTCATGCGAGCTGCATATTTTTGTTTTGACTTGCTCTACTGAAGCATGTGACTTGACAAGGCTTGTTTATAAAAACAAGCCTTGTCAAGTCACGATATTTGATTGTGGAAGATTTCAAGACAGTGGGTTAGTTGGCATAATTAATCCGATAAAATTCCTTTACACGAAAGGAATATACTATTACAAAATATATCGAATAAGGTACTAACATCATAATAATTCACTCGGGTAAGTCGTAAAATTTTGATATCTTACTTTTTATTAAGCTCGTGAAACCTGAATCAATCTCGTCCCCTTATCTAAGGTTTGGTATTATTACTTTATCGATTTCACATATCTGTCAAACGGTCGGTACTCATCTATCAAGATGATCAAATGTAACATACCATACGTCAATTTTCTCCCGCAGTCAATTTTCCAATCTCATAAAAAGAACAAAGGAGTGTCCATATAGTATAAAACTATCTGTTATTTCAGCCTGTACTAATTGAGTGCACCACTTACTGCAAATTAGTTCTAATTGATGAACATTTTCTAAAGCAATTTCAATTCTCTAAAGCAGTTAAGTTGTTTTACATTTTTGATCACTTATCATGGAAGTACAACAGGCATCGTTCTTTAAGTTTATACATAACTGGTTATGGCCATTCTTATACTATAATTATCTGATTTAAGCAATTTATATCTAATATATAAAAGTATGTCAAAATAGAAATTTTAGTTTAATTATTAATTTATATTGTTTTTAGATTTCTAAAAAATGAGCAATTATTATTTACGTAATTTTAATGAAACGAACATATTTCTAGCATTCTCACATTATATGTAACATTTTTTTATATAGAAAGTATACCTAAGTTATTTGTTTATATGCTCATACAAATTAGGCGAGTTTACATAGTTATGACGTCACAATTGCAGTGTTTATAGTATGGAGAGTTTTTGAGCGACCCGCGACAGCGCCGCAAACATGTCGATGTATCTTCAAAAGTAATAGGTGCAGGTGTACTGTTGGTTCTACAATATTTCTCACTTAAAAGAGTACTTTTATTACGAATAGAATTTAAAAAATTGTCGTCTACCCAATGGGAGCGCTGAATTTGCAGGAATAAGGTTCTACATGATAATTCCTCGAGAATTTTTTGGTCTTAGCTAAAATGACAAAGTAATTAAAATTAGTAACCAAATCTATCTGAATATTATGATTATATTGTTCAGCATAATATCATGCACCGCTACAATCGAGTTGCGAGTGTCTTCAATAATAAATGTTCATATTACTAACTTATTACAAAAAGGTTACCTTGACAGCGGCCACTGCACTAGACCTGTGCCATATATATATATATATATATATGGCATGGATATGTATCTCAATGGTACAATAGGTGTACCATGTTCTTTTCTTCCTTCTAGACCCTACATAGTTTAATTCTGGCCTAACCCATTCTGTGCAGAAATACAGAGCATATCAGGCCAAAGTAAAACTTCAAATCTTAGAACAAAGCTTCAAAGCCTTCACGAGAAGAATCAGATGTAAAACTCAGATCTTATATTTTTTCTCCTCTTTTACATTTTGCTTTACATACATGATTTAATAATAGTTCAAATGTGTTATAAGTCGAATCGAAAACAATCAATAGACAAATGGAAATGTTAAAATTAACGGTTTGTCGTCCCTGCTATCATAAACTGGAACTCAAATAAAACATAACTGTAAAAGCGTTCAAAGTTACCCGTACTGTATGGCAATACCGTCTGTTCTACTAAGCATTATTGGTCTATTTTTGTTTTCCAGCGATTCTCCTTGAAAATGGCGGTTAGCTCCCACTGAATGCAGGGTTTTGCTTTCAACTTATGGCCCGTTCACAAAGGACTATCATTGATTCTCCATTTTATTTATTTTGACGCCGTAATTTCGGACCGTTGTGGCTCCCGTTCCATTTATGGGCACAAAAGATTTTCACGGAACACCTCAATAGGAAAGGCTTTATATTGCAATCCTCAATACGAAATTCAACGCTTATGGACAGTTTTCTGGAAATTGCCCAAGAGAGTCTATTTTAGAAATATTTTATGATTTTTTAGTAGATAAAAATACTTTTGCATCAAATATTAGTAGTAATGAGAAAAACTATATCTCGTCTTTAATATATTTTTATTTTGTGGAGTCGCTGACTCTGTGTCTATAATATTTCTCAGAATTACTATCCTAAACGCTATATAGGGTCCAAAATATTGTAGTTGTTATAAAATTGATATAAATGTTCATAATTACTTCATTTTATACAAACAACGACCTGTTTGTGATAAAAACTTATGATGTTAAGTAATATAGTTAAGTATCATAGTATTCAGATATATTTATTGATATTGCTACTTTTGCTTATATTTTATCCTTCGTTTCTAAGTTTCTTTTGTCAGTTTTCTTTCGTTAATTTTTTCTCGATTTTTGTTACTATAACTTTTACACAACTTATCTCATGTTATAATACAATTATATATACGAAATATTACTTAGATATTATGCAAACAAATATATTTTTTTCTGATCTATTTCTGTTCTTTGTGCGTGACGGCTCGTATTGCAGAAGTATACTCGTACGTCGGCGTAATGGTGAAAGCAGGCTCTCCTTAGTACCAAGCAAACCAAGTTCTATGAGTATAAACTTATAAGCTGACTTATTGAGCTACCCAGCCCTTGTTAGTATGATTATACTGTATCAAACATCGAATGATGGCATCTAATCTTCTCTACAGTTTGAGCTTTATTATTTGAGCATTTTGTTTGGAGAAAACTTGTGAACAACAGTTCTAAATTGGCGGAGTGTGTCTAAAAAATCGGACCTTACCTCGTAACTTACTTGCCACAAGAAGAAAAAAAAGGAGATTAGTCCCTTTCATTTTGTAAACAAATCCAGTTTAATAAATATTCTAAGTTCATCCCCTAGCAAAGAAATACCAACTCCGTAATTTGAAACGGCGGAAAAAGGCGCTCCCTCCTGAAAAAAGAACTTTATTTCAATGCTATATTAACTGTAAAATAACAAGATTAATGCCTCGACTGCCTCTTTTTCCTTGAGATTTACTTAATACCCTTTATCCTTGGAGTGGTGGATATTGATTACATTTTTTTATTGTGATATACTTATAACGAATTTTTTTAATGTTTCAAATCTTGCAATTATATTTTCCACTCTTTTACATGTAAATCTGTCCATATCTTAGTTTTTATGCTACGCTCGTGTAATCATCACTGCATGTTATAAAAAAATGTCATGAATGTATATAGTTCAAGTGTCGAAAAGAGAGTTGCCACCGTGAACTATGAAGGTGCACGCTAGACTCCTCACTTCACTGCCGTTAATTTTAAGCGTACTGGACAGAATGATCTATTAATGCCCAAGACGCCTTTATGATGATTCCATTACAAATTTTGGACTTGTAGTGTTATTACATGTGCAACTGGGTTCTATCTATAAATTATTTGTCCCTTAGGTGTATTGTAGGAGTAAAGCTTAATACGTTACAACTAGGCACATGCTATACGCTACATGTCATAATTTTCTAATCAAACTTATATGATTAAAAAAAATAATTGTATATAGATGGATACGGAACAATGTCTTCAATCTTTCTGCACTTACACAGATGCGAAAGAAATCCTAATTAAAAACTCTAATGTCTAACTTTAACTTACTTTGATTCATGATCTTATGTGCTCTAGATGGGGCAGAGGGCTTGCAAAATGTTCGCTCTTGACCGTCGTGCTTGATTTCGCTCCACATTTTACCAATAGTTGCCAGCTTGGTGATTGTTTTGGGTGGCCTCGTTTCTGCTTTTCTTGGGATTTCTAGTGTAGAGCTTACCTTGGGATATGACCATGGCAATAACTTTGCAAACACTTCTTAATCTATTTTCTTACTCACTTATGGTGTAAAAATAATTCGATACCAATACGAATAGTCTACAATAATGATTATGGGCAAATAAATGAGGAATTGAGACCAAACATCGAATGGAGCATAATTGATGGCCGCTTCCTTTAGTCATAACACATTTCGATTACAAAGTTCATTTTGATTGAGTTCTGCAGTAAAAAAGGAAAACCATGAGGTTTATTAGTTCAGACCACATACGGAAAATAAATTTGCTATAATTTTCAATAATTGTGGGCAACTAAATTATTGTAAAACTTGGCAATAAAAAATTATTTCAAAAACAAAATCAAAAATTTGCTCTTTAAATAGATTTTTTACAATCACTCTTGCACGTCAGAGATGCTACGCCATTGATGAAGACCTTGTTTGTTGAAAACAAGGGCTATTTTTTTCCTGTTTTTTTACAGAGTAGTCAATTCTTGGTTTCTGGGATAATCTGAACCCAAATTCTTTTACAATTTTAAACAAGTTCACATTATATCTATATAGACGTAACTATTGAGTTATTAAAATTGAACCCAAGCATTGTTACCATTTGAATAATTCTTAATAGTATAATAAACTATTTTCATAAGACTATTTTTGACACGGGATTTAAATTTCTACTCGTATTACACCTACACATTTCCCCATAAAAGAGTCTTTAGTTTTTTGCAGTCTGTACGTTTGCACTTATACAAATAATTATTTAATATCTAATACGTAAATATAATACGAGTATTTATTTATTATATTAATATTTGTCTTTTATTTATATTTGTCACGCAAACTTAAAGCAGTGGATATATCTCGGGAAACAAATCATCCAATAGTCGAGAGAACCAACGATCGATCAACAACTCTCGAGAGAACCAATGATGATGATGATCATATTCATCCCTAGTAGTAGCAATAAGTGGTACTAAAGTTACACTTGACTCTACCAGTAATAATAACTAATATAGTAACTAAGTGTGGCAACTTGTACATTATACACGTATGCTTCGGTAAAAAAATTGTACATCTTGACGTGGACAGGCCTTTGCATGTGCGCTTGAGCAGCCACCTAAGTGCACAGACCACACCTTGGATGATCATTGAGAGGCTATTGAATGCTCGTCCTCTACCACCCAGCCGTCTGCGTCGGATGGAAGCGGCGTAATACCGTGCTACGCCTGGAATGTTCCAGGGACTTTAGAAAGCCTTTTTCGAAAATAGTTTGGGTATTAAATATATGGTAGTACTGCGGGGAAATACTCGCAGTATATCCTATATACAAATTGGGTCTAGCCAGCACGCTATTGTATTTGCAAAATAAATTATCGTTATCGATAGTGAAAATCCGGCCTTGCTTGTACGTTTACAGTTTACAAAATTAATATGTGTCATAGATAATTTAGAAACATAATATTAAATTGAGTTATATAACATAATAATGATGTCAACTTTAATAATAATGTTTAATTACATACAATAAATTTCAGCACTTTGATAATGTTGTCAAATTTTAAATATTCGACATTTGCAAGTGTAAATTTACAATGTCATAATTTTATTTATTTAATGACAAAAAAAGGAATCAAAGTTGCTTAACATCTAAGAGTTTATTACTTTTATTACGTATTTTTTACCTTTGTGGATATAAGAGAATATGTCATAATATACAAGTTTTTTTTTATAATTTTTAGTTTGGCACAAAATGCATTTCATGCATGCATATTGGATGCATTTTAAGCATATCCGCAAATTAAGTATATTCCGTGTTTCATATTTTCTAATACAACACAATATTATGACAATACACTTTTTATGTAATATACACTTGTATCCATTTCACCGTTCGAGTAACGAGAAAAAGGAATCGTGCTGCAGAGCTCATTCCAAAAACATGACTTTCAGAGCTCACGGCAACGCCAATTTATTTACGTTAATAGCCACACTGAGTTAAAAACCACTTATTTGCTTAGTATAATTATCAGACCCGAGTTTCTATTCGTCTGATCAAACTTTCAGATGCTTTTACCTTCCATTTTGTTTTTCTGGTGATTCCGCAGCTTCTTACATTTTTGAAAAAGTAAAAGGACAGTTATGTATATACTTATGTTCTTAAATAAAACCCGATATAAGAGTTTGTAGTAATTAAATAACGACTCATCTCTTTACACCCAGTACCCAGTTTCAAAAATTATCCATTCAAAGTCTTAGAATCTTGACGTTTCGTCACGATTCTAAGACTTTGAATGGATAGTTTTGTTGACGTTCGTAAAAAGAAATAATTACTATCATATTTCGGTAACCAATAAACCTCCGAAACAATTTTAATACCATTAAAATAATCTGTAGAGATTTTTGCGATGCGGATTAAGAGTGAAAGAGCCAATGATTGATGATATCTCTATGCCATAATTGATTTTTCGGAAATAACATTTTTATTTGATACTTTTCCTTCATGTGTTATTTTGCAGTGATGTATCAATAGGTACTTGACCTTCATTTTGTTCATTTTATTCATTGTTTAATAAATGTCTATTCCCATTAAAGTTAGTCGGTAAATCAAATAATTGGTAATGATGGGTGAACAATACAAGATGGTCATAGTCCCTAATGTTTGTCAAAGATTTGAGTCCCTTTACATTGTATGTAGTCCAAAAGAAGAACTTAGTATTGGGGATCCTCTGTGCAGAGATGAGAATTCTACTCGGTTTTGACATCGTTATTTATACTTTGAGATTTTCGGGCCACGGCATGATTTGATCATGGCCTAACACCTATTATAACCACAATCGTAAGAAAATACAATCAAGCAACTTATTTATATATTCACTACAAAACAGTCAATTGTTTTATTAATAAAAATAAATAAAGCACTGTAAAATTTGTGTTATGAAATCCAAAGAAATATATATTAAAATACCGATAAATATTTTGGGATAAAAATATATATAAAATGCCATAACATAATGGTTACAGAAATCTCTGCCGCCATTAGGTCTCAAACCAAGAATCTCTATCGTCTATACCAAAATGTCTGTTGATCTATAAATTTACCTAAAAAATCGCTTTAATTGTGTCAAACTCATGTAATTGTTTGTTTAAATAAAAGGAGGCGCAATAATGCCGTCACAATGCCAAATAAATGTCAAACAGCTTTTTCTAAACATGACTCGAAGCCAATCTGCTCGTACCGCACCCTTTTTCATTAGCGAGGTGGTTTCACGTTCGCAATGACTACGCGGACACAGTACACGTTTTGACATTTGCACTTGCACAACAAAAACTATCTATATTACTTACCATATAAGAGTAGTCTTAAAGTTAAACAATATTAGTATTAAAATCAATCTTTTGCATTAACATGACGCAGACACTCCTTAAACATACCACATCATTAAGCCAAAAAGTCACGTAGTGATTTCGATTATTATAAATAGTACAGTCACAGCGTCTTGCAATTCTATTACTACAATGGTACTACAAGGTATGACAAATTGTGGATGTGACTAAGTTATTGCCTGTTGACATGAACAACTGAGTCTTGGCTGGGATCCGTTGAGTTTCACCAACGCCTTTGTTCCACTAAACAAAATTTCTTGTATACTGTTTTAACGCTTCTAATCGTTCGTTGGAATTTAGTATATTTCTATTGTCATTATTGTTTACGAGTATACCAAGTAGTGTAAACACAGAACTACGTTCTGCAATCTTCTTTTTTCTTGTTTAGATCATCAGTCGGATATAGCAAGATTTCAAGAAAAATTGAAAAAATATATCGTGAACTACACCCAAGTGTTGATCAGAAGGGATTTTAAAAAACCTGTATTTGAACCCTAAAGCAGCTCACAGCACATAGAAAATAAATAAAAAGCGAACCACTGCCATTCAGCAATTAAACTCATATTTTTTTTTATTTAACCTTTATAGGCTTTAACATTATTGTTGTACCTTTAAGTACTATAGCAATATATTATATGTGTTTTAAGTTACAATTCAATTGCTGCTCACGTACTGCGGTATGTTAGCACACATTATATTAATGAATAGACGTGATCACAAAGAAGTCGCTGGCGCGGTGCAGCAACCGTCGCTCATTAAGATGCGACCACAGCACCGTATCCAGATGTTCCAGGTCACTTTTTATTTCATGAACCACACGATCTACTCTATACATATATAAAAGTCGGAATTCCGCCTTGAGCTGAACTGGCTGCCTCTCCGCCAGCGTAGGGAGTATCATATTCTGGGGCTTCTCTACAGTCTGTTGCATGATGTTGGTGTTCCCGGGTACTTCCGAGACTGCTTACAATACCGTACGATGCCGGCTGTTCGGCTGCGACCTCGCAGAGTTTTGGATCTCATGGTCCCAACATATAACTTCACCGCATATAAAAAAATCGTTTGCGGTGATGGCGGCGAGGCTCTGGAATTTGTTACCTGACGCGATTCGGGAGACTCCTTCCATTGCAACCTTCAAGACGCAACTTAAATATCATATATTTGTAAATAGACCTTGAGCTGTATTTTTATTTTATTTTATCATTATTATGTAGCTTAAATCACCTATCTCTTGCGCGGGGATACAGATCCAACGCGTAGAGGCCATTTAAGCGAAATTTAATGAAAGTGTGCGTGGAGTGTACCAACTGGGTCTAATCTCTATCTGCACCATGAAAAATGCAGTCAAAGACTATATCCAGTTAGATGCACAGAAACTATTGTCATTAGTGGTGAAAACGTTTGTGGCCGTTTGTGGCATTTCGATTTAGATGGTAATGAAAACCGAGCTATGGAAGAGACTCCAGTCACCTGCTTTCTCAAAGCCTCCTAATTAATTTAAATATGGCAGATGGTGACTCGCCGCTCATTAGATGGACCCTCCAAAAAAGCAGACCAATATTGGAGCGAAGAGAGCAACATTGGTGTGAACGGCTAAGGGTGTAGAAGGGTGTCTGCAACAGCGATCGAGACGCCGCCGACGGCGTTATGACATTATTACACTTCCACCCTTCGAGCATTTGCTCTTGCGACTCCACTCTGTCCGGCTGGTTAAGGCAAGACAGAGGCGGGTGGCATACGCCCCCCTGAAGCACATCGGTACCCTCGGTGACGCAACTCACCGACAGCTCGCCACAAGCTGCCCTGAGGGAGACTGACTGCACTGATGGGGCATTTATGGCAGTCAAGGGGCATTAAATTAAAACATGGTTGAGCGAAGCGATGGCTGGTTCATGCGTTATGCTCGTGAACGGGTGCTGCCAGCGGAGATGAGTCTGTTCTTTGCTATACTGGGTACTACTCGTATTTATTATAATTTTGATTTAACTTTATATTCTTTTAAAACTGTATGACACGGCATTCTTAATATAGACATGTTTTCAAATTATCTTTTTATTAATTATATTATGTAATGGAAAGTGACTTCATGATTTATCAATATTGAAGTCATTTTCCAAATTGACGACTCTGTATCTATTTAATACAGGGAAAAAAAATAGCCCTTGCTGAGTTTCTTGCCGGTTCTTCTCAGTACAAGGTCTCCCGCCGTAGATTTGCAAAACCGATGGCGTAGCTTTTCGACATTCACAAGTGCTTGTAACAGCCCAGACTGAATAAATGATTTTGAATTGAATTGAATTGAATATCAATGTAACATACAAACAAAATTTTATATCATATATGTACGCAGTGGTCTTAATACGTCCACGTCGCATTGTTGATTACGGAGGCACGTATTGTCTCCTACTACATACGCGCAATTTACGATGCCATGAATATAGAATTTGTTCCAGAAAAATGTATTTTACACTATATAAAAAAGTACATAGTATATAAAATAATCATATAGGAAACGCAATTTAATACAACATATCTACAATATTTAAATCATATCTATTACTTCTTTATGAAATATCAGCTATGCTATAGAAATTAATTCATCTTTTGTTGACTAACTCTATAGAGAACAATTTTTGTCTTCATATTTCTAACTACTACTATTTTTTATAATATATAGATAATACTGGTTAGACATGGATCCTCAGCAAGTAAATACGAACTGGTAAATAGTTACGGTTATCGCTTTCATAAAATTTTCTGGATTAGTGCCAAGTCTCCTAGAGGGAAGTATATTGGTCCCATGTAGTTTATACGTGAATTACTATTATTTTCTTACAGCGGTTTCTTTATTTCAGAGTTTTCAAATAAGTCAAACCGAATTGATTGATCTTAGAAATTTTAATTTAATATTTTTTTTTATAAATATGTGTATAAATAACTGTAAAGATTTCATTACGACCCAATAACTTATGTAAATATAAGAAACTCGTATTTTTTACGTTTTATCCTGTCTTGCGTTTTTCATATTAATAAATACTCTTTGATGCGCACTTTATTCATAAAGTGTATATATATTTTATTTATATATATTTGAGCACATTGTAATAAAAACGAATATCTAAAATATTGTATAAATACATCGAATTAAGAAATTGAATTGAATGTATTGTTATTTTTATATGCCGTTATCATTCTCACCGTTCATTTACTAGTTCGGTTGTCTGTCGGTTGAATCATTTGGGATTGGTTCTATGCTCCATCACTACACATACATACTTGATTAAGTCAGCGTCAAACTTAACGTTTAATTCATTTAATAATAAATGAACATTTAAAAAGTAATACATTATTTTATCTGATATTATGAGGAAAAGGTTTCAATTTTGAAGAGGACATCATTTAGTCTTCCTACTAATAAAAGAAAGAAGAATAGTTATACTATTCCTATTTCTATTTCTACTGGATTAAATACATATGATAAATTCATAGTATAGTGTTTAATCAATTGCATCTATGAATGAATGTATATTATTATCATAAAACGGTAGTAGAAAAAAGTAAAAATTATGGATCATGAAATATATCGTCGACAACGCCGCAAACGGGCGAATCTCATTTAAGAAAATTGTTCAGGAGAGCAAAAAAACGTTTTTTTTTTTCCCCGATGACGTGCATATTTTAGCTATATTTCTATTTAGAAAAAAAACTATTATAATGATGAAAATCAATTGTAATAGTATACTATGGAGACGTAGCTACTAAATTAATATAGCAGTTATATTTTACATTGCTGTATTTTAGACTGTTTAGTTTGAAGTTCGCCCCATTGCGGCGTCGGCGACGATATATTTTCATTTATTCACATTTTCATTAATATTTTAATAAAATATTTGAAGAATACGCATATTTAATGAATATAATTCATATTTTTATTTCAGAGACCTAGAAATTTGACAATTTACCAGTAAAATTGATCGAAATCCGTTATTGCTACTGATTGAATTTTCACAAGATTTGCATGTGAACTTCATTGACTAACAATTTCCGCTGGCAAATTGAGAGGGTGAATTGTGAATAATATAATACTTTATATTTAAATGTTGTGATGAAACGTGTTTCTTATGATTTATTTATGAATTTTGTGATTAGTACTCGAGTATCAGTTTTGTGATTACTATTTAGTATTTATTTTAAGATAAAGAAGATTATCTTAAATGTTGATATTAAAAGATGTTCGTTAAAAGTAATTGTGTTATTAATACGTGAAAGAAATAAGGCGTTTAATAATTTCGCGTCAGAAAAATATTATGAAGCAGTTTAGTTGTTTCAATCATAATAATAATAATAATAATTTGTTCTTGTGCAAATTTTGGCGCTATGGATGGATGGATGGATGTTATGGCGCTGATCGTACCTTAAATTTGTTGTTTTTTACTTTTTTTTCTTGTGATTATTACTCAATAATCGTTGTGAATCTAATAATCTGATGACGCTGATAATTAAAACAAGTACATTGATATTCAACTGAGAAGCATCCATAACTGTATATGTCTTACCCAAGCATTTGTACACCGATCTTCACCAAACCATCGGTCCAGCTTATAGGGTAACTTACCAACGCAGCATTTCCTGACATATGCCACTCAAGAATCATTTCGCCCCAACTGTCACCAGTCTTCCGAGGAATATGCCCCGCCCAGTGCCAATTAAAGTTCATCTGCAGATTTTTACTAGATTATGGAGCGAAATATAGTCATAATTATGTAAAGAATTCTTTCATCACATAATTATAGTTATTGATTTTCTTTAGTTGCAAATAGACCTACGGTAAGTGGTCACCTGATGGTAACCGTTCCCGTATCCTATAGACACTTCCAATACCAGGGGTGTCATTTGCGCGTTGCTATCCCTTTAAAAACCAAATTACTCCTCTTTTGTAGAAACACATACTGTAGCTTTCCAGGAAAAGCTTGAAAAATATATTATTTAAAATATATTTTTATATGCTTAAATATTGATTATATTTTGTATATTTCACAAATGCTTATAATCGGCATTGTTAATATCATATAGTCTTGTCCTTACAGTACATATAAAAATATATTTTCTTTAAATCCTTTTCCCTTACTTTTTGTAATATTGTGTGTACTTATATTACAAAAAGTAAAGGAAAGTTAAATCTGTTGAACCGATCACGATCATGAACATATGACGATGAAATATTTTACATAATTATTTCTACTTATTATTATAAAATTGCTGATTGGTGTTTGGAAAATAATAAATAAATTTTAAATATTTTTTTTATAAATAAATAATAATAAATTTTAGTTTATTTAGCACATACAAGTAGAATTTTAACATAAACGGTCATTATACACAAATCTAAATTACAGTGCAGTTACAAAATACAGTCGTACTATAATTAGACAGAGGTCCCCAAACTAGGCTAGGCCTGTATCTTGGTGGACCATGCATTATTTAATTTACTGCTTTGTTTTATATACAATGACAGACAAAAAACAATAAACAAAAAATTAAAACTATACAAAACATGAGATTAGTGTAAAACATATAAAACATAAGATTAGTGGCTTGGGATATCAGACACAAAACATCAACATAGGATTTCTTCCATGGAGGTATAGTCCAGTGATAGGAGCCAAGTTGTTAGGATATTTTTTGCCTCAGAAACAGAACAAGACACCTAGTGTGGTGTCTTGTTCTCCGAATCCGAATCACCGCATTGTAGACTCGTGCTTGGATAAATTCTCCAAATCTTCCAAATATAATTCAAGTCAGTCATACTGGCTAACGTGCTATGCACAGCACTGCATTTATCAACCTGTCAGCACGTGTTTTACACGGTGCGGCCACGTGCCATATCATTTTAGCAAATAGACGGTTCTGGATTAAAGGATTATACTTAGATTTGCGGAAATCAATTGATCCGTCAATATTTTAAAAATTATGTTTAAATTTAATCCGGGAATCACACTGTTAATTTCGTTATGTAACGATTAACGAGTTAGCACAGCTATATGAGTACCCCAGCAGATGAACGATGACGAACCTGATAGTTTCTTTCTCAATTACGAATAGAACGTAGAGTTCTTGTACTTCACTAATACTGTTACATCTTAATCAAAAGAGAATAAAAACAAGAATTATATTTTTTTGATAATTGGTATAATCATAAATGTTCCTTCATTAGCCCACTGCGGGTTGGTTAACTTCACATTCATCTTCGAGTTTCTTCGTAGGCATATGGAAGTTGTTCGACGATATTTTCTTTAACCCGTGGACCCTCAGATATCGAATTTTGAATATTGCTTTATTGTATTAATGAAAACTGGATCTCCCGATTGGAATGCGAAAATAAAACAGTTCCTAATCAACATCGTAACAACTTTATCGGCCCCAACATCGTAGATCATATTATGAAACCAACTTAGTACGAGCCTCCAGGGATGAGGCGATTCTTGTCACTCCATGCTTCAACTATTTTAATTATCGAAGTATTTTCTTTCCGCGCTCGGCGAATTTGGCATAAATAATTCAATTGGGATAACATGTGTTGCTGGCATTTTAAAAGCATCTCAAGCAATTGTTTTATTATATATTATCTCCACTACACTTGGTATAGTGGTGTTTGTTTACATGTCAGCAGTTCAAGATATTTAGTTTTACTACAAAACTTATTTTAATGTAGTATCTTAGTTTATCAATTTGAATAATCATTTGTACCTATTAAGCCTTAATGTCTCTAGAAATTCATTGGCATTTGTAATTATAACGAAAGCAATTAAATATTTGGTCTTATTTAACGCAATGGAATGTAACTTCTTTTTGTCGTACAATTTCAATATATGGTATATGGTATCGAATAATATCATGAATAATCGGTAGTAAATTATTCTCTTATTAAATACAATTTCAATAGTTCTACCTGATTCTATACCATTTCTTCATAAAAGTGTTTTTAGCTAAAGGGAATTTAATGTGTTTTTTTGACGTGAAACGTCTTTAAAATCGCGCTCAAACATACGGGTACCAGGTTTAAAAAGTGGACCATAACGAAAAGGTCTATATCATCGTACCTTAATAATTACAAAACTATTAGTCTTAGAAACAAAAATGTAGTGTGAATATTTCACTTATATAGTCAGCTCGCTGTTGTGACATTGAGTTTTTTATTAAAATACTTAAAACACCGTCAATCTTGTTTTTATTTACATAGACGTTTCACGTTAAAACCAACGGCCGTGAGCCCCGGTACAGCCCCACCCGATTTTTTAGACTACATTCTTTCATATAGTTAGTGTTGCTTGTGCGAAAGTTTTTTAATTTTTAATACTAAGTAATCTTTTGAGAAATACGAATTAGAAAAAAAACCAAACTTTTCTCCTATCTCGCTTTTACTTATGTAACATATATAAAACTTTTGAATGATGGAATTAGCTGCACTTAGCATATTCTCCACTTATTAAATGTCTCAATAAGAAAATCTCTTATTTGTGTTTTTTCTGCATGATGTGTTGACTCCAAAATATTGATATAAGAACTAGGAGCATCAATATAGCCCAAACTATTGCAAATATTAAGTGGAAGTAGGATGTTATTGACAGACCTGACGGCAGTGAGGAAAAGTATTTGAGTAGCAAGTATATGTCACGGAAGATAGCATCAGTAGGCCACCCTAGAGTGAAGGGACGACTTAGTGAACATATTTAATAGAAATTCATTATTAATGTAAATATATTGTCATAGCGTTCTCAAAACAAAAGTTTGACAAACTTGTTTTGTAAGGTAGAATATACTAATTTTGCATTCTTTTGAAAACAATTGTCATAAATTTAGTGTTACAAAATCGCTGGGCGGAAACACTCCGTCACAGTAGCTCGTCCTTCAAAGCGCCCGCCATTTGTTCCCATTGCGGAAAGCTTGGTGTAAATCGCCTATTCTTATTCTGTACGAGTCCCTTCTCGGCTGTTCGTATGTTCCGGGCTTTGTGAATTTACACCCTGCTCCGATATCCAGATTGGAGTTATTGATACAAAATGAATTCATTGTTTACGACTCTCTGATATAATATTTCGAAAATACCCTTTGCTGGGTATAAGTAGATATAGGGGTCATGAATTTATTGCGGAGGATTTTATAGACCGTTCACAGGCCTTGCAGTTTGCCGTTATATGAATAAAAAAGCAAGATCCTTTGTTATTTTAGGATGAGGTGTCAAAAAAAGTCAAAATATATTTAGTTTTGTATTTGGTAGAATTTGAAATATGACAGAAATGCAGACAAATCTTAATGTCCTTAAATGTTAATCAAGTTATTACCTTACTTGAAGTCATGTTTTGCATATACAGCACCCTATTTTAAATATATTTTCGAATTCCAAATTCTAGACTTTCAATGCCTTGTTTATTTCAAACGCAATGTAAAGAAATACTACCTATCTAGCTTGTAGTAGACTAACTTCTACAAAACTTCTTATATATATATCTAAGAATTTTTTTTTAATCAAAATCTAATCAATGGGATAACAAACATAAACAATTTTGAATGAGAATTTGAACGTAGAGTGCTTTTGGAGCATAAAATTCAAATTTATTCTTAATGCTAAATGGGTGATATATTGACTTTTTTATTTTTAAATATACCCTTTTGCTGATAATAAATAAAAAAGAAATATATGTATTTATCTAGTTGCCATCTGTATTAATTGTCTGTAATTTTTTACCTTCACATTTGATGTTGCGGAAGCAATAGATAAATACACCAGAAAAATAAAATTTTAAAAATAATAATTTACCGAACAAATTATTTTATTTTGTTCGAATAATGTTTTTAAGACGAGCATTACGAGCAATCAACTTCTAACAGATAACAAATATTTAGCAAGATAATGGTTATAAATAAAGTTCCGATACAAAAGCAGTTCTCAAGAATGCTAACACGGTTATTGCGACTTAATGAGCGTAAAAAAAGACTTGCTAAAGAATCAGTATTTACAATGTTTCAATTTTTTGTTTTTTTCTGCAAGCTTTATGAGTATTGGGTCGCTTCTGTCAAATCTAGACAAAGAGAAAGGTAATGTGTTTTAAGCTGGATTTAATGTAATATACTATATGTGCATACATATAATGGACATACCATATAATGTACGACAGTATTTGTGGATCGAAAGTTGTGAATTCTTAGCGCTAATCCAATTTGTATTATCCATAACCAATAATAATACAAATAACGTCAAAAGATGTCAGCTTATAAATTGAATCAATCAATTATCGAATCAATCAACTAAACATCAGATCCATACAATATAACGATATTGGCACAGTTTATAGAATTATCATGGCTTCCTTAACCATTCTTGCATGCTCGGTCTGAGCAGAAATTACGACAAGGGCAAATGGGATTCGGCATATCTCCAGTTGGCCGAATTATCATTTGTATCCGTTTCCCTCGGACAGAAAGCTTTTATGGTCGCTCGTTCGCGAAAAAAATTATATTGCATGATGCGGTACTTAGGTTTCGTTTATTTTTTGTTGGAAAATTTAGCGAGGACGTAACTCATATTTGAAGGGATGAAAGGATAAATACACCGAGAGGAATGATTGTTGTGGTTTGATTAAAATCACCTTGAAAATAATTGATCCTAGGATGGTTTACATTAAAATGTATTAGGTAGCTTCACCGTTTGTTGTTGTTTGCAGAAGCTTCTAGGATAGGATATCAAAGTTATTGAAAATGAGAGAAATTAATAATTTTTGACAACGAATTTTCTATATATACGTTTCATATAAAGGTACTTGTTATACTTGTACTTATTCATCTATTGTTATTTGGCTAGTTAGAACGTAGTAAAATAAAGTAACTTATTAAAATATATAAACGTAGCAGATTTTTTCATTTTATAGTCACACCGACAGATAGGCATAGGAATGATGAAAGTCAATCCGCTACTTATATTTTATAAAATTAAACAAATATTACCCAATTCTATGCATTCATATAGTTACATAGTCACTTTTAACGGAGAGTGTGTAAATCATATAAAAAACATATAATTGATACTTTATTACTTATTTTTTTACATAAAGGGAATTTATAATTTTGCTTTCTCAATATTCTTCTCGTCGCGGTAAGTAATCTAGAAAACATCAACATGTCTGTATCTCACTGTACACTATTCTTGTTACACCACTTTTTTTTTGGATTTCATCTTACTTGTGTTCGTATGTTTTTGAAGAAACCGTACACGTAGCAATTCTTTGTCCATACATCCAATAAAACGAGGCTGGGAATAGAAATAGAATTAATTGTGGCCGGGTGTCGGCAAAAACCTTCGCAACGGAAGGTCGAATATAGCTGATTTAATTAGAGCTTTAGTATTGCCGTTAAGCTTTGTACGACTTATGTGTTATCCAAAATTCTAGTAAATCGCTTGGCATATTTTCAGATATTACAACTAACACCTTTTGTGCAAAGGAGTGTGCTCCACATATGGGTTATGTATTGAATATTTCAATGTACCTTTAAATTTCATTGTTTAATTAAGAATATTTTTGGATCTATTTTATCATAGATAAAATATATATAATAAAAATAAATGTAAATATGTATATGAGTAGTTTGTTTTTCATGTGGTATTTAAACATTTATGTGTAATTATTAGTTAAATAAATTATTAAGTATCAAGGAACCATAACCTTGCAATAACGTATTATATAAAAAGTAAATTAATCCGCACTGGGTCAGTGTAATTGACCAAGGCCTAAACACCCTTATATAAAATAGGTTCGTGCCTCTCAGTGGATGATTTATGATGACATTCAAACTACAGCTTACCATAGCGCAGCATACGAAAACGTTGAAAGCAGTGTATCTGTGTATCTATAAACGCAATTTTCGGGTGCGCTATAAGTTTAGTCAAGAAATGCTATCTCCCCAAAACCTTAAATCACACGTATTGAGTACTCGACTGTGTGTGCTGTCTATACACACAGTCGAGTACGGAATACATCAGGAGACCTATTTTTGAATTACGAATGCGATTTCGAAATCACCGCTGACTAAATAGTCAGCGGTGACTTGACACGGATTCCCAAAGTCGAAGTCGCATTCGTAATTCAAAAATAGGTCTCCTGATGTATTCCGTACTCGACTGTGTGTATAGACAGCACACACAGTCGAGTACTCAATACGTGTGATTTAAGGTTTTGGGAGATAGCATTTCTTGACTAAACTTATAGCGCACCCGAAAATTGCGTTTATGGATACCATATCATGTTACTTAAATAAATTAAGTAACAAGCATATTAATAATATAAGCTTCCGGTTCCAATCCGCTGTCAGATTTCGAAAGGCAAAGCCTGTTTTTCCCAACGAAACCGGGATTCATTATGTGAAATACACGAAATTTACCGCACAAGTAAATCATTTGGTTTCAAACGTAACTAATGGTTTTCTTTTGTAACACAAAAAAGTGGAGCCCGTGAAAATGTCAAGTTTGTGTTGCGGAACGGATTAAGAGTGAGTATTAAATAATGTTAAATGAGGGTTTTAATTCGGCAGACATAGGTGACTGGTAACAGAATATATTTTTAACAATTTTTACCATAGAAAATGAAAAATCAGATTAAGAACTTAGAGTTAAAGTTCATTTTAATTATATCAACAGCAGTATCAAGGCTACTGTTTTTACGCAGCTGCATGTTAGTGCAAAAGACTTGTTGCAACAACGACAATAGAATGTGTAAACAGGGCAGAGCTTTCATGCTACAGAGAATGAAGGGAGTTAAAATTGTAAGGCATTGATAGGACACACTTGCACTTGTTCATCACATAATGTTCTCCATCATCACTCCATTCAGTGACCACAGAGCTGTATCCTCTAGTAACAAAAAACTACTCACTTTGACATTTAATTTTCAATTTTCCGTTCAAATCAATTCATTGATTCCATGATAATATAATAAAGCGACAGATTACTTAATCAGGAAATATGATTAATTGACGTCTTTGACTGTGGCAATTAAGATATATATAATATATATATATATATATATATATATATATATATATATATATATATATATATTATATATATATATATATATATAATATATATATATATTATATATATATATATATATATAATGAATTACAGGAGATAAGAAGCATAATTAGTAAACTCTTTCACAATTTTTTCTATGTTATTCGATGGAAGGTACTCGCGCTAATTACTCCCTGCAATATCTAACACGAGAGGAGTACCCGAGGCGCCTCCAGCCTCCACACTCGAAAGTGGACTTCTAGGTATTCGAAAAACGTAATAAGCCAACCGTTACTTAATACCTAACTGAGGGATTTACTTTTTAAAATTAATAAAATTATTGTTAATAATATTACAGTAAATTATATGAACACTTGAAACTACAAGATAATAAGTTAAAAGTTTGCGTCCTTATCTAGAATAATTCTGTTTGGAACTGGCCGCCTTGAGTTGTCCAAAATATAGTGTTCGAATGCGGTACTATAGTATAAAATGATAACTTTTAACCATAAAGCAGGCGTCAATCGAATAACTAGACTTCTTTTATTGTTTAAAATGTCCTTTTAGAAACTTACGAACTTTTAAATAATATATGCATTGCATCACTTCACAGTAATGTAGCGTATCTCTTTCTTGCGCACGAAAGAATAGATATTATCGTCTTTTCAGATCTCAGGTAGGCTCTCCGAGGCTGTGAACAGAGTTCAATTACAATATGGTCGCTCGGGAAATCGCAGACGAAGTAGCTGGAGTATGAACAATTCATGCACAAGTCAAGATGTTGAGTAACGAAGACAATTGAATACAGACAGCTTTGGGAGCAAGTGCCGCTCAATCGAAATAGATTCGAGGCAATCGACCTCCGGCGAAGCTTGTCTTCAAGGTGCTTACATACGAGTATACCAACAACCTTGGATTGTCCCACACATATCTCGATTTTTGGATAGGAATTGAGCGAAATTTATATACTTACGAATAAACTTTTTGTGTCTTTGCAATAATATATATTTTTAGACGTCAATAGTCAAATGCAAAGACCTAAGTTGAATAATTATTATTTAAATATATATATAATTATATATTTATACACCTCAGTCCCAATAAGGATGGGATTAGGGTGGTGGAAATAACAGTTGTAAATGTTTACTACGAGTATAATTAAAATATTGAAATTGCTTTCCATTATATGCAGGTTTTTAGGCAGGCAGGTTAGGTATCACTATACAAAAATCTTTGAACTATGTATCTCTATACATACTCGTAGTTCGAAGATTTAGGAATTAAAAAAAAATATTGCGTTCTTTTTATAGAACTTGTGAAATTCAACAAGAATATAAGTCATACAGTAAATATAGAAAAAAAATCCGAGAATCGATTATTTGTATTTACAAAATATCTAATTACAAACATATTTTCAATCAAATATAAAGTAACTTTAATATTAAATTTTCGGGGACAGATTTTAAAGACAATAAAAATAATCATAACTGCGATACTTTACTACCGTGACAATTTTTTTTACAAGTTTGTTCGAATCCTAAATTCTAAAAAAACTGTATAAAACGTTAAAAGTATTAGCCATAATAATAGCCAAATAATCGCAATGTCAACATTCTGCTGGCTTCAGAATCCCTAAAAGCCTTGCGTGTAAAGTATTTCTTAACTTAGCCTTGTATATGGAATTCTACAAGTTTAAGTTAAATTGATATCAATGTGTACCTGTGAAGGCCTATGTTGTATTATTATTTTGGTATTTGAAATTGTAACTGTGTAGCCGACCGTATTTGGCCGCAATTAATTTGTTTATTTAACGAGCGATCAATCTTGGTAAGGTATTGGACAGAATGTATAATCAGATTGTTTATGTGGAACTGAAATCTATTTTAAGAATTTCAATATTATTCTACATGTACATAAAATTGAAATATGTTGTATTATATGATGTAAGTTTTATTTGTTTGTTAAAGCTTAATTCGCTATACGTTTTACAATGTTGCTAAAAACCACATTTTCCATTTTGTTCAGCTCTTCATAATCTCGTCACGTGAATATTCTGGAACTATTTTCCATCGTGCTTTTATTAATAGGCTTTGGTAGATAGTGTGGCGCCGGGCTCGGTAGCGCAGCTGCGGCGCCGCCGCGGGTCGCCGGCGGGCGCGAGGAAGTCGCGACCGCTACGGCGACCCGGGATGGACCACGCCCCTTCCGTGGCCGGGGGGCGTCGTCGGTGGAGGAGACCGGGGGAGGTAGTGAGCCTCCCCCGAGGAGGGCTCCCCTGTATCGGCGGGGGAGAGAAGGCTGGGGGTTCCCGGAAGTGGCTTGATGTTCCCGTGGGCTCCCTACATGCCTGAGGAAGGCCATTCCTGAGGTTTTTAGTGGGTAGGCCTCCCCCTTCTGGGGAGGAGAGCCCCACATAACCGCCGGCCCGCCACAGCCGGGGTATGCAATTTAATGCATTTTCCTCAGGGGAAAAAAAAGGCTATGGTAGATAGTATTGATTATATTTTAACAGTTTTTACTTCATAATTTAAAAACTCGTGAATATCTCTAATAACGTACTTTTATTAAAAACATACGTAATTATTTACAATAGGTCTCTAATAAGAAATAAAGGCAATACTAAATTGAACAATAACATAGCGTTGTATATTGACGTCGGAATTCATATCCACCATTCACTCCTAACTATATCTGAGGAGGCAAAGTAAGCTGAGATCCACTCCATTGCAGAGCGACATTAAAATTATAGGAATTGTGCTTGAAATTACACTTTCAGGATAAATGGAAAGCAATTCCTGGGATGGTTGAGGATAATGTGTTATTCGATACGGTACAGTTGCGTTGTTATGTTGCGCAGGATTTATTAGAAAAAGTCAAAATAGAATTGCATTTGTGAGATAGATTTTGATCTATTGAGCGGATTAAAATTCCCCTTTATTATTTTTATTTTTGTTCTTGGTCTTTATTTATTCCATATATGTATTACTTACTAATTACATTCGTAACAAACAAGCAATTGAATGCAGTTGAACGCCGCTAAACAATCGGATATAGCTCAAAAATCACAAAAGGTTTTTCATAAACCATATTTGTCATAAGATCAATCAGATTTTGTTATACAAAATTTTATAACAAAACTAAATATCAATGTATATTTAGTTCGGCTAAATCAATATAGCGATGCCGTTTTCGTAGTAAAAGTTTCATTTCTTTAATTTGTAGCATAACTTGCAATAATGACGAAGATACTCGTACCTCGACAAAACTCGACCATTTCCGCTCGACTGAATATGACACCATATATAAAACAAACATCTACACATAAAAATATATTTTCATTTCCCCTTTAAAAGTTTATCCATAAATCCTAAAGTACTAATTAAAAAGACCATACACAATAACTGAATGATCAAAAATACTTATTGCACACCGAACATATTAAAGCATAGATCACAACAATAATTACTTGTACAAAACAAGAATATTAACTGAACATTATAGTATTTTTGAAATACTATGAATTATTTATAATTTATAAAGGATACAGAAAACTAACGATTGCTAAAGCTTTGCAAATTTGGCTATAGTTGATCGAATAACGATCACTCTGCCGTAATCTGAAAAAAGCTAGAACACTTGAGAGACAACCATGAGAGAAATCCTTGTATCCAGCAAAAGTAGAAAGCAATCTCTCCTCGTCTAACATTGCAGTAATTACAAACAATCAAAATTGCTTCAGGAGCAACATTCAGCTTCTTTCTGGCGACACTCGGTGCACAGAACAATAATCAATTTTAAAATTTGTATAGGTAATTGCAAAACAATACGATTTGTTGTTTAATACAACACAGACTCGGAATCTTTTTTTTTATTTTTGCTTCCGTTTCGCTCTAATTCGTTATTGTTATAATCAACTACTCTACACTAAGGAATAATTAGGGCAAGTTGTATAACCCAACACTTAATTGGAACGGATAATTGATTTAATAGATGCCTTCTATTGATATGTGTGGTAATTAAAAACATTACAATCTCAACTTTAGTCTATGTACAAACATTCAATATCGTTTTTAGAAGATACACATATTAAAATATAGCGAATTTGAGTCATATTAATAAATGAAATAGAGTCAATCATTCCTTAAGCTTCAAAGCACAATCTAATAGTCTGCTGAATAGACAGCAGAACTAAAAAAACAATATTATATAGTATTCGTCGGGACGGACGCAAGATAGAAAAGAAAATGACCTATATGTTAAGAAATAAAACTCAAAATTCTTTGGCACCGTCCCCTCTACATTCTCTCACTCACAACGTACTTTGACATTTATTCAAGACAAATGAGTTAAAACTTGAATCACATGCGAAATTGAGAAAAGTTGTATACAATATTTGGTACTAGTAATCTTACTTCACTATCAACATTTTTTTTTAATTCAAACCATTTTGGTTTTACTAGCGCCAAGGTTGAAATCATCAGATAAGATATAAAGTTTATACGATTGATTTGATATCTAGCAGAGTTGTTGAACTAACTTGGTTGTCTAATGTTTATATTTTTAAGTTTGTCACAATATGTATTTGCAATATAAGCATTATTACCTTTCGACAGCTATAATGTTTTGTAATAAAATGGACTTAGTGATTTTATCGGAGAGATAGAAGTGTTGAGCCATGACACTTCTAATCGTATTATGTTAGACAGATTAATTACAGTAATCGTACCTATTCAATATCAGTAATGCGAAAACTAACTGAACGAAAATCAATCTGTCATTTTTTCTGTGAGGCGCCACTTTGTTGGAGCAAAACCATAGTTTTTGAAAAAATCATAGAGAATCGTAAATATTCCTGGAAAATGAACGTAAACAAAATCAAAGACTAGAAAGTTAAATTCACGTAGTTGATCCAAATCAAAATAATAATTATCCAATAAGGGCCCAAGCCAACCGGTGGTTAGGGCTGCAGAGAGGTATCTCCAGACTATACGTACCGTATCGAGAATTATTGCTCTCTGTTTTCGACCCTTGATCCATCTATTAAGTAAGAGCATTTTAAGATATTAGTCGAGGCTCTTTGCAATCAAGCCTTTCACAGAAACAACTATTGGTCCAATGAACGTTGAATTAACATCCCACACTGCTAAGGTAGCTCATGTGCTAAGTCTAGGTTATTATATTTAAAACTTTCATTCTAGTTGCTGTTCCTGTCGACCCTGTCAAATCGATTTATATTATCAATGAATCAAATACTTTTCATCATTAGTTTTTTGTAATATTTGAATTCTCTTACATTACGTAAGAAAAATTTAACCACATTTAGTGTTATTTTAAAGTTAAGCAATAAATTATTCACCGTATGCCAGTGTAATATCTTAGACAGATTAATTACAGCATTAGTGTGACGTAGTGTATTAAAAGGGTCGATATTAATGCTATTTAAGATCTTATATATATATATATATATATAGTTATGTATTATATGCTATATAAGATATCGCTTTACTATATATATACTATGTTATCGCTAAAACACCTTTAAAAGCGGCCAGCAGTTAAAAGATCATTCCAATAAATTTAAATGGGACTCATATTGTATGTGTAATGAAATTTTGAACGTGCAATAGCAATCAGGCTAATAGAAATGGTAGCGCTCCCGCTGCGCCACCCGTCGCATCCGGTGTATAGAAGTGAGAACAATTTTCCGCCGAAATTCACGTATAATTCGTACCACTGCAACCGCATATTCGGTGTATTAAATAATAATAGTGTATTAAACAACCAGACTAATTTCAGTACGTTCCTGTAAATATACGAGAATATTACGACAGCAAAGAGATTTTAATAAAGAATCGGAAGCAACGTATTTTAGGGTTTATCGCATACATCCGTGTTGACATTCAACGAGACGTGATATTTACTCATGCATATGTAAAGGTCGCAGGTTGGCTCATTGCCACTGATGAGTATGCATAGCAAACTAGGATTCTGATCAGCACTTGACGGAACCGATGAATGTGGATAGATCTTACTGTTGTGCATTTACAAATACCCATCTCGGCTCATATGATTGTTGTATTTTTGTCCCTTGCCAGATTGTTTGTTCAATTTTTCTTTAAGCATTCCAATCTTTGTCTTGCCTTATATCATTCGCAGAGAAAAATGTATTATTTGAGTAGATCTTTATTATGTCATTACATGAAAAGATACATATTTATTACAAATTTATTAAACTATTATATTAGAAAGGTAATTTTTACAAGTCAATGTGACTTTATAAGGTTATCTGTTTGATAAACCTATGTTTTTACAATATATCGGAAAAAACGATAGTTTACTTTTAGGGCTAATACATTGAACGATAGGACATATTATATTAATTAAATAAAAACATAATAACACTTAAATAACGTGTAGTCTGGTAAAGCAAAAATTTTAATACAAACACGTAGCCACAGCAAACAAACCTTTCTCTATGTTTTAAACATAAAAATCCACCCAGAAATAAAACAAAAGAATCTTTCTCATCAAATAAAAGTTATCATTAAATGACAAAACTGATAATATTGTCACACTTATTTTATGTAGTTTTATATCCAGAGTTTGTAACTCTACCACTACGTTTATGTTTTTAACACTATATCATACTGGCTTAGTTTGGTGAAAGCGAGAATGATTGTGGATCCTCAAGCTATGCAGGCGAACCATCTTAATTGATTTTATCGGTCGTCGGGTATCACCCAAGTGTGTTTCCGTTACCAAATAGAGACACTAGGCTGTACGGTTCGGAGCGTCTGAATGTTTGCAGTAAAAGGGTGGTACTAGCGACTATATGCATAGTTATCTAACTCACATTAATGATCTCTCATACTTCTCTAACAGGCTGTGTAATAATGTAAATGATCGTTTGCAAATGATCTTCATTGAAAGTTAAGGTCGACAGAAACTAAATTCTAACGCTGTAATTAATCTATCTAAAGTATTACACTGGTATACGGTGAATAATTAATTACTTAACTTTAAAATAACACTAAATGTGTTAAATTTTTCTTACCTAATGTAAGTGAATATATGTAATATTTCACATATTACAAAAATTAATGATGAAAAGTATTTAATCTTTGATAATATAAAATTTCTGGAAATTATACTCTACTCGCCGTTACAGTGGGATCCTCATATTGAGTCCTTGACAAAGAGACTTAGTTTCGACGACATGTAAAGTAAAACGCATAACTAAAGTTAAAACGGAAAGTTTGGTTTAATTTAGTTGTTTTCATAGTATCATGTATAGACTACTATAAGAGATAATGTTTTGTACTATCTTTTCGGTGTACATTAACTGCTCCTGCAAATTGCGCAATATATAATATGAATAGGAAAATCTCTCAGCCCTTATATAAGAAAATAAATATATTAGAAGGTTAGTGAATGCTTATTTTTTTTTTTTTTTTTGTTCCCCTGAGGAAAATGCATAACCCCGGCTGTGGCGAGCCGGGGTTATGTGGGGCTCTCCTCCCCAGAAGGGGAGGCCTACCCACTAAAAACCTCAGGGATGGCCTTCCTCAGGCATGTAGGGAGCCCCGGGAACACAAAGGCCACTTCCGGGAACCCCCAGCCTCCGCTCCCCTCTCTAGAGGGGAGCCCTCCTCGGGGGAAGCTACCACCTCCCCCGGTCCCCTCCACCGACGACGCCCCCTGGCCACGGAAGGGGCGTGGTCCATCCCGGGTCGCCGTAGCGGTCGCGACTTCCTCGCGCCCGCCGGCGACCCGCGGCGGCGCCGCAGCTGTGCTACCGAGCCCGGCGCCGCCTCCTTCGAGCGGGATCGGCCATCTCCCGACCCCGCTCGGCGGCCTCCTTCTGGAGCATTACTGCTTCACAGAAGGAGGCCACAGCCCTCCAATCTCCCTCGTCCGCCAGCATTGCCGCAATCAATGCCGGCGGAGACAGATCTCGCCCGATCTCTGCGACCAAGACTCGGCGCTCGGAGGCCCACGCGGGGCACTCCGCCAGCGTGTGCTGGGCCGAGTCGAGGTCGGATGCGCAGTGGTGACAATGTGTCGATCCCTCCCGTCCTATTCGACACAGATACTCACCGAAGCAGCCGTGCCCGGTGAGTATCTGAGTCAATCGGTAGGTGACCTCCTCCTTCCCGTTGAGCCAAGCTTCGAGGTGCGGGAGTACGGCACCGACGGCCCGCTGGCGCGCGCAGATCCGTAATTCGAGCTGCGCACGCCAGGCCGCCACAAAGTGAATGCTTATTTAAAGTATAAGTCCTTGTATGAATACAAATAATTTATTAATTTTAGCAATTTAAGAGAGTAAACACTAAATCCCTTCCAGACCGACACAGTTAGTATAATACTGTTAGTGTGGTGTGTCATTAATTATCAATATTCACAATTTTGCTCAAGCAGACAACGTCGTGCCACATATTTCACTGCATGTTACAGACGCTGATGCTATCCAACTGAAAATTCAAGCAGTAAGAAAATTATTTCGTCAAATTCGTAAAAATCACCACATCATCGATATAGCAAAAAAAAAAACAAATAATATCGAAAGAACAAAGTTGCAATAGTGTTGTATTTTTTGTTATTTTTTTTAAGTGTAAATTACTCGACTCGTGAAAACCGTTTAAAGGAATTAAGACTTAAGAGTGTTTCTCCGAAATTGCGTTCTTTGTCTGATTCATATGGCCTAATTTTTTTTTCACATTTAAGCTTATAAAACATATTTTTACGAAAGATGGTAACCTAAGATACAATGTGTGAAAAAGGCACACTTTTTGATATAATGGTTTCCGAGATAATTAACTTTAAAAATTTTGGGGCCATTTGAATCAGAATCTGTGACATATGAATCAGAATTAGGGATAGAAATGAAATTCTAGTTAGAAAAATCAGTCAATTTTTATTAAAATCACAGTAAATGCACATGATGCTTATCATAATACCTAAATCTAGTCATCACAGCGTAATATGGCACTTGACAATATCAATCATCACAATATTAATTACTTTTTAATACGTTCTGCAATTTTCTTTTTCTCTCTTTTTTCTTCCTTAGATAGTACTGGTGGCATTTTTGTGTACTGTAATATAAAAACGAAGATTACAAATTTATTAATAATCATACTTAAAAATGCCTTTAAATAAGACTGTCTCAATTTTGACAACATGCAGGTACAGTATTGTATTTGTATTTGCCACTACAGTAGGTATGTATACAAATAATACACTGTTTGACACATGACTGAAATTTCAATATTTTAAGGAATTTCAAGTTACAGATACCTTATTATTGACCTGACGTTTCAACCCAATTATGAATAATGTATACCTATTAAAAGGTGGGTAAAAATTGTAAGAAAAATTCTTGAGCGGGAATCGAACCCACGACTTATCACGTTACGTTATAACGGTCTTAAAAGTTAATATATTGTTACAGTATATTACCCTTTTCGCCTAAGCAGTAGTTTAGCCTATAAACTACCGCTAAAACTAATAGTTGAGTAAGTAGGTAGTTTCATTAACCACTCGTTATTATTTTATTTATGTTATTTAGTTAATTAATTTTATTTTTAAACTCTCATTTAAACGAAGTTTGTTTTTATTGTTTACCTTTATTTTATTACCTAGACGAACGGAGTTTAATACCAATATATTAGTTTTAATTTCAGGTATAGTCTAATTTTCGAAAATTTTGTCGTCGATAGATATGAAACCCCTTTGACGTTATTAGGACTGCTGCGAAATTTACAGCTACTGTTTTTAGACACGTAAATAACATTAGGTTCATACGAAATGACTTGTTACAGGCGTAACGTGCCGCCAATGTAACGTTTCATTAACAATATGTGTGACATTCTGATTAATATGGTATTTTTACCATATGAATCAGACACATATCAATCAGAATTTTACCCATAAACATCGATAAATCATCACACGTGTGCAATTAAAGATTGTTATTTATACATAGGTTTCTGTTCCCCAATGACATTATATTTCCCGCAGATTTAAGTTTGAAAACCATTTACTTTAATTATAAAAACGAACATACTAATCAGAAACACAGGTGTACCAAGGCTATATGAATCAGATATTTACCTTTATATCTCCGCGACGACACGAACCAGCCACACTTCTCAGCCACGACCACGTCAACCGAGCCACTGGCTACCGCCAGCGCGGGAAAGGGTCGCCTCATGTTTCTTAATTAGCTGGGTACGTTCGAGTGAAGCGCGTGAATATGAATCAGACTTTTGTGCCGGACACTCACTATTTTTTTATTTATAAATAAACAATCGTAAATATTACTACATTTTTTTGGTGTAAAGAAACAACTAATATTCTTTCGTAATAATTATAATATACATCAATTTATCAATATGAAATAATGTTATTGTTAGTAATGTTCAAGAAACTGGGTTACGGACACACCATATTAGTCAGAAGAACTACTTTTAAATATTTTTTTGAAATATTTATATAAATATTATTTAAAAAAAATAACTTGTGCAAGATAGACAATAGTCTGAAATATGTTATATAAATTAATTGCAGACTGATTTGTCAGTTACTTACAAAAATAAACCTCAAGACATCGAAAATTTAGGGTTCGAAGAATCACTCTTAACATAATGGACTATTAAGTAGTGCGGCTATTTAGATGTTGAAAAATATATTCTTGAATATTTATTTAATATTTTTAATACGATTTTAATCGTCAATCATCACCGTCACAGCTCATATCTGTCACTCCCTAAAGGGCTTATTTGAAATATGTTAATGCCTCTGCCGTAAGAAAAAGCAACTACAGATATCGTGCCGTAAGAAAAATAAAAGAAACAATAGATTCGGTCTCTTGATCCGCACTATCTTAATTAAGCAAGCACTTTAGTTTACATTTTGGAACTAAAAGTAATCGTCTTTATTCTAAGCCTTCCTTACGGTACAGTTAAAGTTACGTTACGTTAAAGAACAGATGCGTGAAATTAACAACACACGAACATCGTAATGTAAATAGTTCTATAATGATACTCTCGTCAAATTTTCACGCACGCTGCGCCAGATTGACGAATGTGTAGAATACGCAAAACAACAATGTCATACAACAGTCGACATCAAGCAACTACAAATCAAAAGTTTTTTTTATATCAGCAACGACATGTACATTGTCATTTTTTGTAGCAGTAAAAAAATACACAGTCCTTCGCGCACCGTTGATCCACTTGTGTTCCGGTAGATTTCTATGAATTTCTATGATTTTTTGTTCTGTGTTCCGTCTTGTTTTCTTTTTTATCAATTTCATTTGCTTATAGTTAATGTATGCCGTAGCAACCTTTAATTAAGGTAGCACTTAACATAGTTTTAAGTATTATAGTGTCCATGAACATTGTGTTAGTGTATGTCTTGTTGGATTGCCCTAAGTACATAACATAAAATAAAATTACGTGGTTGCTGCATTATTTTGTCAGGTAAGAAAAATTAGGATTATATAACACAGTTCAGTGTTCGAATAGTTTTTCATTTGTGGTTACATCGATTTAATTATCTCGTTTTAATTATCATTTTTTTATAATCACTTGCAATCAGACAAAATGTAAAAGAAAGTTTTCTATGTATATTACATTACATTGCAGCTGTGATACATAAATTTGTGATCAAACCATGTGGCTAGTGGTTCTTTATTAAACCAAATACACGGATTAGAAAATGTTTTAATTTAGTATTTAATTATATAACCATTTTATTATAGCTTGCAAAGCAATACATTATATGCAACGTGTAACGTCCAAGCTACATTAAAATGATGTTAAAAGGATCCCTCACTACTATACTTACAGCCGGTTTCTGAAACGCATGTTATGTTAACACGTTGTTGACACGTTGTTAATCTCTCATTAAATCGTTGTTAATGTTAGATGTATGGATAACAGCTGGTTACTGAATGGGTTTATAGTGTAAAATTATCTAATTGACTATTTTTTGGTTATTTACTCATATATTTGGCGTTTAATAAGAAGTAGTAAACGTGTTAACAGCGTGTTAACATAACATGCGTTTCAGAAACCGGCCATTAATCAACTTCAGGATTAATACAAGCTGTGTGTACTGGCATCGCAATGTGCACTGTGCAAGAAGAGGACTGGGGGGTTTAATGGAGGCCTAGCATTCTTGCTACGAGTGCCCCATACACGCCCGCGGTCTAACCAACGGACAAGTAAAATGCGATTTCACGCATTTCCCAGCGAAAAAAGATAGAATATATATAAATAATACAAGCTATTAATTTTTACCGTGGGAGAGCCATACTTCGGCACGAATTGGGCCGGCTCGACCGGAGTGATACCACGGCCTTACAGAAAACGGGCGTAAAATAGCGCTTGCGCTGTGTTTCGCCGGGTGAGTGGAGGTACAGGATCCAATTAATTAGGTTCACAAAACCATGGGTTACTCGTAGTTGTAAAAATAATTATTTTTTCCGTAAAAAAAAAGGAATAATCAGAATCAACAAGAACCCAGTGCTTAGCAACGTGACCATAGATATAATATCTGTTAAAATGTTTTTAAACGATAGTAACTAAGGATACGACACGCCGAAGTCCACGATATATCGAATATCGTTTTTAAGAGTACGTCCCCAGAAATTTAAAAAAAGAGCGTACACCAATAACCTGACGGTAATAGCTTACCGTTAGGTGGTCCGAAAAATAAACAAAAATAACAGAAATGAAATAAATACTGAACAAGTAATAAATATATTATAAACACTAGTATCAAGGTCAATATATTATTTCAATTGGATGATTTGATATGCAATATCTTTTTATCCAAAATCTTAAAAACAAGCTTATTAAATGCACTGAAGAAGAAAAAAATAAACTTCTACACTAAAACTTTTACTGTTAACTTATAATGTCATTTCTAATTTAACACATTTGACACAATTTATATGTTTAAAAAACTTGTCGCGAGATTTAAGTACTAGTATTTACTTGTTGCCTATTAAAATTTTAAAACTAAGAAAGTAAATACGAGTACTTAAATCTCGCGACAAACTTTTATAAAATATAAATTGTGTTAAAAAAAAAATACACTTTGTACTTTGTTAAATTTAGTATATTTATCACCACCGTTTCTTCCACATTGGAAGCAGCCAAACCAGATAAGGCATCTTGCAAGACAAAATTATTTAATTGAATTATATCACTCGTCCATACAAACTAAAAATCTGCAGCCGTTTGATATATATAGATTCTTTATTTGGTCTACAAACACACACATAATAAATGGTAAATACAAACAAACAAGGACTTCAAGTGGAATAAAACAAAAAAAAAAAAACAAAGCAAATACACGTAACAATCATATTCCTGCCAGACTGTCTTATGTGCTAATGTCAATTTAAAGATTAATTATGTGCATTTTAGAATTATATTATGAAAAAAAAAATAGATTCGTGCTAATATTAAATAATATAGGTTCACTTAAAATAAAAGTCATTATGTACTAATAAATATATTTAAATTAATATATACTGTTTTTGGAAAGAGTGAGATTCTTTATGTATTAACACAACCACATAGGTGTGGTTGTGTTAATATATAAAAAATCCATATAAGAATATCTTGCATAGCAAGATATTTAGATACTCCAATTTTTGACACTGCATTAGAAAGTTTTTAAGTTTATCTTTAAAAATTTGCTTAGATTTTGTGAATCTAATAGGCGGAGGTTTTATTTATTCCAACATTTTGTCGCGTAGTATCGAAAACTACCAGTAAATGCTACGATGGAATATTCTAGTAAAAGTGCCCAACGAGAGAGGTTGTAAAATTTTATTCAGGCACAAATAGTCCGTCTTGGCCTCTAACGCTTGTCGGTTAAATGGTACGATTGAATAAAATTTGTAACTTTTTTATGATGCGTACTCTACGTGAGAGTGTAATGGATGCATAAAGCTGGGTCTACAATTTTATTTTTTTATGATAACGGTCAGTAAAAATGACCAGATTAATGACATTCAATTTTATAAGAATAATTGAACAAACAATAACTGCTTCATTAATTTGTGGTGGTTTAAAATTCATAACATGGCACAGATGTCCCGCTGAAATATTTAAGTAAATCGTTACTTATCAAGAGATATAATCTTAATCATTAAAACAAAGTTTGTTAAAAAAATAAAGTGCTAATCCGTATAACAATATATCAAACTTTGCTTTCTAGCAAGCCCAGAGGTTCCCTTTGCCATGTTTTCCGGTTTTGGGTAGACCCCTACTTACCTGATATGGAATGCCTACATTCTACAACTTACAAACATTTATAATATTTTTTCTACTTTATAGGTACTTTTATAAATAATGTTATCTCTTTGCATGACTCGACATGAAAGCAGAATAAATGCAGTAGAAATGAGAGCTTTGCGGAGTATGGCAGGAGCAAAACTGAATGACAGATTGTATAATGAAGTGATTAGAAAGAAATGTGGTTTGAAAGAGGATATCGTGACAAGAATAGAGAAAGGGATGCTTGGGTGGTTTGGGCATGTGGAACGGATGGATGAAAGTAGACTGACCAAAATGATTTATGAAGCTGGAGTGAGTGGAGATACGGGACGAGGAAGACCTAGGCGAACATATTTCGAACAAATCGAAAGTGTCCTCAAAAAAGGCCAGGTCAGAAGTACCCGCAATCGTCGAGCATGTATGAGGAATGTTATGAAAGTAGATGAAGCGAAAGAGATATGTAAAGACCGTAGCAAGTGGAAAGACGTAATCTCTGCCTACCCCCATGGGAAAAAGGCGTGAGTGTATGTATGTATGTATGATATGTCTTTATACTAGAAGATAGTATAATGTAAGTAAAAAGGTACTTACTATCAATGTATGTTGAGATCCATTATCGTGGACCCCCGATTTCATTTCATGTACCCCCAAATAGATCCCCAGGGGTCGATATAGACCACTGGCAGAACAGACATTGTTACATGTTAAAGAGACTCTGACAATGGGCATAACAGTGACTATCAAATTAGTAGGTCTTTTTTATTATCACAATGATTTAAACCGAGAGACGCCGTTGGGATATTAGCTGCTCTGATGGTATCCACAGTTACTGGTCTTACTAGCATCCTGCAGCTTTCTGTGATTTCAAATTCACTATTTTTCTCATAATCAAAGAAAAAATTTTAGTTACCTTAAAACTTAACTTTATTCCCCCAGCTAATAAGCACTGTCGCTAATACTGCGAGCATTGTGTATATGTTGGTTCTGTCAAGTATTTCTTACTATTATAATTATGATATACTATTAAGAGTCCTGACTTAACGGCCAATTATATGAGTAGTATCCGTACATAGAACATCTACCGGAGAATGGAGACCTTACCAGTTTCTAAGTACTGCTGGATACGTCTGAAAGGAAAGTCGATACCGTGCGAGTGATGCCACAAATTTGCAAGGTCAATAAGCAGAAGTGAATGCTTATTAGTCAATCAACATGCTTGTTCCAAATCTTTATGGCATAAAAAGCCTATCGATAAATGTCGGTTAACCCTATCACCGTCTTTTCCACGTCAGTGATCTGTGAGATTAAAGGTTTAAAAGCTAAAGGCTTTAGACGACTTTACTCTCACAGCGCTTTTTATGTCGTCCAGTTTCACAAGCAATACAGTTTATGTGGGTTTTTATTTATCTAACGAACCGAGCCCACGGCCTCCGCAACGATGAATCCACTAAAACCTTTTTCGTTTTACTATGCGGTATGACATACTGCTAATTCTCTGACAGAATGTTCACATCTTGCACGTATTTTAATATTAATTGTTTTCAATAATAACAATACTTTAATTTACAACATAAAAAATGTTTTCATTATTTTCTTGTAGTATTTTGTACCAGCCAAATGTCAAATTACGCTATTTATATATGATTGTATTATATAAAGCAGTTTAAAAGAAAAAATAAAAGTATGTCATGTATTTTACTTATAATACAGAGGGAAAACATTGGATACTAAAAGCGTTAGAATCCTGAACGTATGTCAAGTAAAAGCGTAACACGTCACATCTGAATATTTTCATGTTAGGCTGATATTAATTAGCACTATTCCCTAATCGCCTGTTATTTGAGGGAGAGCGAATAGTGCAATATTAGCCTCCACAGTATTGTATCAATCATTGACATCTAGATGAAACTTTTATATAATTAAATCTAATGGCACTTACCTTGATTCCAGTAATATTCTACAGAACAATTAACTTTTTCTTCCCAAATCTCGGTTTCGAATACCCAAACAAAAAATAAGTTTTTTCCACCAAATTATAGTATTAAATTTGGCAACCAAGTTGAGAGTTGACCAAACTTTACAGATGTTTCGGGAAATTTCTGCAACGTATATGTGTATGCCATGTTCTTTTAGTACGTGTATACAAGAAACATGTATGAATATTGTTTTTATCAAAATCTTATCAAAAATTTATCTATAGAGTTTTATTAAAGGACGGAGTAAACTGTTTGTCTTGGTTTGAAAATTTACCCTATATCCAGTTATGTACCGACATAAAGTCTATCCTAATAAATAGGGCTTATGTAAAAATCGGCTAATATTTGATTTCAACAAGTACGTGCAGACTGTTGATTAAAATATGTTAATAACATTTTTAACTTTTGTTGTAAACGGGAATAATTGCTGGCATTGTCCGGTTGTGATAAAATAATTTTCAAATCTACAAGTTTTCTGCAACACATTTGTGGCATCGATCGGTTTGGAACAGATGGTACTTGAACGTGTTCAAAAAGGTTGCTGGTTGTCACGGCGCAATATTCTCTGATAATTTTTCTTCTATTCTCTACTTCAAATATCAAGTGAACATCAAGCTAAGCTGCTATGTATTATATAGCTTGAGGCTCCACCAAAATGTTATACTTTCTTTATACTCGAGTTCTGTACTTTAAAAATAACGAGGAAGTGCCGGAAAAATATATGCACAAGTGTCTCAGCCCATAATCTCGAACACAAAAGACGAAATCACATGGAGAATGGTGCCTTGTATTGTGACGGATCTTCGTAAAGTGCCTTATGTGTCGACAAAGAAAGACGACACACTTTTGTTGGGTATATGCATTATATTTTCCGAAAGCAATTCAAGCGGAATGCAAGTCCCTGCAGACAATAAGAGTACGGCGAAAATATTTTAAATTTGTGAATATAAATCTTTATGGCAGGTTGGTTATGAGTTACTGCCTAATAAAATAAGCTTAGTTTCACTTATCGAAATTAAATGTCGACAATGAATTTAAATTTTTGATTAACTCGGATTTGTACACTTTATTTGAAAATTTTAAAATCACATTCACACAATATTGCATCGTAGTGAGTTAGCTCACATGCAATATTTAGATAATTTTTAAAGCTGTTATTATGTTAATGATTCTTAGGTTTTCGTTATGAAAAAATATTTTATGATGATATTACTAAAGAGCCACGTAAAAAAAAACATACTGTAATATCAAAAAAAGACGAAAGACGAACGAATTGTGCTTAAAATATTATAAAAGATATTAGATGAGAGCAAAACATAGATGTGTGCCAAAACTGTCTAATTAATTTTGTGATATCTAATGTTTCATTAACATTTAGTGATTAACTAAGACAGACTGCTTTAAGTTTAAATCATCCTATGTTTTGGTTAATTTTAGAAGAGCATCAAAGTTTTTATTAATTTATATAAATAAAATTAATATGATTATCTTTCTAGGGTTAACGTAGAACTTATATTGTGCTGAAGTCTTTTATTTTAATGATCTTCAGACGAACCATCACATCGCATCTGGAGTTCTGCGAACTCGTTTGTATAATGTGGGATAGAAGTTATAAAACAGCGTTTTTTCAGTCCATTATGGGCTATAGGAATGGTACTCCTGATGAGCGCTCGGTAACTTTTCTTATTAACGCACACATTTTGAAATTTTCTCATGAATCGAATTCATATAAAAGCTTTACTTTTAGCCTAGACGGTGATTCTTAAAACTAATTTTCTTAAAATGTTTTTTAATATAATTTAACGAGTTTCAGAGCAAAAGAGAATGTTTCATCAACCTTATTCACCGTCTTCGATACTATTTTATACAAACTGTTTGATATATAGGTATTAATAGGTACGTGTAAAGGTATTTTATAGTCACGGATATTTATCGCGATTCTATCACATGTCTTCCAAAAAAAAGCTTGAGAGTAGGGTTGGATAGGAATCTAACCCTTTTTTTTTGTTCCCCTGAGGAAAATGCATTAAATTGCATAACCCGGCTGTGGCGAGCCGGCGGTTATGTGGGGCTCTCCTCCCCAGAAGGGGGAGGCCTACCCACTGAACACCTCAGCGATGGCCTTCCTCAGGCATGTAGGGAGCCCCCGGGAACATCAAGCCACTTCCGGGAACCCCCAGCCTCCGCTCCTCTACCTACACTACTCCCCCGGTCTCCTCCACCGACGACGCCCCCCGGCCATGGAAAGGCGTGGCTATCCCGGGTCGCGTAGCAGTTGTAACGTCTATACTATTAGAATATTCTGTTCTGGAATTTCTCGGAACTGCAATTATATGTAAAGTTTTAATCTTCTAACGGAATGTTCTAGAATTTTCTCAGTCTGAAATTATAGAAGAAGAAAGAAAGAAAGATATTTATTTGGCCATTCTTGTACAGTATGCTTATGATATAAAAATAAATGAAATAAAATAGAATAAAAACATCGAAGTCTGGCCAAAAAGGCCCCTACCTCAGCTAATGCTATTACTGCTATACGCAGCAAAAGCGCTGGTTTTCAGGTAGGACCATTGATTCAGATCATTGAAGCAATATGCACGTGGGCATAGTGCATATTGCCTCCATGATCCCGACATCGGACGTAAAAGACAGTACAACACACTATATAGTCTGTGGTCATGACAGTGACATTATCATACAAAAGTACTTTGACATATATATTAATCTGTGACATTATTTGACATTATTAAAACAATAACAAATTAAATTATTAAAACAATAAAATGAACAAAAATCAGTGCAAAAAGAAAAGAAAAGCAACCATTTCGACGTTAGGAACAATCAATGTAACATATTATAATACAGAAGCATTTCAAAAGAAGGTTTTACATTATTATGAGAAGAATGCCAGCACAAACATGCATTTATGTAAACGATGGTCCCTACAATCAAAGACTTAAGATTAAAAAGGTAAGTAAAGAGGTTCACATAAACAGATTCATACGTTTTTTTGTTGGTCTAGTAACAATCTCTTATACCGCCTTTTAAAATTGGTTTTGCTTTTCAGGTCTCGTATTGGTGGTGGAATATCATTCCAGCAACGTGAGGCGGCGAACCTGAAAGAGCCACGAAATGCGGCAGTGCGATACCTTGGGGATACAAGTACAGGTGCGCAAGTTTTCCTTACATGACTGTAGCGTGCTTGAACCCACACCAGCTTATGATACAAATATTGAGGCCTTTTTGTGCTCACTATTCCGAACATCATAGTTGCAAGGTGGAGTTTCCTGCGCGCCTCCATCCTAAGCAAGTCTGCAGCATTGTGAAATGGAGTAACATGTGATCGTGGAGGAATATAAAAGCAAAAACGAGCACATGCATTTTGCACTCGCTGAATTAATTTTGCTGTTCTGGCTAAGAGGCACGGCCCCAAGACTGTGTCACAGTAGTTTAACTTGGACAAAATCAATGACTCGCACAGCCTTATACGAACAGGTTCAGTTAAATAGTCCCGTATATTATATAGCAATTTCAACCTGTAAAAACAGTTTCGTACGCATTCAGCAACATGATCTTCGAATTTTAGGTGGCTATCAAAGGTAACTCCAAGGTTCCTAGCTGAGGTTACTTGCTGTATTTTTGTCCCATTTATATGCAAATTAAGTGGGACATTATTTTTATAAAGTCTATTCAGATTGTTCTTTGTTCCGAATAACATAAATTTTGACTTTACAGGATTCAAAACAAGACTATTTGAAATGCACCAGTCATTGATATGTACCAGGTCTTCATTGATTTTAGTTTCTGCATAACGACTATTAGATGGTGAAAAAGGCAAGAAAAGCTGCATATCATCTGCATATAGATGGTAATTGCAGTGAGTTATGGCTTGAGTAATGTCAGCACTGTAAAGAATGTACAGCACAGGCCCGAGTATTGAACCCTGGGGAACACCTCTGGAGACAGGCTGAAGGCAGGACCGCATTCTACTTCCATCTACCCTAGTAACTTCCACAAATTGCTGCCTTTGGGAAAGATAGCTGTTAAACCACTTGATGGCATTTGTATCGGCTCCATAATACCTTAATTTGGAAAGCAAAAGAGTAGAATTGATGGAATCGAAGGCGCGCGAAAAATCTAATAACACCATTGCCACCAATTTACTCTCATCTTGAGCTTGGAGAATGTGGTCTACAACATCAGCAAGAGCAGTTGCAGTACTATAGCCTTTGCGAAACCCTGATTGAAGGCTAGGCAATATCCCATTGACCTCAAGATATTTGTTAAACTGATTATATACTATTCTCTCTAAGATCTTGGAGATACAGGACAATAGGCTAACAGGTCTTAAATCTTGCATAGTTGATGGTTGTTTAGTCTTGGGAAGTGGTTTCACAGTCGCTATTTTCCAGGACTCGGGAAAAACACCTGTGGTTATTGACTTATTTATCAAATTAGTGATAATGCTTAAAGACTGTGGCAGTGATAATAGTAGCATGTCCAAATTTATTCCATCAGAGCCTGAGGCATTTGACCGTAATCCCCTGATTGCCCTGAGGACTTTATTTTCTGACACAGTGTTTAAGGAAAAAGTAGCTTGAGAGTGCCTATGATACTCAAAGTATGTAAGCTGTGATATTGATAGTGTGTTTGTTCCGGGAACATTCAGGAAGTGAAAGTTTATTTTGTCTGGGTCATCAAAAGAGGGAGGTAAATCAATTTTGTTTCTATTGTTCTGCAAAACAGTATTTTTAAGATTATTCCAAAGCTTTTTTGAATTATTAATATTAGAGTTGATTTCCTTATTGAAGTAGCATTTTTTTTCCATTACTATAGCATTAGTTACTAAACATTTCATTTCCTTATAACATTCCTTGTAAACATTACTATTATGAGCTTTGTATTTTTTATAGTATTTATTTCGAATAAGCATCATACTTTTGATGGTGTCCGTAATCCATGGGTGTGGTGGGAGCTTAAACTTTCTATGTTTTAAGGGAGCATGCAAGTCAAATAAAGAGACCAGACAGGAATTGAAATTTTTTGCTATAGTGTTAACACAGTGTGAATTACATAGGAGATCAAAGTCAATGGCATCAAGATCCCTATTGAATTGATCAACATTAATATCTTTAAGAGATCTGAAGGTAATAAAGCGAGGTTTAGGTTTACTGGTTTTAAACAGTAACTCAGCTACCACTATTGCATGTCCACCAAGCTCAGGAAAATGTCTTATTTCAGTGTGATTTGCAAATATATCTGTACAGATCACATCGATCAGACTTTCACTATGTTCAGTAAAATGTGTAGCCTCTTTCACTATCTGACTCAAACTCAAACTATGCAAAAATTGCATAACTAATTTATATTTTCCACTGGTTTTGTCAAAAAGGTTAATGTTGAAATCACCCAGCAAAATTAAACCGTCTACATTTTGAAATGTGGTGATTGAAATGGTTAGAGCATCTAAAAATATGTTTGTATCAAGCCATGGTGGTTTGTAGGCTGTACCAATCATAATAATTTTGCTATGTAAGGATACTCTTAACCACATTTGCTCCACTTCTTTTGTGTTCGGGTGTTGACATGTACGGAAGTTAATGTGTCTACTAACATAAAAACCCACACCACCACCACGTCCCCCTTTAATGTGGTTAGGTCTTGGTGTATGAATCAGCTTATATCCATGCACTCTCAATGCCCCATCATCCTGTCCAGCCCTCAACCAAGTCTCATTTATAGCCAGTATATCTGGAGATAATTCCTCAATAGCGATAGTTAACTCATCGTGTTTTGTGCATAGTGAACCAGCATTATATAATCCAACTTTAAGATTCTTAGCAATCATTTCAGCTTGAAGTGTTTAAGCTTAAAATTACAAGATAGTTGTGTAAATGCATCTGTATCAATATGAATTGTAATAAACTACGGTATAAAACGTGCAAAATGGCTTTCTGATTTATTTTGGATATGCAATATATTATTTTCCTTAGTTTAAATTGATAAATAACATCACTTACAAATATATCAGTAAGAATAACCAATACACAATGAAACAAATTAAATGTCAAGCTATAGACAATGGCATAATATAGTTCAACACAAACACACAAATTACACAACTTTGAAAATATATATCCTAAGTTACCCAAATTGTCCTCAGTGGAAACAAAACACGCGAATAGATAATTATTAGTTACTATGAAAAAGAGTATTAATGTGGTGGTACAGTAAAAATCTCCTTTATAGGGCACGACTAAATGTGCAGTCCTGATACACAATATCCATTGGCCAAAAAAATAAATTCCAAAGTTACACAGAATGATTCTTCACACAGCAATTGTAACAGGTAGTTGTCTTGAACACAATCCCCTATACTCAATATTGATAAAAAGAAAAAAAATCGTAGAAACGTAGAAGCATATAAAGAACTACCAGGCAAACCATCCCATCGCTTACGCATCAGACCCAAACACACGCGGGATATCCATTTCAGAGCGAAGCTGAAACACCTGCCGACCCTCACCCTGACGAGCAAAAATACGACCTCGCCTCGTCCAACAGTATCTCCACTGTAGTCGGCGACATTCCTCCCGAACCCGATGAAAAAGCTGGCGATTAAATCGTGTCAGCCGCTCGTTTATGTAAATCCGCGGCCCGGCTTCGGCTGCCAACCCTGTACGGCGCAAACGCGCTGCTCGCAACAATTCATCACGCAGACTTCGGCGCGCCAGCCGCACCACCATGCGGCGAGGCCGCCCGCCTGCCTCGTCCGGCCGCGCGCCCACGCGCTCTGCGTACACCACGTCACGCTCCTCTAATGGTACGCCGAGCCGAGTCGCCAACACACAAACTGAGTGAAATGCATTTTCTGCTTTATCTTCAGGCATTTGTCCAATCTCCAAGTCCGTGAGCAGCGCTTCCTGGTCGCGGTCATTCAGCTCTAACTTAAGGCCCGATATAGTTTGCTCAAGTAAAGCCACCCTATCGTCACTCAAATCGGGACTCCTTTGTTCCAATGCCTGGAGTCTTTGCTCAATTCCGTCCATGCGCACACATACAGATGCAAAGGAAGCTCGCAATAACTCCATCTCAGATCTAAATTCGCGCATTCCCTTGACGCATTCTAGGATTTCATTGCGCAAGACTTTCATCTCAGACAAACTGAGTTGGTCGACAGCGCCCGACTGAGCCGCCGAACCCGCTATACTGGCACAATCTTCCGCACTTGATTTCATATCCCCGCCATCATCACTATCGTAAATACCTCTTACCGGCGTCTGGCTGTTATCACCTCGCCGCGTGGCCTTCTTACAGTTAGGACATTCCCAATCTTTATTGAGCTTAGCTTTGTCTGGTAATGCCAAGCATGCCCGGTGAAATTTCACACCGCAAGTAGCACACGTAGCAGCTCCATTCATGGCGAGAAATTTTCCACAAGCTCCACAGTTTACCATTTCGATAAAATAAGGAGGTTGCGTCACTGATGGCAATAGCGTGGAATCGTATCGGAGTCGTTGCGTATAAAAGGGCGCAGTTATTAATCTAGCAAATACCCTCTAATAAAAAAAATATCAATGTCTTAAAATATTTAGATGTTTAATATATTATTAAAGGTTAATTGTTGTGTACACCAACACTTGCACAGGCTCTGCGACCACAAAACACTTGATGAGCAACGTAATTATAGAATACTATCCAATATTAGTTGCGTAAAATGATGAGAAAAAGAAGCGAAACGTGTTGCACTGTCAGAGTAAAACAGGGTTATAAGTAAATTGTTATCCTTTAATGCAAACTGCCCATCTTCTAGTTTTCAGCTACGCTCATGCAATCTACGCATCTGCATTTCTTATAGTTAATCGTGTCATGCATGTACAGAGTTCAAGTATGGGAATATTGAACACCTCTAGATAGTCGGCACGGATTGCCCTAGGAAAGTGCTCGCTACACCCACTTGTATGTAGGATACACTGGGGGTACTCCCCCACAGCACTGCCGTTAGTGTTAAGCGAGCTGGACAGAGGTGATCTATTAACACCCAAGCCCAACACAACTTTGTGTTGATTCCATTGGGAATCGCGTATAGTATTACTGTATGTGCAAATGGGTTGTATTCTGTCTGTAATGTGTACTGTAGGAGTACTGTAAGTGTTATGTTTGATATGCTGAGGACTACGCATATGCTATAAATGATAATCTACTAGAAAACTAATAGATGGACAGATATATTTATTACTTTATAGACTGAGTTATATGTATCATTGACTTCTCTGTTGCTACCTACCTATGTAATGTTCAAATATGAGTCTTTGGTGTAACTACAAATAAGAATGTCTCAACTTTACCTTGGAATATAATATATATTTTCAATTTAACTGTTTACAAATACGTTTAACACTTATAAAATCAACTTATATTATGTAATCTTATTGTATCACTAAATTGCACTGTTTTGGCTTATATCTTTCACTTTTAACACTTTTATTTTACTGAATACTTGTAATTTACTTTTCTCTTTACTTTTTGCTGTATATTTGTTATAATTTCTTAATAATTTTTATTATTTTCAACGATTTCTCTTGTTTTGTTAGGAACATTCTAGAATTTGACAACGTATGACAACAGTCCGACGTGACGTCACATACTTCCAAATTTCTAAATTTGAATATATTTATTATTTTTCATGCCATGTTAGACTCCTTTTTATGAATTTTATGTCATCATTTTAAATTTTTGTATTTAGTTTCGAACACCATATCTGGCTATTATAAAAGGCGGTCCAGGGTCTCTAGACGACATTCTACTTCCTACTTCTGAAGCTACAAACAACCTTCAATACTACCTGAAGCTCTCTGTGAAGAAAAAGACTACTCTAAAAGTACTGTGGAAACTCTGCTGCATACTTCACCATAAGAACCACGGACTATTGCTGCCACATCGAGCCTCCAACGTTCTCTGCCTACCTGCCTGCTACTGCATCCCTGCCTGCTGCTGCTGCATCCCTGCCTGTCGGCTGCGGGGTACTGGCCAGCCTGCTGGCAATACCTATCAGCCTGCTGCAAGAAACCTACCAGCCTGCTGCAATACCTGCCAGCTCGCCGCTGCACTCCTGCCAACCTGTTGCTGCCGCTGTCTGCCAGCCTGCCGCTGAATACTGCCAGCCTGCCGATACTTGGCCACTTAGATCCTGGTACCGCTCGCCTTCCTTTCTTTCCCCTTTTCTACCATCTTATTATTGTTATTTTTGTATTTTTAATTTATTTATTAAGTTTCGGCCGTGTTATCTTAATAATTATTTTAATATATAAGTCTCTTGTCTCTTATCTTTTACTTATTATCCTTACCTATTTTGCTCCGTAGCCTTCCGCTACGTGACAGTTTGGCGCCCAACTCTATAAGAACCTACCTCAAAATTCTAAATTAAACTTGCACAAGTTGGTATTCGTTGGCAATTTATTTTGGCTTTATACTTTTTCTCTTTTTGCTTCTATTTTTCTTTTATTTTAACGTAGTTTTATCATTACGTTATTATGATGGCACGGCCTATTAATTTTATTTTACTTAATAAGGCGGAACTTATTTATGAAGTTTCAATTCGTTTTGAAATTCCTGCGGATAATGTTATTGAACTTAGACGGCAGATTATTCCACTGTCGGAAAAATTTTCGGCTTCCGATATTTTAGATTCTACTTTTCCGGTTGATGTTGATTTATCACAAATTGAGGACACTATTTCTTTTTTGTCCAATAAAATTTAACTTTGAATCGGGTCAAAATAGATATGCTAGGCAAATTGAAACATATCTTAATCACTTGTATTTTCGTTTCGAAAGAATTGATACTACTGATAACAGTGACTTACATGACTCAAGCTTGACCGACAGACTTAATGACTTAAAAAATCAATACTCCTTACTACGACAGCGATATAACTCTGTGATGAAATCATCAACCGAGATTGAAAATACTGTTAAGCCTCTTTTACACGCTGATAACTCGAATATTTCCACTATTCAGAAATTATCTTTACCTTTGCACATTAATATTAACTATCTACAAGACATTAAAAAAATAACTTATGATGGAATTTCTTGTCCAAGAGCATTCTTGCAAAGAATTAATGAATTTATTATCTCACACAACATTGATAAAGAAATTTTGTTAAACTTAGCTTACGATATTTTTACTGGAAACGCTCTTTATTGGTTTCGATTTCAAAGAGATAGAAATCCTTGTTTAACTTGGAGTCAACTTTCAGATCAATTAATTAAGGATTTTGGCGGTTTTGATTATGATTATAAACTCTTAGACGCTATTAAGGCTCGAACCCAAGGCAAGAACGAATCTATAATTGTCTATGTATCAATAATGTTTGAAATGTTTTCTAGGCTATCGAAAAAATTATCTGAGAATGAGAAACTAGAAATTCTCCTTCGTAACATACGACCTTGTTATTCAGTTTTTGTTGCCTTGAAAGAAATTAATTCGATAGACTCTCTAATTGCTGCTTGTCAAAACTATGAGCGTTATTTGGACCGTGATCGGAACTTTAAAGAACCAGTTCCAAATAGTAGCATTCCTGAACTTTCTTATGTTCCTAAAGCACTTAAGCTCGATTTTTCGGCTAGGACAGAATTTTCATCACCTAAGCCTGAATATTCCTCACGTTTTGAAACAAATAACTCTAAATCAAATTATAAGCAAACTTTTAATTCTCAGAATAAAAACTTTTACAATAATAAGTATGCAACTCATGCTTTAACTACTAAATTTGTATCTAATTTGTTTTGCGTTCGATGCAGGGTTAACGGCCATTCTTTAAGTACTTGTGATAAACCTCATTACTTAGTTTGTTTTAAGTGTGGCCTAAAAGACTTTAAGGCTTCGGATTGTCCGAAATGCAATAAAATTTCTAAGCCTTCAACCTCTTCTTCTAATACTCAGCAAAAAAACTAATTAAAGACTTAGATAAAGAATTAAAATTTGATGTACGTGATTGGCAAAATTGGCTTGAAATATTAAAACACTTTTTCCAAAGTTATAAAACATCTTCTGTGTATTTTAAGAATGAAAGAGACTTTAATAGACCTTTCATTAATGTTTCTATTTTGGATGTTAATTTTACTGCACTACTTGATAGTGGAAGCTCTATTACCATTCTTGGAAATAAATCTCATTTAAAAATTTTACAACTTGGTTTTTCTTTATCTAAGTCTGACCTTATTTCTGTAAATACTGCAAGTAAGCAATCTATTAAGTCAATTGGCTACTTTATTTTGCCTTTTACATTTAATAAGCAAACTAAACTCATAAAAGCTTATGTTTTTCCTGAAATATATCCGTCTTTGATTCTTGGTATTGATTTTTGGCGTGAATTTAACTTAGTTCCAAAACTTTTATCTTCAGCCTTTACATTTGATGAAACATCTTATAACATTAACTCTGTTGAGAAGCAAGTTTTAACTTATGAATATCTCAGCTCACAACAAAAGATAATTGCTGATAGTATTATTTCTAGATTTAAAGATATTTCTTTTGAAGGTAGAGGCCAACTTGGTCGTACCGATTTGATCTGTCATAGAATAGATACTGGTAATACATTACCAATAAAACAAAGGTGCTATCGACTCTCCCCGGAGAAGCAAAAAGCTCTCGTGGAAGAAGTTGATAAAATGATAGAGCTGAATGTTATTGAAAAGTGTGAAAGCCCTTGGTTATCACCTGTTCTTATTACACCAAAGAAAAATGGTGAATGGAGATTTTGTGTAGATAGTAGGAAACTTAACGCTGTTACTCGTAAAGATGCATATAGTCTACCTTTTGTGAACGAAATACTTGATCATCTTAATAATGCAAAATTTTTGACTAGTATTGACATTGCGAAAGCATTTTGGGAAATTCCTTTGCATCCCGATGATCGAGATAAGACTGCTTTCTATGTTCCTGGCAGAGGAATGTACAGATTTGTTGTCATGCCTTTGGTTTGACTAACGCTCCTGCTACTCAGCAGAGACTTATGGATATTTTATTCACTCCTGAGTTTGACAACAAGGTGTTTTGTTATCTCGATGACATTATAATTGTCAGTTTGACATTTGAGGAACACATATCGCTACTTGTCAAAGTTCTCGAAAAGTTAACTTTAGCTAACCTTACAATAAACTTTGAAAAGAGTCAATTCTTTAAAAGTGAGCTAAAATACTTAGGCTATATTGTAGATGAGAACGGTTTGCGTGCCGATCCTTGCAAAATCCAAGCAATCATGGATTTCCCTATTCCTACTTCTCGCAAGGAAGTTAGAAAATTTTTAGGAACGTGTAGCTGGTTTCGTAGATTCATTCCTAACTTTAGCACTATTGCAGCTCCTCTTAGCAAATTAACTTCTTCCGGTAAAAACGCTCCTAAATTTTCTTGGAACTCTGAAGCAAATGCATCTTTTGTAAAATTAAAAAAACATTTAATTACAACTCCAATTTTGGCTTGTCCTGACTTTAGTAAACCATTTTCTGTGCACTGTGATGCATCAAATTATGGCATTGGTGCAATGCTTACTCAATTACGCGATGATAAAGAAGTGGTCATAGCTTACATGAGTAAATCACTTAATAAAAATGAAAGGAATTATTCTACTACTGAAAGGGAAACACTAGCTGTTATCACTGCCTTAGAACACTGGCGATGTTATCTTGATAATGGAAAACCTTTTACCGTTTTTACTGACCATGCTGCTTTAAAATGGTTTTTAAGCTTATCAAATCCTTCTGGTAGACTAGCAAGATGGTCTCTTCGACTTTCTTGTTTTAATTTTACACTTAAACATAAGAAAGGTAGGGACAATCTAGTACCTGATCTTTTATCTCGATCTAGGCCTGATGGCGAGGACATTGCTTTAAATCACAATGTTGCACCTATTGATCGAACATTAATCTCTTCTGATTTAGAACAGTATAATAAATTATTATTTAACTGCAGAAATAACCCTGATAACTTTCCAAATTATACTATCAAGGACAATAAGTTACTTCGCCGTACCTATACTCCTCACTCTTTATCCGACGATTTTATTTGGAAAGAAGTACCAATTCCAGACAAACGTGAGAGTTTGATTATACAAGCTCATGGCTCTTCTACGAATCCACATTTAGGAGTTTTTAAAACATACAAAAAACTATCTCTTTTGTACTATTGGTCTGGAATGTTTAAGGATATTGCTAAATTTATTTCACATTGTGAAAAATGTTTATCTTATAAGCACTCAAATCATTCACCTTACGGTCCTATGGGTAAGCCTAAAATTTGTTCTAGGCCTTTCCAATGTATCTCTTTGGATTTAATGGGTCCACTCCCTATGACCAGAAGACGTAACCAATTCATTCTAGTTATAAATTGTCTATTTACCAAATACACTATGATTTTCCCTTTAAAACGAGCGATCACTTCTAATATAATAAGCAACCTTGAAAATTATGTTTTCTTAGTTCATGGAATACCACAAACTATTATTATGGATAACGGTCCTCAATTCCAGTCTAATGAATTTCATAACTTCCTTCAGCGTTATAAGGTACCGCATATTTCATTTACTCCACACTATTGCCCTCAAGTCAATACGACTGAAAGATACAATAAAACTATTATAACTGCTCTAGCTTCTCTTGTGGGTGATGATCATAGATCATGGGACATCCACTTGCCAAAAATACAATCTGTAATTAACAGTTCGGTAAATGCTGTAACTGGTTTTACTCCAAATTTTCTTCTCTATGGCCGTGAAACAGTCTCTTACGGTTCTATATATTCCCAAGGCTATAACTTGGAAGAAATGATATTTTTACCTCGTGATATATATGCAAATAATATTGGCCTTTTGTCATCAATTTATGACAAAGTACAAATTGCTTTACACGTGGCTCATTCCAAAAACTTAAGTCGTTATAATTTAAGACGTTCTTTCAAGGAATTTAATGTTGGTGACATAGTATGGCGTAAAAATTATACCTTGAGTAATGCTGGTGCTTACTATAGCGCTAAGCTCGCACCAAAATTTCTTAAATGTAAAGTACTTGAAAAACTATCACCACTAGTTTATATCCTTGAAGATCCTAACGGAAATCTTGGAAAATGGCACGTTAAGGATCTTAAAACTTAAATTTATTATTCTTTATTATTTTTCTATCTTATTAAATACAACTATACGTCATATTACAGTTTCATACTTATCTATATATTAATAACATGACAGTTTGACACATTTTTCATACATAACTTTGTTTACATTACACTTACTCGACCTTTGAACATACCTAACATATTGATTGATTGACTGATATTTGGCTACTTTCAGTTCAATAATTAGTTTTTTTTTTGTTTCTTGTTTATATTTTAAAATAATGCCTTAGTAAGTCAGACCTCTAGGAGACTTCCTCTCCATTTTTTTTAATGGGGTTCTACCAACCCTGTCCTTTTGGGTTCTACAAACCCGCATTTTTTTACTAATCCTCTTCTACTTAGCGCGTTGCCGTTACCTAATTTTTAAAGGCGTTACTCGGTCTTTAAAACTAGGTCTGACTTTATAAGACATTATTGGGTCTTAATAGTTGGAGCGGATGACAACTCTATAAATAAGCCTGATGGTCAGGAGCGGCTGACAACTCCTTTAAAATAAGCCTTATAGTCAGGAGCGGCTGACTACTCCTTTATAAATAAGCCTTAGGTCATAAATAAATAAATATATAGGGATGCTTTCTTTGGAGTATGCGTCATTGAATGTGAACCATACCCCTATCTTTGTTGTAGTGCATGTTTGCGTGATGTATGACAGATATTCGAAAGGAAAGATTGTATCCAGTTAACCTCAAAATTTTCTCGGAGTCGAAAATTTTTCTGGGGCGGTGGGAAAATGTAACGTCTATACTATTAGAATATTCTGTATTCTGGAAATTTCTCGGAACTTGCAATTATATGTAAAGTTTTAATCTTCTAACGGAATGCTAGAATTTTCTCAGGTCTCGAAATTATAAGTAAATTGTTATCTTTTAATGCAAATCTGCCCATCTGCTAGTTTTCAAGCTACGCTCATGCAATCTACGCATCTGCATTTCTATAGTTAATCGTGTCATGCATGTACAGAGTTCAAGTATGGGAATATTGAACACCTCTAGATAGTCGGCACGGATTGCCCTAGGAAAGTGCTCGCTACACCCAACTTGTATGTAGGATACACTGGGGGTACTCCCGCACTGCCGTTAGTGTTAAGCGAGCTGGACAGAGGTGATCTATTAACACCCAAGCCCAACACAACTTTCTGTTGATTCCATTGGGAATCGCGTATAGTATTACTGTATGTGCAAATGGGTTGTATTCTGTCTGTAATGTGTACTGTAGGAGTACTGTAAGTGTTATGTTTGATATGCTGAGGACTACGCATATGCTATAAATGATAATCTACTAGAAAACTAATAGATGGACAGATATATTTATTACTTTATAGACTGAATTATATGTATCATTGACTTCTCTGTTGCTACCTACCTATGTAATGTTCAAATATGAGTCTTTGGTGTAACTACAAATAAGAATGTCTCAACTTTACCTTGGAATAATATATTATTTTCAATTTAACTGTTTACAAATACGTTTAACACTTATAAATCATCTTATATTATGTAATCTTGTTGTATCACTAAATTGCACTGTTTTGGCTTATATCTTTCACTTTTAACACTTTTATTGTACTGAATACTTGTAATTTACTTTTCTCTTTACTTTTTGCTGTATATTTGTTATAATTTCTTAATAATTTTTATTATTTTCAACAATTTCTCTTGTTTTGTTAGGAACATTCTAGAATTTGACAACGTATGACAACAGTCCGACGTGACGTCACATAATTCCAAATATCTAAATTTGAATATATTTATTATTTTTCATGCCATGTTAGACTCCTTTTTATGAATTTTATGTCATCATTTTAAATTTTTGTATTTAGTTTCGAACACCATATCTGGCTATTATAAAAGGCGGTCCAGGGTCTCTCGACATTCTACAACTACTTCTGAAGCTACAAACAACCTTCAATACTACCTGAAGCTCTCTGTGAAGAAAAACTACTCTAAAAGTACTCTCTGCTGCATACTTCACCATAAGAACCACGGAATATTGCTGCCACATCGAGCCTCCAACGTTCTCTGCCTATCTGCCTGCTACTGCATCCCTGCCTGCTGCTGCATCCCTGCCTGTCGGCTGCGGGGTACTGGCCAGCCTGCTGCGGCAAATACCTATCAGCCTGCTGCAAGAAACCACAGCCTGCTGCTGTTGAATACCTGCCAGCTCGCCGCTGCACTCCTGCCAACCTGTTGCTGCGTGTCTGCCAGCCTGCCGCTGAATACTGCCAGACTACCGATACTTGGTCCACTTAGAACCTGGTACCGCCTTCCTTTCTTTCCCCTTTTCTACCATCTTATTATTGTTATTTTTGTATTTTTAATTTATTTATTAAGTTTCGGCCGTGTTATCTTAATAATTATTTTAATATATAAGTCTCTTGTCCTTATCTTTTACTTATTATCCTTAACCTATTTTGCTCCGTAGCCTTCCGCTACGTGACACAGTCGCGACTTCCTCGCGCCGCAGCTGTGTTACCGAGCCCGGCGCCGCCTTCTTCGAGCGGGATCGGCCATCTCCCGACTCCGCTCGGCGGCCTCCTTCTGGAGCATCACTGCTCACAGAAGGAGGCCACAGCCCTCCAACCTCCCTCGTCCGCCAGCATTGCCGCAATCAATGCCGGCGGAGACATATCTCGCCCGATCTCTGCGACTAAGACTCGGCGCTCGGAGGCCCACGTGGGGCACTCCGTCAGCGTGTGCTGGGCCGAATTGAGGTCCGATGCGCAGTGGTGACAATGTGTCGATCCCTCCCGTCCTATTCGACACAGATACTCACCGAAGCAGCCGTGCCCGGTGAGTATCTGAGTCAATCGGTAGGTGACCTCCTCCTTCCCGTGGAGCCAAGCTTCGAGGTGCGGGAGTCCGCTGGCGCGCGCAGATTCGTAATTCCGTAGCAGAGCTCTCCGTAGCAGAGCTCTGCTGCGGGGGGACCTCGCGCAGTCTTGCGACCACACGGGAGCCCCATACATGGCGACGGATCGCACGACGCCCTCGTACAGGCGGCGAACTCCATCCCTCGGTCCCCCGATGCAATGCGCCCGCCACCCTTTTGGCTCGGGGACCAGGAATCTAACCCTACTCTCAAGCTTTAATATATAATACATACATATATACATATATATATATATATATATATATATATAATATATATAAATTATGTTAAAACAAATTTCTACCGTTGGAGAACCATGCCATGGGGCCGGCTCGACCGGAGTTGATAACACGGCCTCACAGAAAACCGGCGTAAAATAGCGCTTGCGCTGTGTTTCGCCAAGTGAGTGAGGGTACCGGAGGCCCATCCCCCCTACCCCCCTTATTCCCTTTTAAAAGGCCGGCAATGCATATGTGACTCCTCTGGTGTTGCGGGTGTCCATGGGCAACGGTTATCGCTTACCATCAGGTGATCCGTTTGCTCGTTTGCTGCCCTATCCTATAAAAAAAATATTAAGCTAAAGATTTATTAATTCAAATCGAATGAAGATTGTGAATTCAGATAGGACCCCAAGTCATTGAAATCCGTTATGTACATGAACTTGAATTACTGTGTAAAAAAAAAACAAACTTAAAACTTTACAAAAATTCACTATATTTTGACATGAAATGCAATTACAAAGCGTAATCGATTCAACGATCAGCTCAACATGAAACTAAAGGACACTGACACATGCAGAGTCTGCGAACAAGAGCGTGAAACACCAATTCATCTCTTGTGCTACTGTGAACCGCTGATTCACAAAAGTAACAGACACCTGGGGAAACACATCCTTGACCCAGATGAAATAAAAACAATCCGAACTGGGAACATCCTATCTTTCTTGGTCAGTGCCCAGTTAAGGGAGCTACTGTAGGGCCTACATAGAACCTACATAGGAGGCTGGTCACAATAGATCTTAATAGGTCGCAGTGATGCATATCAGCCCCGACTTACACACGAAATAGAAATAGAACGATCAGCTCCAGGCTCGATTTTTTCGAACACTAGAAAACACTACCTACTTATCGGCTTCTACAATCAGGTCAGACATAGTACCTATTTCGTACATTTAATTATGTAATTTATGTTTAATTATGTTTTGATTATTATTAAAGTATATTTGATTTCGCCACAACATATATTTGATTGATTGATTTTACACATGCATAGCTCCAATTTTTAGGGTGATACCTAAAAAATGTATTGAAACTTGTATCTTAAACAAGTTTCAATAGTCCTCTTGCACAATAAAGTTAAGCAGTTAGACAAATTTTCATTATAACAAATTAACATAATATTTATTAGTAATTTCAAATATTTATCCAAAATTAATTAATAAAATTATGAATACCAAATATAAAAGTTATTACACTGTAATCCTAATACTACTTAGACTTAGACATGTAATCATGTAATCATGGGTCCCTCCTCAATTAAGAATGATTTTAGTGCAAGTTCTGTAGTTTGCAATATGTTCGGAGAGGTAGATATATTTTAATAAACTCCCTTAGCTGGAAAGAAACACAGCAGTGACACGTATATTTCAAATAGCCCCACACTCTTATCAAATACGATAGGAACACATTAAAAAATTCTGTAACGTGACTCATTTTGCTCCACGAAAACGGAGGTAATACTTTTTCCTCCTCATTTTCATTTACAAGCCCATTTGCAAAGTAATGGCCCGTGTTAAAAGAGGTGACGCCTTGTTTCCACGTTGTACTTATATATACAGTCACAGAGTACATTCCTATACTAATATTTGATAAGCTAAATAACAAAAGTCGGCAATAAGGAACACCGCGCAGAATGCACGCCACCCGCATATTAATCTCGGGAAACTCGCGGTCAACCACTCTACATATTAATGCTGCAGGAAATGTTACTTATTTCTATATATATATATATTTCTTCTTACACTTACATGAATTAGCCTAGCCCAAAGTTAGCTCTGTAAGGCTTGTGTTATGGGATCTAGGGTTACGGATAGACGTACATATATTTTACATATATAAATATTTTTGATAGAAATATATGATAACAACCATGACTAAGGTACAAATGTCTCCGCTGGGATTCGAACCCGGGACATCAGATAGTGGCACCTTGAAACCGTTATACTGGGTTAGTATCTCGACTACCGAGTATATAATTTTATACTACGCAAATTTTTTAAGTAGGTTTAATTGCAGATTTTCTCTGATAATGTAAAAATCTGCGCCATCAAATATAACGGAACAATATACCAAATAAAATCCTCCTTACAGCAAGGCAAACTCGCTAAAACGGGCCTAGCGTTGCTTACATAATTACAACTTCAAGATTTCCCCAAGATTTAATTCTAACAGAAATAGGAACTTTCGGTCGGGGTTCACTTTGTTTGTTATCGTATAATCAATGGTTAAACGAAGCTATAAAACACCTCGCGATTGAACAAATTGTTTGTTTGTATCAACAGATCATAATCATCGTCATATTGTGTGCATGCTTACTAATGCCGAATTATAATATTAACCTGCATCCCCATTGCTAAAAAATCCTATATCAGAATCATATGTATGTATGTCTGCTTATTATTTATTTCTATCGAGAAACAACAGTATTCATATTAATGAGATTTCAGTTTGAGATACGCGGTAAGTTACAGAATCTGAATTTGTATTTTATCATAGGTTGTTCGATTTTTATTGTTCAGTATTTTAGTCCTGTTTAACTGACAGTTACGGCATTTAAAATAAGCAAAATAAATATTATTAAATTTGGTTGACCGAAAAATGTGATAGTTCCACCTACTCGTTACCACATAATTGCCTATAGTTGAGAAAATCTGAAATCATAATATATAATTGCCATGTTAACAATTGAAAACAAGAGATAAAATAAAATGAGACTTCCCTGTTCTACTCATAAAAGCTCTTACGCTTTCTTAACAGCAAAGGCTTTCTAAAGCATGCTTTCATACAGGTTCTTGTTACACCACATGTGTTGAAAAAAAAATTTTAGTCGATGCAATTTGATTGGCCTATTCTGGTACATTATTGTAGAGTTAACTTTTAAAACCTTCCTGACCTAAAAGCGACTAAAATAAAATATTAATATTAATCATGACTTTATGTGGATGGTTTTTTTTGAAAGTAGTACGAGTATGAAAACATAAAAAAAAACTATAAATTCTCATTAATACTTTTGGCTTATTGCTGCAACCATTTTAATTTAAATAGTCAGCTGGCCATTTCTTTTATAACGGAAGAAGCCAATGCAAACATCCGCTTAAAAAGTTGCAAGTCAGATGCAGTCGTAGACCGTCGCACTGGAAACTGGCAACGGAAACTACAGACGATATAAATGCTTATAATTATTGTTATAGTCTCGTTATTAACGTAGTTAGGTATTGAAAAATAAAACTATAGTACGATGTTAAAGTTTTTTTCTATAATTGAAAGTAATGAAATAACGTAAGTGCTGGAGAATGGCTTTAGTAGTAAGTTCGCTTAAAGGAAACGGAAAGTTTAACAGCTTATGCAAACGATGTTACGTGCAGAATATTCAAAATTGAATAGCCTAGAACTTTAGTATTAATATAGTAATATTGATTATAATCCGTTTGAATGTTAAAGTTCCAGTATCGAATTACAAATTCATTAAATTTAATCTGGTTTAAAAGTTATTCAACTTTATAAAAAAAAATCTTGTAAAAATAAAAACAAAAGTGGTAAGTATAAACAAATTATATTTTTAGTATGGTATATAAAATATCAAATTAACAAATTGATCAACGTTCAATTCAGTAGGTGCCATTTGAATTGAGCTATGGCATAATATCGTTAAGAACGTAAACATAGAAAGAAGCATTTTCATTCATTTCCAGAACATTAATATATGTAATTACTATTAATAAAATACGAATAACTAGCATTCACTGCTCACACTTTTTTGAGCGAGAGGCTCAAAAAAGTGTTAGCGGAAGATAGGAAGGTGTTTAAACAAAAGACCACGATGTAAATATAATGATGGTTCTATATCAGCATTTATTCAAAGTCTTGTTGTGTTGGACATTTATAATTACAAACCATTGTTAAAGACTTTCCAATCCCATATAAAGTTTATTTATGCTTTGTTTGCAATCTCTGTAAACTGTTTGAATCTCTTTAAGGCTTCCAATTCAAATAATTATTATGTTATGACATAGAACGACAAGAACTATTATAATATTAAAAAACGAGAGAGAATAAATGGATTGTCAGTGAATGAAATAAAAGGTTTTTTAACTATAAGAAATGTCAATTCATGTTTTCGGGTGATTTAATGTATAATAGATACATGTCGAATCTTTGGCTTAGCTAGTTTAGCTAATGTTAGTCTTAAACTATTTTTATAGCACGATTTATTGCTGTTTATATAAATGTATATGTTCATACAAACTTGCATATTTCCAGCAAATACATATCAACAATAAGAAAAAGTATTCATAAATCCGTTAAAAGAGTCATCAACTACTAAAATGAGGCATTAAATTTCAATTCCATAATATACTGTAATTGTACCATTTAATTATTATATACTGAAAAGTAATTGCTACAAACTTTACTCCTACTGTACATTACACTCAATTACAACTCGGACTTAATGATCATAAACAATATGATTAATCGTCACAGGCGTCATTTAAACCTTTGAATTTTCCCGATTTAGTCGCTTACTAATCAAGGGAATATCAGGAGACTTGATTAGGACAGAATCAGGATTTTCCGATATTGAGCCCTACAACTTCTTTGTTAGAGTTGAGATCTGCCTGATTTATTTTATGAATAATTGTTCCATAAATGACTGGAAGATTAAATAAGTGTCTGGCGTCGACAGATGTGTCGTATTGCGCCACTGTAACTTCCCTTTAACGAATCATATTAGATATATAAGGTAATATAATTATGTAAGGTAATATTATAGGTAATCTGTCTAATGCTTCCATATTGGTGTCGTTAAGAGAGCAATTTCAAAGCGCGTGAACAATGAGATCGGAATTTTCGTTTGTAATAGTTTTAGGAATCAGAAGAGAAATTCCTTAAAAAAAATAATTTGGCAACAACATAATTTTACAGAGGAACAAAATCAGCCTAACGCCTACTTTACGAATTACGCAACGTTACGCAACGCAACACGTAATAACGTTACGACCGGTCTACCCGCTCCGAATGCCCGATGATAAGTAAGTCGCTAGCCAACCGCAGCGACTTTTATAGGCAACGGCCGGCACCCTTACGCAACGTGTGGGGGGGTATCCGCTTATACGGCCTCTCCTGACATAGTGTCGTCCTCGACACGAGCCTCGGGGTTGTCACCACTTTGTATGCTGCCATCTGCTTCAACTCCACCATCCTCGTCTGTCAGTCATTCATTCATTCTTATACCTGTATCATCATATTCAAGCTACGTCCACTCGTACGTTCAATACATACAAAACTGTAAGTCTGCCGGACATAAAGTCCAATACATACAAAACTGTATGTCTGCCGGACATAAAGTCCAATACATACAAAACTGTATGTCTGCCGGACACAAAGTCCAATACATACAAAACTGTATGTCTGCCGGACACAAAGTCCAATACATACAAAACTGTATGTCTGCCGGACACAAAGTCCAATACATACAAAACTGTATGTCTGCCGGACACAAAGTCCAATACATACAAAACTGTATGTCTGCCGGACACAAAGTCCAATACATACAAAACTGTATGTCTGCCGGACACAAAGTCCAATACATACAAAACTGTATGTCTGCCAGACACAAAGTCCAATACATACAAAACTGTATGTCTGCCGGACACAAAGTCCAATACATACAAAACTGTATGTCTGCCGGACATAAAGTCCAATACATACAAAACTGTATGTCTGCCGGACACAAAGTCCAATACATACAAAACTGTATGTCTGCCGGACACAAAGTCCAATACATACAAAACTGTATGTCTGCCGGACACAAAGTCCAATACATACAAAACTGTATGTCTGCCGGACACAAAGTCCAATACATACAAAACTGTATGTCTGCCGGACACAAAGTCCAATACATACAAAACTGTATGTCTGCCGGACATAAAGTCCAATACATACAAAACTGTATGTCTGCCGGACACAAAGTCCAATACATACAAAACTGTATGTCTGCCGGACACAAAGTCCAATACATACAAAACTGTATGTCTGCCGGACATAAAGTCCAATACATACAAAACTGTATGTCTGCCGGACATAAAGTCCAATACATACAAAACTGTATGTCTTCACACTGAACGCCAAGGCCGCATCGCGATCTGATGACGTCCCTGACGCATTACATTCGTCCGTATTTGCATCTGCTTAACATTTTGAGGTTCAGCTGAGTCAATCAAAGGTCTAACCTTCTCCTGACTCGGCCTAACCTGACCTTCACTTATATTGCTAAGATCGACGCAAGACGGTCCATGATCGAATTCAATGTGGAATGAATAGCCAAATCCGGGGTATGTGACCTGCTTGAAGACCGCGATCTGTTCAAGCGACGATGATGGCGATCACGATTAGGCGTTTTTTCTGACGGTGTGAAATTTTCATTACGCGTCCTACTATATGACCGACGTCGCGATCGGCGGTTCCTAGTGGACACTTCGTGACGGCTACGTGAACGGTGCCGCGACTTATCACGGGAACGACTTCGCGACCTACGGTCACTCCGACTGGATCCGCCAGCCATTATCACAAACACGAACACTAAAGTACGCAGAAGACTTTGTTCCTCGTAATTGTGGGCTAAGAGTTGCTTATCCCACTTCTGATTTTAGGAATCAGAAGAGAAATTCCTTAAAAAAATAATTTGGCAACAACATAATTTTACAGAGGAACAAAATCAGCCTAACGCCTACTTTACGAATTACGCAACGTTACGCAACGCAACACGTAATAACGTTACGACCGGTCTACCCGCTCCGAATGCCCGATGATAAGTAAGTCGCTAGCTTTTTTTTTTTTTTTTTTTTTTTCCCACGGGGGACGGTAGTGAATTCCCATAGGGCGCGCCACCACAGTGGTCGCTATGACAACCCCCTGGTGCTCGGACGACCTCGCACGGATACACCCCGCAACCGGTCTACGGCGGATGGTTATGTTGGACTCCAGCAGAAGGCCAGCCTACCAACTAAACACTACCTACAGCCTTTGGTCGGGCAGAAAGCCTGGGACCCTATCTGCTTGAACTAACGCTCCCGCCCTCCAGAACGGGGCGGTGCCACACAGCGTAGCCTCAGGAGAGTGCGTACGCTCTTAAATGGGATCGGTTGCCAGAGTGGTCCGGAATAGTATAACGTGAGGTCGCTAGCCAACCGCAGCGACTTTTATAGGCAACGGGCCAGGCACTACGCCAACGTGTGGGGGGGTATCCGCTTATAATAGTTTTATTTAGTATAGAAATTATGTTATTTATTATTTTCTTTTAATATAGTACCTTTATATTGCTCTAGTCGAATTAACACATGTTAATATATTTAGGCACATATAATAACAAATTCTCTTCCCTTTCAAACAAAACTTTTTCTTGGCGATTTGAACGCCTACCACCCAACAAGATCTTGTAAAATGGATTCTAAAGGCAATCAACTTTATAATTCTCTACCAGTTAGTTAATATTTTAACTTTGGCTGATATTTCAATAAATTTATGACAACTTAGTTCTTATATATAAAAACCATCTGAGATCCAACAAAAATAGTTATTTAAATATCTGAATACAAAGAATAAAAACAAACTCTCAGTTACGATGTTCAGGCTGCATAAAGCTAACTGCCCGGTTTTGGGGAAATATGTATGAATTAATAATAATTTAATGGCATAGTATCATTGAATCGCTTTTGTATAAACTTTAAAATCATAATAAAAATATTTTCTTAAATAAAGGCTATAAATCAAAAGATTATCTGAATGATAATATTCTATTTAGAACTAGGAATATTGAGCTGCGTTTGATAACAGCATTAATTATTAACTAATGCTGTATTCCTTCTGACTTATAATTTGTTTGTAAATGTATGCGTATTTGTTATAAATATAAGTATTACGAGGTTTATAAAATAATGCTACCCACGAAATGGAGTCGGAACTGAATATTCCACCACTATTTGTCCTTAGATATTTCTACGCATATTCTACGGGGAGTGCTCTGACGAATTGTTCGGATTGATCCCTACAGCTCTCGCCATCGACGCGACAAAATGTTCACCCTCATCACTTTGACGATTGGCAGTCCATAATAGTCCGTGTCGCCAGGAATTTTTAGTCTCGCACTACGAAACTGTGAAATGCCGCCTAGGGTAATAGCTTCCGGGAAGGACCACGCCCCTTCCGTGGCCGGGGGGCGTCGTCGGTGGTGGGGATCGGGGGAGGTATTGTAGCCTCCCCGAGGAGGGCTCCCCTGTATTGGCAGGGGAGCGGAGGCTGGGGGTTCCCGGAAGTAGCTTGGCGTTCCCGGGGGGTTTTTTAGTGGGTATGCCTCCCCCTTCTGGGGAGGAGAGCCCCACATAACCGCCGCCTCGCCACAGCCGGGGTATGCAACTTATTGCATTTACCTCAGGGGAACAAAAAAAAAATTGGGTAATTGCTTACCATCATAGTTTGTAACATTACAGTCTTTGACTTTACACTGTAAAATGCTTCACCAGTAATTTCACTGCCTATTTTTACACTGAAACACAGCAATGCAAATACTGCTATTTCAAACAGGTCAGACGAAAGTACCCAAGCAGAAGACCCTGCTTTAAAACATAACATGTATCCAACTTATACAATAAGCTTTTAACCGCGGTTTGCTCGCATTATCTTGAATTTTCTTTCCCTATTCTATCTTTGCACCGAGTATTACCAATTAAACCTGCGATCTGTAATAAACTATTGACAGTTTGAGCTACAGTAGGTAAAATTGAGAAAATCCGCCAATTTCTATTATTATTAGAATTATAGTAATAATATACCCATAATAATGAGAATATAAGCAATTAAAAAGGCGTTTACTACGCATAATATCTATAAATATATAATAATTTATATTAAGGCAGTTCTTTTATAGCTTGCAATAGCAGTGTTAATCTCAGTACAATATTTTAATTCTGTTTATAGAACGCAATTTCATAATCTAAATAAAATTTAAAAAAATCGTTAATTACTCGATATTCATTTCATTAATATTATAATTCATCTAACCTATTAAACACTGTACACGTTTTTGACAAAAAGTCAAACCATTATAAAATATTCTAAGAATAATGTTTGCTTAAAGTTTTCGAGATTCCGGCAAGGTGCGCCCTCAAACACTTTACTCAGGTATAAGTTACTTTTGTACTTGAAAGACGTAGTTTCTGTCAAGTCACACGACAAAGTTTCTAACTATGGCCACTATTCGTAATATGAGGGTGCGTGTGAAACAACTCTGATATCTTATATGAATTGGTAGGCTCGAATAGCGTTTTGTGTGTGGCTCCTGTGACAGCGGAACAAATGATACCTATTTTTGATGGTAAGCAGTCACCGTAGCATATGGACACCTATAATACCAGGGACATCACAGACACGTTGACAATCTTTTAATAACGAATTTACTCCCTTCTTGAAAAACTCTATACACCTATGTATGTATCGCTTCTTGAATGTATATATAAAACTCATAGATAAAACTGTGAGAACTATTCAATTCAAACCAATTTTCTTTCGACCTTAAATAAAATCCATGTGTGATAATATTGTTCAGTGTACATGCCCATAAATATCGATGTATATACCATAAAACTTTTATAAAGTACCACACATCATGTTTTTTCGTAGACGAAGTTATCATTAGTAAAAATAAGATTTATTCAACCTTTTTCCTATTTCAACAACTACTATTTCACCCAATTTAGTTTGATTTTGCGAGTTTCTAGAATTTCCTAAACATTAACTCTATATACATATGTATTCCTGATTTACTTATAATTACATAGGTGATTTACGGAAAGATAACAAATTGTTGTACTTTAAAATTAGAAAGATTTATTTTCGCTTGAGTTTTTAAAGCGACATCGAGTATAATACTATTGCCTTGTGGTATAGTATAATACTATAGGCATGATTATGCCTTATATGTAACCTATTTCATAAAAGTTGTTCAAATTTAATATATTGCAGCAATGCTAAGCATATTTCATTTTCTTGTCTCTCATTTAATATATTATTAACGACTTACGTACGGACTATAAAAAATTACTTCATCTACAGTAGATATTCTCTTAACAACAATGAATAAGCAGATTGAACATCATTCGAATCGAATGTGCCATCAACGTAGAATGTGTCACTCAGCATAATAATGCTACCAGTCTGCGTCATAAGCTCAGAATGAATACTAATATCATTCTCTGTTACCCGACCCTACCTGAGTCGCAGCTCGCAATGTTCTCCTATCCCTTCGAACGGTATATGTAGGTATGTAAAATGAGGATTGAGTGAGGCTTAACTCGATATAAGTGGAAAAGGTGGGGCGCTATTGAGAGCTGCTACTATGCTTTATTTAGCTTGATGACTCTCGTTCATTTCATAAGTAGGCATATCTATGACACGTGTAGCTATATATTATTGAAAAGCTATGATCATAGTCATCAATCCGTTACGCACGAGTCCATCCAATTTAGTTATGTTAGGACAATTAGGATCGAGTCATCAACACTGGCCCATTTTTGGATTGATCAACTTCACATACCATGTTTTAATTTCTACACAGTGTTTTCCTTCACCGCGTGATTATCAATTAATGTACATATATATTCAATTCGAAGTATACATTTTTACCTGACATGATCCAACCCCATGCCTCCCAAATATTATATTGGAAAGTAAATGTCGAAACCAGTTATTATATTTTCCAGTATTTAAAAGATATAGAACCGTTGACGCTTCCTGCATAAATGTTATAAGTATCAATACATAGTATAAACAAAGTCGCTTTCGCTGTATGTCCGTATGTATGCTTAGATCTTTAAAACTACGCAACGGATTTTGACGCGGTTATTTTAAATAGATAGAGTGATTCTTAAGGAAGGTTTGTATGTATAATAAATGCATAATATAGTAGAGAAACACTGATAAATTTAAGGTTTCTAATGTGATGTCGTAATAAGCACGTTTTTTTGCGCTTATATTGCAAACGCTGGCTGAACCCTACGAGATAGACCAAAATAATGTACTACAGTATTGTACAACTTACAAAAATCCACAAAAAAGTCCGCGATGGTATATGTCTATCTCTTAGGGATAACCCACCATAACCATTTTTTCACTGCACCCGTGCGAAGCCGGGGCGGGTCGCTAGTAATAAATATAATATTTTGTTAAACCATAACTTTATCCGTTTCAATAATGCACCGTTTTTCCAGAACAATAATGTTATTAATGTTATATAATAAATTATAATATATACTATACATACTATATACTATAACATACTATATACTATAGTATGTATCCATAGTCGAGTGTATAGTAGACTGGTTTCAAGGTGTCGCCATCTCTGAGGTCCCGGGTTCGAATCCCGGTGGGGGCAGATGTTTGTGTGATGAATGCTAGCATTTGTACCTTAGTCATGGTTGTTGATATATATATTTCAATAAAAAATATTGATATATGTATAATACATGTATGTCTATCCGTTATCCTAGATCCCATAGCACAAGCCTTACAGAGCTTTAGATTGGGCTAGGCTAATTGGTGTAAGTGTAACAAATATTTATATTTATTTATATTTATATATCCTTTTAATACTTACAAGCAAATATTTTTGTCGTAGAAATAGTTAACGGAAGTTTTTTTGGTTATTATTTACAAAAAAATACATTTGCAGTTTTATTTTAATGTTGCAACCCTAACGGATAATTTATCTGTGTATATAAAAAAACTTGCTATGTTATACGTTTACAATTACCGTGAGAGCTGTCTCATATGTTAGGTATATAAATATCCTGGAGCACATGGCGGTAGAACCCAGAGAACACCGGGGGTTTTAGTGGGTAGGCCGGTCCTCTCAGACCGGAGAGCCCCACACACGGCCAAGGTATATAAATATAATTTTATTTTACATAACGAATGTAAATGTGCATTAAAATCATATAAAAGCTTACCGCCTGTTAAATATCTAGTAGATAAAAAGTATTATACAAACACTAGAATCTTATATACGAATACTCTATAAGCTCTCTTAATTTTTACACCAGTGACTTCACGAAATTATTAATATATTAATGATTATTTTCTATCTAACGTATTCTTAATTTTTTTATCGCGCTATTTCAAAACGACGAACGAAAATAATTCAGTGAGTCATGAAAAGGTCGCAAAGGGAGGTGGTACGTGACCGTGTCGCAGCAATGTCTAGTTTGCTGACTCTTTACAATTTATCCAGCATAGTTCAGGTGACAGGAATCAAATTTCAGCTTATTTGTTTCTTAAGGCTAACAGAGAAAGTATAAAAATATTATAAAAAGTTTTAAATTTGAAATTATCAATAATATTTTGTAACTATATACCTACACATTTTGTAACTATATACCTACACATTTTGTAACTATATACCTACACATTACCACCACCACTGCTCTTTATTCAGGGCTCGGCGAAATTATTCAGTGTCCCTCGAAGCGAGGCGACCGGATGTCAGGTCGAATTTATATTTTTGATCTTGAATTTGCTATGGAACTGAATTTTCGTTTCCTTTGACGTGGATTTAAAGATCCTGGCAGGAATGATTATTAAGATGGTTCTATAAATGTTTTCCTATTCACATGAAGTACTAGCATTAAAGTCTACTCTTATTTTTCATTTATTGAAAACTGATAAAATGAGATCATTTTTCAAACAGAAATAGTCTAATATATTTTAAAAGTGCGAGCAAATCAAATAGTAAGACGTCAATCTTTCCATCTTTATTAGCGGTAAATTAAAAAAAAATAGTGACGGAATAAGTTAAGGTTTTGCAAAACTACTTCAACCACTCGAACCATCTTTCAATTTATATAACATAGTAATTTTTATGTTACATAGACGTAGCTACTTCCATAACATTATAAAACAATGTTCATGTAGCACAAGCTTGGATTTTCTTCCAATTTAGATAGTCTTAACACCAGTAGTAACCCTATTACTATGAATTATTAGATCAACATCAGCTAAATAATTTACATCTGACAGTCCTGAACGAGTTACCAGAAAGCGAAGCTGTGGGCGTAAAATTAATATATTCATAATAAACAATTGTTTTATGTTTGATTGTACAGAAAGCAACGCTTAATATAATTACATTGGGATAGCTGTTATTTTGCTCTTAATTAAAATAACAATAATTAATGTATTTGTTTGATTAATTCTCAAGAGAAAAAAAAATAATTGAATTCATAAGAATAATTTATTTTTTTATTAAAGATGTCTTCGAAGAATTGGACTGAAGCACGTATATTATAAAATCGTTCCCAACTTGAATGCCCTTACACTGTCAAAACAAAAACACAACATCCAGTTTCCCATTGAGCATCAGATACAATCATAATAAACAATACTGACAAAATAATTTGTCTTATTCAAATATTATTTATATTGAATTTACTATTAAAATTTATTAATATACACTAGCAGCATGTTTTCTTACTATCTTCTCAAACCTATTAATCTGAATTTAGCATCTTTTTTTTTTTTTTTTTTTATTTATTTTGTCTGGAAAATGCGTTACGCATACCCCGCGCGCCGGGAACACCGCGGGGTTATGTCGGACTCTCCGCGCGCTTGGGGCCGAATGCCAGCCAAGTGCGCGGCCTACCGACTAAAAACCAGACAATGCCCCTCAGGGACGCCTTGGCAGGAGCGCATCAATCGTCGACGCATCCTCCCCCTCATCAGACGAGGAGAGCAGCATCACTGCCTGACAAGGTCATGGGAACACTTCCGTACACTTCCACGACCTCGTCGGCGTCACTGGCTCGCCCGCGGCGAGCCCCTCTCACCCCCCCGTTTTGCTGGGGTCGATCCCCGGGACATCCAGGGGATCGTCGACTGACGGCGACCTTTGTATAGCAGGAATCAGCCTTCCCGGGCCTGGTCCCCGCTGGTCACCGACAGGAGGAAGGAGGCGAGCGAACTCGCGCCTCCTCCGCCCTGCACGCCTGCGGCGGCATGCCGGAGCCTCGGGATCCGCCTCCCTGGCCGCTCCGCCGCCTCCTTCTGCGTCATGACGTCGGCGCAGAAGGAGTTTACTAGCGCCCACGTCCTCTCCCCCTCCAGCATGGCGCGACCACGTTTCGGAGGGAGAGATCGTCGCCTATCACGGCGACCAACTCGGCGCGCCGCGCAGAGAACGCGGGCAACACCGCTAGGGTGTGCTGTTGCGGTGTCCTCCTCGGCGCCACAATGGTGGCACCCCGGGGTTGGCTCCCTCCCGATGCGGTGCAGGTAGCGGCCAAACGAGCCGTGACCGCTTAGCACCTGCACCAGGTGGTAGGAGAGTGACCCGTGGCGCGGTTCGCCCATGTGGTGAGGAACGGATGGAAGGCCTCGACGCTCCGGCGCAGAGTGCCGGAGACGGAGGCCGAGACCATTAGGTCGCCCAGCTCCTCAAACCACAGGCGAACTACCTCCATTTTGGCCTCCTCGGACGCGGAGGCCCTCTCGCGCGGCGCCAGGCGCCGGTCGCCGCTGCGCGCGTCCGCCCGGACGCGGTATGCGGCGGCGTGGACGTGGGCGACATATTCCCAAGGCGGAGCGCCCGCAATAAGGCATGCCGCGTGTGCGACACTGTGCAGTACGCGCGCAACGGCTCTCAGAGCCATGGCGCGTTGGGCCCTATGCAGGGAAGCCCACGACTCGAGGGCCAAGGGCGTCGGCCCAGACAGGGGCCCCGTAAAGCGCCATACTCTGGACTATGCCAGAGTATAATCGGCGGACACTCGCGCTCGGCCCCCCACATTGGGAAGGGAGGCGGCCGAGCGCGTCGGCTGAATTTAGCATCTAATTAAGGAGATAGTAACAACATTAGACATAGTATTTTGGAAAATTTGTCTAAAGTTGTTATTTTCTCTTTAAATAAATTTCCATATTTTTTTTTAATTTAGCCAAAGCGAAACCTAAATACTCGACAGCATCAGTCTTATTTAAAATAACAGTAATTAATGTTTTTGCTTAACTGTTTCACAAGAGAAAATAATCTTTAACTATTGGGTGTGTTGAGGCATTGGGAACAAGGCAAGAAAAAAGAGAGAGAGACCCTGTTGAAGCCTCCATGTTGTTAATAATATTAACATACATTTTATTGATGTTGTGTAGTGATTAATTAAGAAACCGTCAAAATAGTATTACTATAAAATTTTTATTATGTTAACTTAAAAATCATGCAATCCGAATTATATTGCTAGTTTTACAAAACGCAATAAATTAATTTTACAGCGGAAGATTTATTCACGTACAAACCTGTCCGGTTTAAATAATCAATTCATTCCACAATTGAAATTCGTATCTGTATCGCTACTGTAATGATATGTTGATAAATTCTCACAACATATTTATTATTGCTAAAGTTTCTTTTAGAACGAGTTCTCAAAAATCACCGCAATGGTACGTAATTGGAATATATCAACAGAAATGTACCAAAAATGAGAAGTTGCCAATAAGGAGGAAATCGAATTTATGTCACAGATATATTACGTCTTTTTGTGCCGAACCTCAACGGATATCTACAATATACTCCTCAGGGCCTACAAAGCTATTTGGAAAGGTTATAACCCTAGGGCCCCAGAGGGATTTAGAGATCGAGTGAAAGCAGAGAAATAATAATATTTTGCATTAAAGGAGCTTTTTTGCACGCCCTTTTCTGAAATGAATCATTCAGTATATATTTGAATATTCAATAGGAATGGTCAGAAATTTCATATAAACGATGATGTTTGACGAATTGTTTTTTTATAAGGTATGCTTTTTATAGCACCTCATTTCTTTTACAATCTACATATGTAGTTTATACATATAGAGTTACATAGTTTTATTAACTGCAATTGTATCATTGTAATCCTATATATCTATGTAGGAATACAAAGTTATTTATACAGTTGATTTCTGTGGAAACTGGACTGAAGTTAAAAAACTACAAATCGTATTATGAACTTTAAGCTTCTTTATCTACTATAACAGTTGAACTGAATCGGTGAGTTGGTCAGAGAGTGACAATTAAGGAAACTTTGACTAATATAATATTTAAGATAAGTTATAATTCTTAAAATATTTGTTTATAATTAGTGAAACTTAAAATACCATGCGTAAAACAATATTTGCTTGGTTATTGATATTGCAGGTTTCTACTGTTTGAAAAAAGCCTGAACTGTTTCGAGAAAAGGATGATACGGCTTATTTGCTCGACTTGGTGGGGACACTACCGTTCTCAATGATAATAGAGAAAAGTGAAACTAATAGGCCCAACCTTATTGTGCGCGATGTCACCATTAACTGAGCAATCTAGATCACACATATCTCAATCTTGGGGCGAACATTCAGAGTTCAAGTTTGCGATTTTTTTTTTAAACGTTAATGTCACTCTGGTACCTATAAATAATTGACGATAATTTTATTGGTGACACTAGATGTCATAAAAAGTAAAATTATTTAATTTAACTAATATAAGTAGTACTTATCTTGATACATCATGAAATACCATTATTGTATTACCTAAGTACTCTATTGTAGCAGGTGTTATTTTGCGGAAGTCCATTGTATTACAAAGGATATTGATTACGTTTGCTGATTCCGCGCAGTTGATGATGACTTGTCCAACAAGCAGACATGGTCGACACGTGTTTCGTCTTTCAGCGAGATATCTTCAGGATCTGTTGCCCGTGGTGTCTCACGAGCGACTGAGTCGCTCGTGAGACACCGTGTCGACCTTGTCTGCTTGTTGGACAAGTCATCATCAACTGCGCGGAATCAGCAAACGTAATCAATATCCTTTGTAATGTATTACCTAAATACAGCTCATTACTGTAGTGAGTAATAAAGTAGTTTTTAAAGTTTACTTTAAGATTTATTTAACTCTTATATATATATATATATATATTTTTTTTTTCAAAATAGACATCGAATTTGTTTAATTTCCTTTATTATTGACTATTAAGAGTAAAATAGGCGACATTTCCTAAAGAGTTTACTTTATAAAATGTAAATTACAATTTTTTGATTTCACTCGAAGATTTTTAAATATTTGTTCACAAAATTTCAAAAGATCCTGACGTGTTAATAATGGTGGATTTAAAATAGACAAAAGGAAAAATAAACGCTTGCAAAATTCGTCTCCCTTTTTTCCTATATCCATCCCTTTCTTTCCTATCCAATGCACTCTTATATATAGGCGCATGCGGCGCCTCCTATGGACAAGTTGTTCGTCGTTCTTTGAGTGAAGAAAGAGTAACTCTCTCTTGATATCGCGCCGCGACCAAGTCCGCACGGGGCACGTGCTAGTAATAAGAAAAATTGTGTGTATCTTCTTGTTTGTGTTGTGATATATATAGCCTTACGCCTCGCCGCCAACGCTGACCTACAAGGAACTTGTTACCATCAGAAAATCACGTAAGTGATTTTCCATCACATTTTCCATCCTTAGGAGCTGCGATTGTGTCTTTTCTTTTTTCCTTTATTGCAGCTTTGATCCATCCATTGATATTTTAATCTAAAGTTACGTAATTTTGCAAGTGCTGATTTTATTAACTAAGTATATAATTTACTGCAAATATATTATTTACCGCCAAAAAATACTGTTCACAAAATTATTCTAATTTGATAAATTACCATCAAATAATATATTTGGTAGGTGATGCGGTAACAAGAATTTAATCTCATAGTTTACAAATTTGACCTGATCTTCGATATATTTAACTCGGTCTGGAAGTTTATTAAGTTATAATATCATATCGGCCATCGAGCCTGCGATAGCGCTATGTCAAATATTTTTTGGAAGAATTGATGGTAATATTTACAAAATTAAGTAAAATTAATTAAAGCAAAGCACATGACATCTGACAATATATTAAACATGAAATTTGACTAATCTATATTTTGAAGTCTGTTAGTTTTGATTTAATTTGTGAAATAGATGTGGACATATTTTATAAAGCATTTAACGCACAAGATCATAATAGGAAATTAATAAATCAACTGACTGTAAATCCTACGAAAACTATTGTAGTCCTTTTACTAGGAAGAGAAAGCTGGATAAGCTCTCACCACTGACTATAAAAGGAACAACAATACCATTTTCAACAGAGGTCAAGTACTTGGGCGTAACCATCGACAAGAAACTGACCTGTGAGTCACACCTTAAGAACACGATACAAAAGGCTAAAACTGCCTTAGGTATATGTCAACGGCTTGTAGGGACGAGATGGGGCTAAACCCAAAAATCACCTTATGGCTTTACACCACCATTGTCAGGCCGTCAATAACTTACGCCTGTACGATATGGGGCTCGAAATCACAGCAAAGTTACGGCTATAAAAAAGCTATCAGGCCTGCAGCGTACTGCATGCCTGATGGCTACAGGAGCCGTTAGATCAACACCAGCCATAGCCCTTAATGCAATCCTCAGCCTCCTCTAAATCTCTTTATTGAGAAGGAGATGATGGCTGGCATCTATAGGACTAACGCTGGCATAGAACACTGGAAATCCAGACAATTAGGGCACTATATCAAAAAGTGTTTGAATGTCCACTTCTTGCAATGATGACAGACGTCTTGCTTCCACAAGAAATTCACTGTGGAAATGCAATAAACAATATCACACTTAAATCAAAGCTAGTAAAAATACTGTGTGAAAAAACTCAATGACCTGGGAGAAAAGAACAAGATCACTCTCTAATGGGTGCCAGGTCATTCTGGAATAACAGCAATGAGAAGGCCGATGAACTAGCTTAAGGAATACAGTTCGGCCCAGAGCCTATCTGTGGTATCTCAAAGAACCAGGCCATGCAATACCTAAAAACTCGCCTTCTTAACGAGGCGAAAGCAGACTGGCACAGTACGTCCGGGATGACACATTCAAAAGCACTGTAGTGTGTAAGTACCATTAGGTTACGTGTAGTTTGTAAGTCCCCTAGTATGTAAGCAAATGCAATTATGCTTTTTCTAATTAATGAGGTATCGGGACGCCGGACAGCGGGCAGTCGCTCGTTGGCCGCGCGGTGCGCCGGCAATACACGATTACCACAGAAAGCCTGTTTTATTTACTTACCAAAGCAAGTGTCTGGTAAACTGCCAACGAGCGACTGCCGCTGTCCGGCGTCCCGATACCTCATTAATTAGAAAAAGCATAATTGCATTTGCTTACATACTAGGGGACTTACACACTACACGTAACCTAATGGTACTTACACACTACAGCACTAATCGAACCATACTCTCGCAAACGCACTGACGAGCTATTAAAGCTTAACAGGAGTAACTTGAGCGTGATGGTTAGGGCTTTGACCGGTGGTCACTGCAAGTTGAATAGACACCTTTACAACATGAAACTAAAGGACACTGACACATGCAGAGTCTGCGAACAAGAGCGTGAAACACCAATACACCTCTTGTGCTACTGTGAACCGCTGATTCACAAAAGTAACAGACACCTGGGGAAACACATCCTTGACCCAGATCAAATAAAAGCAATCCGAACTGGGAACATCCTATCTTTCTTGGTCAGTGCCCAGTCAAGGGAGCTACTGTAGGGCCTACATAGAACCTACATAGGAGGCTGGTCACAATAGATCTTAATAGGTCGCAGTGATGCATATCAGCCCCGACTTACACACGAAAAACGAAACGAACTAAAGTAAAATCTGTGTTCTAAATAAAATGTTTTTTCGTGCAAAGGACAGGAGGTCATGTACCTGTGTTTGTATACAAACACAGAAGCGCTCTGTCCTCACTTTCATTATAAAGTTCTTTATAAAGCTTCAGAGTTTTTCTGGTTTCTCATCCAGCTTCTCCATCATAAAAACTATATTAATATGATTCTAATGGGTTATGAAAAACAATAAAAATATTTTTCATTTACAGAATAAGCATATAAGATAACAAAAAACACGATTTCCAGATTAATCTATTAAATGTGCACAGACGGAAAAGACTGTATAGTGATAAGTAATTAATAAATCTATCTAATTACTATTTCTAACATTACACGACATTCTGATGTCGCTTATATATTAAAAATTAACAACTATTTAGGATTTTATTTTTTATAAAATGTGATAAAATTGTGTGTTAGTATAACGACCTACTTGCTACCTTATTCAATCGCCAATACTAAAAAGGAAAAGAGAAATTCCTTCCATTCTGTAAGCAAATCTAAATATGCTAAGAAACAATACCCATGCAAAGTACAACTTTCGGCCTAAAAGTGGACATATAAATAGTGCTCAAGAATTTAGTTGGCACATTGTATGTCGAAATGAGAATAACAAAAAGTCTGTCATGTTATTGGCCTCTTCAGCTAAACTGTACATTGCGATCCCGAAAGATATACGCACATATTTCTTTTGGTGGAAAAAATTGTTTTCATAAATATCCAGATAAGTTTTTTTTTCAATCATGGAACTTCGTAGTTCGGACAAACTTTCATTAAATTTTACCGAATTTTTTACTTGTAATGTACAAGTCAAACTCTATATTTGCGTTTTAAAAAAAATGTTCCCAAATTGTATATTAGGTTGTGCTCGTAAGCGTATGTCTAGTTTTCAGACCTTATCGTGGGAGGTAACGACGATTGCCTACCATCCGGCAAATGATTATCATAGCCTGCTTAACCAACCCACCTTAGTTCTGATCTATATACTTATGCTTAGTCATAGTCGTGCCATAAATATTGTTACTGGAAAATTCTTATTACTATTAAATGTAACATTTCATGCGGATTAATATCAAGAGGAGAGAATGACCAGTCTTCAACTCTTGTAAGCCTTTTAAGAAAGTCTCTCTCTTTTAAGAAATTCATCGTTAAGAGTCTTAACCATCTAAGAATAGTAACGTTTTGATAGCTTTCTCACAAAATTACGGTTCTGCCAATCTTTTGTAGCTAATATCCCATCAAACTATCAACACAATTAGATAATGTCCACGTTGTACTCTAATAGAGGAGGTTTGTCTATTTTCTGCTATGCACAGCGATATCATTATCTTTATCACTTCATTCTAACTAATAAATATTCCAAAAGTATTTGACAACCACTTCACGCGAAAATTGATAACAATGGTTATTCATACAAGAATGCCATATACGAAATAATTCAAATATAATATTTTGTTTATTTTATTGTAATTGTTTAATTGTAACAATATTTATGGCGCGACAAGTATAATTAAATAATTGATCACAAATCCGAGCTTAGAGAGTTGATCTAACGTCACCAAGGCCTACGTTTTATTGAACTCGGTTGTTCGCCCTTATTAGAACGGATAACTTTACTTTTGAGATTTTCTATGTACTTGCTTGGCAATATTCATTTGTTGTTTGAGTTTCCGACCAAAATACGTTTACCTCTGGAATCTCTAATTACTTTATCCTTACAATATAACTGTTCATGGATACTGTGAAGTGGTTTGCTTTAGAACGTTCTGATAAGGCTATGTTATTGTCAATATGTATGAGATCAGTTAAACAATAAGTTCACAAAAGTGTAAAAATTATTCATACTCCTCGTAGCAATATTTATACTGCAAGAACAAGATAGCGTGCAATTTTAATACCCGTTTCTGCTTGTTTCATCATAATTAAACCTTGATTGATTTTCATTGAACTATGTCATCAAATTAATAAATCTTAATTTCCTATGTCAGATGGATAATTATAAATATCTACTCTTGGAAAAAAACATTACATTGGTGAAAAAAATGTAATAAACATACACTCAATGCTTAAGTCTAGAAAAATATGATGGAAGAAACTATCTAAATGCGGATATATTTATTTTTGCTATTGTATCGTTAACTAGGTCAAGAGGTAAAAATGTCGCTGGAAAAGGAATGTTGGTCAGTGTAGGTATAATTAACTTCGGGACGCGTTGACGAGCTTAATAATACATTTTGATCCTTCAGAGGATAACATTACATTAACTTGACGCATTAGCTTACTTAACTGTTAACGTAGTTATATAATAAAGTAGCGTTATATAGAACTATTTAGCATCAAACTATCGTAATATATTCCGATTGTCTATTTAATTAACAAATAATTTAATTTAAAAAATTGAGGTGGTAATACCACCTAAATTTAAAAAAAATAGTTTTTCTCCTATTCAAAACAAAATCATTATCATTTCAAAAATACAATCTTCCATTCCATTTTCCAGTTTGATATTATTTAACTCTCTTGCTGACTTCTTAATTAATCATACTTTTTTTTACCATATATTCTTAGATTTTTTCCAACCCATATTTCCATCCACAATCGTATTCATAACTCTTCTAGTAATATGATTTTCACCCCTCCTCATTTCATTCCCATATCACGCAATCTGTCACTTTATATCTTCTCTATCAGTGGTGCTACTTTCAAATTTCCACTTATATACTCATTCCTTATCTTACCTATTTCAGTAGCAGAACACGTTCATCTCATTTGTGCCACGTGAACTTTTCTTATATCTGTTTCCTTTGTTACCCAATATTCAAATCCATTTCTCAAAGTCTAATAATCGATTAGTAAATTAGCCCCTTTAGAGGTATATATAGAGGTATTTTTAATAATCTTAAACATTATTTTTATTTTTATTTTCACATTAATAATCTAGTATGTAGATTACATTGTATAAACACAAGAAAGTAGAAATATAGCGGCTACAAGTGAAATTTTCGCTTAAGCACTTACAATATTTTAACACTATATAGTATTGTACACAGCAGTATCAATGTTTTACAAATTGTATTAGATAAAATCAAAACATGAAGACTTTTTTAATTTTAACAAAAACGGTATCTTACAAAATGTTTATTACCTCCCGCGCTAATCGGTCTGTGTTACTACATACACATCTATCGCCATTTCATATCTTTTCATATCTCCATAGCTATTTTTCCAGTGGCTGGGGATCTCGAAACTATCTTTTTTCGCTAGGACCATCTCGCCTATAAATAGCATACAACAAAGTGCTTCGTTCTGTATACTTATCTGACTTCAAAGCATCCATAGTCAAGAGGAACAATTATAGGCTTACAGCTATTTTTTCTATAGACATCGTTAGAGGCAACTAAGAAAAAATACCGCAATCAACATTTACGAGTATATTAAGTTTCTGGACAATAATATTACTTCTCTATGGGCGTTTATATCACTATTTAAGGAGAACATGTCTACGTATTCTTATATATATATTGATTCAAGAAACTTAACACTTAAGTAACTTTATCAATATCTTATCTATATATATCTTAATTATGGGCATTCCGCCCATAATGTAATTTATTGTTTTTTTTTTCAAAACAATACTTTATCTACGTCATAGTATGTAATCTCGATGTAGTACCAGATAACGTAACACCTGTCTACGCGGGCTGTAGCAAATAACGTAATGCTTGTCTACAGACACAGCGCCCGTACAAGTTCGGGGAGGAAAAACAATTTACCTCGACAGTTCAATGAATAAGTAATGCACGACATGGAACAGAAGGGACCATCGACGTCTTCAACTTAGATTTACGTGCAATAATTCATCAATGCGTGTGAAGTTTGCTCATATATAATCGTGTAGTAGATTGCAAGCTTAATGTCTAAGGCAGTGGTTCTCAACCGCCGTTCCGCGGAACACTGGTGTTCCGCGAAGCTGTCCCAGGTGTTCCGCGAAAATTTTGAATATAATATAATAAGAAACAGTAATTTTTTTTATTACTATAAAATAAATACTACATAGTTTTGTTAATTATTTGAAATTTAGCAAAAATATTCAATATTATTCTAAATTTTCTCCGGGGAATACCACTAAATTTCTAGTGTACTCGATAACGCAGGGAGCGCTACGTAGTGTTGATTTCGTGCTGTTTCTCTTTCTTCGTACGTAAATAACAAAAGCGCAATTTCGATCTGCGGTTCAGCCATAATTTAATATAAATATCTAGTTTTCGTGAGTGTGTTTTTTATTGTATATATATATATTTTATATTGTTGGAAATTGGTAAGATGAAATGCAAGTTGTGTAGTTTTAACAGTATTCTTATCTTTTTAGTTGCTTATTTTAGCATTTATACAAGACTTTTAAATCTGAAATATGGACAAATTTTTGAAAAGAAAGACTGAAAGTGAGGTTAATGTTGGGGCGAGTACAAGCAGGTCTTCTTCAATTGAAGGAGATATGCAAGGCAACAAAAATGCCGAAAATAAACGTAAAAAGATATCCGAATCAGTTCGGCATTATTCGGAAGAATATCTGAAGTTTGGTTTTACATGGAGCAGTAGTCAAGATGTTCCTATTCCGAGATGTATTGTATGTGGTAAAAAATTGGCTAACAGTGCAATGGTCCCAGCTAAGTTACAGCGACACCTTTCAACAAAACATTCTTGTCTAACTTCGAAAGGTAAAGATTATTTCGAAAGATTACTGAAAAATCAAGAAGTGCAAGCAACATGCTTTCGAAAGAGGGTTACAATTTCGGATAAAGCGCAAATCGCTTCTTATAAAGTGGCAGAACTAATTGCATTGAAGCAAAAGCCGCATGATATCGCAGAATCACTAATTTTGCCCGCATGTTTAGAAATTGTTAAGATTATGTTTGGCAATGAAGCGCAGCGAGACGTCCTAAAAATTCCCGTTTCGGACGATACGATAAAAAGAAGAATTATAGATATGTCAGGTTTTATAGAGAACGCAGTGACGGCGAAATTAAGTACAAAAAATTTTGCGCTGCAAATTGACGAATCCACTGACATAAGTGGCAAAGCCCAATTAATCGGATTTATTCGCTTTGTTGACGACACTGAAATAATAAATCAGTTTTTATTCTGCAAGGAACTTATTGGTCACGCAACTGGAGAAGACATATTTAATTCAGTATCATCTTATTTGAAAGAATGGAAATTATCCTGGGAAAATTGCGCAGGAATCTGTACTGATGGAGCTCCAGCCATGCGTGGCAATATTAAGGGATTTTGTAGTCGAGTTAAAGCAATAAATTCAAATATAGTCTCTACTCACTGCTTTCTGTACAGGGAATCTTTGATTTCGAAGAGTCTACCAGCAAACTTAAAGTCTGTTTTGGAACAAGTCGTACATATGGTGAATTATATTAAATCGAGACCATTAAAAACCCGTATGTTCAAACAACTTTATAACACCATGGAATCCAAATATGAATGTTTGCTTTTGCACTCTGAAGTGAGGTGGCTCTCAAGAGGAAAAGTGCTAACCCGAGTTCATGAGTTGAAACAGGAATTGCTAGTTTTTTTTAGACAAGAGGGTAATGATGTATACGTAAAATATTTGAAAAATGATGCATGGTGTACTAAGCTAGCATATTTAGCCGATATCTTCAGCTACTTAAATTCAGTCAATACATCTCTTCAAGGAAAAAATGAAAATATTCTGACATTCACAGACAAATTGCTAGCTTTCCAGAAAAAGCTTTTGCTTTGGAAAAATCGTATTGCTCAAAATCGCAAATTTGATATGTTTCCGTTATTAGCAACGGAAAATATTGTTAACATTAACGAAATGATTTCAAATGTGGCAGAGCATTTGTCAATATTGCTAGACAAAATAACTCATTACTTTCCATCTCTTAATATTGAAGACTTTGATTGGGCGCGAAATCCATTTGGTGAATTTGATATAATGAACCTAGATTTTTCTATTCAGGAAGCAGATGAGTTTATTAATATATCAACGGATCGAACGTTACAACTAAAATTCAAAGAAGAAGGAGTGGAAAGGTTTTGGATTTCCATCGAGAATGAACATCCATTTATTGCAAAACGAGCGTTGAATATCTTGTTGCTCTTTTCGACGTCCTATCTGTGCGAACTTGGATTTTCAACTCTAACAAATATTAAAAGCAAAAAAAGAGAAAGACTTACCAATTTAGAAGAAGAAATGAGAGTAGCGCTCTCTTACATAAGACCCAACCTTGAGGAAATTTGTAAAGGTCGTCAAGCGCAAATTTCTCATTAAAATAAGTTACCATGTAATATATATCTTTATTTCAATTAAATATTAATCTTCCAATTATTTTGTGTGATTTACATTAGATTTACAAATTTTATGATAATGGTGTTCCGCCAAAATCGAGAACACTTAAAAGTGTTCCGTGATCCCAAAAAGGTTGAGAGCCACTGGTCTAAGGATATTTAGAATATTCCGCTTGAAACTGCAAAATTTGTGCAAAAAATTTATGCGACATATTACGAACATTGTAGTTCGTACATTACCTCTTCATGGAAAGAACCTTAAGCTTATTATCAATATGAAATAAAATTATTTGAGAGCTAAGTTTTAAGTATAGTATAAATAATAATGTAGCTTATATCATCACCCAATATATTAAAAAATAATAAAAATCATTAAAGTAATTAAAATCAAGTGTAGATCTATAATTTTATTTGAACTTTATATACTAAAATTAGACAATATAGCAAAAATATACAAAAAACGGCGAGATCGTTTTAAAATTTAAATTTTCATTTAATTTACAATATTATATTTTTTTATCAACAGTTAATTTATAGTAGTAAATAAAATTAATAAGACAACAAAATATTTACACATCAACTCTGTATGTTTATGATGATTGCCTATATATAAAATAAGCGAGATACAGTCTGGGCCTTGGTTGTAGCATTTTAGTATGACCGTTCACGAGGCGGGTTTAATTTCTGATCTTTGGAATTTCAAGTTACACCTACATTCGATTTTTGGGTAATAGGGCGATCATACTAATATGAAAAGCAAAACTTTTTTTAATTCTATGGCTGAAGCGTATGAGTGTTGTAATGCCAAAACTTCCATAAACTCTGTTTTTCAATTAATTGTAATATAAAAATGATGAGTTAGATTCAGAGTGTCTTGTTAATTTATATTAATGAGGAGCCAATATACACTAATTTGTTCAATAGCTCAGATATATATATGTTTAACACAGCAGACACTTGAATTATAATCTAGTTTCATATCTTTTTTCTACGGAGTTCTTGCAGAAAGATAAGCATGTTTCTTTTATCTCAAGAAATCGGAGATCTAATTTCACTATTCTAAGTTTCAGGGACTGTAGAAATAGCTGATTGCAACACATTTAATTATTAACGGCGATTTTATGAGACGTTAATTGACAATTATAAGCGGTCAACCACCGAGCCAATAACTCTTTAATAAACATTGAATATACCAATCATTGAATAATTGATTTTAATTCAATTTGTAACCGACATTCAAATTAATCACAAACAATATTCCTGGTAACAAAACATATTCATTTCGCCATGATTTATACTGGTTCATTTTAGACTTGTATAATAAATTACTTATTCGAACACTCTAGAACTGAGCGATTGTGTTCGGCTACTTCGAACAGATGCGCTAGTATTCATTCAAATGTTTGTGACTTTAATACCAAAAATAATAATAATAAAAAAGTTAATACTATATTTTACTGCTACTCGTTTAATTTTTGTTTTAGTTAAATACTTATTCTTTATATAGTAAAAGTTTTTATTTTATATAATTTTTATTATATATATCGCACTAATAATACAATAGTGTATCAACTCAGAATCAACAAAAAACTTATTACTCACTTCATGTAATAGTTGCAAATTGAATAACTGTCACATAAGTTTTTTAATTTATCCTTATTCTGTTTTTGCGCTAATCGAACGACGGTCTTGATCACGCGTGAGGAATCAAATTTTGCGTGTGTTTATAGTATTATGTCAAGTACGACGTTTTGAGTTGATACACTATTGTATTATTAGTGCGATATATTTTTAAGTGAAAACGATAATATAGTACTACCATTCCTGTTTACACGACACCCGGACTCCGAGGTCAGCCCTCTTTACCGCTGCGACCTCAGGCCGCCATTTTACGGCTTCCCAGAACTTGTCGGCAATTACCCGGCCAGGAAATTAAACACGGCTTGACCGCGCCCGTTCAGCTTTTATTAATGCAAGGATTCGCAGTGATGAGATCTGTTACATAGACTAGCTAAATGAATTTTTACAGAAATTATTAGGGTTTTTTATTGTGTATTATTCGCTCCGGTCATATTGCAGTAAAGGTATGAATTTCCGTTGTGAATGAATAAAATTTTATGAGTTTTCTTGAAGAATCATCATGAATAAATGCGATCAAGACAGTTGGAGCGGTGCTAAGAGAAGATAATGCCAAATCACCTTATGAAGACACAGATTGTACTGGTTGGGGTTTTATTAGCCTTATATTTACAGTACAATGAGAATCCCGGTTTGTAATCGCCGGTGTCGTTAGCAGGCAAGGCGTCAAACCTTTTGCTCGTGGGCCTTCCACAAACACACTCATTGCAAAGCTGAACATAGCCATCTGAGGATACAGCATAGGTCAGTATAAAAAAAAATCATTTTGATAGCTTATGCATACTTTCACTTTATTAATTTAATGCTAGAACATTGTATGAGTAAGCACAATCGTTGACAAAACACAAATCGATCACATAATTTTTTTGCATATTTAATTAAGCCAAAATCTTATAGTTTTATTCAATAAAATTGATAAACATATATGAAATGAAATGATACTAGCTAAAACTTTAACTAAATAGTGGAATTGATTAATTACGCGGTGATGACGCGTACACATCCGCTTCCGCTAGATATTCAAAACCTCTGTCATAGTGTTGCAATTTAATGCAGAATTTCCTTCGTTCAATAACTCTTATGATATCCAACGGAAGAAGGGCGGTGGCTACATTTGTATATTCGTCACCGCAAAAACAATAAAACACAGAAATTTTAAGAAATGGGTGAATGATATCCTATCCTATTTTATATATAATATTTGTATATTAACAAACAGCTACATAGTAAGTTGGAAGTAATTGGTTCGCATTTTGTCTTGCATAAATTTTACACCCGTAACACGAGCCCGACTCTGTAATTAACACCGTAAGTAATTATCGAGTTGATGAATCATACCTGTCACAAATTTTGGGTCTTAATTAGAACACTGGGTTGGGTGTGCTCTTAAACTTAGAACTTCGTGAACTCCCGATGACTTGAATGTTATAGTGACAGTTGGCAACTGTTCTAATGCTTTTTGGATAGCTTAATTAATTCTTAAAAGGATAGCCAGTAGTATTTACTTTATTGGATTAGAGAGAAATAACTAACAAAGGCAAATAATCGAAAATCTTGAATCCATTCAAAACATTATTTGAAGTTCTTTTTAAATAATAAACCAAGGTCAAGATAAGTCGCATTATCTCACAGACAAAATGATACATCATCCCGACGACAATAGATTATCGAAAGCAATTTCATCTATGAATAAAGTGGGTTATATAAAATATAATACGAATTCGTAAAACGACTAGAGGCACAAATCAATCATAAGAGCAATAAGTCTCGCGTTGGTAGACAAGCTGCCATCAATGAAATACCAAGCTGCATTTCATTCCGCCGCCATTATGCTTCCATTATGCAATTTTCGAGTGAAATATATTTCACGATCTGCCTATCAGCTTCTGTACCTGTATAATCTACTCATTGTGTACTGTTACTACCTTATATTTACTAGATTCTTTTACACAAATTTCGTCAACTTACTTTATATTTAATTCACTTAACCTTTTAACTGCCGAGCACTGGTATTATCTTCATGAGTAATACGAAAAAATATTGTCTTTAGATAAATTCGTCTAAAATGTGTGTATAATATTTGTTTTATCCATAAATTATTAAATAATTTATCGATCAATTTGTCTATTTGTCCATTACTGTTAAATTAGACACTTCTTTGAACTGTTGTTGTTTTTTTTTTTGCTATCCCCACTATAAATATTGAAATTGAACAATATGCATTATCATATCACTGAAATGTTCGAACCCCGGATTTTATGATGATTGTGTGATGATGATTTATGTATCTTATCAATACAGATTTTAGTAAATCAATGGAGCTTTTAGTATGTACTTGCGATCAAAATTTGCTAATAGAAGTATTATCATATTTTAGTATAAAAAAGTTAATGTACTTTTGTAATAATGTTGTAAATTATCTTAAAATTCTAAGCCTGCTTATATCGGAGGAAAAAATATGCTAAATTAACATAGTACGTATGTCTGCGTTTCATTTCTAATAAAATTGGCGTCGTTGACTGTATCTCTCAAGAAGAGCAGAAACAACATTTATTCTGTGGCATAAGTTCAAGTCAACGTTGGCCACTGTCTTTTCAATTAAGACAAATGAGGAACGAAAACAGATGATAAGGTTGTACTGTGCTCGGTCAGGGATCTTTGTCAAATATTACCGCAGATTACAATTTTAATATTAAAACTGAAGGATGCTTGCACTGCATTCGAATCGGTATAAGTGTACGCCGTGTAATAAATTGGCCAGAATCATAAAAAAAATCTGAACATCACGTTATTCTTTTGTATACTTATATTAATATTAAGCTACCCTAGAAAATCCATACGTGATTATGAATGTTTTTATTTTATAAGCAAATAAAGTACCTACTTTTGTTTGTTCTCGTTAGTGTAAGTATAACAAAATAATAATGTTTCATAACTTTATTTTTTAACATAAAATTTGAAAAATAATATACAAAATACCATAAACTACAACATTAACTTAACATAATAGTAAGTTGTTACCAAAAGCAAAACAAAATCAAACAATAATAACTTAAAAAATATAAATAACACATTAATTGTAAAGATTTTCTGGTTGATTTTCAAATACACTATTATTCAATTTGTTGCATTAAGTCCTAAATCCTAATCCTGTTTAAGTATGAAGGAAAATTAGGATAAAAAGCTATTGTAAATGTACAGTGCTAAAATAAAAGTTTCCGATTTAGCTCAAGACTAATTTCAACAGACTTGAGAACTAGTAATTTCAATATATTCTCTGAGTCTAAAACCAAACAAGTCCGATTACCAATAGCCAATATAGCATATTTGCTTAAAAGAGAGACAAATCGTAAGCTTCAATTGCAATTTAAAGTATATTTTCAACATTAAATGTGTATACATATTATTGTATATATGTTTTATTAAATTACGTATAAAAATTGCGATTGGCCACAGAAGATAAAGAAATAGACCATTAAACTTTATTTTGTTCCAATTTCTGAGGAGAATGTCGTTCTATATTTGAATAGCAGTTGAATCAAACAAGAATATGTTTTATTTAAACGTTTTATTTTTTAAACTTTTTAATAAGTGGTTGGGAATGCCTATGCCGAATAAACTGTATTTTTTTAATGCAGATTAGATAGGGTGAATAAAAAATTTGAACTTAGATTTCAGGCAAATATCAAGTAGAACCTTATAACAATAAGAATTGAGAATCAATTGTTATTTCACTGCCTTTGCTCGAGCAACTAGTGTCTGACTAGTAAAATAGTATCTTTAATTTCATGGATTATAGAGTGACAATATTCCTACATTTGCAGAATTGTAAAAAAATATTTGAAATTGATTATATATATAAATATACGCAATTTTATTTAAATATTCACACAAAAGTATCGACCTCCCAACCTGTGTTCACGTTTATATACATCCTCTTACTGGCAATTACATTAAGTGGTCACAAGATAAATTTTCTCTAAACATTCAAGTAATCGTACGGTACCTAAGCATGACATAATACATATTTTCCAATATTTACAACACAGCAAATCTGAGAAACATTTTATTACTAGCTGTTTTCCTCTTAATCTCCTTAGTCATAATATTTCAATGTAGAAGATAAATGACCAGACAGAGTTACCCAAATGAAACGCTACTAATTCTACGAGACAGAACAAAACTTTGCTTTTTGATTTACTCAGCCGTCAAGACTGGGACCACACTTTCGTCTTTTTGTTTCTTAAAATACCTTTTTTTTCATTTGAACATTCTAAATAACACGTCGAATGTTTTTCGTCATCGTTTTTATTATGACATGGCTCGCCATAAGTATGAGTTTTTTTAAACCTTGATATTTGCAGTAAAATTAATTTACTTAAAAGAACACAATATTTTTATATATTGTGCGAAGAAATATGCAGATCCCTCTTTGGTTAATATGTATTTCTTAATAAGGCACGAAAAGATATTTAGAAAATTCTAAATAACACATAAATTGTTTTCATCGGCTAATGCCGATATAATTATTACATAATAATTTTATTTTAGCTTAATTATACAGCGTTATTCTCACACAAGCCCCTAATTCACCACTAAAATATTAATTAGATGAGAAAAAGGAAAGCCAGTTCGTGAAATATATGGTGGCCTTCTCAAAAATACTCACTCGTATAGCGGGCAATGTAATGGCATAATAAAAACGTATGAGGCTACTAGAAAATTTAAGGTAATGGACGATACAGATTAAAGCTTTGTTGGAGTTTAGTTTATTATTTCACAGCCCTAATCGACTCCCAGATCTTAAGTAACTAAACTACCGGTTGTCCCTCATTGATTGTGTTTGAGTAGTTTTAAGTTTTTCTGTTTGTTTAGTTAGTAGCAAGAGTTTGAATAAAATTAATTAAATCTTATATTCTAACATTATTTTAGTCATTAACATTGCACACTTAAAGCTGTATATTTTTATACGTAGCAATTTAGTTTACAGAAATAGATTTTAAACGAAAAACTAGCAAATTATAATATAAACACGTTCTTTGGCATAATTAAAAATATGACTTAATTAAATGAAGTCAAAGAAATAATTAAAAAATATAAGTAAAGTTTCGACTAAAAACTAAACAGAATACATATTAATTATTCGTGTCATTTCCATTTAAACATACATACTTGTATAGTTGATATTGAATGAATTTGATAATCGCATTTTTTTCTGTAAGTAAGCAATGAGAACAAACAATTTATTAAAACTTTAAATATTATTTAACGTTGCAAGAGAGTTTCGATGAATTTTAAGCGTTAGACGTTTACTTAAACAAACATTCAAGTGACTATGAAAGTAGTTAAGTTTGAAATTTCTCGTGGTGTTGTTTACAAAATTCACTAAACTATTTAGATTGATCTATTTTTATTATTCACTGAAGTAAATGTAGTAACAAAAGAAATAGTAGTCCAATAAGTAATACATAGTTGTATCTATAAAGTGATTTATTTTTTAGTTATGCTTAATTAACACGAACCTCTCGGAACTATCTCGGAAGTACTCATGAAGTATTCACCTAAAAAGTACTTCAATTTGATAAAGTTATGATGTTGTTTAAAAATTTTATTTATATCATAAAATTGACATTCAATAATGTCTATCTCAGAGACAGATCAAGAATATACGTGTCATCACTTCCATTCCCATTATTAATATCGTAGAAGTTTTCAAGAAAATGTATTACAATTACTAATTACAGCAATCTGTATCTAAACATATTACACTAAACATAATGTCACCCAAATAATGTTGTTCTGGAGTTTTAACTCTTTTCTCTTCATCACACTGTTGCTTTTGGTTCGCTCTATTTTTTCCCGACGGCTAGAAAGACAATGTTAACTAAATCTCTGTTATTGTCCTAATCGACTATGCTAATGCTACCTGGGCGGAATTACTTGATAAGCTGAAGCGTCTGTAAAATGTGACTTAGGTTTATTTTTAATCTGTGTAAATTTGTCTATGTTTCTTGCTATCGTTCTCAGATTAAATGATTCCCAATTTATCAGCGCAGAGACTAACATACTTTATCCCATCTCTAAATTATTTATTTCTTCTTATATCTGCATATTACTTTAAGTCTCTGTTTTTATTTTGGTCCTCTTCTTCCTGTCGCGTTTAATGATCCTTAATTTAACTTTTGACATTCCTGGTCGCAGAACTGAATGAATTAATCACAAATCACAGTTAAAATTAAATTATTGCGCAACAAAGATTTTATTTTTTCAACAAAAATTTTATTCAGGATTTCAGGATTTTATTTACAGATTCTACTGCTTGACGTCAAAGAATTTTTCAATAAATGACATTAGTCGATAGCGATGTCATATCAAAACAATTAAATAACCTAATTAAAACACATCCAAATATTTGGAAATTGTAAAATACAGATTGAACGGTCAGTAGAAATTATTCTAGTTGAAATTCATATTAATGTTAAACTAGCTGCCGTTAAATGAACAAATTTTTTATCCTAAATAAAAAATTATTTGAGCAATCTCTTACACAGTCTCTTCCGCTACAATACTAAATTCTCTCCCAAGAATCTCCACATCGGTCGGTCTTGACTACACACATCTTTGATTTTCTTCGTAGGTGTATGGAGGTTATCTCACGATATTTACCTTCACCGCAGATATTTCAGATAAAATATATATAGAAAATTTCAAAAAACGAAAAATACATTGGTACGTGGCAGCATCTACCCTAACCGCCATATCTCCCAATTCGAAGACTCAACGCTCATTAAATATACACAAACTAAATATACATTTATATAATACAGTCTGTTATTTAAGTTCATACATGTCACGGTCGACCTCTCTGCTTATTTACACTATCCCGACAATATCAAATTTCTAAATTAAAATCTCACTCAGTATCCTAAAAGCTATCTCATTCTTTGTTTGCGAGTAACTAGCTTTTTCGGATAGACGTCATTAAAGCGGCTAATTCTTAGCAAAAATAATTTTAATATCTCATATTACTCCCAGACAATTCAATTCAATCTAATGTTAAAATGGAACTTTCATTAAGAATATCTTCATTGTTAGATCTGAGTCTGTTTGAAGGTCATTAATTATTCCTCAAGTCAAATGTAATGTCTCTTTAATTGAACCTTCATATTTGGCAACTTGTAAAGTGTGATCTATATAATAAAATTGGCCGTTTTATCTGAGAGAGTCGTAGGGAATTGTTGTTTAAGCTTGAGTATTCAAACAAATCAAAGACAATATTTATAAGATCCTGTAAGATATATAAAGTTATTACGATGAATTCGGATATTATGTATTCTTTATATAAGTAACATGCGCATCTTATCTACTTATTGCCTTGTATCAAATAAAATTGACTTCGACTAATGACAATTTTATACCAAGTGACCTCATGATAGCTCTGGCAAAAACTGAACCTAGGATCGACCAACTGGTACAGAGAATGCAAGCTCAAGTATCTCACTAGTATCCTTATTGTTTTAGTGCCTTTTTGTTTTCCACAGGAAAGGAAGGCTGAGAATTCTCACAAGGAGAAGTCAGTATTAATTTTATAAAATAAAAATTTATTAATACTCTATTCAATTTTGTATAATGAATAAATTAATGTTATACTTTTTATAATATATTAAATTTACGCGACTACTAAAGATTTGTACGCCTTTACTTAAACCACTTGGTTATACTACCTATGTTTATAAATAAATGATTTGATTGATTGATTGAACACAAGAACTAGTGATAATGGTACTTAAATAAAAATTCTCAGGATGAAATTCACTTTTATAATAAAGTTATTTTAAGATTAATTTTAAAGATCTATTATAACATGACAATTTACAAATGGTCTAAGTCTATATCTGAAAGTAAGTAAACTTATTTATACCAAATTATTATTTAACAATTGGAGCTGACTTTATGCTACGTCAGTATTATTAATCTAATTGAAAATGAAGCAAAACCTTAATAAAAAAATATCTTTTCACTCACTGCTGTCAGTGAGCAAATATTACAAACACGATTTTGAAAGGATGTGAATTTAAAATTACATTTGATTTTTTTATTAATTTATTTAATATTAATATTTGTTTCATAATATAAAAATGTTGCTCGAAATTTTCAAGGGTTTAAAGAGTTTAATATTTTTTGCCTAACTACTGACCTTATATACTGACATATATATATGACTTTATATATTTACTGTTTTAATAATTGTATTTTCACTAAGTTTTTTTTTTTTTTTTTTATTGCTAAAGTTTACAAACAAGCAGGCTGCCCACCTGATGGTAAGTGGTAACAGTCGCCTATAGTACATGTGGTTCCACGAGATTCGCAGCAAATCTGCAAACCTCATAAGAACCACAGTGTACGTTGCCAACTTGTGACATAAGATGTAAAGTCACAGTACCCAGTAATTTCACTGCCTATCTTACCCTTCACGCCGGAACACAGCAAAGCGAACCCTGCTGTTTGGCGGCGGAAATAGGTAAGACGGAGGTACCCATGCAGACGACCCTGGTACAGAGTCTACCTCCTAGTGTTCTAAAAATGAAATATATGTCCTAATAAAGTTCCGATAAATTACCTACATGGAAAAATTACTTCCTTGATTGATTTAAGTTATGAACTTCGTAGATAATTTTTAACTTAACTTACTTCTCTTACATACTATTGAAAACATTTTTAAATAACTATTTTTTTAATCATATCATGCTTTCGTTGGCTCAAGTGTCATCGTGTACATATTTTTTTGTACAAAAAGATTTCGTACCCTCATAAAATTAAACAGGGTAAAAATCCGGGAAGTTAAGGCACTTATGCCTTAAAAGGACATAAAGGACCCCTAAACAGGCACCTATTCGCAATAGGTGTGACGACCAACCCTCTTTGCATAGGATATATGGCGGCAGAGGAAACACCACAACACGTTCTCATAGCATGCAGACTCACCAGTATCACTACCGGAAAGCCGCTAGCTACCGAAAGCTTGCTGGCAGACTTATCTCTGAGAGAAATTTCTTCCAGCCCAAAATACATTACGCTTATAAACAGTTCATCAGAAGCTATGTGTAGTCTTTTTCTTTATATTCGTATATTTATGATTAATAATTATATATATATAAGTACAAAGGCTTCACCATTAGTATAGTAGGATATATATAATAGACATTGTGTTTAATAGCGGAGTAATTCCGACCGCAAAGTCAAGCTTAGACAGGTAAAGTATAATTGTAAAATTTATCATCTCCTTACAACGTGTGCTCGCAAATTTGCCACCAACGCCTAACTAACAGTATCTAAATTTACATAATAAATTCTAGGGCACCTCCATTTAACAATCACAATTATTCACGTTCACCACAGACGTCTCCTCACAATGTTCACGACAAATTGCTATCCAATCATTTGGTATTGTCTGCAGATCTCGCCGTGTGACAATACTCTTCATGGTTACACATTATATAATACACTAAATCAGAACAATGAGATTGTGTTTCCTTAACAAATGACGATCTTAATTATTAGACGTCATCAAGATTATTGGACTTAAGATAAATTGTAATATTTACTTTCTATTTATCGTACATTCTTATTTTGCATTACACCTGCATCTGTAATAGATTTACCGATAAAATATTAGTGTATTAAATCGTAATGTTAATATTAGTGTAGTGTAATCGTAATATATAATCGATATAATTATCATGAATCAATTAAATACTTATTTTGTGGAATTTAATATGCAAAGGTAATGTCTGTGTTACACTTAAAGGCCTATGTTTTGCTAATTACTTCTTAACTAGTCATTAGCAGTATGTAACTTTAGTTTTCGGCCCTCGTGGCTAAATAACGCAAACACCGAGCAATTTCGTTAATGTTTCAAGTATTTAATTGAATTTCATGTTTCGTAAAGAACTCGGACAATCTAAAACACTGCGTGGGTACACTAAACCATTACATTGTAATATTTATGTACCTTAAAATTCATAGCTATTTATTAATGTTTAATCAGATTAGTAAAAATGTTCTATGATATAGAATTACAATTGTCGCTTATATCACGTGTCTTTATAAGAATATAAGTATTACAATCATTATTACACAACGGTTGCAAACAAGCACCAATCCATTTTGACTTCGTTTTAAGGAATGTAAAAATAAATTGAATAGAATATATATAATAATAATATATAATAATAGTAAGCTAAGCGGTGGTGAAATCCATATTATGTTATCTACGTATAAATATTGTAGAACGTTATCCGTAGATGACAAGGACCGTAGACCGTAGACTACTGATGATAGTCTACGAACGCACGATAAGTTGTGACCCGATGATGTCACCAGCTAAAGTACAATGTATATATGTATGTATACAAAAAATATAAAGATTTTTAAAACTTTGTCGCAAATAAATAAATATACAATAGAAGTGACAATTGATCAAGTAAATATTTTGATTGATGAAACACTACAAAAATCTGCGTATTGCAGTCATCCTGGATTAAATATTACGTGAAGAAATAAAACTATTCATTATATTATATTTATATTTTGTCGATAATATAATAGACCGGTCAAAACAGTCACAAAATGGGGGCGTCAATATTTATTAGTAGAAATAAGAACGCCATAAAAAAAGAACATTGCCCGTCAATTTAGTTTTAACAGCATAAGATGTGATCGTAAACTTTTATGTCGCTCAATGATGAGTGAAAATCAACAACAAATAAGTTAGTTCACTCTGTAATAATATATTCAAGTCATTTTAAAATAGTAGCGCGTAGTGAACCCATATTACCATCTTTTTATGCAGTCCGTGTCAACACGGTCAATAATCCACCGAGAGTGAATTGTGGAAACTAACTTTTGTTATAGAAAAACATTATGTACTTCTACTAATTTGAATATCACACATAATTCTTACAGAAATCTGATAATAAGGCTCAACATATAATTATCCTGGAAATTCAACTCATTTCATTAAATATAAACTACATCATCGATTGTGCATATCATTTTAGTTTTAAATGATCAACAAATAATACCAAGAGTCATTGTTCACAAGTGTTGTCACACAAACCAAATAATCTATACTAATATATAAAGCTGAAGAGTTTGTTTGTTTGTTTGTTTGTTTGTTTGAACGCGCTAATCTCCGAAACTACTGGTGCGATTTGAATAATTCTTTTTTTGTTGGATAGTCCATTTATCGAGGAAGGCTATAGGCTAAATAACATTACGCTATGACCAATAGGAGCAAAGACAGAGCGGTAAATGTGTAAAAAACGGGGAAAATTATTCATTTTTGAAGGCTTTCTTTGCGTGCGCTGCGAAAACGGTTCAAGATACACAAAAAATATGTATGAAAGAATTATTCCTCTATACATGATCTAAAAAAAAGTCCGCGACGGCATATGTCTATCTTTTAAGGTTTAGTCACAATGACCGTTTTTATGGTACCAAATTTGGTCGAAATAATTTGTTTAAGTTGTATCAACATAATAATATTAATCTTTATTCAAATATAAATATAAATATGTTGTTGGTTAACCAAAAATCTGCCGGAAGTCACTATTCCACGCGGACGAAGTCGCGGGCAAAAGCTAGTCCAACATATGCCTCGATCGTGACAAAAAAATGCCTGTTGAGTAAATAAAGGCATCACCCTCTAAGCCGGCAGGATTGTGTGAAAAATAAAGGAATTACAACGGCGCAAACAAATGGCGTGCTCCTTTCATTGTATTCTAGAGCTAATCTCAAAGCCCTAAACAACAACTGTTGCTTGAATATCGCTTGTCTTTCCGATGATTTTCGTGAAGCAAATGTAAAGCTGACATTTTATAACTATAAAATGTTAGTAACTAAATCTATTTCATTAATTTATCTATAATAAACTTATGAATGAATGAAATAGATTTATTGAGACGCACACATATACATTCATTGAAATAGTACACACAAGAAAAAAGACAGAATAAAAATAAAAAACAAAATATACAGATACACACACATACATATATATGCATTTACGTTGTTGTACATGTAGTGGATGAATACTTCGAGCGGGGTCGGGAGATTGCCGATCCCGCTCGAAGAAGGCGGCGCCGGGCTCGGTAGCACAGCTGCGGCGCCGCCGCGGGCGCCGGCGGGCGCGAGGAAGTCGCGACTGCTACGGCGACCCGGGATGGACCACGCCCCTTCCGTGGCCGGGGGGTGTCGTCGGGGGAGGAGACCGGGGGAGGTACTAGCCTCCCCCGAGGAGGGCTCCCCTCTAGGTAGGGGAGCGGAGGCTGGGGGTTCCCGGAAGTGGCTTGATGTTCTCGGGGGCTCCCTACATGCCTGAGGGAGGCCATCCCTGAGGATTTTAGTGGGTAGGCCTCCCCCTCCTGGGGAGGAGAGCCCCACATAACCGCCGGCTCGCCACAGCCGGGGTATGCAATTTAATGCATTTTCCTCAGGGGAACAAAAAAAAAAAAGACATAATACTTCAACTAGCTGCAGCGTCGCTTTTAGGAAGGGTTATAAGTGGTTCCCTCAGCCTGATAGAATCTGCTACTTACATCAGCAAAATAAAATAGTATTATTGATAATGGTTATGCGCATCATGAAACAAAAATGGAACTCCTTTTTGGTTTTAATATCAAAGCTCTAATTTTCGGTTTAGGTTTAGGTTTCTAATAATACTAATAGACAGCACCCACTTGATGTTCATGGTAAATAATAATAATTATTATACATATGTAGACTTATGCCTAACACAGATTCTGTGCACGACCGCACACTTCGCTTGCTGGGATTAGAGAAGGATTCCGAACGGTGCGGCCCGGGGGTTGTTCCAGGAAGAAATCAAAACGCCAGTTTTCTTGTGTTCAGTCGGCCAGCAGGGTCTTCAGGAGCTTTCTGTGGTTGTGGTCGGGCAGTCGTCCGCTTCAGTATGTGGTCGCCGTCGTAATCCGTACCGGGACACATTCATACAATAAAATATTTAAAAAGTATTGTACAATAAATTATTTAAAATACTTATAAAAAAGATAAATTAGCATATTATATGGTATATATTATATGCTTATTTATCTTCTAACAATATATTAACAAAACTTTATGATTGATCAAAAATGCAGCTAAATATTAGATCAATTTTTTAATAATAAAAAAACTTAAGTAGGCTATCTATAAAACACTTGTATATATCAATAATTGCTATTTTTAGTTGTTCAAAATAACCGGTGCTCAAATCCTAACTCACTCGCAGTTAGAGACTTGAAAAATAATAGGTCTTAGAAATAAATTAAATGGTGTACGTTAGCTATAAATTCCATTTCAATCGTGTTATAAATTGGTATGGCCTCGTTTTATCGACAATTTGTATTCTTCTGCATAGCTTCCATTATATTAACAATATGTTTTTGAGTCACATATATTTTAATCAAAGTTTTATCTGCATGTATATACTTTTCTCACATGTATACTTTCACTTACAATGTAATTTAAGGCTTGCATCAATAAATGCATCTCAAAGTTCGTGTCGATCTGTAGATACAATTTTGACTATCAATAAGTATTGATACGAACTTATTAAAATACACAAATTAGGTTTGTCATAGAATCTTCGACAAATCTGTTCCTGTTCATACAAATCATATTATTAAGTTTATCATATGAATCGATGTCTTATATCACAGGTTAGCACAGTACAATGTAGTTCCTGTCAAAGATTTGCTATTAATGTCACATATAGTACATGTGAGATGTGAGATTGTAAGTAACCACTTACAATCAGATGAGTAATCTGAAATTGTTTATTTTTTATATATTTTTTAGAAATTGAATACTCCTAGTTCGTATTGAGAATACCATTTGGAAGGCTATTAGATGACCACCAATAAATATATGTATACTTTTGTCTATGTAGCCGCCTCCTCTCTCAGAAAGCGTCATTATCCCGACTGTCATGCTTAGATATGTTATGGTCAGAGGTAAAGTTGTGTAGTGTGATTGAAAAACTTTTCGAGGAACCAATCGGACAAATATAAGAGTAAAGGTCCGCATCTATTGTGGAAGCAAGTATTTCTATATAGTCATTGTGAGACACAAGTAATCTCAGCCGAAGGGCCTTTCACAAATGTAGTAAGGATATATTGAAGATATCACAAAAGGGAAAAGTTTCAACAGCGTTGCTTAAAAGTAATCTGAATGAATTATAACTGCATAATACTTAATTACATTTATAAATATTTTTTTTAATAAATAATCTTTTTTATTGCCTTCACATTACTGATAGATATAGGTTTACTCACATGAGATTCAAACCGACCTTACATTTTTACAGAATTCTTGTGCGGTCCTGGGTTGACTATATAGTCAGCCCAGAAGTAAGTAAGTTACACGCCTGAATCGCGCAAGTCACCATAAATTACATGTCATCTCTGGGGTTGTGGCAATCGCACTGTGAAAACAGTTGGTTTTATGCTACTCTGGGTAGACCATCAGGTGTCGCGACACGATGTCAATCAAAGTTCAAAACTTAAGATTAGGCAACAACAATACCAATGCACGTACGTACCTCGGATTCTCGTCGCCCCGCTGATCTTTCACTTATTTTGTATTCACACACTCGGTTTGATATAAGTAGACAGATACTGGTATGTAGAAATTTCGAGAGAAGATGACGCACTTGATTCGATGATTCACAAGACATTATGAATGTCGAGCGATAAACGCACCGGCGATGATGTGTGTAGAAAATCAGCCCAACCCCCTAACCCTAAATAACGTTGTGCATAGCAGCCTGGTTTTGACTGCCATAGCTGTCATCTATCCAGTGAGTTCTGAACTTCGATGTTATGAAGTTTAATTAAGTTTTCAAATTGTACAATAACAGAACAAGGGTAGAATAAAATAAAATACAGAATTGATAAGTTTTATTCTATTTTATACTATATATGTATCTATAGCTACGATATATTATATTAATTCAAAGAGTTCGCCGTTTAGTTCGCCATATGAGCTGAAGTTTTCTGCTTGGTTTAGTTGGTGTTAAGTAGATAGCCTGTTCCTCATTCGGCTGGAAGCTTGTTTCCAAACTTTGAAATTATTGTCACCTAGTTTTCGATTATATGAAGGCCAAAAGTTTCCCTGCAATATGAATGAAATATACAAAAAAAACACATTTATTAAATCAAAGTTCATATTTGTATCAAAGTAACCAATTTAATGAAATAATTTTTATGAAATAATTCAGAAATTCAATTATGATGAAAAAAAAATACATGAGCAGCAGATCAAAGTTTCCTTAACTTTTTCATCTATTTCTGCTTAATGGATATCATTACTATTTGAGCCGACAGTATTTTGACTTTTCAAATAATAGCAATCATAGGAGACATATCATCCTCAAACTAAGAGATAGATGACTTTGTTTTCCAAGAAAACAAAATTCTCAGAACTTTTCTCTTGGGCAAATCTCCTTGTAATTTGCTGAGTAGGGAGTGATGGTAAAATGCATCATAACTTGAACTAGACGAGACGTAGAAAACACATCATAGAACCACTTCTTTTGATTGAATTCATTGCACAATGAAATTTAAAATCTACTTTTCGTTCATACTGACTCACTGTCACTTATGAGTTTCAGTCTGTTTATCTCAGAGCATTTAAAAAATTGCGATGTGAAATAATTAAATTTAAAAAATTAATAATTTGAAGATATTCGATTAATTTAGATTTATTATATTTACTAGGGAATTCTGTTACTATGATTGGTTACCAATTATCATGTTTTTTGAGTGTATAAAACATGTATAAAATAAATATCAACCAATAAAGAAACGGAGGCCGTACCATGATCACCTAGAGTAGGGATTAAACAAACGGGTGCGACGTCAGACAACACCTTCGTGTTGAATCCTAAACACTGTCTTTTGACACCTAATTATTTGATAGAGCCGCCAAGGAAGGCCTTTTTTATGTCATACCCCGCGGCCGAAAACCGTGTTACTCGTACGTTATCGGACTCTCCGCGCGCCTGGAGGACGAGTAAAAACCTGACAATGCCCCTTATGGACGCCTTGCCGCGAGAGCTTCGATCGTCGACGTGTCCTCCCACCCATCAAGTGAGGGGTGGACACGCCGAGGAGAGCAGCATCGCGGCGTGACAAGGTCATGGGAACTCGCGAGAATACCTCCACGACCTCGTCGGCGTTGGCCCGCGTCATGCCGGCCCGTCTCGCTCCCCCCGTTCTACTAGGGGGTGCCAAGGAAGGCCTGGTTTCATCCGGCGAGCTTTTGAATTTTTGAATGGTCACCGCTTGTACAGTGCAAAAAAAAGAGGGAAGAGAAAAAAACAATATTGAAACTCCTCGCTTGTACTGAGGTTTTATTTCGATTTTAAGCGATCACTTTTCGTTTCGCGAAATGTTTTACAATTATCCAGGTATATTTAAGTCTGTCCAGATAAAATTTTCACTAGTTTCCTAAATAGCATTAACACTAACGCAAGGCGACTATAAAAGTTGGAAACTATTTGACCGCAGCATGAGTATTACACCCCTTAAATGCTTATGTAGGCCTCAGGGCGCCGTTAAATAGTGTTGTGCTGTTAAGCGTTATTTTGTTATTTATGAGTGCCTTCATCCCGCCATTAGTGTGGTGTCGTTAGGTGGGTAATCAAAATCAAGGGATTACCAAGAATGCTAACGGTCTAGTGTATTAATTGTTGTAAATAATAAATACCAAAGAATAATATACCTAAAATATGTTAACATATTTCGTATGATAAAAAAAATCATTTAAGTTAACTTCGAAAGGTTTAAATTCGTAACTGCTATGAAGGCTGTATTTATGTCTTTTTTAGATTTTCCGCTTATTCAGCCACCGATCTAGTCTTATTTTGTAGTTTATTTCCAAGGAACATGAGTCATCCCGTCTAGTCTTTTACCATCGTTACTCATAAGTCCATTGAGTCCTAAAACTGCAGCATACTTGGTAGTTGTAAAAGCACGGTGGATGATATTATTAATACTCAAATGATCACCACGGTTTGCCTTGCAGCACTCTGCTGTCGTGATCGCGCTTGTTGAAGTTACTACCATAGGCAACAGTAAGGAGAGCAACAGGATGTATCCAGGTGAAAGCTATCCCTAAACGAAAAGAATTGTTGTAAAGTGTAGTAGAGTTTCAGTATTTCGAGAAAAAGAACCTGAAACTAAAGACCTGATTCCCATTCAGAGAGAGCTAAAAGAAGAGCACAATCTGAGGATTTGTAATAACTTTTGCTGCTCGCAGAGTGGCATATCGCACTGACGCTGCAATTATGTTTATTTTGGAAAATTTGAGTTGTTTCTAGCCTCATTTATATTGCAAATTCATTTAATTAATTTAATTTTACTATACTACCTAATTTTACGATACCACATCTCCATACTACCCGATATTAAAAATTATACCGCTCTTTGCATGTATTTTTTAACGTTTCACGAGAGATTGTTAGCGAATAAAATAGATCATTCAGAAAGTCCGGGACAAATAGAGATAGCGTTTTCATAATCACATATACTATATGTGATTATGAAAACGGAACAAGAAAAAGCGTTTTCTCAACTCTAAGCGTTTCTAAACTCATTGACGATTACAAAGAGAGTAAAGGGAATCACACCAATTGTCCGAATTTGAACGGCACTATTGCGACGCTCTAGTACGATACTTACCTTATATAACCACCTTAACTAACTATCCGTCCTGATCAAATATTATAGCTTTCTTCTAAAACTTTATATCGATAAATCTATAGAATAACGTAGTGATATATAGTTGGTAAAGTCTTTGGCTGAACAAAGTAATAGGTGGATAGGTGGTATCTCATTTACCTTGAATAATAAAATTGAAAGATATTTAATAACTACTTGAAAAAAGATTCTTCCGTATTTTGCATTGCATCCCCTATAATACTCAAAATTTATTCGCAATGTAAATATACGCCATGAACACCTCCCACCACCATATTTGCTATTTATGAACACATAAAATATGTTTGCGCAGGCCAGTGGTACAGTATAATGTTGCCAGTATATTATGTTCATACAATAACACGTGTAATAAATAATAACGGAATAGAATAGGAGATGTCTCGTTGCAAATTCTTTGGCTTTGTAACAACCGAATAGTTTTTGGATATGAAACACTAACTGTCAACGTTTGTATGGTATTCATTTCATGGCCATTAAATTTGTTTGTCAAGTAGAAATTTCAAGTGTGTGTTGTGAAATTTTTTTGTACAACTGCACCGGACAATTTTAATTGACTCCGAGTAAATTGGATATGGTTGATTGAATTTGGTTTGAATTAAATGTAATTAAATTCCACATCTCGCTTGTTTATACTCATCAAGGAAGTATTACTTAAGTACGAGCATATGCAAAACATGTAATTGGTCTTCTAGTCTTCTATTGATATTCTATTTATCTTATTTCTTTAGTTTATCATTAAACTCAATAAATATTCCAACACTATACGAAGCTTACACGACCACGTGTTTTATTTTTATTTTTATTAATGCTAGACTGATTAATATTATTCAATAGCATGCCAATAAATCTTCTTATTTTTCTTTCCCTGTTCCTAATTTGATTTGGGGTCGGCGCAACGTGTCTTCCTCTTCCACTGTCCTCTATCATTCGCCATTTCACTACACTCCCTTCTTCAACATATCAACATTCACAGTCCATCCATTGCTTCTTCGGTCTTCCCACACTCTCATCCACTGACATGTCCACAACTTTACTAGGAGGTAGATTCTGTACCAGGGTCGTCTGCATGGGTACCTCCGTCTTACCTATTTCCGCCGCCAAACAGCAGGGTTCGCTTTGCTGTGTTCCGGCGTGAAGGGTAAGATAGGCGGTGAAATTACTGGGTACTGTGACTTTACATCTTATGTCACAAGTTGGCAACGTACACTGTGGTTCTTATGAGGTTTGCAGATTTGCTGCGAATCTCGTGGGAACCACATGTACTATAGGCGACTGTTACCACTTACCATCAGGTGGGCAGCCTGCTTGTTTGTCAACTTTAGCAATAAAAAAAAAAACTTTCCTAGTAACATGATCATTCCCTCTTCTTACTACGTGGTCATCACCTGGAAAGTCTTCTTTCTCTCAATTTTTCAACAATAGGGTAGCCCCTTTCAGACTAATATATTCATTCCTCACTCTACTCTTGTCACGCTTGGATGCCAATAAATTACATTATAAATAATTATTTCTGTTTAACTCTTAAAATATTATTTCACAAATAGAATATCAGCGATTTTATTAACTGTAATTGTTTTAATAATTGAGCTATACTTTTATAGTGTACATGGCATTATACTATATATTGTATTTATACAACCGGTATTCATTTTTATTTACAGTGCTTACGTATATTTATTAATAACATTTGTGTTAGTAGAACCATATCTATACTTCTATACTAATATTATAAAGAGGAAATATTTGTTTGTTTGTTTGTTTGTAATGAATAGGCTACGAAACTACTAGACCGATTTCAAAAATTCTTTCACCTTTGGAAAGGTACATTATCCCCGAGTAACATAGGCTACTTTTTATCCCGGAAAAATCGGCAGATCCCACGGGATGCGCAATAAAGGCTTCGCTCAAAAACTACTGCACAGATTTTCATGCGGTTTTCATCAATAGATAGAGTGATTCTTGAGCAAGGTTGTGCGGTATTTTTTATCTCGGAAAAAACAGATAGTCCCACGGGAAGCGCGATAAAACCTTCGCGCCATAAACCGACTTCTGCGCATATGTAGCCGTGGGCAAAAGCTATGACCCTTAACCCTCTATAGACCCTATCCCGAAATCCACGCAGGCGAAGCCGCGGGCAGAAAGCTTGTGTATTATAAATTTATTTTCACATGTTATGTAACCACTTTATTTTAGCAATATTTTTTTGTCTAATATTTGCCTGAAACTAACTGTTTTATTTTACATTACCTATGGATTATGTATGCTATGATTTAGATCAGTAGCAATTTTCGATGCCGTATTATTCCAATTTTTTTTTACTATTGTATATGTTGGATTGCAGAGCAGTAATAGATAACAATACATATATATTATATACTATATATGTTAAAATATCTTTTCCTTTACCTTCTTACTTCACAGAGATACGATTGTAGGTTACTCCCTTATTTCGTTCCGATGACAGCTTGGGAAGAAAGGAATTGTTCTTAATACTTTACCGCACTACTGTGAAAATCTTATATTTGTTTTTATTGCTATTGATGGCAGACAAGCAATTGCCTACCTAATCGATACACATGAACATCGACAATGCCAGGAGCACGGCGCAATCGTTATCTACCTGAAAAGAAATAAGAGTGTTCGAACTGTTTCGAACCACATTTCTGTTCGAATTTGAACCTTAAATGTTGTTAAAATAAGTTCATTCTTATATAAAAGATTTATTAATATTAGAATCGCAAGCTACGTGAAACTACGGAGAGAGCGACGAAAATGTCCTAAAATCTCTTTACTGATACGTTTGGCACGGCTTTATACATCTCTGTGGACCCCGCAAAGCCGTCTCAAGTGCCCGACTATAAGAATATTTTTGCGAAACAAAGAATTTTCGAAGCAATCTATCATCGTTTGGCAAGAAATCTAAAACGAACTTACATCGCCCATCTACTGAGCATCTACTGGGTAGATGACAGTACGCTATTTTATAATACATAAATATTGTAAATAATTTGTTTCCAAAATAGGAAGAGAGTCAATCTATAACATTGCCTTGTAGTGAAGTTAGAACTAATATATAGAATTTAATGTAATTATATATTCGAATAGATAGGAAAACGATTGCAAATACAATTCATCTGGTTAGTGTACTTGGTTCATCTAAGAATAGGCCCGTATACAGCAACATAACTTGACAAGTTGAATTTATGGTCATGTTAACTTAAAAATCACTTGGACTGGAAAGTACACAAAATCCACTTAAATGAAAAAGAACGATGATGAATGAAGGAGACAGATTTGTTATGGCAGCGATAATTAGACCGCTTCTTCATTAAGGAATCCTTTTCCTCAGTCCCTGTCTGAGGCTGACTTACGGTGTATACTGAATGGTCTTGATACCTGAATTTTCAAAATTATCATGATTGATTGATATTTTCTACTAGTTGTTAATGTGTTGACCTAAATATAATGTAATGTACAATTTAATTATAAATAAACATGATCACATATTTTGAAACACAGTTATAAAATTTTAAACTAAGAAAATATTAAAAGAAAACCATTTATCGATTTTCTTTTTATACATCCACAATATTGATAAAAAATGGCAATCACAATAATTGGCTCCCATTTTATTAGTAGCTAAAATACCAATATACCTAACATTATTAAACGAACAAATAAAGTATGCAGATGTTAAAAAATATTTGCTTGTAAGCAGTTTTGTGATCTTGTAAAGACTTAATATTCAATTTATGTTGTGCTATAAGAATTCAAAAAATTTTTACTATGAATTTGCTACTCGAAAGCTAACATTATTGCGCTCAACAACAAAAATAGTCAACAATAAAAGTTAAAGAAGTCAACGAGACTTCAGATAATATAGAACAACGTAAAAATTAACAAATAATAATTTACATATCGGGGAAAAATAATGATTTCATCTTCAACACCAAACTTACATAAAAAAATATAAGCTCTACGTTTTATTTACAATCAAAACTCAACTGTGCTCCATAGTCTAAAGTACCAAGTCAGCTAGAATCCACAAAGTTTATAGAAGCTAATTTTGTTCAAGTCAAATTGAAATACCGCAGAACATTCTAAATGAGCAAAACTCTGCATTTCCGACTGATGAGCAAACAGAATTAAACACGACACAGGTAAATGACTTTGATTTTAACTAATTTGATTAAAGTTTCTATGCAAATTAATATGAACGTCTGAAAATAGGATGGGGAGATGCATTGTATCTGTTTGTGTGTGACTATTCTGTGTTTTGTGTTAATTACAAACTGTGGCATTATGTATTCGTTTTCTTATTATTTGTGTCTTGACAGTTCAAAATTTTTACTGTAGTAAAATGAAGTTACCGTTTTTTTATTTATTTATTATAGTAATGGCTTTGGTAGTATCAGTATAAATAAAAACTACTAATGCTAATAGTCGTAAAAAACTCGCATCCGTCCTATAAAAACATAAAATTACCGAATTAAATATAACAAAAAACCATATATATATATATATATATATATATATATATATATTATATATATATATATTATATATATATATATATATATATATATATATATATATATATATATATATATATATATATATATATATAATATATATATATATATATATATACAAAAAATGTAAAACGCTAATAAATTATTCATCTCGTCGAGATTTGAATCCGCATCGAATCGAGTCGAATATAAAAGCATTATATATCGCCGTAAAAAAGGTCATGTCGAAAATGGTCAATTTTTTTTTTATTACAGATATGGCTTTAGATTTTCTATACGCTCATAACAATACATGATTTTTCTTAAAATTGTATGTATTTTACTACCTACACAAACCGTATATGAGAACAAGTATTATAATTTTACGGAATTGGTGCCGTAGACGCGGATATGTATGCTTGTCATTTTGTACTACGTTTTAAAATTCGCGCCACTCGGTGCAAACGCGGTCTTATCAAACTTAACGTCATTCACGGCCTTCATTAAATTATTTTTTATATTATTGCTTAAAGATCTAGAGATGTTTAATTTAAGGTACCATTGTAAACAAATGATTATATTTTTCTTTTTATAAAAGTAATACTAGCATTTTATCATAAAAATTGCATTATTTCTTCCTACGTACAAACTGTTATCTAAGATTTGTCTGATGTGGCTTTATTTCAATAACAGTGTAAAAACGGTCATCTGTCTGTTTTTTATAGAAAATGTACATTAATTAAATATCTTTAAACACATTTAAAAAATGTCTAACTATAATAACACATTACGCAAACAATATATTCAAAGCTAAAAGTATTTTTATTTCTAGAGCGATTTGAACTCTCATTTCACTCTCCTGTAAACTTAGTTTTAGACTTATCCTCTTATACTTAGGGACCGTCGATATAATATATTAAAAATAAATAGAATATTAAATATATTCTATTTATTTTTAATAAAAAACAATATATTAAAAACAATATATTATTAAAATATAGAGAGAAAGTAACATTTATTGGTTATACAAACATAAACATACAAATTTTACAATATAAAGAATATTCTGTATACTTAAAGTAGTAAAACAAAATATACGTAATGGATCTATGTACGTCTTATATGCATTAAATTAAGATATAACGTTTGCTATTTGGTTAATGAAATATATGCAGTAAGATATTTAATAAAAAAGCGCAAATGCAATTGTGTATAATTGTGAATAAACTGTGTATAGTTTTACCATAAGGTAAAACTAAACTTCAGCCTGTCCAGGAGTTTTCTGGATTATTTTGGCACTCTACCGAAAAGCTTACACCCGCTGAAACAGGTAAATAGGGGTCACGCGCTCAGCGATCGTCGCGTCCCGCTGCTCTATCGTGAGGCAGATGCGCCCGGCAAGCAATATTTATTTATTTATTCTTTATTGCAATTAATAGGTTCAAAAGGTGGACTTAAGGGCCATCCATAAATTACGTCACACGGTTAGAGGGAGGGAGGGGGTTGACGAAGTGTGACATTGTGTGACAAGGGGGTGGGAGGGATCCTAAATTTCGTGACGTCACATTTCAAAATCTATCATAAGCTAACTGTTAAAACGCAAACTTTAAATTATAACTATTAGTATGAAAAGTGCTGTAAATATTAACTTTTATTGTAAAGTCTTTATACTCTCATAAATAAATAAAGGAATAGTATCTTCTTCTATTTATTAATAGGGGTACTCCCGAAACGTACTATTTTTCTAATTGATTATAGTGATTTTTAAAAATATAATAAGAAAATCATGAAATGACCATATACTTATTTAATATAAGTAATCGTTTTTTGTTTTGTGAATTGATTTGATGTTAATTTTATTAAAATGAAAATAAAACTGATTTCGAAACCTAATTTAATGCATATAAGACGTACATAGATCCATTACGTATATTTTGTTTTACTACTTTAAGTATACAGAATATTCTTTATATTGTAAAATTTGTATGTTTATGTTTGTTTAAGTTTGAGTACTTATTTAATATAAGTAATCGTTTTTTGTTTTGTGAATTGATTTGATGTTAATTTTATTAAAATGAAAATAAAACTGATTTCGAAACCGCTTTTATCATTCAATAATTTCTATAATTTCTAAAATTGTGACGTCACACTAGGGGGGGGGGGGGAAACTTACAAATGTGACTAGCTGTGACGAGGACGGGGGGAGGAGCAAAAAATCACAAAATTTGTGTGACGTAATTTATGGATCAATGACCCCTTAATGCGACAAGGCATTATCTACCAGTCAACCGAAAGGAAAAAAGATTTACATATATATAGTTGAAAATTTGTATTATATATATTAATTACCTATACTTATTCATATACTTATATAATTATATATATAACTATAAAATCATGTTAGCTCAGGTAAAATTTTGTGTGCTATTAGTACTCTCGGGTCAGTCTCTTAAATGTAAGGTTCTGCTACATGTGAATTTGAATTGAATAAGGAGATTTAGGGTTCATTAATTTGTTGAATAATTCTACAACAAATATATATTAAATATATATTATTTTCCAGCTGTGTTCGTTCCAGCGCTCCACTCTGTACTCTCGAAAGAATCGATGCGTTTCATTTTCTACTTTTTACGTTATGTTTTTACGATTACGTTACGTTTTGTTTATTTATACACCAATTTAATATGTTATATATATATATATATATATATATATATATATATATATATATATATATATATATATATATAGTACTATCTTCATAATTGCAATTAGAAAGAAGTCTCATTCTTCCAAGATTCCATGCGCTTGGAAGCTATAACGGCACAAAAGCCACTGTTAAATCTAGGCCAAATTAATACTGATGCGAAGCCGAGGCATAAAAGTTTGGCAATAAATGCAAATGTTTTCGGGCGCAACTTCAAAACGAGTAGATCCCAAGTCGACGAGGAAGGGTTGCTACGCCGTACCAGTAAGTACATGTGATAAGAACATTTTCGGTGTCGGGATAAACGGCGTTATACCTTATTTGTTGCCGGAGGCTCTACTTGTGTTGTGACGTAATCCATATAAAATTTCAGATGACAGCAAATTTGATAAATTAATCGACTAAATAATTGGAACCAATGGTTGAATACATAAAGAATTTATCTTAGCATTTATTATTAATAGTTATGAATAATTATTAAAATAAACTTGAAGTCTGTAATACTTTAAATAGAAATATAAACTTGATTTTTGCCACATTTACCTGTCTTTTACATTAATTATAATGTCGCCTTGTGTCTATATAATTGTGGAAAAAACAGTCAATATGGCGATGAAAATTTAAATAAATCGCTAACCAGAGATACCCCCGCACATCCGACTTTTACATATAATCATATCACACTTCTACTTATATCTGCTTGAGTACAATTTGAAAAGGATGGCACTATGTGAATACAATATCATAACTGTATCTAACTGTACTCGAACAGTGATTTGAATGTGAGTTTGATTTTGGAATACAATCTTTAATATTTTGACGTGCCAACGTCTATTAAATTGGTACGGCGTGGAGTCATTCTCGAAAACACCGTAACGGCCGAATCTGACGCCACACGGAGTCCACGAACGGCGTAACGGCCGATCTGACGCCACACGGCAACGTAATAAAAATATCAATGTTATACATTACTTTATTTTAAATAATTTCATTGCACCCAGAAAAATTTTTTGTTATTTAATTAACATACTAAATTTGGGAAGAAATATCTTTGTGTTTTTTACGAAAACTAATTTTGGCAGTCCTCTCTTGACATAAATCTGACTCTACTTTGAAAAAATAGGCGAAACTGAAAGAATAAGGGATATATGGATATGTCGCAGTCATCTGGTTGAATCTGCTATTTGATTGTACCACTAGCGCGTTCATTGAATGACGACATTTAATTGAATAACTAGGCTGAACGTTGATTGAACAAACGTCCTAGTCCAACTAGTTAGCGGATTTTGACCACGATCTTTTTCGGACGTTTGCATCGTATGTCATCTACTTTTCATCACCGGCAGTAAACCACTTCAAACCCGGTTTCATTACGTCTAAATAAGGAACCGAAAATCAGCACACGATTTATTAGATTTTTTTGACGTGACAACGTCTATTAAATTGGTACGGCGTGGAGTCATTCTCGAAAACACCGTAACGGCCGAATCTGACGCCACACGGAGCCACGCACATTACTCATAATAATTAATTTATGTATAACTTCAGAAGCAGAAAATTTAAACAAACTATTAAATAAAAATAAAAATATTAATATATATACATTACTTTTTTTTAAATCTTATTAAGCCTTACACCATAATGGTTAAGCCGGCTACAAAATAATTTACATGTATTGACGAATATAACAACAATCGGCATCGATCGCGGTTTTTATTACTGCAAATAGCAAAATGTTCTTATCTTACTGACCTGAACTAAACATTTAAAGCGTTTATACTTTATGAGGAGTACTTATCCCAAAATTCCAATAAATATATTACTCTGACTAATAATCGTATATCACATTGCTGAAATGTTGACCTTTAGATATTATCGCAGCTATGTGGATAATTTATTCTCACTGAATGATCCTGCGTAGTCACCAAATACAAAGGTAGTTAGTTCGATGGAATGATTGATAAGCCGAACGTGAATAACGTTTGATTTTGCTGGACGTCACATCAAGGTCAGACAATATATTCTGTCAGATAAAAACAATTCACTCAAGCTAACTGACCTTATAATCTTTACCTATAAATACATAACATTTTCAATAGTTTTGTAATAATTATACTTTATCTAGCTAAAAGTTTTTGTTTGTTTCTTTACTGTTAAGTTTATATTATTGTCTTATCTAAATATGCCTGTAAGCAGCATCATGTTACACAATAATCTTTAACAGATAAAATAAAGAATGAAATTTAAAGGTGTATATTATTATTTAATATTTCGACAATATTTATAATAAATAAATGTAATTATAAAAAAAAGTAGGTCTATATGATTTCATTCCCGTAAATTGTATTCCTGCCATCATCTTAGCTTACAACAATTAGCAAATTGCACAAATATTATTTTACTACACATGAGTTAATTATAGCCTAAGCCTGTACTACAGACAGACTATAGGTAGCATGATTACAGTAAATTTCGAAACGTCAAGTATTACTTTATTAAATATGAATAATTCTATTACCAACTGAGATCCTTCATCTAATTACTCTCAATGTACGTTATAAATGCACACTAGGTTTTCATTCGCAACACAAAATGTTATTAAATATCTCGTGTATGGACAAATTATTTGTAAAAATCTCATTAGCTGTGTAATATCTTATCAAGTAGATAATAGATTTTTTTCAATCACGAACCGTGGGATTATCCAAAGCTCCTTATAGGCATTAAATATACGAGTATATATGGTAAATTTGATCATGCGTCATCTAATACATGCGGCCGTTCGCCGACTTCAATGTTTGCCCTTTGAAATGGATTACGCAGTTTTTTTTTGAATGAATATTTGAAAAAATATTCGTTCAAAATAATCTTGTCCATGAAATGAGAGCCCTTACATTAAAGCAGTACAAATAAATCTTCTTAGAGTCTAAAAAGAGGAGATAAATGTGTTGAATTTTCTACATTAGATTTACAATCGCTCATGAGATGAGGTTTGACAAAATTGATGAGTACAGACAATATATGAATTTAATATGTTAAGTTTCTTTAATCTATTTTCAAATTCGCCTGTAGTGGCAGCTTCTAATGGTGGTTCTGTGCCTCGCGATATCTGCAATGTAACCAATCTCAATAAATGATACATGATAATGAAATCAATTTAAAATACATTGAGAATCCCTAATTTATGGCTATTCAAATGATTTTCTAAAGAAATAACAAAGCAAACATAAATGTCTAATACTTCAGCTATAAAATGCCGTACTGAAACCGCAAATAATTACGAATGTTTTTTTAGTCGACACAATCTTTTTCTTTAGATCGAAAAGTTTGCGTAACATTCGTGCACAAAATTGTCGCGAACCCCTTACTTGTATGTTACTATGTCATTTATATCACTATACTATCATATTTCATTTTATTGCGACCGTTAAATATTAACGCTTGTGGTGAATCCGCGCATATAATTAATTGAAAGTGTTGTATGTGGTTTAATCCTAATAATTTATGGCGAAAAGTAACCGACATATCAGAAATTTTGGTTTGTATTCCATTGTATTCGTTTACAAAGATTTTATATTAACATTTTTCCATGCTCACATTTTAATACAATAATTTTATAGCAAGAGTGATTATTTATTAATCTGGTCGAACAATCACGCATTTCAAGATTTTAAAAATGTATATTTATAAAGATTTCTAATATAGATATAAGTAAAAATATAAAGTTTTGAAAACTTGTGTCATATTATTTTTGAAGACTGTGTATAGAAATCATTAAAGCGTATCCAATTGTTATAATGACTATCATCATCCATGAGTACATTTTCTGTGAAAACACAATCTAAGTATGCAGGCTGCTGCTCAGTCAGGCAGCTTTACTAGCAATAAACAATAACACACTTAAATCAAAGCTAGTAAAAGAATGTGTGAAAAAACTCAATGACCTGGGAGAAAAGAACAAAATCACTCTCAAATGGGTGCCAGGTCATTCTGGAATAACCGGCAATGAGAAGGCCGATGAACTAGCCAGGGCTGGGGCTCAAGGAATACAGTTCGGCCTGTGTGGTATCTCAAAGAACCAGGCCATGCAATACCTAAAAACTCGCCTCGAGAGTACCATGTACTCTCGCGAGAGTACTCGCGCTTGCGAGAGTACCATGTACTCTCGCAAACGCACTGACGAGCTATTAAAGCTTAACAGGAGTAACTTGAGCGTGATGGTTAGGGCTTTGACCGGTCACTGCAAGTTGAATAGACACCTTTACAACATGAAACTTAAGGACACTGACACATGCAGAGTCTGCGAACAAGAGCGTGAAACACCAATACACCTCTTGTGCTACTGTGAACCGCTAATTCACAAAAGAAACAGACACCTGGGGAAACACATCCTTGACCCAGATGAAATAAAAACAATCCGAACTGGGAACATCCTATCTTTCTTGGTCAGTGCCCAGTTAAGGGAGCTACTGTAGGGCCTACATAGAACCTACATAGGAGGCTGGTCACAATAGATCTCAATAGGTCGCAGTGATGCATATCAGCCCCGACTTAAACAAATAATAATAATGCAGGCTGCTCTAGAGGAAGGAGTTGAACGTGCTTAATTTAAATCACTTTTTATACCATATTCCGTAGTCTTTTGAGAAAATGAGAAATTCTTTAATAAACGATCGTTTTTTATATATGATATGGGTTTAGCTTAGTTACAATCTAGGTGGTCTCTGCCTACCCCATTAGGAACAAGGCGTGACATATATGTATGTATGTACAATCTAGCTCAGAGATAGTAGTCTGATCTACAATGGGTATTAGCAAATGGTCTTAAAAATACCGACCCTGACAGTATCATCTATGACTTGGCTGTGCTATAAAAGATGATGAGTGGTGTTTTGTGAGAATAATGGAAACATCAACCAGATAACAATGATATCTGGCTATGCTTCTAGATTAGCGATACCACAAAGCTTCACCAGAAGTCTACTTAGGCAGCCTTTGCGCCTATGTAGACTTCTGGTGAAGCTTTTTATTGTAGGAAATATCTCCAAAATACAAACAATTGTTCAGTTAAAAAAGAAAATTCTTGAAAGCGTTTAACGATAAAAATAGTCTAGCAGTTTGATTTGAGAATAAAATGATGAATTTCCTGTATGTTAATGGTACGTAACTTTATCCTTCTTTTTATTATTTTATTAGAAATATTTTGCCATGTATTCTCATTTGTAACATACAAACAAAAAAAATCGTACTAATTACAATGATTATCCGTTACTATTTACAATTATCCTCGTCACAGTTAAGCAGCTAATATTAGGCTATCAGGAGGCGTATTGAGCGCCACATACATAATCGCATGTTTGGTCAGTGATTTTCGCTTCGTTGGCGCATCAAGCTAATGGGTCGATCAGGGTTGCCTCGTAATTTTAACGTAATATCTGTCTATAAAGGCAAATGATATGTATTCAATAAATGATCAAAAGAAAGATATTAATAAGTTTTCTTATTGTAACGGAGATTAATACATTTCGCACAATTGCACTAAACTATATAGGTATTTATAATAAAGAATTGTAATATTTGTATGCCCTTGAAATGCGAAGAACAATATTAAATAATTTACAAATGTAAAATATATAGTACTAAACTCTAATTTTAGGATAATGCATCTACGTTATCCTAAATTGCATTTATGTGTAAATTTGACGCTTATATCGACTTACATCAAGACGTTGAACGCACTTAAAATACAATTCATAACGTGTTAGCAACCCTGACACAGCGTATCTAATTTACATATGTTTAAAAATGTACGTGTATTCAAAATTTATACAATTTTGATTACCACAGTTCCAGATTATCTTTGTCCGAATGTGTACAAGGTATAAATAATATATGGCGTACTTTTCCGCCACAGCTAGTAGCAAATACACGACTCTCGGCACGAATTGCACACTCACAGACTCAGTACACTATTAACGATAATCCCCAATGCTACGGGCAATACACACTCGGTGTCTCGGGGTCTATTTACATAGATCCGAGATCGTGAGTAACATTTCTTGCAGCTGAATGACTGAAACATTCAATATTCTCTGTGCGGACGTACAGTGACAAATTGTAGGACAGGGAATGGAAAAAGCAACTGGAAAGTTTAACATTTTTAATAGTTATAAACTTCGAAATAAAAGCCGGCATGGGAATAACAGACCAGACTGTAGCGCTCTACTAACCCGCATTAGACTAACGTGGTGAAAAACAACCCAGAAGCCTTCTATAGTCCCTCCTTAAACCTTTGGGATAAAGTCCGTAAGTGAGATAATACGTAACGCAGTGGACGCCTCCTGACTGTGACACAAGCACACTTGCTATAAAATTATATAAAGTTTCTAAAGGAATGTAATGAAACCACTGTTCAATATTACAAATAACAGTTACTTATAACTATAGATGGGTTACAGTTAGACTTCCCGCGTCCAATATAATATTCCAATTCACCTTATACACTTTTATTTTCCCGCCTTTTCATTGTAGTTAGCAACAGTAGTACAGTACTTTTTAGTCAACACAAATACCTTTTAACTTTAGAAGTGCTCGACTTAAAATACAACGACTTCTTATTTTTAAATAAAATAACTATCATAACGGGAATGAGCAAGTTATACTCACGGTGTTACATTATTTGTTACCTTAGTGGTGTTAATTAAAAAATTCCACAAAAATTTATAAACTAATTGGTAGAATTCGTCGGGATTTATTAGGAAAATTAGTCTACGAATACAGAGTATATACGAATACGAATACTACCTTCCCTTTGCAGAGAAGTTACAGGGAATATGCGTACATTTTTAGTATTATATTTTAAAATGCCTTTCCGTTGGACAAAAAACCACGGACATATTTATTAAGACGACCTCTGTAGTGAAATAGTTAGTACACAGGTTTCAAAGTGTCGCTATCTCTGAGTGAGTGGTGTCATATGACAGATGTGTATTAATGGTTAATATATGTTACTATCAAAAAAATATATCTGTGTAATACATGTATGTTTATCCGTTTCCCTAGATTCCATAATACGAGCGTTACAGCGGTTACTTTGTAACACAATTTAATAGCTAATTTGTCTGAGTGTAAGAAATATTTATTATTATTATTACTTTCAAAGGCAAGTGAAAAAGAACATTTCGTTTGTACTGTTGTTGCAAGCAACAAATACAATTAGACCCGGGTAATTCATAGCACCGGAAATTAATTACTTAGCTTCACTCTTCGTGTTGTTTAGTTAGACTTTCTCAGGATTAGGACCGGGCTACTTACAGGCGCACAGTTTGAGTCGCTCGTTTTCGGCCATCTTGTATGTTTTATTGTAGAATATAACCTTTTAACGGATACAATTTTATGCATTTTCCGTAATGTTAATCGTCCTAAGTGTATGATTTGAGAGAAAATATTAAACGTTAATAAATAACAATAAAATTTAATAATTATTGCAACGAATAGATTACATCACAATGAGGGTTCTATTTTTCTCTAAAACTTTTTTCTATTTACACAGTATCTTTGAACAGCGCTAAGTAGGTTCTCCGCTTAAACTATGCTTATAATAAATATCTATAACCTGACTAGACCTAGCTTGGTAATGCATACAGAGATACTTTTAGTAAGTACTTATTGCGCATCAAAAAAAGGAAAAGAAAAACAAGATATATCAATCAGTATTAAAATTCGTCTTATTTATCCTGTTTACTCGTACATTTTCATTCAAACATGCTTCACAAAGTCTAAAGGGAGTCCATCTCATGTTTTTATCATTTAGATGAAAGCTAATATTTTCTAAGCTTTACGTTTAATTAAGAAATATTTTTCATTTATTGAAACATGTTAACGTTTCTTAAATTTTATATTTCGTCGATTGTTTCATCGACTTGCGTTACGTATTTATTTTCGCTTAGTCAATATTTGATAAGAAAATCCTCTTGTTCGATGAGATCGCTTTTATCTTTACAAACATAAACAAAAGTATATAAAGCGCCTTGTTTATAAGGAAAGGACATTTTTGAAGGTAAAATTTGTAGACAATGAGCATTGATTTGTATAATGATACGGAATATTGAAAATGTGATTCCCGACGAAGTATTGAATTTAACAATAAATGTTTTTTTTTTCTTTTTTTTCGTATTATTGATACATCTAAATTGTTTAAATTTGGTGATCACCACTTAATATCAGGTAGGCAATCACCTTATTTGTCAATATATCCCATAAAAAATACAATTATGTCACATGAAATTAGTTACGAAACTTATTCATTTTACTAAGACTCACAATGTTAGCTCTGGTTGCAGAACTTGACTAAGCTTTCTTGCTTTATCCGTGATCAAAATAAATTTCATACCACTAGTGAAAGGAATACAATTATTACTCAAAATCATATCTATTTATATCATAAATAGTATCATCATATATATGATTACTTCAAAGTAATCATATTACTTCAAATACATACAAAACAGATACACGTGTATTATAAAAAGTCCACAGAAGATATTATGTATTTGATATTTTTTTATAAATAATAAGGCCTAAAAATGTAATTAACTTGGAAAAATGAAATGTTTGTTCTGAAATTATATTTCTTTTTGCTTTTCTGACTATTGTGCTTATGTTGTGGAATTATAGATATATATTTTTGGAATGATTATTTAATCATTCCCATTACCGTTTTCTCATTCCTTCCATATTTTAGATTTTTATTTGTTTCCTTCAGCCACTCGCATTCATCTTGAAAAATAGAAGACGAGTATAACGAGAAGCTTTTTTATGTTTTATTATATTTCCCGGTACTTATATTATTTTCTAATATAAGTACCGCTACTCAAATAGAAATTGATAATTAAATAATAACAATTATATTATAATCAAAAAGTTAATAAAAATACTTCAACTTCAACTGTCATCTTAAGTTTAATGTTCATTATTCTTAAAAACAACCAAGTTTTTGTTCCATTCAGTTTTTGTATTTCTATATGTTGGGACCCTTATATTTCGAGCTCTATGCAAGAAAAACTGCGGCGTTAGAGGTACACCAACTGTACATTAAGGGTCTGCACAAAATAAGCCGACGACGGCTGGTCCGGACGGCGACTGCGATCCGTAATATGACGATCTTTATTTTAGACATATTTAACTAACCAGTCAAGGAAAAATTCTCGTTTACAGTATGATCTTAAGTTTTATTGTCAGTTATCATAGAATCACGGTTGTTTCCAGTCTTTACCGCTATGATTAATGATAAAAAATTCTCAACACGTAAATCATCGGTGTTATATAAGTAAATAATCTAATTAAATAATAATACACCTAAATAAGTATATATCAATAATAGGTAATAGGAATAGCAATTATACCCCATAACGTATAATAATTAAACTTAATATTATATATAAGACTCTCTGGCATGAAATCTTGTGGGAGGATAAAAATATTCCGAGCTTCCTGTCAAATCGATCGATACTTCATCGTTGTTTCAATGAATTTGTATTTGATGTTTAGAATCTCTTTTAATCTGTTAGTATCATAATCATCAGTTAACTTTTTCTTATTTTCAACATTTTCTTTACCAGAAAAAGTAAATCTTTTCAAGGATTGATCAATCACATACATCTAAAGAGTACTATTAAATCAATATAACAAAGCGTAACTCACTAACTGGTACTTAGCTGAGCGGCTCGCCTGGTAAACGCCCTCTACCTCCGGGCAAGCCAAGAAATGCTTAACATGTATTCCATAAGTGAGTACAATATCATTGCGTAAGGTAAGAGACAAATTCCTTGTTTTTTAAAATCTCATCGCACACAGCAGTACATCATTATTGATCAAGGTGATTTTACGTAGTTACTGGAATCGAATCTCAACGTTGGATTGCCGTTCCAACGTTCAGTTTATTTTAATTTCTCGTGTTTAAATTGTAAAGTTGCAAAATTGTTTGTATGTTAAGCAGCAAGTTGAAAAAGCTACAGTGAATTTCAAGAATGACTTACATACTTACCACACATTTCATCTGATATCCATTTGATTCAAATCTACTTTCAACATTCAATTTTACGGGGCATGAAATATCTCTATTAACCATCTTTTATCAATTATCCATTGTCAATAAAAAATGACTTCCGAATTACAAAATGACTACGTGGGGAGATTTCAATCCAAACATTAATGCACGTGCGTACATACCTAATTTGGTCGATTAATGAGCTTGAGCATGAACATGGGTCTGTGGTTTTAATCAGCGCAGCTTGAATTCGTAATTAGAAGTAGGCAGATGTGTTTGTTTAGCGACCCCGCCAGAACATTGTGGACAGAGTAAACCTTTTCGGAGCACAATACAGCAAACATAACTGTTAATCGGTCTACTCTATTAGTATATTGATTCAAGTACAGTCAGCAACACTTTATATTTGCACTACGAAAATCGCCACTATTACGAGCGAAATAAGACATAACCATGAGACAAGACACTACTATGAGTCTGCTATCATTTTAGTATTTGACGTATTGTAAACTACAAGTTGTGTTAATTTGATATGAAAATATAGTACTATTAAGTTCCGGTAGGGGCGCTGTCCAAAGTTTTCGTACAATACGCTATCAACGCACACTGTCTCTAGGTCAAAATATAAAGCTTTACGCAGTTTTTGGTGTACAGCTGTTGAAAATAAGTAAACAAAACTAATTACATATGTTAAATTGTCGATAAGTAAGGTAAGTTCACATTGAATTGGCAACTTAAATTAATATAAATAATATTTTGCTGAAGTAATTTAATTTTAGACGTAACATTAGAAACATTTTCAAAAATCGTTTTTGTTCAATTAAAATCAGTGATGGCAATAACGACTGTTCTGTAATAATAAATATCACTGTTATGTTATTTTCCTATAACTGTTATTGTAAACTGTTGTCCGTTATCCCGTTATATTGCTGTTTTGACAAATGTTGTTGAGTACGATTGTTATTGTTATTATAGCTAACTTTTATTCTTAACAATGATATGGCTTAGGACTGTCAGAATATTAGGCAGTAATTTAAAACTAATTACCTAATCAATATAATTTTCTGGCGTATTTAAAAGTTCATTGATCTGTACATAATTTGTTATTTACATTCAATATTTACATTCAATGTTTACATTATTTACTTATTGCAACGAATAATTTAATTTGCATACGTGCGATCGCACAACAGCACATAATGCGTGACTAAAAAAATGACAACAGCTTAGGCACCAGCAAGCCAGCAACAGTTTACCTAATTGTTGTTGTTATTTCAAATCACACTGTAAATCAAAATGAGTCTAATTGTCATACGAGCGAAGGTCCAAAATTGTGAATTTGAGAATAGGAAAATTACTATTAGAAATAAACAAATAGGAACTTTATTTCCTTGTGAGAAAGGTTAATATTATAATAATAAGTAGTCAGGCAACAGAGCGAGCGCCTACGCCTACACAACGGTTTGCTTTCTCTCGCTCATACTTGTAACTTGTAGCACAGTCGTACTCGCTCGCTCCGTGCCACACACACGCAAGTGGCAACAACAACCAAAAATCAAAATCAAAATCAAAATAATCTTTATTCAACATAGACCTTTACAGGCACTTATTGACGTCAACAGACAAAACAAAAAAAAAACAAAGCTTAAAAAAAAACAAAAACCTTGTCCGTACGTACGAATAAGGAAAAAAGAAAAAAATAAAAAAATTGACTCGACGCCTGTTCGGAAATTGGGAGAGCCTTCTCGAGAAGAACAGGCAAGAAACTCTGAAGGTCTATTTTTTATCTCCTCTTTACAATGATAATAATTATAATAATATAATATAAAAATACAATATAGTATAAGATACAATCATACCTGTTATTGAAATAACGACCATTACTAATTAAAATACATAACTTTAATAAATAAATAAATATTTCTTGCTTACACCAATTAGCCTAGTCCAAAGTAAGCTCTGTCAAGCTTGTGTTATGGAATCTAGGGAAACGGATAGACATACATATATTTTACATATCTATATATCTTTGATAGAAATATATATTACCAACGAATGACAAAAGCACAAATACTCGCACTCATCACAAAAACAGCTGCCCCAGCCGGGATTCGACCTCAGAGATGATGACACCGGTATACTAACTATTTGATTACGGAGGTTGTTAAAATACATGAAAAGATACTGTTTATGCATACTAAATGTTTGTGAATAGAAAAATGCGTGTGTTAATCAGTTACATAATATTATTCTTTGGTATCCCAGATCTAGAAATCGATTGAAAAAACAACAATAAAAGACCTGAATAAGATTATTTCGTTCCAGCAATAGTTTTTGATTTCTTTGTAATTCATGATTTAGAAAATCAATTAAAACGAATTTGCATGGAAACTGTTATAATAAAATAAAATGCTACATCACGTACTCTCAGTACATCTATTTGACGACAGTTAATTTACATTAATTGACTTTATTCTACGAGTATACAAAGGCAAAAAGAAATTTGATTCAAATTATCTTATTGATGTAATGGAATATGCTGTTCTCATAAAATAACGTAACATGGCACACTATGAATCAATAAAAATTAGGGCCAATAAAATGTATGTCATGAACAAGAAATTGTTAGAAATTCTTCTATAAGCCGACCAAATTATACAGGCTACGTGAAAATTGATAAACAGCGAACAAACGGATAAACTTCCGCTATTAGCAGTTTTATATTTTGTATAGTCAAGAAAAATGCTGTAATTTGTGTAGCTAATTCTTAAAACCTGTTATAGAAGGAACCCTCTAGAATATGAATGTTACAATGATCTCTACTGTGAACTACAGAAATACAAAACAAATAAATTCCACGAATGCTTGTGTATTCATTAGTGTAGATTATACTGATATTAATATATAAGTTAAAGACTTAATGACCACTCTATTTCACGTAGCTGATGATGTTTTGTATGCTCTTAAACTACTTAAATCTAAAATGAAGATACCTTTTAGACCCTACTCCAACACATTAAAGTCCATAATTTTAACGCTTTGTTCCTGTAACGTGTTTCGGTTTGTCCCCTTTACATGCAACTTTCTGTGTAATTAGGTTCTAAGCTATGTCATAAGTAAATTTATAACAATATAAAGAAGTATAATGTAAAGTTTTTTTATTATATAGTGAAGTCATATTGTAATTTAAGAATTATATACAAATTATTACACTTTACATTTCAACCTAATATAATTATGAAAATTTTCTCGCGTTTCGTGTAAGATAAAATCATTTCACGGAAGATCTTCTGAAGAATTCTTTACCAGTAATTGGGACTATAACTAAGGACTTCCAAAGTTTCGAACTGAGGAAATGCCTAGATTTAAACTTTTCAGCGGTGCAAAAACTTAACGCTTAATTGAGCGGTGAAGGTTGTGAGAGTTATTATAGCAGTGAATTTCATGTTTACAGAACTTTGAACCAGTTTCGAGCAGGAATATTTACTTCGTGTGTAGACTAATACTTTTGACGGACAGACAGACTAATACTTAACTACTTAAGTTACTTTACGTTACTTAACTTTCGCAATTCCACGTACTATGCCGGCAACCTACGTTCTTCTGCGAATTTCATAATTTATAATTCGATTATGCAGAGAAACTCTTGAGTGCCTTTGAGATTTCTTATAAGGCCCACTATGTGTCTTATTTCGGGCATATTATTATACTTAAATTTTTATATTATATAGTTGCATTAATAATGCTGAAACATTAAACAACTTAACATGTAAATTCATTATTATATACGTATAAGACACAGATATCAATAAAAAAAAAATATTCTTATAATTATATGAGCTAAGGTCTTATCTTGCAGATATTTTGTAAAATAATTATTTATATCAGATAATTATAAGCTTCTAATTGATTTTTATTTAAGCTATTCCTTCTTTGACACGAAAAGCCAAGTAAGATTTTATATTGCAATTGAGGAATTCAAAGTCTCCATCGAGATACGAGTTGAGTTTATACAACTATAATGACCGAATTAGTACGTAGCACGTCGTTACTCTTCCGCTCATTAGCGGGTTTTTGCCACACATCATGCCGGAAGCAGTGAGTCAGGGAATTTCGGCGAATGGTATATTACATAAGTAATATATGTATATACTATATGTATATACAATAACTTACCATACGGTAAGTATATCACGTTTATTTCTTAAGTATGTTATGTTTGGAGATGCAGCTACAATTTGTAAGGATATTTTATACCCCTATGTGATAAGGATAGTACCTTCTTTTTTGTATTTTTCCTTTGTTTTTTTTTTGTAACGTCTCAATAAAAATACATAGAACGCTTAATTTTCACCCTTCTATCTATCACAAGTGTTTTTTAATAATAAAGTTTGTTATATTTTTTCTACACAATAAATTGCCTAGAAATAATTTATATGGCAAGATAAAGTTTACTGTAACGGCTAGTATAGATTGAAGTGTAAACTATAATATCCGCAATATGTGCATGCTGAGTATTTACTACTCTGACTAGAAATCAAACCCACCCACCAAAAAAGAAAGGAAAATATATATTTCACTGAACAAACAAAGGTTGGAATTCATTTCTCAAAACATTTTTGTTTTAAATTAATTAAGGAAAGCAAAATACAATCTTCCGGCCAAAAGCTTCTAAAAAGTTAATATGAAATATTATTGTGATTCAACATTTTCTTTGTGTCTATAGTATGGCAACGAACAAAAAATATCTGAAGGATACAGATATGAAAAAGTTAATAGGGTCCTAAGAACAGTAATTTACAACGCTTATGTTACATGCTTTATACATATCCATATTTTTATTATTAATTTATTATATACTTTATTCTCAAAACCCTTAATCTACTAGATTTCATCATAAAATTAAAATTACAAAATATTATTTTACGTCTGACATGAAGGGGCCTCCAGTCATGCACAGTCCAGGTATCCTTCTCATAATCGACTACCTTCCATTGAGCATTTTGATCTGCAAATGCATGCCAGACACGTGTGGGGTGCCAGTCGCAACTTGTTTGATACTTGCATGATTACTTGATTTTATCGAATTAAATTGTTTTCAAAGCTTTTCAAATAACCAAAGATATAGTTTAGTCGTTAAGTCTAAGCTTAGGGAATAGTGAAGTATTTTACTAGAAGCACTTATAAATATAGTAATATATGATATTATCCTTTTACTGTTTTTGTTTAGCAACAAAAATATACTTTACTTTTGTATGGCTGAATGCAACATAAACTATTTATAAAAAAATTTTGACAATTACATTTAAACGAAGATACACGAGTATGGACGTCCATAAAACGGCTAACGTTTATTACATCAGATGGCTTTTAATCACAACTTCAAACTAAAGGTCTTAATTAACTGCAGTCAGGCGAGCGAGAGTCGGTAGTGTCTTGGTAAGATAATATTTTCTATATTAAACTTCGTTGGCAAGTTTAATATAGAAGTCTCCTTTGTCTCATTTCTTGACAATTTAAGTCAGTCACATACCAAAGAAATGAGACAAAATCTACTACGCCACTTCTAATCAAGTGAAGTGGGTAATTATTTATGAGCAGTAAAAAGAGGAATGCAGAAAGCCTTCTAATATCGTCGAAGGAGGATGCTTGGTTGGAAGCAATGAAAATTAGCAATTTCTTCGGACAATTCCAATTCCATATTGTGCGTGCAAAGTCTAAAGTGGTAACATTTTTAAACGAAAATTGACCTAGGTATAATATATCTCATTGGATCCCATTGGATTTACCCATGATTATGAGCTCTAAACCATTTTAATACAAATTTATTTATTATTTATGGTAAGGTAAACAAATTATACAAAACATATAACTACAATTACACAGATTGTCAAAATAATGTTGCGAAATAGATATAAACATAAATTACAATGATACATATATAACATATACAATATATAACATACATATATAAGTTTATTACTGTAAACTCTTGATTAAACTAACTTTAAATGTAAACTACACGCACTATACACACACACTACATGCTCATACCTAAATACGCACATGTGTATATATGCATTTTTGAAATGTATAGATTATAAGATAAAGTATGAGCATATGCATTTTACATAGGCTATAACAATAAAAGCAATAAGAAATAATGTAAATCGGTACAAAACTACTTGCACTGTAGCTAAAAGCGTAGCTTAAGCGATAGTAAACACATATTTTCAATACAAATATTATTATTGTCGCTTATCACTTGTTTTTATAAAACACGGTTCTTTACAAGGCGTGCACGGGGATACAGAACCAACGCGTACAGGCCATTTAAGCGAAGCGAAATTTAATGAAAATGCGCTTATTATTATTATATAGATAAAAACTTTATATTATATTTGTTAGCTTAATATTGTATTAAGTTGACACCATTGCCTAGTCTTAACTGAAAGAATATGACTGTGTTAGTCTCCGTCTGTTAATATTTTTCCTTGTAAAAAATTTAAGCTAATTATGATCCTTTACCTTCTTTGTTTTATCAACGCAACAAGGCTCATAATTTTGTAATATAATTATCTATAATATGTATATAATTAATCTATATCTGTAGATTTTTTTTAGGCAAAGGTGCAGAATTCAGAATTTAACGTTCCTTCTGAACACTTTTTGGTTATTCATTATAGCCTCACCACGACACAGCAATGATTTTTGGAAGATATTAATGTAAATCGACAATTAAAAAAGTAGTTGGATTTTACCTTTTGTAATAAAAGGAAACCCTTCATCTGAACCTATCCGTGATGTGGTTATTTATGGATGCCCGATTTCAAAACAATAAACAAAAACGAAACCAGCGCCTTGGAGATAGGGTCTTAATTAATTACATAATTAATTATGTCCATACCTCCAAACCAGTACCTACAACAAATCTTGAGGGTTATTTATTTGTGATGTTGAAATACTGGTGTTAGAACACAAGACAAAAATGTGGTACTTCGTAATTTAATTTATCGGAATAAAAATTATTTACTTATGAAATAATCAAACAAAATTGTCTGATCTAAATTGAATAAATAGTTATCTTAAAATCTTATTGTTATTACGTAACAATCTCGATTAATTTGACGATGCGTCGGTACTGAAAAGTCCCAGAAAAGAAAGATATTCAAAATGCAAAAACAGTTACAATGCAAAGGTTCTTTTTGTAAAACTTCATAGATAGAGGTAAAAAAGAAAATGAAATTATTAAACGAAACATACATTCTTAATTACCTATATTTATTAATAACTGCATCTCTAAAAAATTAATAATAATATATATAAAAATAATAATTAAAAAAACTAAGACAAAAAATAATTATGGTGAACAAATATTACTGCATCAAAATGTTAGTACCGACGGGAATATAAATAACCACTAATTTACTACAAATTAACGTACCAAAAAAGTTAAGTGCATTTATTTTTTCAGACTTAATTTTATTTTATTGTCACAGACTTTCCTTAATTTAGTTATATTTTATTGCTACATGTTAATTATTATCTATTTGATGGATGGTTTTTATTAACTCTCTGTATCTAAGTTATTGTAAGCAATTTGGTTTATAAGCTGTTACCAACTCGAAAAAATAAAATATATCAAAATAATGAAAGTATATAGAAAATCAAGTCGAATAAGATATAGCTGTTGACTATAATTATAAATTTTTATTAGTTTCTGAACTAGTATATCTATTGATTCCCCATTTCTGCTCGAAAATAATTTAATATTTGTACAATTTAATTTGTATTAATGTATCAGTACTTAGTTATTTCCAACAAAATCGGCCACGAGTCTTGTTCGAGTGCCACTGAAATGTTCTCACGGTACGGTTAGCCGCTCCTAAGAAAACAAGGGGCTTTTATTATTTCTAACCCTAATTAAAGACCCTAATGAATAACAAATATTTATATATGCAAAACTTCACGTCAGTATTAAAAATATGACGTTTATATGCAGAGCCAAATAAATGACCTTTGCTTTTTATGGTAATTTAAATTTCCAGGTCCAATTTATGTATTAAAATAACATATCGTCTACTAAAACGAATAAAATCTGTTGGACTATATGCTAGCAAGGGGAGTACGAATTTTGTAAATATCGCTTTCATAGAACTTCTTATTAAGCAATCATAATTACACTTTAAATACGAAAAATCAAAGGACTACCTGTTGGTTTCAAAACTAAAATATAAAACAAGTTGTTGACATTAAATAGATTCAAATAAAAATAGAGATAATTAATGAAAGCGATTTATTATATTTTTTTTTTTTCGTTTATCTATTATTAACAATAGATTATAATAACAAATAATCGATTTTACCTAACTTCCTACTAAATGTGAGCCTTCAGAGGAAGATTTTTTGGAAGTCTAACTTCAAATTAAACTAACTCTTTACAATGAAATTGACTGCACCGTGCCTTCCTGAAGAGCGCTCACTCTAAATACACTCCAGAGGGCATCAGGACCAAGGCTTAGGCTGAGTTTCGGTTATCGGTAGGTCACAACGGTAAAACCGATATAATCACCTCGACATTTGGTTGCGGTTCAGCGGAATAAAAGATATTGATGACAAACTGATTTTATGATGAGAAATCTATTTGATAACGCTTCGAAAATTAACAGCTTATGCACTCACTTTTGTTTTGTTATACTGCAAAATGTTCAGACAAATTTTATTCATACACAGTACCGATAAAAACCCCTTATCTCGTATCGTCCTTTATAGAAAATTAAAAATATTTCGCCGCATACATAGTGTATGAAATTGACAGCTTACATAGCAGAGGCTGTATCGTAGCAGCTACGAGTATCGTAGCAGCTACGAGTATCGTAGCAGTCGCATAATCGCCCGAGGCTGCTAACAGTGGATGATAATTGTATATGGGGAGCAGTAAATTAATCAACGACATTATAGAACCAATTGACGAGATGCGATGAAAATAAATATAAGTTTTAATTAAGTCTGATACCATTATTTAACTATATATATATATATATATATATATATATATATATATAATATATATATATATATATATATATATATATATATATACAAGTAAGGTAATTTAATAGTTATTTAAGGTTTAACGTCTTGTAACGAAGTTTTATGTTCATAATTTTTTTTTATAATTTATTAAATATAACTGAGGCAAAATAGAGCAGTTGAGACCAATAATACTTTCCAATATTAATACTGTGTACGAAAGAATACTTATATGTGCTAAAAACTATTAATTATGACTATTTACAAATAAAGTCGAAATCAAATGTTTGGAACAGGTGAAAGAATTTGTGTATCTGAGAACTATGTTTACAAAAGATGGTAATTAATACATCTGACTTTGAAAAAAGAGTAATGGCGGCAAACAAAGTAAATGGAGCTATAAAAAGCCTTATTTACTGACAGACCTTGTTAAAAAAGGGGCATTTAGCTGTGCATGGGGGCATGTTTGTTCCTACGCTTATATACGATAGTGAATGTTGGGTGTGGTAAAAAAAAGGAAGGAAAAGGAAGATTAATGCAGTGGAAATGAGAGCTTTGATGGGAATGACTCTTCATCACGATGAAGTATAAATTGCTTTGTAAGATGTAATGAACAAAATTGAAAAGGATGATTAACATCTAATAAGTTCCATCGAACAACTTCTTCCTGCGAAAGATAAAGAATCCTCCGTAAACTTAACCAATAGTATAGAAACATGTTGACGCAAATATAATATAGTTGTTTGCGAAACGACGCGCCTTCTACAGCAATAAAATCTCGGCGTGACTTGCAATGCGAAACGGTATGTAAAGTGTCTTAAAAGGCAACACGTATGCGATGCGAGTGGCTATACAATTTCAGTCAACTTGTGAAGGAAAAGTGGGCATAACATAGAAAATATTGTACTCATGTGTAACAGGTGCACACATTCGATTACTTTGTATGATTTATAATGTTTAGATGCACTGAATTCACAGGAAAAATATAAGCCTACTATGTAACAAAAATGTATGTTATTTTTTAAATATTATGCCTTATCTACGATAAATGACTTATCTACAGAGTTGTGAACACTATCGTATTTCCAACGTTATACATAATCTTTTTACTTGGTTGTTAACAGACCTTTTACTGTTATAACTGAAATGCATATACTTATCATCGACAGGCATTTGATTGTCGCAGATCATTTGATAAACAAGAATTTTACCGATTCCTAATAGGCATAATAATTGCTTTGAAACAAGTTATGTCAGCTTGAAAGTTACGGAAATGTATTAAGAGAGTATAAACAACTTTATGAGAGCATTAATAACTACAAAAGTGGAATAGAGCGTCCCACCATTGACGATATGGTGAAGAATGCTGGTTCGGAAGATGGTTATGGAAGTCAGACTATTATTTTATTTGAACGTAGCTTACGTTTCATAACCCATAAAGTGGTTGCGGAGTAGATTATTACTTTTTTTTTTTTATTGCTAAAGTTGACAAACAAGCAGGCTGCCCACCTGATGGTAAGTGGTAACAGTCGCCTATAGTACATGTGGTTCCCACGAGATTCGCAGCAAATCTGCAAACCTCATAAGAACCACAGTGTACGTTGCCAACTTGTGACATAAGATGTAAAGTCACAGTACCCAGTAATTTCACTGCCTATCTTACCCTTCACGCAGGAACACAGCAAAGCGAACCCTGCTGTTTGGCGGCGGAAATAGGTAAGACGGAGGTACCCATGCAGACGACCCTGGTACAGAGTCTACCTCCTAGAAATAATACTATAAATATTATGATTACGATTTTCATATTTATATGATTATTCATATAAATATGAAAATCGGACGCATCAATTGCGAAACAACAATTTATTTTACAGACCGCCCATACGTCAAATCTTACAAATGGCTGTAAGTACGTATCCATGCTTTTCCATTCAGATGTGCAATCTCATTACAGCTATCACAGGTTATATAATACCACCAATAGTAATATTCGATACACATAATTACATTTTATTTCATATAAATCATCTAATTCGATCAAATTTTTCGAATCGATGCTTTGTAGAATAACCATTCCATATGTCTTGTAATCATTCAACAGCAACATCGATTCTTGGATAACCGCTCCTGAAAAAAGTAAAAAATATTGTTTGTTCTAAATAACACTGCGTTTGGTCTGTCATTATTTTCTTTAAAAGTTTACTAAAGGTAAAAAGCACACAAACAAATCTATGGTAACACAGGTCTGATAAAAAAAGGCTACCTACACATTTTACAGGTCAATTATTAAATTAAACCAAAAATATAAAATAAACGTGAACTATTACAAGTGAGGAAATATCTCTCATTTATGATTTGCACTCTGGTACATTTCTCGCCTCGGTACCTAAGTCGTGCCGTTTAAATATTCATTAAAATCCTGCAGAATACTATTCCACGAGCTTCGCAGGCCTTTCGAATTGGATGCCACTCTGGATTTGAAGACGGCAAAGAAAATCGTATCAATGAACCTCCTCCAACAAACGTCCGATGTCTTGCAAGAGCAAGGCATCGAACCTCGACTATTTAAGTTATGAGTTTATATTATGAGACGTCCTGCGATAGTAGTTTGTACATAGCTGGCATCTTAAACAGAAACAGAAGGATTTAAGGCTTATCTTTATCAATGTTCTACAACTAGAAAATCTGCGCGTATTCATATTACACTTATCTACTGAAGTTTTTATATATTTGCAGTTACCAAGTTAAAATTGAAAATACCCATAATTCATTAATAATTGAGTGAGAATTAACTTGATATGAGCTTACAATGTGATACCGTATACCTGAAGGCCACTAAGTATTGCTTAGGCAGATAATTAGTTGACTCTTAATCATAATAATTTTCGTAGAGTTAGTTAAGGTTGTCCTCTTTTGTTACGCAAACAATATAGCATCCTTGTGAGTTTCGCTTATATACATAAAGGCGCACATTCAAAACAAAATATGTACATATAAATAGATGGTACAGACATGAATATTTGATGTATTTGTCAAGGTGAAACATCCTAGTAGTTGTCTTGTTTTGGAAATCAGAATTTAGTGTCCGGAGGAGACTAAGGTTGTTGCGTTTCGGGGGGGGTGGCGCTGGCGGTGTCGTTAGACATCGTCAACGCCTTCGGCACCCTCCCCTGGCAGGCTATTAGGGAGGCGCTCGTATACCACGAGCTGCCTCCCTACCTGCGGGCCGTGGTCGGGGACTATCTGTGCGACAGGACGATCGGCGTGATGGGACGGGACGGGATGGAAACGTCGAGGAGGGTCGAATGCGGCGTTCCGCAGGGGTCGGTGTTGGGACCCCTGCTATGGAACCTCGCATACGACGCGGTCCTTCGCACCAGCCTTCGCGGCGTGAGTGTCGTCTGCTACGCTGACGACACTCTCGTCGTGACGACTGGGGCCGACTTCGGGCCGGTGCTAAGGCTTGCCGAGCTTGGGGTGGCATGTGTCGTGCGGGCGATCCGCCGGCTGGGCTTAGAAATAGCGCCTCACAAAACCGAGGCGCTATGGTTCCACGGCCTTCCGAGGCGCCGGGAACCACCCAGCTGCCGGATCCGGGTGGGTGACGCGGTGGTCCCGGTGGGGCCGTACATCAAGTACCTGGGCCTCACCCTGGACCGCCGCTGGAGCTTCGAGGAGCATTTCGTGCGGTTGGTCCCCGAGCCAAAAGGGTGGCGGGCGCATTGCATCGCCTGCTGCCCAATCTCGGGGGACCGAGGGATGGAGTTCGCCGCCTGTACGAGGGCGTCGTGCGATCCGTGGCCATGTATGGGGCTCCTGTGTGGTCGCAAGACTGCGCGAGGTCCCCCCGCTGCAGAGCTCTGCTACGGAGCCTGCAGCGGATAATGGCCATATGGATCGTACGAGGCTACCGTACAATCTCGTACGAGGCGGCGACGGTTCTGGGACGCTCCCCCCTATTCGAAATCCTGGCCGACATGTACGCGGCGACGTATGCATCGCGGCGTGTCGACCGGGGGGGCGATGGGGGGAGCGCCCTGGAACCGCGCACGAAGTGCCTAAGCGGGAGTGGCACCGACAGATTGTGGCGGCCTGGCGTGCGCAGCTCGAATTACGGATCTGCGCGCGCCAGCGGGCCGTCGGTGCCGTACTCCCGAACCTCGAAGCTTGGCTCCACGGGAAGGAGGAGGTCACCTACCGATTGACTCAGATACTCACCGGGCACGGCTGCTTCGGTGAGTATCTGTGTCGAATAGGACGGGAGGGATCGACACATTGTCACCACTGCGCATCCGACCTCGACTCGGCCCAGCACACGCTGGCGGAGTGCCCCGCGTGGGCCTCCGAGCGCCGAGTCTTGGTCGCAGAGATCGGGCGAGATCTGTCTCCGCCGGCATTGATTGCGGCAATACTGGCGGACGAGGGAGGTTGGAGGGCTGTGCCCTCCCTCTGTGAAGTAGTGATGCTCCAGAAGGAGGCCGCCGAGCGGGGTCGGGAGATGGCCGATCCCGCTCGAAGAAAGCGGCGCAGGGCTCGGTAGCACAGCTGCGGCGCCGCCGCGCGTCGCTGGCGGGCGCGAGGAAGTCGCGACCGCTACGGCGACCCGGGATGGACCACGCCCCTTCCGTGGACGGAGGGCGTCGTCGGTGGAGGAGACCGGGGGAGGTAGTGTAGCCTCCCCCGAGGAGGGCTCCCCTGTATCGGCGGGGGAGCGGAGGCTGGGGGTTACAACCTAATGTATACAACCTAACAACCTAATGCATATTCCTCAGGGGACAAAAAAAAAAAAAGGTGTGAATAAACTTACTATGCCATAAAAAAGATCAGGCCTCTGGATCGTGGCTATTACTAACATAATTGCTTGATATTTCCAGGGTTTACTACAATTCCATGACTCGGAGTCCATTCTAGTATCTTTGTCAGATTTGAATTAAGTTAAAAATAGCAAATAAATATCAGCTACTCAAGATGATAGAGCTGAAGATGAGCAGCTTATAAATGGAAAGAGCAACTGAAGATATTGGAAAATTAATAAATATAGCGAAAAGCAGAGGACAAGGAACCTACTACCTTGTGGAACGCCAGCAGTAAGCGCGTTATTTTTAAAAGAACTGATTAAAAAAAACCAAGAATTACATTGTTAAAAAGAAGTATATCGCTATGAAAAACCGTATCAAACATATGAAATGAAAAAACTCCAATAACATAAATATATGTGTCCTGCGGTTGTTTTTTTTAGTTGTGATAATATACACGGGTACCTGCTTTTGGTAATTTGTATCCTTTTGTGGCTTAAGGGTAGTCATACTCTCATTGAAATCTCTTCGGCAGTGTCGTGTGAGGCGGGTCGTTACTTTCCCTAAAACATGGTTGAGCGAAGCGATGGCTGGTTCATGCGTCATGCTCGTGAACGGTAGTGCAATTCTCCTAAATAAAGTCGCAGCGAGTTAGCAACGATTTAGTCTAAAAACACGTTTTTGTATTCACGTCTTTCAATCGAACTTTGATCGGACTTGAACTAGCTCGATCCAAACGTAGCGCTAAATCATAATCGTTACACTGTATTCTCCTATTTTATCGAAGCTAAACTGCACTCTAACCGCAACAGAATCGGTATTCTACTAAAGTTTAGATAAACCTGTCGATCGAGGTTGAGCTACCAAACGTCAAATTCCACGATTGAAATGCAGTTGTCATTAAATATTTATACATCTTTGGACTTTTATGCCAATTAAATAATGATTTTATACTCTAAAATCTAATAGTATCGTTTATTTTTCGATATATTTATTTTTTTAAATTCAGTGGATTTTGTCTTGATTCAGTTGGCAACATTCCCACCTCGCAATCTAAAGTTCGCTGAAATTAAGTTTTAGTTTCAATTTAGTTTTGGTTTTGTTCGGAAATGTGATACGTGAATACCGATTTTGGGTGGGACTAAGATCGAGCGATTGCTAAACTTCAACTAAATTGCGATTGTAAAAAAATACGAGAATTGCACTACGGGTGCTGCCAGCGGAGATGAGTCTGCTCTTTGCTATACTGGGTACTACTCGTATTTATTATAATTTTAATTTAACTTTAATATATTCTTTTAAAACTGTATGACACGGCATTCCTAATATAGGCATGTTTTCAAAATATTTTTTTATTAATTATATTATTTAATGGAAAGTGACTTCATGAATTATCAATATTGAAGTCATTTTCCAAATTGATGACTCTGTATCTATTTAATACAGGGAAAAAAAACAGCCCTTGCTGAGTTTCTTTCCGGTTCTTCTTAGTACAAGGTCTCCCGCCGTAGATTTCCGAACCGATGGCGTAGCTTTTCGACATTCACAAGTGCTTGTAACAGCCCAGACTGAATAAATGATTTTGAATTTGAATTTGAATTTATGTATTATTTAAATGTCCAACAAAATGTATTAATATGTTCTAGGGCTACTTTTAAGGTTGTAATTATTTTCAAGGTTGACGCAGCTGACAGACACCACTACATTTTATACATTAACAAAGTCACGGAGTACGCTCAGTACTCGCATACCTCTTTACTAAATAACGAAAGTCAGCAATAAGGAGCGCTGCGGAATGCACGCCGTCCGCATACTAATGCTAGAAAAGTCGTAGTCACGGGTTACCGTACATATTAACACCGGAGGAACACGTTAAACTAACTTCACGTTAATACTTTTTCGTACACTGTACTATATGTGTCAAAAGTTGGTAGAAGTTTATCAGAATTCAATTCCATATTTGATACATTGTATTTTTGAAATAGACATGTAATTCTACCAAACTATTGATAGAAGCGTCTGAAAATAACTTCAACCAAATAATTTCCGGAGCTGTCTCATATATCGTAATTGGTTACAAAAATTCGGTTATCGAATCTGTTATCATTTGTAAGGAACAAATAATTTTCAAACGTGGTTGTTCCTAAATTATTAATGTCTGTATTTGTTGGAGTTTACATATAATGTACAAAAGGCAAATTTAATCGATATGGCATTTATATCTTTCACCAGTTTTGTGTTGTTCTAACATAGACTTATGCTTCTAATACCTAAGAATTAATACCAACTATTTTACATTGTAATAAAAAAATGTATAATCTCTGATTATTATTCTAACCAAATCTGCCACCAATTAATTCCAATTAACGGCAAATTCACCTGAGATTATAAAAATGTGACAGTGATAACGGAAAAATAAATGAACAAAGTCTGTCTTGTTAAACTCTGCAGAACTTGTCTAGCATTGTTTACATAATTATAACGTCGAGATTTACCTTAATTCACTTCACAATCTAGTACAATGAATAACTAATGAAGCTGTATCAACACACCAGGAATGAAAATAGATTATTAGTTAGTATGATTAGATCATTATTGGCGCTTTCTTCCTCACAAACAAAAGTCTGAGGGAAACCTTGTGGCGGAATCACACGCAAGAGGTCCCCTTACGTACCTTATACTTCTGTCCTAAAGTATCAGTGCTTCAATGTTGTTTCTGTTTGTTGTATTGTTTTTTAATATGTTTACGAATGTAGAAGCATTGTGTTTTATAGTTTCAAGACTGATTCATAACCCTTTTGTATTTAATTGCAATTTATGCTTGTTGGTAAAATTAGGACATGACATAATAATGTTGAATGTTTGCATCTAGACAGACGTATCAGGTTGTCTTTAATAAAGAATTTTTTCCAATATATTTATAAGTGTTTCTATATAGGTTTATGTTAATGAATTATTATTGTGATACGGACAAAACGAAGAAAATATAATTAGAAACTCTAAGATTCTTGCCTGTTAAACTCCCCCAATTTCTGAACACGTGGTAGCGTGATCTTGTATTTGACATCGATAAGTGCCTATAGCGGCATAAATGTTGAATACATATTTTCGACTTGATTTGGATGAGAGTAGATAGATCAAAATCTCCTGTCGTGTTAGTGAGTTGTTCCATCGAACTATGTAAGTTCTACCCTTAAGGGACAATGAACAAAGGTTGTTCTAAAGAAAGTTAGCTGTGATTGTGAGCTCTCTGAAATTCTACCGGTGGATATCTGCTAATTTCTTGCAACAATATATTTTTTAAGTAAGTAATATTTTTCTTTATGATTGACTTTCAAAAATAACTGCAAAACAATATGAAATAAGTTATATATTTACACCGATAGCTGATATCGACTAAGAATGACCACCACATATAATAAAACAATATACTTTTTACAAATAATATTAAAATGTAGGAATTGATGTTGCGTCTATTTAAATATTATTGCTCTGCCAGTTAGCGTCTTTTGTCATACGTGAGGAGTAGCATTGCTAGAGTTCTGAAAAGTAAATTCAATTACATTCAATTTTATGAAATCTAAGTTAAACTAAAAATAAATCTCGTAAAAAATGCAAACGGAAACAAAAAACAAAATAATATGTAGCTACCTACTTACTATGTAAATATGTAGCCATCTTATCTTCTACATGACGCACTTAAATGTCTGCGACGCGATGGAGGTCAGGAAACTGAGACGCGTTTCCTGCGAGCACTTTTTCTGACAAATATGATTTATTGCCGGCGAAACCTATTCAATAAAGCTTTGCGTTCCTCGTCAGTATATTTTTGTTATAACAGTAACTAGCTATGCATTGTGGTTAGCGTATGTGATATCTGTCAATGTACTATATGAACGGGTTTGTAACTGAACTGAAGATATGAAATATATAAAATACAAATGACGAACATATTACTAAAATTAAAATGTATTATCAGAACCTATCAAGTAAGTACTTTAAAAGTTTTAAGTTGAGATACAGAAATTTATTTGAAGAGTGCCGTTGTTTTGTACTTTCACAGTAACTAATACAATCGTTAAACATACACCCGGTACCGTCACGTCGATTCTCAGAATGGCGATCTTGAGCGTTCGAGCCACTAGAAGCGCGCTCAACTTGCGTCGACTCTTTTTGACCCGACCCTAACTACCCCGGAACGGCGTCGGAGTCGCTAGCAGGCAAGGCACTGAACCTTCCGTTCGTGTGCCTTCCATAAATACACTCACGGTACAGCTGAACATAGCCATCTGTGGCTTCAGAATAGGTCCCTCAAAAAAAGAAAAAAGTAACTAATACAAATTGAACGGTAATTAACACAAATTGAAGTTTCAGAAACTCTTACCTAGTATCTGTCACATACTGATAATAGTGGCTAGGATCTCAGCGCCACTCGTGGAGTCGTACGCAACTTTTACGCAGAAGTATCAGGTACACCTACTAGTGATAAGACTTAAGTAGTATAGACATAATTATCTGACAATCTCCGCAGTCGAATGGTTAGTACACCGGTTTCAAGCTGTCGCCATCTCTGAGATCCCGGATTGAAGTCCCAATGGGAACAGATATCTGTATGATAATTGCGAGCACTTGTACCTCATTCATAGTTGTTACTATATACTTCAATCAAAACTATTTATATATGTATAATATATGTATGTTGATCCTTTACCCTAGAACCCATAACACAAGAGCTTACTTTAGGCTAAACAGTTGGTGTAAATGTAAGAAATATTATTATATTGTTATTATCGCTACATCACATGTCTTTGTAAGACACGGTTCTTTATAAGGCGTGCGAGGTGCGATACAGATCCAACGCGTCGAGGCTTGCGCTTAAATAAGCGAAATTTAAAGAAAGTGTGCGTGGAGTGTACTAACTGGGTTTAATCTCTGTATGCACCATGAAAAATGCAGCTAAATACCCAGTTAGATGCACAGAAACTATTAACATTATTGGTCAAAACGATTATGGACTTTTCGATTTAGATGCTAATAAAAACTGGGTTATGAAAGAGACACCAGCCACCAGCCTTCTCAAAGCCTCCTAATTGATTTAAATATGGCAGGTGGTGACTCGCCGCCCACTAAATGGCCCCCCCAAAAAAGTAGACCAATTTATTATCATTATATACTCACAATATTATAAAATCTATAAAAACCTTTAAAACAATAAGAACTATGTTAAGCGAAATCTGATAAAGGAATTATTATTACTAGAAAAGTAAATCTGAAAAGCAAAGGTAACTGTGACGTAAATAATAATATTAGTAAATATTGCTATGCAAATTAAACGACACGGTAATATGTTAACTCTAAAGTCGTTTTTAAATTCAATAAGCATTTCAGGGTGACTGCTACTTAATACTATCACATTACTTAATATTCTGAAGCAACATGTTCTTTAGAAAGCATTTCTTTTTTAATTTAAACCTAGAAAGAGCTATTATAGATCAATGGGTTATAGGAAGAGTCGAAACAAAACTGACATAAAGCTCTCACAAAATGCCAATAACACCAAAAAATATTTTATTCTTATCTAATTAGCCAGGGCTTACAAACTAGATATTTAAGTTAATATTGAATCTACGATAACTTAATTGGTAATAAATATATTTTGGACTGATTGAGATTGAGATTGACTGATGGAATCGTTGCATGAGATTACCACGTATAAAGCAAGAGTTTACAAATATTATGACAGTCCGTTCCTCATACGAGGCTCAATGACATCCCCATCATCTCGATACGGATTAGTCTGCTTTGTGTCACGAAGACGCCAATCTGAACCTGAACGACGTTTTATGCTGGAATTTTTCGGCTTACCAATTGAAAAAACTTTAAAGCTGGCGTACACGTAATAGTGTTAAATATGTTTGGTTATGTTTATGAAAAAATTAAGATGGATTATTTTTGATTTCATAGTATTTTTTAATAAATAAAATTGTCTGTTCGCCGAGTGTCGAATTACTCGGTATTCGACGAATAACAAAAAAATATTGAGCAATATCCAATTCCCGATAATAACGAGTATTCGTAGCATCTCCACTATAAAATTCCTCTATTTTTTTTTCAATGTTTATTTGGATGATGGATCGTTTATAAGCATCAGCTGTTATACTAGGAAGGTGTAGTTATTTATTTTCTTTTTCAATACGATAGCTCAGGTGTGTTTTTATTATTCTTATCGGGATATTTTTTAACATTAATAAGTATACAGATGAAGTTTTATTCTGCTAATATATTATTTTTCATAGTATATAAGTAAAAAAAACACAATTGCCAATCATCTTATAAGAAGCAACAATACTTTCTGCAAAAAGAACAATTGTAGAAGTTTAAAGCATAGTTTAACTCACAGTGATCGTCTGAAGATTAAATTTAAGGATATTATATATTTAAGATTAAAATTTATGGCACTGTAACACAACCTTCAAAGTTTTCTGTAGGATAAGTTTGCTGAGAGGAATAGTTACAATAATCGGATCAAACAAAAGGCTGGGTTCAATGGTATATAAGTTACACCGCATTATTTAACAGTATTAACCACTATTTAACAAGATTATCTCTTGTTAACAAGTTTATCTTTCCAAACGAGATTATCGAAAGTTATACAATAAAGTTAGACGAAAGCTGACATTGAAATAATTTCTAGAGTGTACTGGGTACAATAAAACAATACACGTGTTCGGTAAGTAAGGAAGAATGTCTATTTTTTCCGCCTTTCAATCATCATTATAAATATTATAACAAATATTATAATATTAATTATTTAGCTTTGAAATGAATAGTTTTATAATATATATTTTTTAATTTAAGACTTTTAGACACTATTTATTTTCGCATTTTATTTTTAATCTATAATGCAAAATACACTGTAGGTGATTTCGTTTGAACCGCAATATTCTATTATTTGAATTTAAAGAAATACAATTCTAATAATAGCTCCTAATAATTCGGAATATGGATATTAGGTTAAATAATCATGATCAATTATTTACTCACCAAGGAGTTTGATAAAATGTTCGATCGCGGACATTATTCGAACAAGTAACAGGCTCTATGACAAAAACCGCGTGAACAAAATTAAAAAAAAAAAGTATAAAACGCGCGGAGTGCAATCACATGCGCCTACGTAATTGTTTGTTTTTGTTAAATCAGATTTTATGACATATTTTATGCCAATTAAAGGAAATGTCTTTCTTTCGTTTACATAAACAAAATCATTCAACCGACAATAACGGACTAATCAAATTACAGCCTAAAATGGGAGTAATCAGGAAAACCATAAAGATAACTCTGGCATCAAACATTGCTTAGAGTTTATTGAGCTGTTCCATCTGAATTAAAGAGGAAATTAAAGACACAAAGTATGCGGCCTACCATTATCGTTTAAAGAAGGAATAACGCAATGCAAGCGAAATGACGCTATACGAGTACGTTGCAGAAGCAGCGTCTGTATGTCAATGTTGCTTTAACCACACTCTAAGTGGTCATGGTATGGCCTCTGTTAGTAAAAGTTTGAGAGGTTAGAATTTTCAACCATCGATCATGATCTAAACAATATCCGCAACGTTAATTACAATAAATTTTATAAACATATTTTTTCTATACTTTATCCACCCTACCTCAAAGGAAGTCGTTCGAAGATGAGTTTGTTCCACTGGCAGACTACAATATGTACATTATATTTTAATTACTACACACTCAAGTAAACGTTGCTACACACTATAATGACACATCATTTATGTATTATAGAAAGACTATCGATGGTAAGAATAATAACATTACACATATATGTATTTAACTAAATAGTCATTTAGATCTTTTCCGGTCATACAATTAACTTAAGCTATCAAACTAACATACAATTCAATTAAGATAATAGATTTATAAGCATTATACTGCCTTATAAGACGAAATGATTAAACGCTGCCGGTGTCCTTTACACACTTTGTTTCCCCCTATTCAATCATATACTAATAAGAGATTAATATCAGAAAACGTCCTGAAGACAACACAGTCGAATTTTTTCCAATAACGGATCATGTTGCTTCTTTATTAGAGATCAAATTCTTCTGATATATTTTAATAATTATTATTCTATAAATCACTGACAAAATAAGAGTGTGGTGTTGACAGATGCGTCGTATTGCCGCCGCTATGACTTAATTTAATATCAGAATTATTTTTATATAAGGTAATATTTTATAATCGATTTGTCTATATTAAGGTCCTTATGTGGATAATTTGAAAGAATGCGAGCAGTAAATAATAAATATATTTTTATTTTGAAAAAAGATTTTCATCTAAATAGTGCATAATATTAAAATTCTTTTGGTAATCGCCTACCCCAAATTAGGAATAGGGCAAAAGAAGGAAGAAGAAATTCTCGAATTTCTTTGAAATTCGGTATCTGTTTACTTGTCCGATTTTTATATTCAATCTCTTCTCCAATTTTGATATCTCAAGCCCGTCCTGCGAATAACACAAGTTGCACAACAATAATAATCAATTCACAAAGTTACCATATCATTAGTCAGACAAAATAACAGTTATAATTTACATTCACTAAAAATATGAATATTAAATATTATTTATTAGAATATTAAATCATTACATGTTATCTATGCCATACAAATAAAATTAATGTTTATTGCCATATCCAGAATTTTATCTTAGTCTAGATTTTAAAGGCTCCAACATCGCAGTGTCTCAAACAAAAATATTTGTTTGATTCGAATCCATCTATTTTACTCGCTGTCTATGTGTCACCATGTTACATACTCTTTCATCGTTGTATCTTCTTGATAGAAATTAGATTAGTAATCTAAAAAAGTGAATTTAAGGACTCCTTGGCGAATTGATCTCGAAAGAAACGACCGTTATAAATTGATTAGTAATATGCTTAAGATTTATGCAAGCTTATGAAGGGGACAGGTCGATTCAAGAACTAAGTGAGGATATAATTTTTGAGTTTTATCGTCTTTCGGGCCATTAATATAAATGGAAATGTGCGTAACCTTGAGTGCTGCTGGTGATAAGACTTATTATTTTTATGAAGTTCATGCTTAAAACACAATATTATAAAGATTCATTAATCATCTTCGTCATCATTATCATTTCAGCCGTGAGAAATCCATTGCTAAATCTCTACACTTATTGGTCCTGCGCTGTTTTCACCCAATCATCGGTCCACCTTGTCGAAAACCTACCGAATCTACGTTTCCCCCCTTGTATCTTGCTTGCTTTCTACCACTTTCGTTTTCCAATTCGATCCATTTCATTTTTTCCAATTCGATCGTGTAGAACCCTCCGAACATAGCCCTCTTTATTGTCTTTTGGATGACTTTCAGTCTTCTTGTAACTCCAAAGTGAGTTAGATCCGTCGATTATAGTCTTTCTGGAAATGGGAAATCTCATTTAATTGTTTGTACCAGGTAAAGATCCTCAATAACTTGCAGCGTAACACCTCCAACCTTCAACAAAGTATACTACATGAATCAGACCATATTTAACCGCGTATTACAGAAACTCAAACGTATTACTAAAACTCAAACTCCAATCTATGATTGACTACAGTTAGAAAAGGGTGGCGCCATGTGACGTCATTGAGTACCATCCTTTACTGTACCTTGTACTTTCTCACTGTACACAAACAGCTATTTGAGTTTAAATTTGAAATAATCTGAGCTTACATAATTTTAGTCATATGTAACAAAAAGTTAATTTTCAAATAAGTAGTTACATCTTTTATTTATCTATTCTTATAATAAATCTGTCAATTCTGTACATGAAATATATTTCCAAAATAACTATCAGGGCGTGATTAGGGTTCGACACTGATGCCAAAAATGCAATCAGTAAATATTTTTGTCTGTCTGTCTGTCTGTCTGTGTAACCGTTATAGAAACAAAAACTCGACGGATTTTAACGAAACTTGGTACAATTATTTTTCATACTCCTGCGCTGGTTATAGTATACTTTTCATCACGCTACAATAAATAGGAGCATAACAGAGAAGGAAAAACAGGAGAAGTTACTCCATTTTCTAAGCTCGCGTCACGTGTGCACCTTAATGGTTAAAGCTACACAGAAATTATGCATGACGGAAATATTTTCCTTAAAATTGTATAAAAAATATCCCAGGACAGCATATGTCTATCTTTTATGGTTGACTCACAATTACACGTGTAACTCCCGATAGCTTAGCAGTTCGAAGCTTTCTGATTTTACTCGTATATTTGTCTACTCTTCCTGTTTAACACTGCCAGTCTTTAAAAATGCTATCTAAACGATTCCATGCAGACGAAGTCGTTGGTACAGCTAGTTATTAAATAAAACAAGAAAAGATAATCTTATAAGCAGTTTTAAGTTTTATGTGACCTATTATTTTGTATAATGTGAGCTGACAGCACTTTAATACTTGCAGTGTGAGGAAAACACAGTTACGCAGGTGTATTGGGATATAATTAATGTAATAAATTAATACATTACCAGTCAGTTGGTATACTCGTATTTTAATTGATGTGACAGTCAAAAGAATGTCATACTACGGACAGGGTGTTTCCATTGACTATAAAAAAAAACAAGAAGGTTTAACATTAATAATGAGAATTCAGCTTGAATCTGAGACCGCTTCCAATTGGTGACGATTCTGTAAACATACATATCAGGATAATCATATATTGTTCTTTCTGATTTTCGTGCTGGCTCTGTTAAGAAAAAAGTCTCTTCAAACAAAAATTCCACTAAATAGCATGGCTTGTTTTTATTTTATTATGTAAATCGTAACTAAATGAAATTGTCTTTAAAACATAAATCCATTAATTTGAAATTTCAGATTATCTATATTTTACTGAATCTACCTTTAGCAAGTAATTTGGATTAAATAGTCACTCAATTATATCCTTATTCTACACAGACGTAAAGTATGCAGATTGAACGTGACATTTCCAGGATAGAGCGAGCATTTACATAATTAACGGAATGGCCACAGGCGTACCTTGTAATATCACAAACTAGTCGTGTTGCTTATATATTTAGGAGGGTATAGCGAAATAAGATTACAGATATACGTGAAGTTAAAAATAAAATAAGTTGTTTGGACACAGTTCTTGTATCATCTGTATTGTAAAAGGCGAAGTACAAAGAATGTAGATATAATATACACTTTTTCCATTTCATTCCATATTTGCATTTCAATGTTTAATTTAATTGTATTTAGAGACAATAACTTTTAGGATTCAATGAATTCATGCCCCCACCCAGGTATTGGTTACGAGACATCAGCATTCACCGTCACCACTGGCACCTCTCTCTACCTATCCTATATAATTCCGCGATAGCTGCCTTTTTTACATGTTCCAGTACAGAATTAACGAAAAATCTTAACTATGCGAGAACTTTTATTGATGTATAAAAGGATATTGCTATTATACCCATTAATGCTACTTTAACAAATTAATGATGTGCCCATTGCTTATTAGGTAGTTTGTTAAATCAAAGTATGTATTGGTTTTTATAGAGAAATCTCTGGGAATGTTTATCTCCTAAGGTACATTTAACTCTACTAACAATACACGCTTAAATGTCAATTAAAAAGAAGGATATATAATTTGGATTTCGAAACCACAAAGTCATTTGGTATTTGGTAGTGTTTTAGCAGAAAATACTATTTTTGTTTAGTATTGTTAATTAAATTGTTATTTATGTAATATAGTATTCATTAATTCATTCAACTAAATAAGTTAGTCCTAACAACGGCTACAAAGTAAATAATATTTTTCTTTCTAAAAAGAAAATGTAATTTGTGAATTCATAACTAAATAAATCTATCCACTCGAATAATTCGATGAATTTACGCAACTTCGTAATGATTTGGGCTGCAATCCCCCAGCTATAATGATTCGCTAGCAAAGCGAATAATAAAGCGATATAGTCTAAGGTGTTTTAAAACTTTACCAGATATCTTTAGGTGCCTATTGGATGCCTATAAAAAGGGCACACTTGTCACCGACATAAGATTTCACGCCACCAGGAGCGCGGCAAACGACTCTGGAATGGTTGTATGACTAATCTATTCCTATTTCAAACTGTTATTAATATTGTATTGCCAAACTTTTCCTAATTTAAACTTGCATTAATGCCTATGTGTGCTTAAATCGTCGTTATAAATATACTGTTAGAAGAACATTATGACTACGTTTGAGAATATAGTATAGCGGAACTGCTGAGCCTAATGTTTAAAATATTTATTTTCAGAATGTTAAAAACGTTTAATAAATTCAAATACTGGACATGTTGTTGTTATAATGTGGCACGTATGATCGTGTGAAGAAATTGCTAAATTAAATATTGTCCTTAGCAGACTGCGGTACCATAACAGCACCTACTATTAAAGAACTGGTGAAGTACTTGACAAACTTCGTATAGTTCTTATTTTTTTTCTCTTCGTTCTTGTTCTTGTTTCTATGGCGTGTCTGCATCGTTATTTCGTCATAAACTGATATCCAAGATCCTGCCATGTATCACTTTGTTTTTCAAATTTCATATGTACATTTGTATATAGTGAAGTTGTCTGTCACACTCGACTTTCAAGATATTTTTTATCAGCAACGTAATATACAACAAAAATTGCAAAAATTACTATTCGGAAAATTACAGGAACATGAACAACATGCCGACTAAGCTCACTGAACGTAGTTTTGAAATGACTGAATTTGCTGAGAACCGCGAACATGTTTACAAAAAGTTTATAAATGGACGTGGAATGGTTTTGACGTACGTTACATAATAATAGTTAGTTTTTTTCTCAATTTAAAAAGCTTTCAGGTATACTTATATAAAGTTCGATTTTTAATTCGAGTCAGTAAAATGACATTTCCAGTGTCATGTGTCACAAATCATATTATTTAATATGGTATGTATTACATATTTACAATAAAAAAACGCTTTGATACCTAATAAAATAAAGCATGACTAAATGTCTAAATCTATTGATTGCCGAACATCACTATTGTAGTGGGTTGTAGTGGGTCACCCTTTTTTGTATCAGTGACAGTTGCACTTGTCATTTTACTGACTCGAATTAAAAATCGTAGTTTAATATATTTCAAGTATGTTTATGTCAAAACCTTTTTAAATTTTACGTATTTCAGTGATTTGACAGATTTCACATCATTGAATGAAGGTTAGGGAGTTTGAACTATGGACTCACAGTGGTTATATTATTTCAAGCTATATACGAATCTTTTACTGAGACTCTTCTTTGAGGATTCAACTCACAAACAAAATTGAACGACTGCTTTTTATTGACTATTCATTTCACTCTGCTACTTCCTTTAATGATTAACTAGAGCGCTCAGACGTGTTTTTAATATTAAGTAACAAAAACAAAAAATCTATTATAAAATTTATTTGTATAAAAATATATGTTGTACCCAATTTTACGTACTTATAATTCGTTTAACACTTAGACTAAAATTTACAAATTCTCATTGATTTGACTATCACTATCTAAAATTCTATTAATTCTAATCTAAAATTTATTGTTTAAATAGTTATCAACGAGTTATGATAAGTTTAAGTTACAAATATGATTGTTTTCAGTAAGTGGTATCTTATCTGAGCTACAATTAATTTATAAAACATTATTTGAAGCCACAGAATCGAGGAAATAAATCACTAATATATAAAGGTCAACCAATTAAAATACAAAGTTATTCATGATGAGAATTGTTCGTAATAGTTTGTCACACTATGTCGATGTATATTTTAATAGATATTTATTATATAAGTGCTAATTCCAGAATCAATATGCTAACTCTTCTTTGACAAAATTATAATTGAGAAAAACTGCGGTAAATGTATTTACTGTGAATTATTTCAATAATTGGCACATATTTCTGTTATGGTCGATTTGTTTACATTGGTAACACTACCATGCCTTCTCAATAGTTTTGTTAACCTTGAAACGTCAAACGGCACTCCCTACTACTGGCAACATTTTACAAGTTTATTTTTAAGTATATAACATGAGCATCAATTTTTATTCTAGAATACTGGCATGAATGCCAACACAAAAGTTTGTCCTATTCTTAATTTTTGTCCCTTGTCATTTTTATGCCGTATCAATGAGTTAGGTTAAATATATGGACTTGGAATCATTTTTCTCCGAAACACTCGATAACAAATTAATTATGCTTGTGCAACCTGAGTTATCGAATATCGATTTAAGCTTTTACTGGCTTTATATGCACGTATAGACTAGAATTGATGATCATTATTTATTTTGCTTTTGTTTCACCCCACATTTTTTATTCTTTGTTGACCTGCCCTCCTAATTTTCACATCCCTTGAGCTTGTGTTGCGGATATAATTTCCAGCTGTAATATTTTTGTATATTTGATAAGACTTCTGTACAAGATATAATTAGCTAGAGTATTTATACAATAATAATACAATTTAATACGAAATATGAACTGGATTCAGCTCATGAATTACACAAATACTTTGCTAATATATTAACTAACTAACTATCATTAAGTACATCTTATGAAAATAAATTAATGAATATTATTCTATGTATAAGTAGATATTAATTCAACCATATTTATAGATAAAGAAATTGTAATTTTTGTATTGTATCGATGTTTTAATACTTTATGTCACATTGAACTTAAAATAGAGGAGCGTTACGGTTTTAAAACATAAATATTACGAAATTTATAAATACAGTCTGACCCTTAATGATATATAAAGATAATTTACACATAAGGCTTATTTTCATAACATAGTTTCTAACATAGAATTCAGACGGGCGTATTTGTATGGTTATAAAACACTACTCGTAGACATTAGAAACATTCAATATATAATTGTAACTAATAATAGGGGAGCAAGAGAAGTGTGCCAGGATCGTAGCAAGTGGAGAGAGGTGGTCTCTGCCTACCCCATTGGGAACAATGTGTGACATATATGTATGTATGTATGTAATAGGGGAGCTCACGATTCTAAATGGTAGTATACTCGAGAGTTGTAGAGACTTTTTGGGCTGCAAAGCTTAGATGATAGAAAAAAATATTATATAATTTATAACTTTTCATTGGTGGGATTTATAGTTAGCAGATATAGATTTTCCAAAAAGTAAAAAAATACTGTCGCATGACAACCCCATATTAGGATTCATATTTGGCCGAGGTATTTCACCAGGTACAAGCTATCCATCTGTATATTAAGCTGCCGAGATTTAATAAATCATGATTGCTTAGGTTTCCCCTACTTAATATATTATATACACAACATCTAACTACTGGCATATCGCACCCCTGTTTCAATTTCATTAATTTTCAATTTACCTAATGCAAAGATACTTTTATAATCTTAACTAGGAGCCTCTTCAATTTGATCTAAAATATTTCTATTATCCTTACTTTTATTTAGAAGGAAAGCTAAATCGTTGGAGATCTTATTGAGTACCTTATCCGCACTGGGGGAGTCGTATGCATTATTCCACTCGCGATTCACTTGTTCGATGTCAATTTTGGGTTTAGGCTCTTCCGTAACGTCGGTTGGTAAAGAGGTACTAGAGAAGTCTCTGGAGTTCTTCTTGAGGCAACTTTTAATGGGCGGAGATGGTATTTTAGAAACGTCCGGATTGGACTGAACGCATATACTGCAGTCCCTGGGTGGGTGGAAGGTGCTTGTGCAAGGCTGGAAACATGAGCGCTCGTTGCCCCGCGGGATGAGGTCGCATACAACTTGCGTGGTGCTTTGTCGTTGTATCTCAAAATCCGGGCTCACCGTACCCTCCCTATACTCTACGCACCGCACAATGTCTGCGCGACTGTCTGGCATCGATTGCGTCCTAGAACAAAATGTCAAATGCAAAACAAAGTAGTTACGACAACAAGCAAAATTAATATTGTAAATGCGAGTAGGCCTACCCTGACAATAAAAGAACTTATATATTATGTGTCAAGTGCAAGTTCAAAGGAATCTGTAGGTTTTTTTGTCTCCTGGAACAGTATAGGTACCTGTGCATCTTGGAAGGGCTCTTAAGGTTGGGTGCGCGCCAGTAAGACGCCATGGGCGAGACAGGCCCGGATGAAGACTCCAACACCCCTCCTCTGCTTTCCACTTCACCCCCTTGTTTTATGTACACTGTTGATGGAAATCAAAAAGTTATTCGCCATATTTTTAAGTGACCTAAAAAATAAGGATAAAATTCATAATATGGTTTTCTTATTTTTGAAAAATTTACTCGCAATCAATATCTTGTACATATTTTATGTAGCAGTTGTAATACAACCAACATCAGCAGAATGTGGTTGGATTGATAGTAATATTTAATAGTTATGTACAGACTCACAGCTTAGTGAAGTGGCTCCGTCACGAGAATCCTGCCAGTCACGAGGAGCTAGAGAGAGGGCCCGTCTCGCCGATCGCAAGCATTCTTCATCGTGAATCACGTAGCAGACCAACATTGCAATACCCTAACAAAGGATACAAGTACAATCAAACAACATCTTAATTATGTATTTTCTTTAAAAATACATTAAAGTTTAAACCATTTCACTGAGCAATATTGGAAGTGTTATAAAATAATCATAGAGTAACAGTAAGCATTGTTACGTTGGTAAGCGTGGCAACTGAAAACACGGTTTCTTGTAACAACTTCTCATATTATTTTAAAGTAAACAGTTACGTTGGCAAGTGCGGCGACTGAAAGAGCGGCAACTTGCGGTAGCTTCCTCTCGCCGGGCTGCGCGTACGCCACGCCGGCCGCCTGCGCGCTTGATGTCGTCACCAGTAGCACCAGTGTGTGATGAATCACGCGGCATCTACCCGGAAACATAAAGTGTTTATAACTAATTTAGGGAGTCAATATTCCAAACGCATTTTACAAGTACAAGTAAGTAAGTCCGACAGAAGCAGCAATCTGATATCACAATTTGCACATTTAACAACAACCTTTATTTTTAAAGATAACAACTATAGTACAATATATATTACTGCAAAATCTATTTCTTTTACTTGGAGCTTAAGGGTATTGTAAAATAGAATATTTAATTTGATTTGATTTGACCCTAATGAAATATATCAAAATCGATGAATTTTCTTGCACTTAGTTCCGCTGCAGCTATCTGGAGCGAAAACTGGCTCTCGTACATTTAAAAAAATATTGAGGATGTTGCTATGATAAGTGAGAATCGGGCCGATTTCAAACTCGTAGTCCCGCTTGGTATGGGTAAATGTACTAACATTAATATAGGTGAACTGATTATGAAATTACAATGCCATAAATTGTGCTCGCTAGCGTAGTGCTAACGGCGTGGTATGCTACAGTCATTAATCGTAACGTAAGTATATAAGGTCGTACGTCGCGTTCTGGCTAAATAACAGTGCCATTTTTAAAACGGAAGCTGTAGAAAAACAACCCGAATTTAAATGAATATTAATATAATATAATTGTTTACGACACTATTGTACGTTTCAACTAAAGGCTGGTTCATAATATTAGAGGCTAGACAACCCGTATTGAGCATAATTTGTGAATGTATTATATGTGTGTGGGCGTGCTACGCCACGCATTTTCTGTTATGTAGACTAGGCATCAAAGCATTGCATTGAAGAGTCTGCTACTTCAGTAGCGTACCATGTTTTCTACAAAACATTGAAGACAAGGTTTACCCACTAAAGCAAAAAAACATAAAATAGCTACACTTTTTTCGGCGGGATTTCAAAAAGCTATGGCAGATATTTATTCACTATTTTTGAAAGCGTCTTAAGAACTCACAGCAACCAATGATTATAAAATATTCATAAACTATTTTTGATGATTTTGGCACATTTTGGTAAGGCCAGGTTAAAAAGTAATTAATTAAAAGTAGCTATTTTACTTTTCCGGCATGACAATGTTTTAGTACAAGGCTGACAGACTAAATAATTATTTTTTGCAATATTAAAATCATTAATGTTTGCTGTAAAATATGAGGTTTAAATTGTTTATGATTATAGCTAATGTAATTTTTGGTTTAGTGTATTTATGTTTATATAGATTTTAAATTATTTAAATGAAATTCAGTATTAAAAACCTTTTTGGCAATAGGGAATTAATCTCTTTTTTGAAAAGAATCTTAATTTGATCCTTGCGTGTCAGTAAACCATATACTAAAAATATAAAAATTTTATACACTCGTTAAGTACTATAAAAATTGCATTAAAATTTAATATTTATATTTTCGCGCGTAATTAGACGAAGGCGCCGCACGAGTTGTTACTCCGTAGCGATGACGTCAATACGGCATGTAAATAATAAACAAAGCTCTATGTTTGATGCCATGTATAATTATATTCATAATTTAAAAATAAGTTATTATCTTTTATATATATACAACTAATAAAGGAATAATAATAAAAGAGTAATACTGACATCGATGTTTTATTTTAATACTCCGTAACTCGACAGAACAAAAGTCGGGATTTGCAGCAAAAAATTTTCCGACCATTAATGCATTTATTTTTGGTAAATTCGTACTATCTCCTTTTACAAAACTGCTTTCCATAGAGTGATTCACGTGCGATTTCAATTTAACTTACTTATATTTATAACGTTCTCTTACATTAAAAAAGCAACCTACAAACTTCTTTTTTTATTGTTTTGCGGCTTTATACGTACTATGGATTCATAATGACATTGACACGTATAAGTTTACAGTACCTTATGACGTCACGACACGGCGGCCTATGTTTCGCTTTTGTTTTACGTATAGATTAAAAAGGTGAATACTTTGAAACTAATTTTTATATTATTTTTGTTATTTTATGTACTTAAACATGATGGTTCCGACTATTTAATGCATAAGCTATCATAGTTTTATGCTTTTAGCTCTTTTCTAATATAGAGGGAAGTACCCTACTCTTATCTCAGAGCAACGATTGACGTTTCGTTTTTATTTTTCATCACTCAGCTCCCTTGCGCCAACGCTCGAGTGTGTTCTGTGTGTTTTCGCTGCTTTTTCCCTGTTTTCTTTATAATTTTTGACCCGGGCTGCCTAAGGACTCTTGTTTTCGCCACTAATAATACGACTCGGACTGTGATATTGCTTTTGTGATTTGGGTGTGCTTAATGATTCTGTTTTTGGCCTGTTTCTTGGATATTGTTGTTTATAAGGTTCTGAAGCCAAAATGAGTGGTCGCGGTCGCAGCCACGGCAGATCCTCTGTGAGCACACGCATTTTGTGTGTTAATTGTAAAATATGTATTAATACACTAAATCTGTTGCGTTTTTGTTGTTGTTGCGCAAAATAATATGGGTAATAAAGGCATAACCTATAAAACTTCTATGCAAAATTGCTCAAAACCCTGGATAACTTAAATTACGATTTTATTTTCTTATTAATCAGCAATACATGTTCTTTTAAACAAGGTATATTTCAATTATAGACGCTTACTTTATTTTTGAATAAAATGATGTTAGGGAAGCTGCCATAGCTCTTTTACACACTAACTACATATAGAGTATTTTTATCCTATACATATGTACATACAAGGTAATTCTTAGTGTTATGTTTTAGTATCTTTTGACGTTAATAAATGCTTGGCCTTGGCCTTGGAAGGCTAATGTTAAATAAAGATCTTTGATTGATTTTTTATTGATTATTTTATTATCTTTTTTATTGTATAAGTAAAAAAGGTGTGCCTATTGTACACTTGCTCCATTGCAACTAGAAAATGTAAAATATTTATAAAATAGACAAGTAAGTGATGGTAAAGACGCCAAAAGGTAAATTTCATACAATTTTTAATATTCTAAAACAAATATAAATTATATTTCAGTAATGTATCCCTATCAAAAGCCAGTAAGTTTTTGATAGATTATACGGCGAAATGTTAAGCTAAAATGGCGAGCACTTAACACGAGCTTTAATTCATTAAACTTGAGGAGGCCCGCCATCACTTGCAAGCAACTTTATAGGCAATTTTCAATTACATAGTTTCATTAACATCGGTTCATATTTCAAATATTTTAAAGTGAAATACGATTGATTATTTACATAAATTTCATTAACTTATTTTAAGTGAAACTAAGAATTAAATAAATTTATCGAATTCTTTTTGCCATTACTTTTTGGGCCTAGGACAGGTAATATATATTTGATTTACCAATATTTCAAGGGCATCCTAGAAATATTGGTAAATCAGGTATATGATAATAATAATAATATATAATAAATTCCACGTATATAAAAATAAACAAAAGGCACTTACTGTTTTATATGATTATAACTATATAAGTGAATATGTAAAGGTATAGATAATAGTCTACTTGTTGCGAGCTAGTTAGCTAATCTCAACCTTAACGGCGGATGAAAAATAGAAGGTCACTCACCGGTCTCGTAGGTAAGCTCGGCGTTCGGGTGGCACCTTAATGGCTAGACGGCGTAAACGTGTGGCGGCGCAAACGGTCAATGCTAACGCAAGTGTCACTAGCAGTGCGCTGCCAGCAGTGCACGCTGCTTGCGCTGCGCCGCCAACTTGCAGCGCAGCGCCGCCACACACGCGCGCCGACAACCACGACAGCGTGCAAACACCTGCCGTATTATCACACGAATAGACCATACATTTAAAAATAACATTAAGGGCCGGTTTCACCGGTTGCTGATAATTTCTAAGATAGTTGTCTGACATATAACGCTATCCGATAGATAAAGGTTACTGAAAATTTTTTTTCGTTTCACCATCTAACTGACAGATAAAATAAATGATAGATAAATTTGCCGACAGGTTATTAAGTCACGAAACGGCAACGTCGCTTTTTAACGTTTCGATTCAATAACCTAATTACCGGTGTTTTCAAAAAACTAAATAAATATTAATATCTTAAACATATTGTTATCGAAATTAATAAATATATGTTCTAGATTAGTCTTGTACTGTTATTGTGAATATTTACTATGTGCTAATAAAATTCTAATACGTAATATATTTTTATTCAAACTTTATTGAATAAGAACGAAACGCGCTATTGATGACATAAACTGTTGTCATTTCTGTGTTGGCGCCACTTTTCAATTCTTCTAATAGTATTTTCCTAAGAATATAATGGCTTCTCCAAAAAATAAACGAGAGAGGAACATCAATTACTCGAGGGAGGAAATGGAGCTCCTGGTGTCCCTCGTGGAAGAAAAAAGCATGTAATAGAAAACCTTTTTCTTTTCGCGCTATGTCTATCAAATATTTTTCTCTTTGACAGATCTTACAGATAACAACGCAATCAGCCAATTCATGTGACCATTAAGTTACAGGCAACTTTATATGTCAGATACCTCTATCCGAGACCTGTGAAACCGAAAATTGCATTTAATATGACAGATAAGAGGAAGTTATGCTATCAGAGACCTTATCAGCAACCGGTGAAACCAGCCCTTAATGTTATTATATACGAGTAAATCACTCTGAGCAATATTTAAGAGGTATTTACCTGCGAGAATGCCGACGGAGGGCCCCCGTTGAGCGCGGCCCGCCAGCTCGGCCTGCAGCAGCAGCGGCTGCGCGCACAGCGCCGCGCAGCCCGCGCACCAGCACGCCGCACACACCCAGCCCAACGCACCAGGGCACGCCTCCTCCTAACGCACAATAATAAATCCATTAAAAAAAGTCTATCTACAAAGAACTGCACGGTTTTTAATCTCTTTTTAATTGTATGTGTTATTTTAGTTGTTTAAGTAGTATATAGTTTTATTTTATTTTCTGTTCCACTTTGTAACACAATTGAAATTTATTTTATTATTATGTAGCTTGAATCACGTGTCTTTATAAGACACGGTCCTTTATAAGGCGTGCGCGGGGATACAGATCCAACGCGTAAAGGCCATTTAAGCGAAATATAATGAAAGTATGCATGGAGTGTACCAACTGGGTCTAATTTGCATCATGAAAAATGCAGCTAAAGACTACACCCAGTTAGATGCACAGAAACTATTGTCATTTGTGGTCAAAAAGTTTGTGGACTATTGCATTTCGATTTTGGTGGTAATGAGAACCGGACTATGGAAAAGACTCCGGTCACCTGCCTTCTCAAAGCCTCCTAATTGATTTTAAATATGGCAGGTGGTGACTCGCCGCTCATCAAATGGGCCCCCCAAAAAAGCAGACCAAAAAATATTTTTTACTGTTAGTATTATACAGCGGCTCGCGACTGTGTTTTTGTTATTAGTATTAATATTAATTAACACGTGGATAGTGTTGTGAGCTACAATTTTGCCAACTTTTATATAATGTTTTGTGTTTATTTGTATTTTGTAGCTGTTTACTGTTCCTTAATAAAAAAAAAACAAAAATCACATCACTTTTGGCTATAAAACCAAATGTTGCCTATAACTTAAAATCTAATTCCTAATAATCTAAAATCAGTATACGAGGAATACTTTCCAAGTTATCTGACTTCAAAAGTAAAAAAAAACTTAGCTGTTAATACAAGATAAATACTAGCTATAAACGCACAGTATACTTTAATGTAACATTCCTTGTATACTGATGTAGGTTTGTCGATACACAGAATCGAAAAATAATTGGTTTATAAGAGCAATCAGTAGTTTGTTTAACACTAATATTTATAGTCTGACGTAAGATAACACTGGGCAGATTTTCTTGAACCTTACATACAATAATGAACTACTTACCTGTCGAGTGTCACATTCTAAAAGAACTAGCATGGCGGCAGAATGTGTGCCGGCGGTAGCAGCCTTCAGAAGAACTGGTAGTCGCGCGCTGCGACCTGGTACCAGACTCAGCAGTTGTACTGCCGCTGCGGCCAGGCACATGGCACCGCTTAAGCTGACTGTGATCTTTACCACGCCACGCAAGTCTTTCTCCACATCAGTCTGTAGGTGCAGTTTCATTTTATTTTATTAATGGGGACGTTATTTGACTTTCATCTAAGTAACTATATACATAAGCGAGCATCGCGTGAAATACTTAAACACAAATAAAACTGGGCAAGTTACGTAAACAACAAATTTAGATAACACTCTTACTCGGAAAGAAGCAGAAAAATTTTACTTCAATCTAGAATCGCGCTTCGGATCTGCAGATTCATCATAAGACCGCGAAGTCGATACTTTTCAATGTATCTTTGTATAATAACAAGAAAATAATTATATTTTCTTGGTTCAGTTACATTAAAGTCTTATTATTTCCTTTACGCTGTGTACAATACATCTATAGCTCTAGGAGCTATATTTATTAGGATAAATACTAAACACCAATGTAAGTTATTTATTAATTAATAATTTTTTGCATATGTAATTAATATAACGACAAACATCACCTCAAGTTATGCATGACAATATGGATCTTCCAGGATAAATGCAAGTCAAATATAACTCCCAGGTTTTTTACAGATTTTGCGTAAGAAATCGATTGGTGACAAATGGTGATAGGTGTAATGGTGATAGTTATATAAGTTATCGTTTCATATTAAGTGAAGTATTAAGTTTCATATTAAGTAAATCATCTATATATATGACTTCAAGTACTAATAAGCTTACCAAAGTAGACCTGGCAATGCTGAAGAGCGCGTAGGTACCGAACCCGCGACAACGGCATGCGACGTGCATGGACTCTGCCACCCGCACCTCACACGCTTTGGTGCTCCAAGCGCGGGGCTCGGCTATTGTGCGCAACCCACAAGCCAGCTTTGATGCTACCAACCGAAATTTGATCAAATCTCTAGTTTGTCATACAATGCTTACAAATCTTCATCATACGTCCATCTGGTGTTCAATAGTCACTCGAGTAATACTTATGGCAAGAGTAATAATAGTTTATTTGTTGCCAACCCAACGCATTCAACAGAACGTTTAGTTTTAGTGCACGCAAAACCAAACATGACATCATATTACTACAGTTACATTAAATTACAATTTATTTTACATACAGTACATTTTACTCATTTAAGACCCGCGAAGAAACCATTAGCGAAAAGTGGTAAGGTAAATGTAGAAGCGTACACAGCTTAGACGGATTCTACGCACAACATACATTATACGATATTAATGGGGATTTTAGAATGTTTTATTTATTTTATTTAATATATTCAAATATGTTACTTTTATAGCCATGTTCATAATGTTAGTTGGCCCTCGACTAGCTAATAAAGACTTTTGTTGGGTGTATATATACAACTTACCAACAGCGCTGTAGTTTTTGACGTGGGCAAAGAGCAGCGTCACCGTATGAGCCAGGCCTCGATTCACGCCCGCCCCGCTCACCGACAACTGCACTTGCTGGGATACGAACTGATACTCTGTCTCCCGCCCGTTCCTGTAAGCTTACTGGTTACAATCAGGGCCGTATATATGTGGAAGATGAATTGAAGACAAATAATGAGAATAAAGATAAATGGAAAAAAATACCGAAATACAATAAACATATTCCTATAATTTACCATTCAAAGCACACTAATCATGAAATCTCAATTACCTAAGTTCAATAGACCGCCGCAATGACGGCAACCTATTGGCTAGGTTACGGTACTGCACCGAGATGACTGATGCGTTGCCGGTGCTACCGACTAACTCCGTCCCAACGGAGAGCAGCAGCCAGTCCACGCCTGGTACTGGCGGCCAGACAGCTGGAGGAACGTTGAAGTGCGCGACGTGCTCATCTGACACCGGCCGCGTCTTCACTGTTACTTCACGCAGACGCAGCTCTAAGCTTGAACGCATGCCGGCTGTGTCCACAATCGCATTTTGCAGGTCGTAGATTTTCTGTCGGTAAAGACTTTTTCATACACTCGGAAAGATATACATTCATGTTTATTACCTGGTGTCTTGTTTTTTTTTTAAATATTATTATTTATTTAATCATTTTCCTTCATGAGTCATTTATTTAACCTGTTCAAAAGTATAATTTAACGTACCTCTTCGTCCAAAAAAGCATCTGGGTGTTTCAACAGGGTATCGTAGATTTTGAGCAAATGGTCCACGCTCTCGTATCGGTCGTGCTGCTTTCCCGCCGACGAGAGTAGGTAGCGTAGCATGTTGCAAGTGTGCTGCAGAGGTATGCTGCCCGCCCCCGGGTGGAGGGGCAAGGAGAGAAGGACGGAGCCGTACTGCCGAGCGACACCCGAAACGTTCGCCCAGGAGTATCCATAAGATATGCGATTGAACTACATATGAAAAAAATAAATGCATATGTTTATTTTTTTTTTGTGTACGAGGACAAGCTCTGTATATTTTGCAACTGTTTTGTTCTTTGTTCCAATATTCTCTGTCAACGCATATCAGAGTTGTGTCAAGATGTTAACGATGCGAAAGAGTGGCAAGAAACTGGAAGGGTTATGTCACCCTTCTAGTTAAAATCCGGCTAAAAAGAAAATAAACTGGAAAGTAAACTTATTTTGATCGGTTAACAAATTTTTGTTACCGAACCCTTCATGCGTATGTCCGATTCCCACGTGGCCGGTTTTTTTAAGAGTTAAAGATAATAAACTCATTGTAATATAAAAATATGGCAAAATTCAATTAGAATTTTGACCTTAACCTCACAAACTATTCTGGATAAAAATCCAGAAACACTACATTGAAGTAATCTATAAATATCATTCGAAAACTATCTTAATAAGCTAAGTAAGAAAATAACTGAAATTTTGCTAATAATTAGAAAATAATAAAAAAATTGTTGATCGATGTAATTTGATATTTCTAAGTTTTCAAGTATAATTTACCCATCGAAAAAATAAGACTTACTCAAAATATTTTTAATGTTCCTATAAATACCTGTTCATAAATGTCTTTCAGTGAGTCGGCAATGCACCCAGAAAAGTCTGGAGTTTTCCACTTAACTCCACGCTGAATGGTTTTTGGCTCACAAAACCTGCAATATGAATCCAGTGAAGACTCTAACGGGAAAATTGAGATATCATACTATATTAAAGTTCAATATTTCATTACATAAATTCAGATATATAGGAGAATATACGTATGTACCAGTCGACTATACGACAGTGGTAAGTAAATGGTTTAGGGTTATTGCAATATAAGCAGCAAGTTACATGCGAGTTACAAATTGAAATATTGGGATGGTTAGCTACCTAATATTCGTAAAAGAAGACGGCTGAATGGGGAATATTTGCAATAAATGAAGTGGAGTAGGACGAAAGCAAAACAAATTGATAAATTCTTCTATTGCAGTAGTGATGGAAGAGAAAGGGCTTAGGTGTTGTGATAGATGTAGATAATAAGCTAAAAAAGTTTGCGACATGATGATGAGGAGTAATGAATGATATACCGATATTAAAAAGATACATAGAACAAATATATAACTGCTGGAGTATGTAAGTTTTTAAAAGTTTAAACAGTGGAAGTGGCAGCCCGTTTTCTTCGATAAGACATTACTAAAGCAAGCGATCCTAGATGATTGGTACCATATGCTGGTGTGTATTTTTAAAACAAGGCTTATAGATAGATGACTGCAACAACTATCGAGAAATAAAAGTTAATGTGTGAAGATTTACGAAAAAGTACCGACCCCTACGCTTATGTATGGCACTGAATACAGAGTGTGGCATAAAAAGGATCAAAACTAATTTAATGCTGTAGAAATGAGAAAGTGCATGAAAATTTGGATCATAGCTAATGGAAAACCATGATATCTGCGTGAAGAAAGAGGCGTGAGTACATACATATATATTCTCAATTTAAATATTAGCAATATATGCTATTTAGGTATGCTGATTCGATATTATTATTTGGTAACATGTGAAGATGTTGTACCTGGTGGTCTCACCCGTTTGGCCGGGAGGACAGACAGCTGAAGCGTGCGCCCCGGGCGCAGTGCGCGGCCAGCGGAGGCCATGGGACGCGCCGGGTTCACAGGAATCGTCAGTGGGGCCCAGTGCCCACATCGACACGCTCTGTGCATTCGTCCCAGCTACTGAGGACACCTGGCAACGGAACTTCGCAGATTTCTAAAATAAAGAAAAAATGTTTTCTTCAAGAGATGTTAATTAATTATTGAAATCCTAATATATTTTCTATCTCAACATGTTATATATATAAATCCCAATTATAATTGATAGTGGGAGTAATAAATTGTCCTTTTGACCTCTTGTATATAATAATATACAATTATACAATAATATATAAGATACACGAGAACGACAAATATCAAAATGAATCGAAGTACTAGTTTACAGCTTAAACCACGACAAATCCATGCCAGCTTATACCTGTACATTGAACAGCTTAAGCACGCTGCCGGCAGGATACAGGTCCTCCCATACTTCCCGGCCAGGCGCTAGCTTCAGCAGGCTCTTTTCCCGTGTCCAGCTGAAGCCCAGCACTCCGTGCGCTCTGCCAGCGCCGGCCAAGCAAGTGATGCTGATGTTGTCGCCCTGGCCGCGAACGAAGCAAAGACAACCAAACATTTTAATATAATCTACATCTAAGGAGAATAGTAGTCTATAATGAAATAGAATTGAACCCCAGGCATCGCAATCAACACCTGCTGATTTGTGAAACAGTTATCTCTGCTAATGTAATGCCTTTTCTTGTTTATTTTGTTATTTTATTACATCAACGACTTTTACGTGAGTTTATCTTGAAAAAGTCATATAATAATAGTACCGTGCACAGGCATTTTGTACACCCTGGTTCTTATTTATAGTACGAAGCAAGAACATTAAAGACATTATAAATAACATTTGCATACTTTATCTTAGATACATATACAATAGTCTAATTCTCATATTCTTTGAGAGAAATAATCGATATTTCTAAACAACTTTCAGTCGATAGAAACATCTCAGCTAATAATCACCGTGTTATTTAATATCTTTCTCTAATCTAAAATCTTATGATTTACTAAAAAAACACCATTACTCCTCACACAATATATATTCAATCACTCAATTACATAATTACTTTTTATAAAACTTTACTAAATAACTGTCCTTTAAAACTTATGCTTCTAAAACCTCCAAACACCACCATTATCCCAATATCGAATGACCGAACTCTTCTATCTTTTTAACTTATAACTATACTAGCTGGCCCAACAGACGTTGTCCTGTCAAATGTCTCAAATGTCAAATGTCTCAAATGTCACGTTGTCTCACGTTGTCTCAAATGTTTTTAAATAAATAATTTAGCTGAAAAACAATATCTATATGACCGTATTGTGAATCTAAACCATTCTCAAGCCCCCTGGAATACACACAAAAAATTTCATCAAAATTGGTCCAGTCGTTTAGGAGGAGTTCAGTCACATACACACGCACACAAGAAATATATATATTAAGATTTGAATTTTGACAAACAGCTAACCATAAAGACACAATTCCAAACTCTAACAAAATTTTGATTCTATAATGAGCTCAAGGTCTCTCTAATTTTCGTGAACATATTATACAATCGTATTTGATACGCAGGTATATTTGAGCCAAGAAACATGTATTTGGTTTTACTTAAGTTTATAATCAGATCATTACTATCTCACATTTTTTTGTATTTTGAACTGCCATAACATACGTTATTAAATTTAGTTTCGGATTTGGTCACTATTGCAGTAATTACACTAAATTACAAAACAGAATCAATTTCAGCATTTGTTATCTCATTAAGACCAATTTTATTTGAATGAAGGCTACGAATGATTATTGTAACGGCAAAGTTTTGACTAGTTGAAATAATGTAAAAATAACTAGAGTCACAAGTGGTTATTGAAAATTATTTGAGAAATAATTTTAAAGGTACAAGGCACCATCATCATAAACCATCATATTTTACAATGTTGCTAAAACTATTTACTGGATTTCTTAAGGATACGTAAAGGTTGAACCTACAGATACAGATAGAAGCAATATTAAGCTAAAAGAATTCGTTTAGTTTTCTTATTTGACTTAAATAAACGTGCTTGTGGTTTATTTGATTCAAGAAATGATAAACTAACTACGACTTGTTTCTTTTAAATTTCCCGAACATCTATAAATAGCAGTTAATGTTATATAGATAAAGAGTTTATTATGCCTATTTTTTATAGAACTGTACAAATAAATATTGTTTTAGTCTTGTTTAGTGAGTCTACGTTGTTGTCTTATTTCATATTTAATACACCACTAACTTTAACGAACAGGCTATAATGAATTGTAAGTAAAAAGTTATCGATTATTCTAAAGAGTTTTTTATCAAGACATGTATGTAGACATAAAAAAAAACAGTAAAAATTATTTTCGGACGGATTAAAGGATTAACAAATTTTTGGTTGGTCTCGTCCATAGTTAGAATTAGAATTCTACTTTTCTAAACTTACTTTGTTGACGGTGAGTGCTGACGGCACGAGGCGTATGTCGGGAGGGCGCAGGATGTCTAGCCTGAGGGCTCTGCATCGCCGTCTGCCGACGTCATCGGCAGCACATGACCACTTGCCGGTATCGAGTTTCTGCGCTTCAGACACGCCGAGAACCGACATACGCCGACCCAGTGCATCCTCAGCCACCATGCGAGTCCATATATCTCTATTATAAATATTAGTATAAAGTATTTACTATCAAGTTACGGCCATGCTTTTAGGCATATCTGTACCATGACAATATTACGTAAAGGCTAATAGCCAACTACTCATAAGGATATCGCAAAAACCAACAGTTAGAAACATTTCCACAATTTATAGCACGGTAACTAGATAGACAAACCGAAACAATACCTTCTAAGCCAGCATAGTTTTGTATACTTCTTACACTAGTAAGAAACGCTAAAGGTTGTCCTTGAAGTTAACTGAATACTATATTGTTAAAAGTAAATGTCTATTTTCATGCAAAAAAGAGCAGAGGCTCTTACGATAGATAAATATTTTCCATATTTACGAAGTAATCAAAAGTTTAACACAAAATACATATACGAAATGGTCCCGTCAAGCCATCGTGATATAGGATAATTTTAGTAAATAATGTCAAGAAACTCGCATGTTCTGCCAGCATAACGTCTAGTCGTTGAAAAGTACATAACGTTCACATAGGAACAAGACAAAAAAAACAACATAATCAAAAAATATAAATAAAATTAAACACATGAGCAAATAACATTCTATTATAGATATAACTATTCTGTTAACTGTATACTAATTAACTCCTACACACATCGTTAAGTCACCACAAAGAAATAAAATCAGCTACGAATATTGCGCTGCTACGAATAACTCGTAGCAATATTAACGTAGCCGTTAGTACAAGTGAGCGGCCACATCTTTATCTATACCACGATTAAAAGGTAAGTTTTAGTAAGTTCTGAACATTTTCTTAATTGGAATATGAATTGTTTAATACGAGTTTGTGTTTTTGCCTGCAATTGCTTAAAAACTAAAGAAGCCGCAGAAAAATTACTAACAACGTTTTCTTAATTTGAAATTCACCTGTTAGTCCCAGCGAAGTTCACCTTAACACTGTCTTTATACCAGTTGAAGGTGATGTTAGGAGATCCGTACGCCATACAACTCAGAATGAACTCGGAGCCTTCCCACACTCCCGGCCGCTGATTGATCACTAGTGCCTAAAGATAAACCACGCTCATAAGTCAATAGCAACGTCTTCATTCTAACTAGCTATATGCAGCAAATATTTGTCCAATTTTATAGCTCTGCTATCATTAAAATAGTATATAATAGGAATATTCTCCTAGACCCTCCGACTGCATTTTCCTCCGCCTTCTAGCAAAATCTTCAATCCTGCACAAGCACATACTAGTAGTGATGTGAGAAGACTTGCTCTATTTACTATGAGATTTAGCCAGTATAAGTGCCAAGGTATTTTTGAACTTTATGTACTCGGTATTTCAATTAAGCGTTGCAATTTTGTAAGTGATATCTGCAATGATTTCTGACAACCAAAATTTTGCTATTTATTAACATTCGAGTAAAATACAGCAATAAAAAGATGCCAATCAATTGGTAAAGATGCCAAATAAATAGAAACCAATTGATAGCTCCAACGTTCCCAGCGCCGACTGCTCGCAGATGAAAAATTACCAGATTCTTTCTCCAATTTTATTAATTGAATTACTTCTATCAATTTTCATGGGAAGATGATTTTCTAGTTACACGAGTACTTATATTCGACATAATATTAATGGGGGGTTATCAATAAATGATGGGCTGGGATGGATATATATACACATATATATTTTTACACTTACAAAGAAGATATTGCCCTTGTTATAATTAATCAAGATGTTATTATATTTGTTTCTTAAAATGCATAAAATATAGTAGGTGTAAAATATAGCTTTGGAAATGTATTTACATTTCCAAAGCTATTTCAATTCCTCTCTACATAATTAAGTTCTATCATTAAAAACAACAAAAAAATACTTATTGTTAATATTGCAACGATCTCTGTAAAGCCATTATTTAAATTATTTCGTTAGATATTATATTCATTAAAAAAAAGAATCTGCCACTTTGTCAAATATTTCATTACACATATTAAATATGTCTCTTGATACCAGACAACTAAGCAGAATGTGTACGTAAGATTAAACTATATAATTCAATGGATTCATATTTATTTTTGTTCACTTATATTCCACGAATTATGGGACTGTGTGTATTTTATGTATATAAAATACGATCGATGTTATTTATTTCAAGCTAAACATAGTTCATATAATATAAAGTTCATAATATAAAATCATGTATTTATTTTTTTAAATAACATCATCCCTTACTAGGATTTTAACCTGTGTCGCGGGTGTAGTTACTAACTTAAAATCTCACATGCAACATATTACTGCAGGTCATACAAAATATTATTTATTTACAATGGTACAGATATTTAAGCAATAATAAAAAATAAATTAATGCAGACTGTAAATGACGTTAAGTTTGATAAGACCGCGTTTGCACCGAGTGGCGCGCATTTTAAAACGTCGTACAAAATGACAAACATACATATCCGCGTCTACGGCACCAATTCCGTTAAATTATAATACTTGTTCTCTTATACGGTTTGTGTATGTAGTAAAATAAATACTATTAAAAAAAAATGTATTGATATGAGCGTATGGACAACCTAAAACCATATGTATAATAAAAAAAATTGACCATTTTCGACATGACCTTTTATAAGTAGGGACCGTCGATCTGTTGTTCAAATTAAGCGGATGGAGAAACCAATCACCAATTGGGCTCAGTCCAAACCATCACCATCTTAATTTACTCACTTAATCACTATTACGTATACGTACATTGACAATAAATAAAAACATGAAAAATATATGTTAAAATTAATTTATTAAATATGTAATATCAATATTATCTATACTAATATTATAAAGAAGTAAAGTTTGTGTGTTTGTATATTTGTTAAATTGTAAGGGGTAATCTCGGGATCTACTGAATCGATTTTAAAAATTATTTCATCAATAGAAAGCTACATTATTGCTGAGTGTCATAGGCTATATAAAAAACCGAAAAATAAAAAGGTTTTTAGATGGTAGTCCGTTTTGCAAACTGAATCGGAGAAAAAACCGTCGAATGAAACCGTTTCTAACGAACGCTACCTTAACTATTAAAGATATATTTTTGAGTTCTAGAGAAAAAATATGGAGCTTGAAAATGCCTACAAAAAAGTCAACGACAACATACTCGTATGTCTAACTTTTATATTCAAGTTACAAAAAGTTGTTTTTTCAATATAAGTATAGATAATTTAATTTTAATATTAATAAAATAATTTAATTCATTAGGTCATATTTATTATTTTGGTTATTTATATTATCAAAAATTATAGATCTTTATGAAAATAAGTAAACTCATCGTCTTAAGTGTGAAGGCCAAAGCAGCGGACGGCGCGCGATGGCTTCGGGTTTAATTCGGATTGCGTTCGTGCTCGCTTCGGGGATTATTGATATTCTGCCCAACGAAGTGGGTACGGATCAGCTAGTTATATTATATTATTGCTATTATTTAAATATTCATTGATATTATCAGTAATATTTCCTTTAGCTTGTGACGGAATACGACGAATCTTTCTGTTTGCAAAATATTTAATGATATTCTATTATACATATATTCATGGTGCCATGCAAAATACACTATTATTAATCTCTTCACGCTTCTATATATAACTTTTTTCGTTAGACATTTTAATAGCTAAATATTGTCATAGTGAATTTTTTCATAGTGACTTAACTCGAATCTATTGTGAGCTTTATTCAGACCATGATCCAAATTTGTTTATAGATTACTAGCGACCCGCCCCGGCTTCGCACGGGTGCTAATATGAATAGTTACCTATATTGCATAATTACAGAAAAGTAAAAGATAAAAAACGGTTATTCTTGAGAGATAGACATACACCATCGTGGACTTTTTTGTGGTCTTTTGTAAGTTGTACAATACTGTAGTACATCATTTTGACCAATCTCGTAGGGTTTGGCCAGCGTTTGCAATATAAGCGCAAAAAAGTGAGTTGATTTACGACATCACATTAGAAATCTCAACAATTGACAGTGTTCCACTACTACATTGTGCATGTTTTATACATATTAACCTTCCTCTTGAATATACCTATTTATTAAACACCGGGAAGCGACTTTGTTTTATACTATGTAATAAAGATACAATATGCGACTGTATTCAACTGTCTGTTAAATTTAAAGTTTCATTTTAATTACCTGTAGGCTTAATGCTGGTTGCATGTCGAAGTGCAAAGAAGCAGGCAATAAACGCAGGCGATCAGTGCGCGCGCGCGTGGCAGCCAGGCGCGCAAGCGCAGCACGCATCTGTCCCGCCTCCTTACGTGCGCCCCAAATCCGTAACACCACAGTTCGAGCACCGTTCATGTCAACAGAACTGGAAGGCGTATTCTAAATTACCTCTTCATATAATTTCAATAACGGTTTAAGACTGATAATGGTCATATAATGTAATTGCCATATAATGCTTGTCTGATTTGATATTTTAGTTGATTTCATTTTGAAGTTTATTATAACTTTATTTCCGGTATATGGCAAATAATTTAGAAAATTATTGATTGCATTATTTAGTACTTGAAAAGATTTATTAATATATTTTTTTGTACTGATAAATCATTTTAAATAATGATATATAATTTATGATATTATTGTTATTTACTTTTTATTGTTTATTTCGTATTAAACTTTTCTATATGATTGGGCGTCTCTAATTTGTTAATATCAAATAAAATTTGTTTCCATTGAATAATTATATATTGCGTCGCGTACGCATTGTGTCACCTTGAATAGTGCAATCAAATATGTTTCATTTATCTATATACGTTACTTTCCTAACCTATTTATAAACTGATCTCCGTAATAAGACAGTAAAAGGTTTCAAGTGTCACTTCAAAATCTCATATTTTGTGGTCAGGAACCAACGAACGACGCTGTGAAATGACTGACAAACAGGCATTCGTGTCACAGTGTAGGCATTTTGTGTCATAGTTAACGAGGGTTTTACCAATGAATAATTGTCATAACCTTACCTTATATTTAGTATTTCTATTTCGTCCTCTAAAGTGATATTTGACACTCTTAAATAGTTTGTCATCTGTGAACAAATAAGTAAATTCAATAATAATGCAAAGAATATGAGAATCCAAGGTTCTAGGATTCTGGCGTTGAAGAATAAAATAACAATATTATTAAGTAACCTCCATATTAGAAATTGGTAAGAAAATAAACTATTAAATTAATAAAAATCCTTTACGATTATTTACTAGTTGTATGTATATGTATTAATGTTTTTATAAACAAACAAAACGAACATATCGCTCTATGTATCGAAATTGAGACGTTCAAATTTTGGTGTTATTTGATTTAGTTGCAAAAGAATAGCGAGGGTGAAGACATCCTAGTTCAGATGCTATGTTTGAATAACGCAACGCAATCTTATTTCCTTACATTGTGTATGATCTGTTTCATTCATAAATAATTGCATGAAATATTAATAGTTAAATATAAATACAGCTAAACAAGACAGTGTTTAAGCGTCGTATGGAGATGTCTAATGTAAGACTTACAAAATTACAAAACTTTTTTCATCCCACCACCTCGGAAAGTGTAATTTTGCGCTTCGAAATCTGGCTGGAAAATTCTATTTTATTCGCTTAAGCGGCAAAGTAGATTTGAATTTAGAACATCACATATAATGAGTACTCAATATAATTGTAAATTCAAAACGTCATTAAACCTATTTAATGTAACCTCTATGGTGCCAAATTTATGATTAGAACTTTTTAAATTGTGAAAAAATTTAAATTTGGAACCTTCTTGGTTTCTTTGTTTTATTTGCGTGCTTCGCGCCATTCTAGTTTTTCACGTTTTATTGCTTAATATAATTTGTCATTATAAATTGTTTTCTTTTTCATTTTGTCATTTCCTCGCTGAGGTGTGATGAAAAGTTACGTATTGCACTCGAGTGGAAAGATTTTTCACCTTGTGCTCGTTTGTTTCCCTCGCTGACGCTCAGGATTCTAATTTAGAATCCTTCGCTTGCTCGGTCATCCAAATCGAGCACGCGGTTAAAAAGGAACTTTCCACTCTTGTATAATAAATAACTATTAATGCTCTAGTTTTATGTAAATCGTTTATTTGTCACATTTAGAATCTATATAATAATATCAAAATATATTTAAAAAAATCAAAGTGATTGAAAGAATCGTATGGGATAGTGCTTTGGTAAACTTTAAGATTTTTTATAATACGAGTACATGACAGCATTCATTTCTGTTAACTAGAGGATACAAGTCAGTTATTGAAATAAATATAACTCTATGACAACATAACATAACGAGAATACTTAAATTAGGGAAAGTAACACATTTAAAATTACTTGTAATTTCTAATAGAAAATTGTAATGATTTTCTAATCAAGATTACAATTTTTTAAACTATTTTAATTACACCTGTCTCAATGAGTAATTCAACCTCGTATCGAAATCACATGATATAATAATATATAATAGATATCAATAAATCAAATCCTTATACCTACTTGCTTAAGTATCTCTTGAGATATGTGAACGTTTGGCTGGTCCATAATCTGCAATCTTGTCTCGAAGCGCGCGGTTGCTATAAAAAGAGTTATAAGTAAATCTTCCCAGCGAACAGATACGGCGCTAGCAATCCCATTTAATAGCCTGGATCCAAGAAACTGGCGCAAAATTTAAGCTACTGTGTCGACAATTAGATACAGTACAGACTTTAACTTTGTCGTGAATCTTGTTTGGTTCATCTCAGCGATCTCAATCTCAGCGAGTGTTCTTGTTAAAACCAATTTTTTTCTTAGCAAAGGATATTACTCAAATTTTAAATGTAAGTTATGAATAATACACATATAACACCCACTTACTAAAATCTGTATCCTTTGGGTTACAATCACACGTGACACCATCTTTACAGCCTTCGGAACACTCTTCTATACCGCAATCTGAAAGAAGATCATTTAGTTATATTGAAGAAAAATTGCCAGCCGGTAAATCAATCAATCAGTTATTCTTGTTATGGTTGATAATCTATAATTATCGGTATATAAAAATAGTTAATAAAATAGTAAATATGAATAAGATACTATCTTTTCACTTTCCATAGATTTTCCATGCAGATTTATAAATATTATTGTAGAGAGGACGGTCGAAAGTAACTACTGGGAGTGGCGACCCAACAGATCAGGGACCATAGGCGACCTACTTGACCTTCTTACGGTTCTTATTTTGCTTGTATGGCGTGAATGCTGCATTAATTTTAACAAAGGAATGTTAATCGTAAATGAAAAAATTAACCTTAATATTTTGCAAAATATGTATTTTCCCATATTTTTTGTTTTATATATTTGTAACAACTGTATATCAAATTAACTTAATATCAATAAGTTAATTCAGTTATGAAAATGGCGTTTTTTGTTAATTTTGTTGGCGTTTCCCTTAATTATTTCGTAACTGAGAAATCACACTTAATGAAATATTAACGCACATCTTAAATCTCAATAATCATTAAACTTAGTAATAGCGTAATTTAAAGGATTTAAATTTTCACGGCTACAAATGTAAAAAAAAAAATAACGAAAAAATATGCATTACTAATTCATCGTCAATTTCTAATTCAAATAAAAAACATCTCCGGATCTACTATAAACAAATTTTCACGATAGAAACAAAATATAAAAGCTATTAACTTAGAGATACGAAGAAAATAAACGGTAATTTTATAGACCTTATTATAAAAACATAACACTTAACCTTAAATAGCAACTATATATGTAAAAAATATTTCAATTTATTAATCAAGCAACAGTAAAACAATTGCATTAAATTAATTCATTTCATCAAGCTCGTCTAGTTAAGTAATAAGTTATCTTACATTAGACCGACAACTACAGATCTAAGTAACAGTTTTATTGTAAAGTCTATGTAACTCTCTCTGTACTATATGGAATTGAACACTTTTATGCAATGGTACTGATATTATTGAATTCTATGCCTCTGTATTATCGACTATGACACAACTGTCGTGGATTCACTTCCCGCACGGGACAAATATTTTGTATGACCTACAAAAATATATTTCGTTCTTGGTGTCTGTTCATGTGAAATTTTTTGTTTATGACTGCAGCCACGACGCAACATAAAAATTTTAGTGTGTGGCAACGTTTTTTTATATATATCAACACCAATTGACTAGGTGTTGCTCCAAAGGTCATTTTTCTAGTAGACTGAGTGTTTACGATGCAATTTCGTTCCCTGCTCTGCATTTATTACAAAAGTGAAAAAAATCGATACTCACCTGGCTCCGCGATCTGCGCTTCACACAGATCCCCGGTGTAGCCGGGCGCACACACGCAGCTGACCGCAGCTGGGCCCATTTGCCTGTGGAGCGTAGCTGGTTACATTATGTTGTCTTGTGCACTATAGGTGCACTGTATGTTACGGTGAAAAGAATAAATTGAGGATAGTCGTGAATCGTCTCCATAACACTACAACAACCAGTTTGATCAATTATTTATTATCATCATATAATTTCTGATTATACTTCTGCATTGTAGTTTATAAAGTGATCTCATATAAATGAAACTACGACATCATTGAATAGCTAGGCGTTTCTTGTTTAGCGTACATCATGATGGGGTTTTAGAACATTTCTCACCCGGCTAGCCTAGTGTCTGTTGGCGGAGAGCACCAGATCCTTGTTTGTTAGTTGGCTTTGTATTAGGATTGTAATTTGGAACCATTTACAATACCCAAATTACAATGTTTCGGTATTTTCAGTTACAGAGTTGGTTCATCATCGTGTCAATGTCATGTGAAAATCAAAGTCATTTTACTTGATTTCTTTAAAACATACATATTTTTTATTGAATTAAAACAACACTATAACCTATGCTATTATACTCGTATTGCGTAGAAAGAGAATAACTACATATATGTTTAATGATTATGACAATTAATTATCAATTTATCAATTATTATCTTTTCTACAATTTATCTAGGTATATTTGTAAATGAAGTGGACTTAAGGCCGAAGACATTAAGAATTAACCTTCGGGCTATGCAGAAAATAGGAAATAGATATTTTATAAATACAATCATCATCACAGCACATACTATCACTACTGAGGCACAATCCTACTCGAAATCAGTGCATATTGGTCAACATCACATACACATTTGAATTTCACCCGAAGTATCCAATAAATGTACATATGAAATTCGAAAGACGAAAAACACATTAGTACAAATCAGGATTGACCCCGGATTTCCGATTTATGCAGCCCAGTGCGTTTATACGTATAGTAGGAGATATAAAATGCTGTTATATTCCTCCAAGAAAATTAATAAACCTTTTACAATACGTAGTATGACTATGATTAAAATGACTTGTTTTTGAAACTTATTTTACTTGTAGACTATTTACTTGTGTAATAAAAAATAAAAAATAAAATGCAATGTAAATAAACATAAGAAAATCGTAAGTAAAATGCCTATCTTTAAAATGATGCAGTTTAAACGTCGCCACACAAAACGGATAGTGCTTGTCCACACAAGATAATGACGGCATGATTTATCAGAAAATCCAACAAAGGACGCAGCTTCTAATATCAGACTAAATTACTCAGATAATAGCCGGATGGCAATTTTCTAAAGCGTCCATTTTCTTGTTTTATTCGTGCTTGGGTACGATATGATGTATGACACGGACAAGCGGAACGAATCGATAAATATACTTGACCTTTTTTTGAAATTCATCCCTTTTACATTCATCTAGATGAATAAGGTCGGGTCGTTACCTGACCTTATTCATCTTTCAAGATTATAAATCAATGTGGTAATTTTGTCTGTGTAGATAAAATCAGATGTAAAAACCACTGTACAGTTAAAACAAAATGTTTTTCATGTCACTGTATCAGTAAAAATTTAAATAAGAGAGTGATCCAGGTGGAGTCAAAATTGAAGGCGAACGAAAACGTCCTGTTCTAATAGAAATATAATAAACACATTACATATCATTAGAATACTATACAATTTAAAGTCAAAGCAAATAATATCAGAGATAGCTCGAGTATCAAAAAACCTTGATTTACTTAATGGAGATAACTGTCAATTATATGTAGGTAGATAGTATTGTTCCTATTTTTTTAATAATGCAGTCTGCCAATACTCACTGGGCCAACGTGATTATCTAAGTAGTAATCGCTCTAACATAACGAATAGAGTTCGTTTTCTTCGGAGGGGTCTCAGCAGGTAGAGAGGTCGCGGTGTTTTCGGACTGCGCAATAACACCAAACCGTTCTTCCAGAGGGCAAAAAGAATATGATAAATTCAGATTAATAAAAGTACGTCTGATAGTACGTCTCAAATGTACCGACATTGTTAGCTCATTCAAATGCTGAACTATACACATTTTTGCAACTTGATATTTTACTAACAGTCCAAACGGAGATCAAGTTGAAATCCATTCTCGTCTAATTGCTTAGCTGGGTTAAGTCATCTGGGCATATTCGAATATGTCACCTAATTCGACTTTAAACACGAAACCTGTAATTAAGTATCAATATTGCTACCATGAGCTGACATTCATTTGCAGTCGATATCAACAGCGAAATTTTTTGAACGAAAACATTTCTCAGCGTTTTTAGTGGAATTGTTAAAATTGAACTGATTTTTGATAACAGATTAACATGACTCAGTTTCTATACATCAGATACCTATCGAATCCATATCAAACTCATGGTTGAACCACTGTTTCAATCAGATTGGAATTCGGCTATTATCAAGATAAATATAAAGAAACCGTGTACGAACGATGCAATATTGCTTATCTAAAACTTAACAGTTAGACAGACAGACTTTTTGTAGCAAACTTTTACTAACAGATACTTAGTCCAACGCCTCTTCAGAGGTCCTGTTGTCTACAGAAATCTACACTCCATATTTCAATCTCAGCAGAAATGGCAGAGGTAGACTGTTGCAATGTGTAACTTTAATAGTTTATTATATCTATGTTGTATATTGTAAAATATTAAATATAGAAATTTGATCATTAGTATATTTTCTCACACACAATCTTTTTAAACTTAATGCACAACTCATATTTACTTCATTCTGACTATATAACACAAAATGGTAGCAAATTTTCGACTAATAAATTCATCATAGAATCTAATTACTTACGTGTACTAAATATACGGTAAAATATAACTGTATTTACTGTAAAATATCGGTGCATTTTCATGTATTTTAGATGAAAAAGTAAATAAATTCATATATTATTATTTGAAATACAAATTATTATCGTCAAACATATAAGCACTTGGACAAAACGAAAACTGGCAGCTTAATGTACACTCCCAACTTTGCAAGTGGTCGGGGCATGGGCCATTCCCGAAGCTATTGCTTAGAAGCAAATTAAATAATGCTCTAGCAATGCTGCGAATATTCTACACTGCGCAAAACTTGTCGAAAGTATTAAATTGAATTAAATTGTCAAATAGAATGTTTGAAACAACCGCCGTTACATGCAAAGTTCATACTATAGGAGTCGTATATGTAAAGTGATTGCATAATTTGAACACTTTGGCTAAATTTTAGTAAGTTAAGTTTACCCAAAGTGTTTAGAATTAAATGCAAGTTAATATATTTAATAAAATTTTACATTTTGTGCTCTATTCATAAAGCAGTCTATCTATAAATAATGATTAATAACATGATAATGATGAGTTATCATGTTATGTTGAGTACTCGTGCAAATAAAATACAATACAGTCCATATTTTAATTTATTTTTGACAAGCATGTAATATGCATAAGTTTATTTCTATACCTCTGAAGTTTATCCTTAAATATGTCTACATTATTTATGTGTTATCTAGAGGCACGTCCATGTGGAACATTACGTGATAACTGTCAAAGATAGTTGAATATAAGCACTCGCGCAATTGGTGTTAAGTATATTAGATCTTCGGTTCCACATAGTCTTGAAATTTATATTTTCGGGTTGTTTAGCTAAATCTATTTTTCATCGCAAGCAACAATGCGTCTAATAAAATGATCGTCTTTCGGGCAACGAGCTATTTATACACCTCTATTCGACGCTTCGCTTGAATCTTGGTTAATTCGTGTGTACTATTCAACAACTTTTATAAACCTTACCTAATGATTTTAAATGGCGATGTATAGTATTTTAAGATGGTCCAAGGGAGTCCGATAATCGGCGAGTGCTGGTACTAGGTTGGTTTTCTACTGCTTCCCTTGTAACCTCAATATCCCACGCAGGTGGACGACCTGAACGTGAACGATCTTCGAGCGTCAAATCTCCATTATTGAAACGATTAAACCAACGCTGTGCCGTTCGCTCATTAACTGTGTCTTCCCCTTCAACTTCACATATTGTTCTTGCTGCCACGGCTGCTTTAAACTTTTTTTTCCAATAATGTCTTAACAATACACGAATTTCGTATTTATCGCACTCCATATTATTTATAATAAAAACGTATTGCGTCGTCAATAAACAAAGAGAGACTGATTAAAAGAAAGTAAAGCCATTGTACTCTTCATAAAATTAGAGACTAGACTTAACAAGTTATGACATATTTTAATTGAGGCGTAAGAATTTGTGTCAAAATTATTTATGGATACTATAAATACTATACTGTATATATTCAAATGCTCTTCTGAGCCTTCCTCTTTGTACAAAAATATGTGTCCAACAGAGACATATCATTTATATTATTGTTTCACCAAAGATGATTCCCAAAGCGTGCACATAATAAATTGTGTTTGTGCCAAGAATGGAACGAGTTAAATTACTAAATTTTAACTTCAGCAACCAAAGTGGTATTTTATTAATTTTGGTGACAAATGAGCAAGAAATACCTAATGGTAAGGTAAATTGATAAGATGGTGAGGTTCTATAATGTCAGATCACAGCTTAGTTTCTGTAACTGGAGAAATATTTCTTACGTTTTAGGTGGTATGTAGACAAAGAAACAAACTGTCTAGCTGGTGGTAGGTGGATACACTTTCCCGTAGTACCTTCGTAGTAAATCTGCAACCTCCATAAAAACCACAATGTTCTTTGCCATCATGTGACATAAGTTTGAAAGTCAAAAGTACCCAGTAACTGCACAACCTATCTTAACCTTCACGATGGAAGTACACGAGCCTGGTATAGAATATACCTCCGGCTTATTTTCTTATAATTTCGGTCATATTGCAGCACTTAGGAAAGGCTAAGAGATTAGTCTAGAATCTACGGGTATGTGGAAACGAAAACAAAAACTGTTCTAGTATATATGATTCTACGCAATACGGACGAACTCAACTACAGTGGTAAGTAATGTTTGTAAAATGTGACGATGGTACTATTGCAAACACTCGTTCATCAAAGCACTCTTCACTGCCGATAGACAACGCATTGTAAACGGTATTCCTTCAGGTTTTTGCCTTTTTAGTTCTTTCATGGCAAGTCTCACTAATACACCCAATCAAATGCCCATATTTTTTTAATAGCGACTTTGGATAACTTTATTTTCTTTAAATAATGCCAAACAAATGTATAAATATAAGGACTTAATACAATTTACAACAAATCGTATCGAAGAATGTTTTAGACTTATTGGCTCATCTCAATCAAAAAAGGAAACACTAGAAAGTAATAATAATCAAACATAATCGTTTTTCTTGCTGAAGATTATTCAGAACTTTCAATGAGGATATGTTTATCCAGTGAGAAATATATAAAACCTTACCTATTCTAGATATACTTTTAAAACTATTTTTACCGTAAGTGAGTGAGGGTACAGGAGGCCCTCCCTCCACCCCTTATTCCCTTTTAAAAGGCCGGCAACGCATCTGTGACTCCTCTGGTGTTGCGGGTGTCCATGGGCAAGGGTTATCGCTTACCATCAGGTGATGGGTTTGCTCGTTTGCTGCCCTATCCTATAAAAAAATATAGAAGTGTAACATAAAAAAACTGAATAACACAAAAAATACTTAGGAACACCTGCTAGAATACGTAAAAGAAAATCACTCAAATATGTGTGAAATATGTTGTTTCTATCTAGTTAAACAGCTTATCAGTTGTTCTTAGGGCCTAATTCTTAAACTGCCAGTTAATTCTTAAACTATTTAAAACCTTAATAAAATAATATGCTTGTCCATAATCGAAGGTAGCTGTTATCGGTATTTATATGTATTAACATGTAATCTATGTATTTTTATATTTTAACAGTATTTTTTGAGCAATGTCACATAGAGTTTTGTACAACCTATGCAAAAGTTTTATTTAGAATTATGTGAGATTATATTTAAGGTCTTTGCTATCCATATCCTTCCTTATTTAACACTACTTCCTTATTTGACGACCTCCATAGCCGAGTGGATAATACACCGGTTTCAAGGTGTCGCCATCTCTGAGGTCCCGGGTTCGAATCCCGGTGGGGGCAGATGTTTGTGTCATGAATGCGAGCATTTGTACCTTAGTCATGGTTGTTGATATATATTTCAATAAAAAATATTTATATATGTATAATATATGTATGTCTATCCTTTACCCTAGATCCCATAGCACAAGCCTTATAGAGCTTAGTTTGCTAGGCTAATTGGTGTAAGTGTAACAAATATTTATTTATATTATTTATTATTTATTTTATAAATCTAATATCCTTATAATAAAAATATATTATAATAAAAACTATATATCCTTACACTTAAACTATAATATCCTTTATAATCAAAACTTTAATACTAAAGTCGGAAAATAAGATGCGGGTCTTCCACCACTAAACAAAAAAGAATCCACAGTAAACTTATAAAATCCACTAATATAGTTATGGCGTAAGTCCGACTAAGCCAACCGAATGTCAAACATACGTTACATACCTGCAAGTTCCACCGTTCTTGCACATGTTGGAGCTACGGGGGCACAGCGGGCCCTCCCCGCAGTCCACCCCCGAGTACCCTTCGAAACAGGCGCAGTAGAATTCCCTGTGTAAAAGAAAACAATATACTTTTTCCATTTTGCAAATTGTAATTCAGCATTTGTGTACACAATTATTATGCTACAATAAACATCTTATATAGACAATATTTACAAAGGTATTTTCGGCGATTTAGACGCATGGCAACAAATGCATATTTTAATTTATGTTCTTATTATATAATTTAATATATGTATGTTTTATCAAGTTGTTACCATTTGTTTAGTGATATTAAGAATTTTAACAAAGAACGATTGTTTGACAGCGGAATTCACATATATTTTATCATCAATTAACTTAAATAATAACGACCGGTTTCTCGTTTATTAATTTAAAATTAAGCACTACTGAACCCTGATTGAGCATATATCAAATAATAGTTTTGTATCTAAATTGACATTCCATATATACGCAGTTAGAGTTTGGACCATACTTTATTTCAAATTCTTATATCAGAAACCGGGGGCAAGGCATCTTTAATATTTACCGCATAGGAAACGTCAAAATAAAAAAATATAATATTAGCATATGATTAGTATACGATGCCTAACAGCAAATAAAAGAAATGTAAGGACAAATCTATAGGACGCCATTTTTTGTATAAATAAATTATAAGTACTGAGATGAACTCATTAGGTTGGCGTCTTTTAGTATCCACAGCCCACTGGCTGTGAAATTGCTACGTTAAACGCGGGTTCAATATTTGAAATACTTTCAAATAATGAACCCGCGTTTGACGCAGCGAGTATAGACAGTTGAGAGTATGACTTCTAGTACGGACGACCTAGCGACAACATTATATTCTTGCATAAAGAAGAGAGAAATACAAGTAATTCAAGAAGTTGTATTTATATTTAAAAGGATCCCTCACTATCCCGCAATACCCTGGAGGGTGTTACGGTACTAATATTAAAAATTTCAATTTCTTAGTAGATATTAACCAGCATTTGATTAGAAAAATGTAAAGTTATGGAGATAAAGTCAATCAACAGTATTCTGAAGACTATAGTCGGCAACTCAAAAAAACAGATCACAAAAGCTGATCGCAACATATGACAAAACGTATTAAAGCAGCCATAGAGAATAAACAGTACAACATGTTCGCAAGAGACTTGTCTTGCACAGTCTACTGATGAAGCTGAAGATAAAGGACTGTTTCTTTACATTTTCTTTACATTCCGATCTCATTTTACTTGATATTACTAACATCGAACGTCTCTATGGTCAGATTCACACCACGTCGCGGCTATTTATTATTCAAGCTTAGGAACCTATACTCCAACTAAGCAGACAATTATTATTTTTAATTAAAAACATTTCAAACATTTTGAGCGATCTTTTGCAAAACCGAAACATTTTTCGTCCGATTCGTATATGTCGAAAGTATTGCTCGCAATCAGTCGCCACCATAAAGGAAATAAATTATATGTACCGGCAAAAAACGCCGAGCTCATTCACGGAGTCAATAGAGCGGGAAAATTTGGTGCATGAGCAATAAACAAATCGAACGTGATCGGCAACGGGTGATTCGTTCACCGATCAGTGTGGATTTGTATCAATATTCAAAGTTCACAGATCAACAATCAGACGTTTTCGAGTTCATGTCAAGCTTTACATTTAAAAACAGCTCCTAATACGTGCGACATACTAACGTTTTCAAGGTCAGCATAAAAGTCGAACAGTGGGACACGGATTCAAATAAAAATTGACAAAATTCAAAAGCCGCTACTTTCCAAAAAACTACTACTAAAGTCTACTATGAGTACATCAAGATTCCAACACATAACTTGATCAACGCTCGAACGTAGTGGCAGGTCCCGTACATTTAATCCAATTAATTTATGAAAATATTTCAAGTCTATTATTGAGAGTCCATGACTATTAGACTAAGGATAATTTAACTTTCTTTACTTTAGTAAACAGTAATAAAAACATACTTTAAGTCATGTTTTGCATAGCAGTGGCCCAAGAGGCGACACTCGATGGCGCTGCAGGAGGCAGGCTCGGGTTCCACGCCCGGGGCTCTGACCGCATATGTCATGTTGAATCCGAAAACAGACAGCAACCCCAGAGCACGTAGCTGCGTGCCTTCCAGTCTGTTTAACGTAAGCTCCACCACCAGTACTGGGCTTTGTACCTGTAAAGATATACCTTATTTTAAATCATAATATCTGTTTTTGAAAATTTTACTAAATATTTAAAGAAAATCTCAGGTGGTTGGATGGAAACGTGAAAATGGATGTTCATGATTTTTTCTGATTATCATATATTTTAAAATAACAAACTAATCGACACATAACAATACTCAAAATTATAATACAATAATAATTAAATTAGTTATTTTATCTTGTATAATGTAGTCTCGATAAGTTAAGATAACGGAAAGTTTTCACGTATTATTCAATAAAACAGGAATTAACTTTAAAGAATGAAGTTCAAGTATCTTCCTCCTTCTTTTATAAATGGCGGATGAAACATTTATCTAATCGACATCTTAATTGGATGAAACATTTCAGAATTAATTAATTTTTAAATGTTAAAGACCGTACTCAAAGATAGTTCAAGTGCGGTACCAAATTTTATTACTGCGAATAATGCGGCTTTGTAAACAGGGAGACTACATTCAAAGGAATCAATATTAGAATCAAAAACAGTCAAAAGAAAATGTTATTTTTCATAGATAGATTTCTTAGCTATAAATTCAAACAATCAAAAAACCTACTAACGTGTCTTTCTAGCTTTCTAATATAATAATACGTAAAAAAATCTCTAATTTATGGTAGCAACAAAATCACTTGTACACATTTGTGTAACGCTTCGGATGTTACGGACTACAGAGTATCAGGCTGCAGCAAAACGTTACGACTTGCTACGAAACTTAGGCTTTTTTTATAGGATGCAAACGAGCAAACGGATCACCTGATGGTAAGCGATAACCGTTGCCCATTGACACCCGCAACACCAGAGGAGTCACAGATGCGTTGCCGGCCTTTTAAAAGGGAATTAGGGAGGAAGAGGGGGGGGAAAAGGAACTATATAGTTTGTGGTTCATTAACAATTCTTACGTTATGGAGATAATACGAATATTCGTATTATCTCCATAACCAAGATTAACAACAGATTTATTGAATTTAATAACGATACGTGATATAAATGGATCTCGAGTAACGAACAATGAGTTCCAGTAGTAGCAAAGTATCTAAGCTTATAAATAGACTCAACAATAATTAAGTTAGTCAAATGAATATCAGTACCGTGCAATCTGAGGTTATCAAAATTATTGATCGGCTTATCACGGCTTCCTTCTCCGTTTTTCGATGCCCAGTTTGAACAGAAATTGTGACAAGGGGCGAATGGGAATCAGCATATCTCCAGTTGACCGAATAATCATTTTATCCATTTACTGCAGATAGAAAGCTCTTTATGGCAGCTCGTCCGTGAAAAAATGTATAGCATAATGTGGTACAGAGGCTTCGTTTATTATTTTCAGAAGTATTCTGAGAACGAAATTCATATTTACGCGAATGAAACGATAAATTCGCTGAGGCTTATAATTGTTATGTTTTAATTTATTATCACCTTTAAATTTTGATTGAGACTAGGATGATTTAAATTGAAATGCATAAAGTAGCTTTACCGTCTGTTTATCGTAGAAGTTAGTGCATAATTACAAAATTATTAAAAATAAAAGTGATAAAAAATTTTCTAAAAGTTTACTTTTACATAAAGCGCGTAAGTTACTTGGTAATCGTTATACATTTTTCTAATTACACCTACAATCAAACATAAGAATTTTGGGAAATAATACAAATATGATATATGTATATAATATATATAAATACATATTATAATTTTTGTTCGACTGTAGTAATTTTATGACCTACTCTCTTGGAAAAATCTTCTGAGATCTTCGAGTATTGTGCCAGAGTTCTGCATGATCTACGATCTACGTTATGACTACTATAAAATCTGCAAAAAGAAAGTGTTTTATATTGTGGTCGTTGATATGGATGCCGACTTCTTCAGCTTAAAAACTCAAACAAATTTTCTACCTTTTCATTTCCAACCTTTCTTTTTGAGATTTGGGCAATATCAGGACGCCCTGTCTAACATATCCATGGAATCGTATAGGTCTTGAATTGTGATATTGAATGCGGATTGGCATTATGGTATTATCGTATTTACTATACATTTGAATCTAATTCTTCAAAATGATTTTTTTTCTAAACAACCACATAATGTGACGTTACAATTGAACATATTCGTTTTTTTTCTTTAATATGTAAGTACTAAATGTCTACCCGCCTCTTTCTTCTTTACCACACTTTTAGAACGTTTCCTTGCCCGCATTTTTAGAACTAATTAAATATAGCTGAAAATAATTTTACTACATGATGCATTACAAAATGGCTTATAAATGTAATCAATGGAATAAATCTTCTTAATAGTCAACACCGAAAGGGATTTTTTTTTTCAAAAAGAACAATAAATTGATGAGAATACCGTGTCATATGACTTATTCAAAGTTTTCAAAACAATATTATGTATAGTTAATATATATTGTAACGTGATCAATATGATAGGTATAATTAATAAATATGCATAAATCTAAATCTTAAATGATAATTTCAATTTAGACTAATCGATGAATTGCATTTAAAGCTTTCGATAAAGATTTAAGCGATAATTGTAAATCGACGAAACCAACTTTAGAAAAAAGTTGAAGTATAATAAAAGTTATTCTGTCTAATTTAGTCTAAGGATTGATTGTATTTAGGGAGCTAGATGTTGTCAGTTAAAGTTGACATAATGAGTTCGATTTAGTCTGTAATTTTCATACAATGTCATTATTTTAAAGAAAATAACAAAGGAAGAAACTTATATTTCTAATACTATTAATTAAACAAACGTTTATCTTATATTAATTCCAGTCCATTGTTCATTTTTAGGTCTTTTCATTTTTAGGTCCAGTCCGTTGTCAGATTTCGACTAGAAATAAAGGCGTTCATTAGAGTAGCCAAAATTTGCGCACAAATAAATTTCCAAATTAAACAATGGTTTTCTTTTATTTTTAGCTGTAATACATAAATTACGAATACTTATTACTAATTTCATTATGTAACTGTATATTAGACACGACATAGCTCTCATATCGCTTGTAACAATGAATATATTCATACGCTAAATGTAAAACTAGGCATGTTCCTGATTTTGTATTTAAAGTACACACGTAGAGGCCAATAAATATGTGTTGGAATAGCTTTCGTAACCATCTAAATTCGGTGCGCTACGGCAGATTTGAAAATAAATGTACGAATGTAATTTGCAGAAAAATGCAAAAATATAATTATTTAAATGTAAGTTGAACATTCTGCATGATTGCACTCCAATCCAGGGGCTTTTCAACATGTAACGGACGAAATTGGTGAACATGTAGTTATGTTATTACATCCCGAAACATTTAATCAGTCAAATCATATTATTTATTCCGTATCGGTTACAGCTAAATTATTACGTTATTAATAAATTATATATCAATTTATAATATAAGATTGTGATGTGTTCCATAGATATCTAAGAGAATTTACCAGAATTGTATGTCTGCGAAATATATATAATACTTTGAAACATACATAACATAACATATATACATATTTGCAGTATGATTACTTTAGATATGGTATGTTTGTTTTTTTTTAGTAAGGTACAGTTCAGATGCCTTATTACTATGAGATAAAGAATTCTTCTTTCCAAACAATTTTTTCACATTCAGTTTGTGTTAAGAGGAAGTTCTTGCAAACACGTCTGCAAAAAACATTCTACATTTTTCGATTTTTTATACACTTTTTTTTAATTTAATTGAATTGTCATGACACGATTATAACGTTTCGGTTAGTCAAATAAAGGTCTTTCCATAAATGCCTAGGCATTTATGGAAATATAGTTACGAGTGTTTAAATTTTCCTACGCTAATTTTAATAAAGGACATCTACCGCTGTCTAAACTGATGAGGGTAATAATTCTGTGCGGTCATGGACAAAAAACAATTACGATTTACATCGTGCATTTCTTATGTTTCAATTTAATATATTCAGTATTTTGAATCTATGAATTATACCCAACTTATAATAATATAATAATAAGCCTCTTATCCTGAACTGTTTTCTTTTTTCTTTGTATTCCGATTGTCTCTAAGTTTTAATATATCTCTGAGTTCAGTGTGCCTCTTGGCAAAGGCCTCCTCTTAACAATTTCCATTGTTCTCCATCTCTAGCAACTCTTCTCCATTTTGGGCCTGCCGTCAGTTTTAGTTCATCTTCCCATCTTTTTCCAAGCGATATAAGAGCTATGTCGTGTCTAATATACAGTTACATAATGGTTTCTTATAGGATTCTGTATCATTTACTTAGACAATTCGTCTTTCTATAAAAAGGTACATCAATTGAGTTAAGTCATTTATTTATGTTATGAAAATCTACGCATGTGTACTTTTTATATTATATTTTCATCCAGTACAATTTTATAACTATTAGCAAACATTGCGTACTATCTTATAAAACCTTTCTTTGATCTGTAACCTATTGAGAAAGCTTCCTGTTTCTGAACAAATCTAGAGCAATATTTTTCTGCTTGTATAATAAATGAATATGTGGGATCTTCTGGTGGAATATCACATTATTTATACACATACACACATTCGTACAAACACACACATACGCACATTGATACAAACACACACACTTATATATATATATATAATATATATATATATATATATATATATATATATATATATATATATATTAATCAATATTTATAATGTGTGCCAGTATGTCGATATCGAGACTTTGGCATCGATAACTCCGTATTGACATGCCCTCCGCACTAACTGAGTAGCAAGTAAACAAACTGGTTTTTTACGCGTCGGATCGAGTAGCGCCGGCGCGTCTCCGATGCCGATCTATCTAACTAACCAGTGGAGAACCTACACGTTGCGACGCGCACGTATACCGCTTTACTTGCTCTCACTGCCCAGACGCTTGCGCATTTAAATAACCTTACGCTTCCTAGTTATTGCTAATTCTTCTTGTGCTTTTCACTCTTTATTTGTTACGTGTATATATATATATATCAAATTGTGTGTTGTGAACTATTGTGGACCTATAAATTCTTTAACCGTGAGTACGACTTTTCTATTGCACATCTCCTGTACTCACCACCAGCAACCACTCATCATCCACTAAAAATAGAATAAACATTTAAATTACTGTACGGATATTATTAATGCTGTTGTACTGTTGTCGTGATAAATGGGATTCAACTACACATTTCAAAAAAGCTTTAAATTTCAACATATTTTCTATTTGTATTTACAGACATATTTATAAAGTTTCAGTTGCAAAGTTCAATGAGTTTTAGTTTCATGCGTCGTCACTCAGGAATCAAAGACATGAGGTACTGCGGTAGATAGGCTGAAGATATACTGTGTAATTTCTGGTACGCTGCCCAGCCGAGTTAGATCCATCGATTGTACTATTCCTAGAAACTGGACCTTGTTCGGAACTCTACTAAGGTCTTCGAGGTGTGTTCAAACATCCGTGATATAAAAAAATTGATTTACTAGTTGACTGTGAAAATTTACATATCTAAAGTATAGCATACACCGTGATTAAACGTGAGCTGAAATTGCCCAAACGCGTATAAATAGTGCGGCTGCCGTTTTGTCGAGTTATACTTCAGTACTAGAATTATTTTCTGGCTAACAGCGAATTACAATTATGGACCGGTGACATGCGTTTTTAAAAAATACACGTTATTAATTATTAACTTTTATTAATGAAATTACAATATAGAACTATAACTAATATTTTCTGTTGGAACTGCTGTTATATCCTATCGTATTTTACATTTTTGTTGGACCTCAGCGCGACAACAATAATTTTTAGTATTCCCTATTTATTGCTTTTTTTTTATAGGATAGGCAAAATTTATAGGATACCTGATGGTAAGCGATAACCGTAGCCCATGGACACAGTGCAAGCGCTATTTTACGCTGGTTTTCTGTGAGGCCGTGGTATCACTCGGATCGAGTCACGGCCCAATTCGTGTCGAAGCATGGCTCTCCCACGGTAAAACATCTAACTTGATATTTCCTCTTAAGTGTGATATTGACACACCGTTCTTTATTGTTGGTTTTTAAACTTCATTCACCGAATGGTGTGATGAAGGACTGAAGACTCTTTCCCTTCTTACTATTACATACATATGTAAAAATAAACTTCGTTTAATCAACAATTTTAAATTCTACTGATGTGTAGATAAATGTTATATAAAAATTATATTTCACACTGTGTTTATGCAGAGATGTTTTAAAAATAAACTAAGAAATCTAAAAAATAAAAGCGTAAAATAGCTACTACAAGGATACCTACTTCTATAATTTTATCATTCAACCCGTATTTTATAAAAGAAAGCATCAGACAACTCTATTTGATTTATCCTTATTGATTTGTACAATCGTTATTATATATATATATATATATATATATATATATATATATATATATATATATATATAATATATATAATATATATAATATATATATATATATATATTAATTTAATTATTTGTCATTCCCAAAATCCAAAAAAAAAATTACACGTTCCAGTTATCAAATAAATGACAAAATGCGATATCTTGAAACATAATGATTTTTGTAAGTGTAGTGAAAGTTCAATTGTACACCACTAAAATAATGTTTCTGATTTGTAAAAAATCGTTACCGTGTCATAAGGATATACCTACTAAAGAAAAAGTCAACTAAATTATTTAAGTATGACCTTGTAATAATATGACCAGTAAGAAACATTTTTTGGGATATCTTTGCATAATATCGATAATGATTCGCTGTTAAGGCGGAGATTTTTTAAGGAAAATATTTTTTTCTGTGGCGTAACATGACTTTTCGATCTCGCAAAATACCTTTACACGCAGTTTAAATGTCTCGATGTTATATGTTGAAAAAACATCTGCTCAGCTCAACAACATCGATAAACATTTTCTTTCTCTTCTACCTGACATCCACGATACTGATTTTACATCTAGTGTGGAAACCCTGATCGCACGATATATGTATATATTTACGCCAGATTCCGCATTCACCACATACTTTGCGGAGGCGAAAACGAGCTTAGAAGCACTCACTTGCAACGCAACTCTAAAATTATCGGAATTGTGCCTGAAATTAGACTTTCGCGATAAATGGAAAGCAATTTCATGAATGCTCCATGGGTAATGAGTTGTTGAGGTACGAGTTCCGGTGACAAGTGAAATGGTCTTTGGTATTTTATATGTCGAAAAGATCAGTGGTAAATTTATAATCCTTACTAATATTAGAAATCGGAAAGTGAGTTTGTTTGTTTGTTCCGCTTTCTCGCCGTAACTACTGAACCGATTGCTTTGAAATTTTGCAGACGTAAAGATTTATTCCGATAAAAAGTAGCTTATTTAATCCGGACTTAAAAGTCCGGATTATAAGCTACTTTTAATCCCGGAAAAATCGACAGATCGCACGGGATGCGCAATAAATGCGGCTTTGCTCAAAAACTACTGCACAGATTTTCATGCGGTTTTCATCAATAGATAGAGTGATTCTTGAGCAAGGTGTTTTTTATCTCGGAAAAACGGATAGTCGTACGGGAAGCGCGATAAAACCTTCGCGCCATAAACGGAGTTCCGCGCATATGTAGCCGTGGGCAAAAGCTATGGCCCTTAACCCTTTATAGACCCAATCCCGAATTCCACGCAGGCGAAGCCGCGGGCAGAAAGCTAGTAGTTATATATTTTAGTTATGAATGTGAAGTAAAGAAAAATGGATGGACTGTGTGAATGTTGATATGTTGAAAAAGAGAATAAATATCAAAACAGGTCAGTGATAGAGGAGAGTGGAGGAGGAAGATATGTTGCGCCGACCCCAAATAAAACGGAACAGGGCAAGAGAAAGAAAATATATTTCAACAGACTTAGTAATCAAAATACAATCAGGAATGATCTCCGTAGCCGAGTGGTGTGTATGCCGGTTTATGCCGGTTTCAAGGTTTCGCCATTTTTGAGGCCCGGATTCACCTTCTAATGGGGGCAGATATAGTATAATGAATATTGGTATTTGTGCTTTCTAATCTAGATCCCATAACACAATCTTTGTAGTGCCTAATTTCGCCTAATAATCAATCACGAAAAGTTTTTCTAAAATTATTTTATGATTATGACTTATTACTATAGTTTTTCTAATGCTAATAAGGGTTGAAAACGTATACGCACTGCGTGTGTTTAATCTTAGGTCAGAATTTTTTATGTCCAACTTTGTTTAGGTTTTCTATTTACACGCTTGTTACGAGTGCATTGGCACCCTACCCCATATATCTTAATATATATATTTCTTGTGTGCGTGTGTATGTGACTGAACTCCTCCTAAACGACTGGACCAATTTTGATGAAATTTTTTGTGTGTATTCCAGGGGGCTTGAGAATGGTTTAGATTCACAATACGGTCATATAGATATTGTTTTTCAGCTAAATTATTTATTTAAAAACATTTGAGACAACGTGAGACAACGTGACATTTGAGACATTTGACATTTGAGACATTTGACAGGACAACGTCTGTTGGGCCAGCTAGTATTTTATATAATCTAAACACAATTAGTCAGAGACCCCCCAAGAAGTCCCGATGTCGCAACACTCCATGTAAATGTCACAATGAGGACCAGCACAGTTATAGTATATTGTAATTTCATTAATAAAAGTTAATAATTAATAACGTGTATTTTTTTTAAAACGCATGTCACCGGCCCAAAATTGTAATTCGCTGTTAGCCAGAAAATCATTCTAGTACTGAAGTATAACTCGACAAAACGGCAGCCGCACTATTTATTCGCGTTTGGGCAATTTCAGCTCACGTTTAATCACGGTGTATGCTATACTTTAGATATGTAAATTTTCACAGTCAACTAGTAAATCAATTTTTTTTATATCACGGATGTTTGAAAACACCTCGAAGACCTTAGTAGAGTTCCGAACAAGGTCCAGTCAGCGTACGAGAAATTACACAGTATGTCTTCAGCTTATCTACCGCAGTACCAAGTCTTTGATTCCTGAGTGATGACGCATGAAACTGAAACTTATTGTACTTTGCAACTGAAACTTTATAAATATGTCTGTAAATACAAATAGAAAATATGTTGAAGTTTAAAGCTTTTTTGAAATGTGTAGTTGAATCCCATTTATCACGACAACAGTACAACAGTATCCGTACAGTAATTTAACTGTTTATTCTATTCATTTATTACACAAGCAAAAAATATTACTCTAGATTTGTTCAGAAATAGGAAGCTTTCTCGATAGGTTACAGAAAGTCAAAGAAAGGTTTTACAAGATAGTACGCAATGTTTGCTAATCGTTATAAAATTGTACTGGATGAAAATATAATATAAAAAGTATACATGCGTAGATTTTCATAACATCAAATAAATGACTTACCTCAATTGATGTACCTTTTTATAGAAAAACGAATTGCCTAACTAAATGATACAGAACTCTATTGTAGCAGGTGTTATTTTGCGGAAGTCCATTGTATTACAAAGGATATTGTTTTTTGCTGATTCCGCGCAGTTCATGATGACTTGTCCAACAAGCAGACAAGGTCGACACGTGTTTCGTCTCTCAGCGAGACATCTTCAGGATGTGTTGCCCGCCCGGTGACTCACCAGCGGCTGGCTTGCGGCGCCTTGCGCGCTTGTATTTATAGGCCGAGGGCTTGCCCCTCCTCTGGGTAGGCGGGGCTACCGACCATTGGGCAACTGTTTGTATAATAGGCGAATGTGTAAGATTTGTTTGTTCGTTCAGCAATGTAATATTAGGTATATTTTTATGTTTGTAGATTTCCAATTGTTCCCGAATATTCATAATATGTCCTTTTTCACAAGTATGAAGCACTTATAAGTATGGTTGTCTACTAGGTGGTGATCTGTATCCAACAGGTGTTTAGCGAAATGAGATCGCTCCGGATGTTTATTTTTATAGGCTGCCGTATGTTCTTTGTATCTTGTTTCAAAATTCTACCCGTTTGTCCTACGTAAACTCCGTTGCATTCTTCGCACGTTAGTTTGTAGATGCCAGATTTTTTTGTTAAATTATACTTTTCTTTTGCGTTGAATATGCGACGGATGTTGTTATCGTTTTAAAGGCTACCTGAATATTATTTTTATGTAAAATATTAACACTTTATCTGTGACTTTACCATAATACGTTATACTAGCTGTACATTTGAAGGTTCAGTATTACATGAAGCGGAGTATAATTGTTTCCGTATTAAGGAATTTTGTTTTTTATTAATTAATTTGTCAATCAATTTTGTAGTGTAACCATTAGAAATTGCAATGTGGTAGATTGTTTCTAATTCTTTTTTATAACTATCTTTGTCTAATGGGATTTCGAGTAATCTATGTACGTAACATTTGAATGCAGCTGCATTCAAATGTTACGTACAAATTAGCTGCATTCAAATGTTACGTACATAGATTACTCGAAATCCCATTAGACAAAGATAGTTATAAAAAAGAATTAGAAACAATCTACCACATTGCAATTTCTAATGGTTACACTACAAAATTGATTGACAAATTAATTAATAAAAAACAAAATTCCTTAATACGGAAACAATTATACTCCGCTTCATGTAATACTGAACCCTTCAAATGTACAGCTAGTATAACGTATTATGGTAAAGTCACAGATAAAGTTGTTAATATTTTACATAAAATAATATTCAGGTAGCCTTTAAAACCGATAACAACATCCGTCGCATATTCAACGCAAAAGAAAAGTATAATTTAACAAAAAATCTGGCATCTACAACTAACGTGCGAAGAATGCAACGGAGTTTACGTAGGACAAACGGGTAGAAATTTTGAAACAAGATACAAAGAACATAGGCAGCCTATAAAAATAAACATCGGAGCGATCTCATTTCGCTAAACACCTGTTGGATACAGATCACCACCTAGTAGACAACCATACTTATAAAGTGCTTCATACTTGTAAAAAGGACATATTATGAATATTCGGGAACAATTGGAAATCTACAAACATAAAAATATACCTAATATTACATTGCTGAACGAACAAACAAATCTTACACATTCGCCTATTATACAACAGTTGCCCAATGGTCGGTAGCCCGCCTACCCAGAGGAGGGGCCAAGCCCCTCGGCCTATAATACAAGCGCGCAAGGCGCCGCAAGCCAGCCGCTGGTGAGTCACCGGGCGGGCAACACATCCTGAAGATGTCTCGCTGAGAGACGAAACACGTGTCGACCTTGTCTGCTTGTTGGACAAGTCATCATGAACTGCGCGGAATCAGCAAAAAACAATATCCTTTGTAATAAATGATACAGAATCCTATAAGAAACCATAACAGCTATAAACATTTATATGTAATTACTAAGTTGTGAATTGTTGTCAGTTATTGTATTCCTATGAACAAAAATTAGCCTTAAAGGAAAGTTTATCCAATGATGTGTTATTTACTAAATGAAATGTAATCTTCGTAATGTTTTGAAATAATTAAAATAATTGCTCTGCTTTTATTGTTTGAAGACTGTTCCAGTAAAAAAGCGGTTTTAAATTGCCTCAAAGAAAGTTTTTAGTGTGCTACGAAAGTTCTCGAGTGGGGAATAGAAATGGAAATCTCTTCAGTTTACTAAAGTAAATCTCCGTGATCACAAGCACTGAAGCTCTGAGACTAGTAGCTCTGGGTATTCTGTTGGATTGAAACTTCTTGAAGCCACTTTTTATATCAGAACTCATTATGCTTTGTGATTAGGTAGGTTAGTTGTAATATATGATTTCATAGACATTAATTAAAAGTATTCAATATTTTTAAATTGTTTCTTCATATTTTCCTGAATATATTTCCATATGTTATTCATTTTCATTCGTATATTTTTTTTACAAATACCATTAAACTAAGTATATAAAAAATGTCACATACAATAGAGCGTCATGGCCTATAACTTATATAATATAACAAAGCATACATTACATTATAAAATATGACACAACAGGTATCAGGCAAGTAAAAGGAAGAATATTTGACTCAACTCTGTGCACCAGGACCTAGTCAAAGCAACATACGACATGATGTTTCATTAAAACACGTAGAACATAAATGATTCATAATCGCATCATTTCCAAACATTAATAAATAATCAAGTTTCAAATATATTGTTTATATATTCTATGTTTAAGTAAATTTGATTTCAAATACCAAAGATTCCGACCTCATAGCAATTTAGAAATATAAAAATTAAAAAAATGGATGTAGTTTTTCCGTATATCTAGGTATAAAGTCGGAATCAATAACTCTTATTTCCAAAAAAAAAAACAAAATGTACATGTTTCTTGGACAACATTAAAACATGTACATTACACAGAAATTGAGAGCTAATAGCCGCAAAATAAACTGAGTAGTGGAGTCAGCGCTCCTTCCGGACACAAAAATAAAATGTTGCCTTTAACACTTAAATAGGTTATTAATTTTATATACACATGATTTTTCGAAAGGTTAGTTTATAATTACATATTATTAAGAATAAAAAATATGTTGGGTGGTAATAATAAGCCTCCTAGGCTTTGAGAAGGCAGGTGACCGGAGTGTCGTCCATAGCCCCGTTCTCATTACCACCAAAATTGAATCGTTTTGACCTGTATTAGTAATAGTTTCTGTGCATCTAACTGAGTATCGTCGTTAGCTGCATTTTTCATGGTACAGATAGAGATTAGACCTAGTTGGTCGACGCCGAGCTCGGTAGCACAGCTGCGGCGCCGCCGCGGGTCGCCGGCGGGCGCGAGGAAGTCGCGACTGCTACGGCGACCCGGGATGGACCACGCCCCTTCCGTGGCCGGTGGGCGTCGTTGGTGGAGGAGACCGGGGGAGGTGGTAGCCTCCCCCGAGGAGGGCTCCCCTCTAGGCGGGGGAGCGGAGGCTGGGGGTTCCCGGAGGTGGCTTGGTGTTCCCGGGGGCTCCCTACATGCCTAAGGAAGGCCATCCCTGAGGTTTTTAGTGGGTAGGCCTCCCCCTTCTGGGGAGGAGAGCCCCACATAACCGCCGGCTCGCCACAGCCGGGGTATGCAATTTAATGCATTTTCCTCAGGGAAAAAGAAAAAAAAAAGACCTAGTTGGTACACTCCATGCACATTTTCATTAAATTTCGCTTTAATAGCATCTACGCGTTAGATCTTATATCCCCGCGCACACCTTATAAAGGACCATGTCTTATAAAGACGCGTATAAGCGACAATATGTTGTATTATTTATTAATTTATACTACATAAGACTTTAAATTATAATTAATTTATAGCACTTAATTAATCACTGTACCTGCAGCGCCGTATACATATTACGCGTATGATATACACAACATAACACAAACAAGACTGGAGAGCCTCAAAAGTTCGTTCCTCGTTCGCCTTTTCGAGGCATGATTTGGAAATCCTTTTGAAATTTATTTACATTTAATCTGACAAAGAGGTACTCCTAGGGGCATCAGGGCACATCAATGGCTGTCCGTGCTCCGCTTTGTTCCAATGGAGACTTTGATGTTACTACTGGAATCTATTTGATCTATTTGAACATTATAAAACATACCAAATTTCACGACAATATACAAGTTTTTACATATTTTATTAGATGTTTAATTCATTTTTGCTTTGTGTTCAGAATGAATTTAAATAAGTTGTTAGGGATATAAGCTTAACGACGCCGAATATCGTAATAAAGGTTCCCCACCTAGTTCGGTGCCGGAAGAGTTTATTTTATTTAAGTTTATATAACTTATTAGGATACAAAAGTTTAATAAAGATTTATTATTATTATTACTCTAACAATTTTTAAAACTAAAAATGTCGCAACGTTTTTAGGTTGTTATAAGGTCGAATATGCATTTTATTAAACACAAATAACTGACTTTTGCTTTTCGCAAATATTCTTAATTCTTCTCATTATTATTAATTTTTAAACTTGTTAAAAACCTTTCTTTTTTATTTATTACACGCAGGCTACAAGCCACGATTTTCACTACAATAGTCTCGAGAAATTCAGGCTGTGACACACAAACAAAAAACAGAACGTCCAGTGTAAATAGTACTCGTCACCTCCTTAGAATCTTAACCAAACACGCTGTGCCTTAACGGGCATCACTTTGTGTTGATTCAACAGGAGAACATTGTAACAGTTTTTGTGAACCAATCGTACAAGAGGTTATTTATTTACGCTAAAATAGCGTAACTTAATAAGCATAAACTTGAAGATGAGATTATATCATTTTATAATTTAAGCTGTTTTAATTTTAATAATCATTAAATATAATTAAAATAATTAGATTTCCATTTCCATATCCCCTTTGAAAAATTGAAAACTTACATTGGTTTTAAGGCATTGTTGGACACTCTCTATAACAATAAATCCTTGACAATATTTTAATAAAACTTATTCAATATTATTGTTCATTTTTTAGAGCTAGAAGCAATAAATACAATCAAATGACAATTTAGGTGTGTTCGTTAAAATCGCAGCCTTATATTATAGGGAAATTAGAATTTAATTGTAAATATAAAAAAAGCAAAATTTTGTCCATAAAGATGATATCTAATCTTTTATTTTTTGTCCATTGCTTTGCAAGAAATGTGACAAAAACCAGATTTTTGACGTTCGAGAACGTCAAATGAGAACGTGAATTAATCGCTTCACTATTATTTTGATATCTCCGGGACTAGGGATAGTGGAAAAAAAATGACCATGATAAAATAAATTATAACATAAGGTAAGGTTATTCCAAAAATGTTTATGGTTTTGTAACACTTTTTTTTTTCACTGATTTTAAGTACTATTAAAGACACTTTGTTTATTCATATTGATTAAAATCACTTTACAATTGTATCTTGCATTGGTTATGTTTTCGTCGAATTGTTACTTTGACATTGACAGTTCTATAGTGTGGACCGCTTATCATGATCCTAACACCATTATCTATGGCGCAAATTAGGCAATCAAATCTAGCCAAGCGTCGTCTACAAAGATAGGTTCTTTATCAATAATACTGAAACATCACTCCGGAATTCATAGATTAAAAACAGTGTCGTAGATTAATAACTGCCCACAGATTATATACCGGATACTCATTAACAACAAATTATTTGCACTGCCGATTACAAAAATATCGTTTAGGATTAAACTTAAATTTAGGAAGATCAATTCTTCCTTTCCTTTATTTGTGGCGGATCGACATAGTTTCCACATCATCCTAGTTCCATTTAATAACAAACATCACATACTATACATTCTAGTCTGGGATGCACGTGGGTGAATGTCTTTGCCTCATCGGTGGTAAGCAATCTGTAATGGTATACTAATCTGTGACTTGGAGATCTGAAATCTGGGAATTGGGAATCGATCTATTGTAAAAATCTCACGCATATTTCGGGATATAAAAACGTATAAAAGTTACGGAAAGTGGTGTCAGGATCACAAATTTCAGGAGTATTTTATTTCCCATAAAATTATCCATATCTTTTGGAACATAATTTAACCTAGTTTATTTTTTTTTTTTTTATTTTTTTTTTTTTTTTATTTATTTAGAACAACCAACAAGACATACACTAACACAATGTTCATGGACACTATACTTAAAACTATACTAAGTGCTATCTTAATTAAAGGTTGCCACGGCATGCACTAACTACGAGCAAATGTAATTAAAAATAAATAAAAATCGAAATGGAACACAAAACAAAAAATTATATAAATTTATAGGAAACTACATGTACACAGGCGGATCAAAGGCGCGCGAAAGATTCAACTACGTTTTTTTTTGTAACTGTACAGACTATCACAAAAGATATCAATGTCGGAGTCGCTACTCTGAAACAAGGCATTATACTGATATTGCAATCTATTTATGGGTGAAAAATGCTGAGCGTTAGTCCTAGATAAGTGTGGTTGAAAAGGCTTATATCTAGATGACCGAGGCATATTGTAGGGTACAGTAAAGTTTATTTCTTGTAATATCTGAGGGCAATCCAGACAACCATTGAGTAATTTGTATAAGAACACCTGATCTAGTAGTAGTCTTCTGTTTTGAAGACTATGTAATTTGAAAAAAGATAGGCGCTCTTCATACGTGTTGAGTGTTTTAGCTTTATTACACTGGAATGTTAAGTGCCGCACAAATCTCTTCTGTATGCGCTCTAGTCTTATAATGTGGACATTATAGAAAGGTGACCAAACCTGACTACAATACTCTAATTGGGAGCGAACAAGTGTCGAGTACAATAATAGTTTTGTGGATGGTTTTCTGAAATCTCTACTATTCCTCAAAACAAAACCCAGCATTTTAAAACCCTTATTAGCTATATTATCGATATGCTGATGAAAACGAAGTGTTTTGTCCAGATAGACGCCCAGATCGCGTATGCTGTCCACTTCTTCTAGCAGTTGCCCATCTATAAAGTATTGAGCTGCTGCGTTAGCTCTATTTCTAGTAAATCGTATAAATTTACATTTATTAATAATTTAGCGACATGCGATTTGTGATACACCATTCAGCAACCCGATCGAGGTCCTCCTGAAGCAGAGCACAATCAATACTATTCTTGATGGGCATTGAAATTTTCAAATCATCAGCATAAAGAAAACACCGGGCGTGTTTGAAACATGTGACTATATCATTGATGAATATATTGAATAATAAAGGCGCCAGATGAGAGCCCTGCGTACACCAGAGAGAGCCCCAAAAGTCCGAGAAGCACATCCACCCACAACAACCCTCGACACTCGAGAAGAAAGGTACGAATCAAACCATTTTAGTAAGTTTCCGGCAATACCACATAGTGATAGCTTTCTCATCAAAATTTCATGGTTGACAGTATCAAAAGCTTTGCTGAAGTCAGTATATATAGTGTCCACCGGGGTACGGCTATCCATTACTTTGCTGACATAAGAGGTAAACAAAATAAGGTTAGTTGTTGTTGACCGACCAGACATAAAACCAGACTGTGCGTGACAGATTTGATGTTTAACGTGCCATAAAAGAAATGGTTGAATCAACGATTCAAAAATTTTGGCAAACACTGATAAGATAGATATAGGTCTATAGTTCGAAATCGCCGATACGTCACCCGACTTAAAAACAGGAACAATTCTTGCTTCTTTCCATGCTGATGGATAAGTTCCAGAACTCAAAGATTTATTATAAATAATAGTTAGTGGAAGTGCAAGCGCATCCTGGGACCTCGACGCATACAGCGCTGGTATTCCATCACTACCCGCACTTTTGTCACAGTTAAGTCCCTTAAGTTTCTTACGTACTTCATCAACAGTGACATATATCTCACTAAGTGAATAAGAGTTTTCTTGCTTAGTGAAGTTGCTGTTTGGGGCACGGTGGAGCCTAGATGTTCCCTCATATACAGAGGTAAAATGGGTGGCAAAAAGGTTGCTGATATCCTCACCATTAGTGGCTTTTAAGTCATTTAGTGTCATTGATGATGGGTATGAGCATCCTCCACGTCTTTTAGCTTTAAGGAAAGACCAGAAAAGTTTAGGAGATTTATATAAAGATCTTTCAATATTCTGTATATAATTGTGATAGGCCTCCTTTATCGAATCAGTACAGCGTTTCTTAATTAATTTATAAGAGATTTCATCTAAAGGATTCTTATACTTAGCAAATTTTCTTCGAAACTTTAGTTTTTCACGTAACAGTTTAATAAGATCCTTGGAAAACCATTTAGGGTATTTGTGAGAGATATGTCTCTTCAGAGGTACGTACCTTGTTATAGTTTCTCCTAGTATCCTATAAAATCTCGATACCATATCATTTACAGATGGTAGAGCGGAGAGTTCTGTTTCCCAGGAAATACTATCCAAGTGGGCTATGATATTATCATAATCTGCCTTATGGAAGATAAATTTTGTGTTTGGTGTCGGTACAAGCAGTTTATCTGGAAAATACGAAAGCGAAAATTCTATGGGAGGATGGTACGGGTCTACTACACTTAAAATATTTGAGCCTGGCCCCAGGTTTTCGACACTGATATTTGATAAAACAAGATCTAAAATTTTATCATGAGAGTTAAGAATGCAGTTGTATTGTGATAAAGCATTAAGAGATACAAAATCCAGAATGGCATTAACCAGCCTTCCACTCGACTGAACGTGTGCAGTGCCAATCGTGTCCGAAAATTGCCACGATATATTGCTGAGATTAAAATCTCCCAATATAACGACGTTTTTTTGTGATTCCAAAATACTGTTAACATTATCTATGTAGTGCTCTAACACCTGAATCTGGGGGGGAGGCGGTAAATAGACTGCACACAGATAAACCTTCTTCGAGCCGCGACTGCTATCGCTAATTTCGACCCAGATATCCTCGCACATACTCTCGAAATTATACCTTCTTTGAGAATGTAAACGTCTCGAAACAGCGATGAGGACACCTCCGCCCAATTTACTTGATTGGAATCCAGTCGTCTCTCGATCACGCCTGTACACAACATAGCGTTCACAAAATATTTCACCATCACCAATCGTACTATTTAGCCAGGTTTCGGTTAAAACTATTACATCATAATCACAGGATAAAACATTTTTATAAAACTGGGTAGTTTTTGTTCGAGTAGTAGTTCGAGTAGTTGCCACCGGCACTTAGGAAAAAATAATAAACTAAAATATTTACATATTGAAAGCCCGATAAAAAGGTCAGTAATAGTTGCATTTATCTCTTTAATTCTTTAATCTCTTTAATTTCAATTTGTTCCCAATAGTAATGATTTTCACAAATAATTATTGATATTTGTTTTGAGCGGGTAGGCTTAACCACCCATACAAAATCATGCTGAAATTAGTTGCTCAGCTGCTAATCTCATGTATTTGAGGTAATTGTGTTTTGTATTTAATCATAATAATATAAATAATGTAAATTCTTGTTCTTTTAAAATGTAAATGTACCATAATGTGATGAATGTTCAATAGATCATGTTTGATATTTTTTTCTTTGTAACCTAGTTGTCAGATTTAATTGTATGAAGAACAATAATGTATATGGGTTCCTTCTGAACCGCATAGACCACCCACATTGAGTCCATGACTATGATAATGTAGCATTTTTATGATATATAACAGGGCAAAAAGGTACCGGGAGGTATTTATACCTGAAAGGCCCGGCCCTACAAATTTATGTGAAAAAAAATATATAAAATACTTCATCGAAGAAAATTATAAAACTTAAGAAGAATAACTGCAATATATTAAAAGAAGAGTTAAAATAGAGTGTCTGGACCCAGTCTCAAGGAAGGTATTCAGTACTAACCACCGGGGGATGGGAATCTAGCATTAGCATACATGTTATTTTTTAGATTTTAGAATTACCATTAAATAGTTTATTTCAATACCCTGATCAACCATTGTTGCTAAATATCCTTGCCGAGATTGATCAAACAGCACCAGAACCAACCTGCCCTTGTGTCTACTCATTAAAATTTGTTATTTTAAGTACATAATAAAGTTATTTATTTTAATTGGTTATTTTAATTTTTAATTTAGTTGTTATAAAAAAAAAACTTAAATATACATTTATAGTGTTAAAGTTGATAATTAAATCAGTAATTTTGTTATTTTGTATTATTTGTGTTTTCTTTATAACTCTAGTTGGTGAGTAGGAGAATTATTACATTACAGTTTCTTTAATTATTGTTAACTATTTCATAGAATCGAGGTCTGTACTTTCCTAATTGGGTCAGGGGGCGTACTCTTAAAAACGATATTCGATATATTGTGGACTTCGTCGTGTCGTATTAATAATACGAAATAAAAGTAATACGATACGGTTTGAGGTGTCGTTGTAATTATCGTAAATTTGACGTTTATTTTTCGAATGTTCGTCTGTCAAATTCAATTGATCCTTGTCATTTGAGGCTTTCTTATGTCAAAATTAATATCGCTCGTTCGATCGTCCATTGAAATGTTTTAAACGATAGTAACTAAGAGTAAGATACGACACGACGAAGTCCACGATATATCGAATATCGTTTTTAAGAGTACGCCCACAGGCTAGTATTCTATTAATTTTTAATCAAGTATTCTACACTTATATTTAAGATGAATGAAACATCGAGTTATCTTATTTTTATAAATATATAAATGGCTTATAGAATATTCAGAATTGCTTATATTGCAAAAGTTTATTTATACATTGATACACATTTTGGATTTTTATTTAAACATAATAAGTATTTACGTAGTTATAAATACAAAACTATAATATGTGTTGCTGTTGTTGATAATTTATTACTCACCCACCCTTGGAATACGTTTTTAAAGATACCTTTAACACCATACCATTACCATCCATAATCCCATAGTCTTCGTATAAAACAAACTTCGTAAAAAGCAAACAAACCGTGCTCTAAACACGGAAAATAAAAATAATAAATGTTCTTTAGGGATATTAGTATAGCTAAAACATATCCATTCAATTCTGGTACAAACAACCAAAATTCTTCATGCAGAATCGAGATTAAAATGATAAAATCAACATCATTGGCGGACGATGGCCAAATAACAGAATAACAATTCATAACATTGTTACAGACTTTTGCGAAAGTTGGCAAAATAGGTTCATTAATGTTTAGCTCAGCTAAATTTGAAATTTGCATGCTGATTCGTACAAACTCCGGGTATCTTTTACATTTTTGATTGCGTGTGTAGCGAAATTGTTTGCCGCGTATTACTAATACTGTAAAATTTTAATGGCGACTTAGAGCAAAATCTTTGGCTTACATAATATATATATATGCTTATTATATTCCTGAAGTTTGAGCCTTCATATAATGTTATAAATAAAATATAAAAATTATTTTTCCCTTTCAAACTAAAATTTGTGTTTCACCTAAGGGTATCATAGCCATGTGAATTTTTACTATGCTCGTAAAATATATATCGCGAACACACAGAGGTTTCATCTATGCTTTATGAATTATATACGCTGTGGAAAATATGAAATTCCATTTTTTAGCTATCGACATTTCTGTTATAAAAGACTAGAGATACGCTTTGGAGATACAAATGATATGCAAGTTTTATTGATACTCAAGTTGACAGAAAAAATATTGTGTATAACTAAATAAACAAATGTTTGGAAACTGGAGAGACTGCATCAACAGAATGAAATATGAGCCTTAAATCAATTTTTTTCCGCTGAGGAAAATTTCTGATTTGTTAAACATAGCAAATCAAATTTTACATACATGCATTAATGAAATATCATAGGTTTTACATACATGCATTAATAAAATATCACCTATGATATTTTATTAATGACAAAAATAACTATCACAAAAATAAATAAAGCAATAAATGATTATTGTGACCCCATTATTGTGACCTCTAACTACAATAAAAATATAACGGTAAAAGTGTTCAAAGTTGTCGTAGTATATTGCAAAGTCATCCGTTTAGCTCTATAATATTGCACAAAATCTGTTCTCTACGTATTCTTTATACCTTAAGTTACTGGTTTGTTTCCCTTTCAATTTATGGCCTGTTAACAAAGGAGTAATTTTGATTTGCGTTTTTATTTATTTTGATGCCGTAACTTCAGACCACCATCACTCCCGTTTTTTAGGTGCACAAAAGGTTTTCGCAAAACAGCTCAATAGGAAAGGCCTTTTATAATACAGTCAAGTCAAGGTTAATAGACAACATACAATTTTTAGGTAATTTCCCTTAGGAGTACATTTTAAAAGCATTTGATGGTATATATTGCTCGCTATGTTAGTTGCGCTATTTTTTTCTATTTTTTAATTGCAAAACCTATTTTGAATATTCATCTATCAAAGCCACATTTATTTTATGAATCTATATACATTTTATGTTATCAGCTGTTAACAAATTCGTGCGTATTGTGATAATAATACTATTTATATTTTGATAAGAATATTGCCTGAATAATAATACAAGTAAGTGGTTTAGTGAGATTTATTGTATAATTTATAATAAATCTAATGAACTTTACCAAGTTATATAAAATTTATAATAGAACAGGAATTATTTAGCACGCTTTCTTAATGATGGTTGTAAAACGTATTTATTACTTAAATATTTTTGTGAGCCTCAGGATTTACTGCAAAGCAACTTAAATATTAGCCGTTACAGTAGGAACGACGACATAATATTTGCTTTTCGTAGCGTCTTAACATGTTCCATCTGGGAACAATTCAACCCAGAGCTGATATTATTAAACGACATTACCATAAAGATTTATAATGTTTGACTGCCTTATTTATAACATAGTATAAGAGTACAGTATTGTCAGCTCTCAGAAAAATGTTAGTACGGAATACGTTCTATGTCTTGCTAAAGCTAAAGTCGAGATTGAGCTTCTCTAGAATAGTTATTCTAACTAGGCAGGCCCTTAGTTGGGTGCTAATCCAACTTCGATTTATTTGTCTACTGTCACATTTGACAGATAACGTTAATTTCAATATTTTGTTTAGTATGATTTCTCTTCATATGTATAATTATAATTAAATATGTGTTATTTTTTATAAAAAATAAATCTCGACTTGGACGGACTCAAACATTATTTTCGGCAAACGGCGTTAACCCAATAATTATTCAACTTGAATAAAACTAAACTATGATATAATATTTTGATTCAATACGAGACATGCCCAGCACAAACAAAGCAAGGGGTCACAGTTAATGTGAGTCATATTAACTAACAAGCTGGCTTATTGAGTTTCCCTGCCTATGATTGCGGAATTGCTGGCAGCTAAAACCCACTACAGTTTGAGCTTTAATCGCTGTTATGTTGATTATTTTATTTAAGCCGACTTTGATTTCGCTTAACTTCCGTACGGCAGCAATGAATCGTTTAACTGCTCATCAATAGTAGATACAAAATGCTATGGTATTTGTGTAGAAACTTGGAATATTTGCTTGGGCATATTACTTCTTAATTAGCATTATATTATATTGCATTTTTACTGCAAAATTACATATTTGATTGTAAATTATCTCTCAAGAAAGTAGCGGCTATTCAATAACCTAGATTTTGTAGGGTTCTAATAATTATATTATGCATTGTAAAGGAGAAAACAATAGGCTTTTTTTTAATCCTTGTTTGTGGGGGAACTATAAGTTCTACAACAAACAAGGATTAAAGCTTAAACAAGAATTTAAGCTCTTATTTGCAACAGAAATATTATAGATCAAAATCCACACTACATCAAATTAACATTATATATTACACAATATTTATACTATAATGTAATACGTCACCAAAATCTATTTATGCGCCAATGTATCTGATTTGACATCTTGTTCAAATCAAACTAAATTGAACATAATTGCTAATTGCTATCGAAAGCTATCGAAAAGCTTTTCAGGAAATGGCTGATATATTTACACATATATACCTATTTCAGTACAGATACAGAATTACTGTATAGTAATGAATACCACAATATATGTGATGTGTATTTCTATTTATGTGTGTTTAAGTATATGTCGATCATCTCCAGTGAGAATAATTATAAATATCTTACACATTCAAGAGCTGATCAAAGACCTGCTATCAAATAATTATGAGCTGCAGCTAGTGTAGATACCTAGCCACCAGGGTATTCCTGGAAATGAAAATGCAGACAAAGAGGCAAGACTTTCATTAGACCAAGAAATAGATACATCCTTAAAAACATCTAAAAATGATTTACAAAAACAAATAAAACTATCAATTAAAAAGACATGGAATGTTTTCTGGTTAACGGCACTGCTCACAATCCAAAATTCACGCAGTCAGAAAATCTATCTATCTTTGTTCTATTTTTGAACCAAAGCTTTCACTTTTTAACAATCGGAAAGATCAAGTAAATATTACACGTCTTCGAATTGGTCATACCAACTTTTCCCATTCACATTTAAATACAAAAACCGAAAGGAATAAATACCCGAAATGCAATGAACCTATTACAGTCGACCATCTCCTAGTTGAATGCAATGGTTTTAAAGAAGAAAGGAAAAATGTACAGCTACCAAATGATATTAATATATGCTTGGGTATTGAAGGGTATGAAAAAACGTTAAAATATATAAGGTATATTGATAAATTTGTAAAAATATAGAATCTAATGTTAGTCGTTAATGACCATGATGTTTATACGACTTTAAACAAAATTATTTAAAAAATAAAATAATTATAAATATCAATTTGTAAAAAGAAAGTACTGAATCGCTTAACACCGACTTCGTTACGTTGTTCTGAAATTCTCTGCCAACCACTACCACGTCAGCAATAAGTGAATAATAAGAAATAAGAAAGAAGCATCTAAGCGTCTCTTCAAATTCGCTCTGCGTATCAGTTGTATGCTGACGATTTGCAACTTTGTATTCAGATCGAAGTTAATCGTGTTAATGAAGCTATTGATACTATTAACCGGGATCTTGCCGCTATAAAGAATCGGTCTGAGCAATTTGGAATTTGTGTCAACCCAAGAAAGTGTCAAGCAGTTATAGTGGGAAACTTTGGAAATAATGTCAAAACTTTACTTTTTGATTATCAAATTATTCCTTTAAGTATTAGTGTGAAGGATTTGGGGTTGTATATTAATTCAGTCCTCAGCTGACAACCTCAGATCACCAGCATGGCTAACTAGAACTTTAAGGGCGCTTTACCGTTGCAGGAATTTCCTGCCGATAGACATAAAAAATGCTTATACAGACTTTGATCTTATCAATAATCGACTATGGTGATGTGTGCTACTTAAACCTCAATGAAGAAAAACTTGACACACCACTTACAACTGTATTCAATTCATTTTTAATTCAAGGAATTTCGATCATGTGTCCAAATATCGTCAACTCTTAAAGTGGTTAACTATACCACAGCGTAGAGATACAAGAGCTTTATTGACTCTGTACTCTATTCTCAATAACTCTAATACTCCTAATTACCCCAATTCCCATTTTCAATTCATATGTGCATCCCATATTAAGACCCTTCGTTCTTCCTCTAATGTTCTCCTTAAATGTCCCTCTCACCATTCTGATACGCTATACTCTTCCTTTTTTATTTGATCCATTCTATTGTGGAATGCTTTCCCTCAAGATGTCTTTTGTACATCTACCTCTGTATATCTCTGCATCACCTAAATGTTGACTGGTAGAGAATGCCTAAGGCATTAAGTCCACCTTTGGACTTCATTGTGCATTAAGTTTAAATAAATAAATACCAAAATTTTACCAAGAATTAAACCTAAGAATACCTACGCCTATATATCTTTGTCGAAATGTACCGCACGTTTTTTAAACCTTGTAAGTTCCATTACCAACCATTTGTAAGAATACTTTTAAGGAAAGTACTCACTTTAATTTCACCTGGCGATGACTAACATTAACTGACCACTATCAATAATTCATGGTAGAAACGGAGTTTTATGGGCGACACAAAACATCACGCGACAACCAGCATACACCTGCTGATGTATGTTAAGTCAACTAATCTGCACTAGGATAGCCTGGTTGACTAAACCGCAAATCGCCGCAAACGTTCCGCAACAGTTCCTCACACATCACAGGATAGGTATTCAAATATATATATTTGAATACCTATCTTAATTAATAATTTTCTTCACATTTCTATACAAATTTAAGTAATACAGAGGTCACTGGCCTATTGATAAACCGCAAAACCACACTCAGACGAGCCAATATATTTCCCCCAATCTCACGATCTCACAACAACTAGAACAAGATAATACTCATCAATATAATACAATCTCTACTGGTTAAAAGATACTATTTTTCCTCAAATTCATGAGATCATCTAAAGAGATTTGCTACCAACAAAATATCAACGAAATCAAAAGTATAAATTTCGCCGGCCATTATTAAGCTGTCACTGTTTCAATACATATAAATGATGAGTCTTGGGCGGGTGGAAATAGGGAAAATAATAAAAGTCGTCTTTGGTTAAGGAATCAAAAGTTCCAAGACGATTTCAAAAACAACTGTGGTACTTACGATTGGCGGAAGCGCTGTCTTTTGTATACAGAGTGACATAATGGACTCGATTAACTTTGTTGATTAATATTGAAATCAGTTTGTACAAAGCTTCCGAATGGTATCAGAATATTTTACTGTTAAATATAATTGTTAAATTTCTAAATGCTAAAATGATGATTCTGTACTTTTTATTTTAGGTATATAAAGGGTTCACAATTGTTTAAAAATATTAATAAAAGTAAGAGAGTTACAATTATTAGATTTAAATACACTGTAGTGGAATGTCACAGTATGATAAATTCGCCTAAATTACATTAAATGTAAGAAAGCCTAAAATATTGTCGTTTTAAAAAAAAAAATATTTTTGTGAAAATTGCTTAAGTTATAAAGTGAAAAAATCAATTTATTTAAAAAATAACACGTTTTTTATATTTTGACGTTCACTATTAAATCTTAATTACTTAAATAACGCAATTATATAATAAAAAAACATCCATATTTAGTTGGATGAAAATATCCTATTATTGTAGGAACACTCCAACATACAGATTTGGTATCTAAATACTTTCTAATTGTAAAGCTCATAATAATTTATACAAACACTACCGTATATAATCCATCTTCATTACATAGTATAAAACAAAGTCGCTTCCCGGTGTCGGTGTCGGTGTCGAGTCAATATATTTTTTCTTTTTTTTTTCCTTATTCGTACGTACGGACAAGGATTTTGTTTTTTTTTATTTAAGCTTTTTTTTTTGTTTTGTTTGTTGACGTCAATAAGTGCCTGTAAGGGTCTATGTTGAATAAATATTATTTTGATTTGGATTTGATTTGATTTGGTGTCTGTATGTATGTATGTACCTATGTATGCTTAAATCTTTAAAACTACGCAACGGATTTTAATGCGGTTGCGGTTTCATTAATAAATAGGTATAGTTTACATGTATAAAACATGCACAATGTAGTAGTGGAACACTGTCAATTTTTGAGATTTCTAATGTGATGTCGTAAATCAACTCACTTTTTTGCGCTTATATTGCAAACGCTGGCCAAACCCTACGAGATTGGTCAAAATGATGTACTACAGTATTGTACAACTTACAAAAGTCCACAAAAAAGTCCGCGATGGTATATGTCTATCTCTTAGGGATAACCTATCATAACCCTTTTTCATTGCACCCGTGCGAAGCCGGGGCGGATCGCTAGTACAGTATATATCAATACCATATCACACAGATTTAACATGGCCCTATAACAAACTAACATTTCAAACTTTAGGCTATTGAATTTTATTTATTGTTCTCAATTTATTTAAACAGAACATCGACAAATTAAACAAAATCTAAAATTTACATTTGTTTTTGAGTATACTTAATAATTACAGAAAGAAAACATTCAACATATTTATACAAGGTACGATATGAACTTTTGTAATTTATCTCCGCCACTCGTAAAGATTGCGGCCTTCGCTTAAAACCACCTTCGCGTAAACCATAGGGTCGACAAACGCCAATCCCCCATATTTTTAACCCATAAGTATATTATAAACATTTTCCACAATATTAATGAATTGTTCATTGTGAATGTATAGTTATAATTAATTATGTACTAGTTACACATTAAGCCGTCTGAGATGTCATTCTACGAGATAAAATTCAAAACAGGGTTCCAGGGTTCATAACAAGACAGTCTTTATATAGTAGTAAGGACTAATATTTATAGTTATCTCGTTATCGATATAGTTAAATATTTAGCGTAACTCTGAAATTGTTTAGCGGGATATTACGGTTTTACAAAAGACAATTGGAAAAAACCAAGGATTAACATACAAAATCTCTCTTGAATATACCGATGTATCCAATCAATTTTTTCATCATATCTATTTTAATAATGTATATAAATAATGACGCTCCTCCGTATGTAAATATCATATAATCCTGTGGCCCCGCAAATTTAAAAAAAATCTCACAATTCCATCTAGGGTTGGCTGGAAGAAATCTCTCTGAGAGTTAGTTCCGTTTTTGGACCAATTAACTTGGTATCAGCTAGTATTTTTTTTACTGTAACTTTGTTTAATTATGTGCAATAAAGAGTTTTAACGGACCCGACAGACTTCATCCTGTCAAAAAGATATGTAAAGTGGCAGTTTTTTGTTCCTAATTATTTTATAGATATGGAATTTTATCCTGAATTTTCTTTACTATAAACCTCACGGAGCCGGAGACCTTTCCAACGAATGCAAAACCGTGGAAATCGGTTCGTGTGTTTTGGAGTTATAGCGTCAGGAAGGAAAGCCCGACTTATTTTTATATAGTAGATATACTAGTGTCTGTTATGAAAACGTATAGGAAAATTTCATCATCATATATTATGGAGTCGCAAATATTTCCGTTATAAGAGTTAATAAGTGGTATAACGATACGACGATCTAATGTTAATTACCTCTGGCTATATCAGAATTGCGAAGAATGGCAAATGTGAAATGTCTCGAAATTCTCTGTAGTTTGAAAAGCGCGTGAAACTGAGGACTTGTGCCCTATCTCGCTCCACTCCTGTCGGATAAACATCCCATCGGATTATGTAAATAAGGAACAGAGTGCGCTCTTTCGAGCAGACAGTAGCACTTTGTAATATCTCCTCGAAGATGACTTGTCTCTGTCGAAATGCTAAACGTCATCCAGTCGTCAATAAGTTAATTAGTTCTACAAGTTCTTCGGTTTTGGTTACGCGCATATATTTTTCTTATCTCAATAATATTTTTTTCTCCCACTAAATTTAATTAATAAATAAAGTGCTTACTTACCATTAAAATCTAAATACATAAAATGAATATTTTTCATACAAGTTTTATTATAACTGAAAACGTAAACAAGTATAAAAAATGTGAAGATATTTTATGTATATCTATTTCTGACTTAGTATTTACCATATTAGAATTTGATAACCAAAATTTTTTTACATATTCTCTAATGACAGTGTATTGTCAATTATGATGCCAAGACAAGTTTCTTATTAGATCTAAAAATAATACGCAATGACAACGTTTAGTTGATAAGTTCTGAGAATTGTGCATATAATATTTATATCTTATTCAGTACCAGTATAGTACTTTTTCTTATTAAAATGTGAATATATTTCGTCTTCGCAGCGTTTATTGTTAGTAAAATGAAACAAAACTACGTATTAATAATATTTGAACTCTACTGTGCATATTTTTAAGTAACTTATTTTCATAGTAAACAATAACGTTGTGTCATTTGCGTATTATCTATCGTGCTTAATGTTTAGATTACATATGTCATAGACAAATTCGGCCTCAGTATGTTACCTTGCGGAATACCTAATATATCTTGTTTTACCACGTTGGTTCGGCTCTGTTATGTAATCTAAACAGAGTTTCAATTAAGTTCCTCTTAGACCTAGTTTTCTAATTTGTTTAAGAGTGTAAGTACAAAGTAAGTACAAACTAAAAAACCTCCTCACATACAATTCTCTTACATCTTACTCTACTGTATACAGTACTTATTCTTTTATTTTTGAATAAATAAAACTAGGAATTTCCATCAAAATAAGATGCACATAATTTTCAATAGAATTAATATAAATCACTATGAGCAACTGACTATTAACTGCGCTGACATAAGCCTCAAGACGTAGCAGGCACCCTAAGGGTACTGTTTAAAGTGCTTAGATTGACATCCCGTGGGTGCGATATCGTCTTAGATATTTAGTCCGCTGGTCAAACTTCGGGGTCCTTTCTAAGCATCTTGTTGATGCCATAAATTATCCTATTTGAAATTCAAATTTTGCGTGGGACGGGTAGGTCGTCGTTATCATTTGATTTGACTTGAATGCAATCTGTGGTGAGCACGTCATTTCTGGCAGGACGAGATTAACTTACACTTGTCTCACAATTCTATCTACTTGAAGCACCCCGTACATACTGTATGAATATTGTTTATATAACAAAAAACAGTCGTACTGTTATCCAATAGTACAATCTTATAGACTGCGAACTGTTGTTGATAAAACTAAATAACACCTTAAGACTTACTTAATGATTTGGTTTTTTTTTTATGACTTGCGTTGGATGTTTGCCAAGGATAGGGAAATGAGATCAATACAAATTGGATGAAAGTAAACTTGCATGCTTCGTCTCTTATCAAACACATCGAAGCTAAATATAAATCAAATATAATAGAATTTTCGCAAGGTTCACTTTTAGTCTCTTTCTAATTTAGATATATAAATGACTTACCACATTCGATTTCAAACATAATATTACTATAAAGGACAATGCCCAAATTTAAAGAGCTGTGCCCCAGTCACATGCATATGCATGCCCACTAATGAGATTTTTTAACGTGTGCGTAATTAGCATAGATTTTTAAATGAAGCTGATATAAGTCGAAACTTCGTGCGAAAATAAAGATATTAGACAAATAAAATGAGCGCCTACAAATATTTATTAGCAAAGTTGTAAGACGACGATATGCATTTTGTTTGACATAAAATATTTTTTGATAAAAAGAAAGGTATGTATAATGTACTTAGTTGGAATCTCAGTATATTCCTACATTTTCGTGTATTTTTAGCAACTTACATCATAGTATAAAAAGAGAACTTATTTTTACCTAGCACATGTGCAATATAAAACTAAGTTTATTAAATATACTTAATGAAATAAGAAAGCTTGTTTATTTAGTTTGAATTACAGTATTTTTAGCCTTTTCATTGATTTTCAGTAACTTACATTATGTGCAGTTTAATAATAGAATTTTAATTAATTTAATGCGTAGTTTTGACTTTTGGCCATATTACTCGGTTTCGTATTTATGTCATATTGCCATTTCCGTTTCTAAGAAACACTTTATTTTATTGTGTTTTACTCTCGCACGCCTATTTGCGAAATAAATGCCACTAAAATTCGTAATTTTATTTTTATATTTATTTACATTTTGTTATAGCTTTGGGACCAGTGGGGCAAATTGGGCATTCTCCTTTACTGGCTATTGTATTTAGCTCGAAAACAATATTGTTCTATTGATAACATAGTAATTTTTATAAATACATATGTAATAATTATTATATTGGTGAAATAATTATAAAGTTATTTCGTCTTTAAAATTACAAAGCTAACAACTATATGAATTATTATTGTAAATGAAATTCTATCAATTAAAACGGATCATTACATCTAAACTGATTATGACTCACTGTGTACAAAACTATACACTAGCAAGCCGACCAACCTCGCCTGTTCAACTAGTTGAGATCAAATGCCGTCCTTAGAATTTTAATGATAAAATAAGCTGATCATACTTTAACACTCGTTTCCTGCTGCGACTAAAAGGCGGTGTATGTCTGAACGGTAGTGTTTGCGCATCAGAGGAATTTAATTATTCAATTAAATTAAAATAGATTCTTGTTATATATATATATATATTGGCCCTCAATTCATTCGTCCACTGAAGTTCTTAAAATGTTGATCGAGGCTTTTCACTATCGAAACATTCGCAGAAACAGCTATTGGATTAATGAATCAACATCCCACATGGCGATTATCTCTATGTGTTTAGTTATTAAATAAAGGAAAACTATAGAAACAGCAAAAATTTCCGAAATCTCGATAGAAAAACATTATTTTATATGTAACTAGCGGACCCGATAGACTTCGTCCTGTCAAAAAGATTTGTAAAGTGCAGTTTTTTGTTCCTACTTGAAATGACATATGATGACATTAAATTTGTTTTGACAGAACTAACGTCACTTTTTTGTCTTGCCAAAGGTTCACATTGGCTTTTAAGTATTAATACAAATTGTTTGTATAAAAATGTTGACTTTACACTTTTTCAAATTTGTTTTTTATTTTCTCTACGTACAAACCTTCTCTGGATTTCTACGAATAATTCAAGACCAAAATTAGCCAAATCGGTAAAGGCATTGTTGAGTTATGCGCTTACCAACACATTTTGCGATTCATTTTTATATATAAGATATACTTCTCGTGCCCTGTTCTCAATTTTATTCGGGGTCGCGTAAACATGTTTTTCTCTTCCAGTCTCCTCTATCACTTGCACTTTCGACACTCACTCCCTTCATTCTTATTCACACAGTCCATTCTTTCCATTCTTCGGTCCTCCTCGCCCATCCACTTTCAATTCCACAACTTTCCTACTAACATGATCGTTCTATGATATTATATATGACTAGATCCATATATAATGACTATAGTTATAATTGCGACAGTTTAACTTTTTTGCGTGCAGTACCTTTCGACGCTAACCAAGACAGGAACATTACCTGAAACAATAGACAGAAAATAAATTACCAAAAGTCGTTGTCCAAATAATTAACTCTGGGTAAAATTAACACAAATGAAATTAAAATTCTCCCAAGTGTTCTTTGATATTTTTTTCTCTATCCTGCAATACTTTTAAGTCTTGGGTTACTAAATAAACGAATTAATTTACTTTTGTGGCTTATATTTGAGGTAACTTCCACTCATTTAATTTAATAAAAAAATTACAGATAGATGAACAAAATTTAAAGATATTTAAAATGAGTATATATGTATTATGCGATTTCTGAGCAATAACCAAATTATCAAATTAGAATAAACTTAATAGAGCTACACGTAAAACACCAATTACTGCTGAATTTTATCAATTCTTAAGTTTTATATGACCTAGGTATTTATAGAGTCAACCGGTTACAACTTTTGGAACTTGATGAGATCCAGTCGGGACAAGTCGTTTTATCATTTCAACCAAAACAATATGAGCGTTGAAAAAATTTAACGAATAAGGTTTGATTGAAATGAAAATGTCCTTGATAACGATGCTTAAGGTAACTATTACTCCAAGAAACATGCTGCATTTTTTAGGGAATTGTTCCTGCGAAGAGCTTTATCCGTAACAGAACCGGAACTGAATTATGGAAACTGAAGACTTTCGAAATAATTATTACGTTTACGATATGTACCTCAAAGTTATTGAATTTATCAATCATTAACTTATATATATAATTTTACTTCTTAATCAGGATATGCAGAATTTGCTTTCTGGTTCGGAAAACGTATTTCTATTAGATTTGGTTCCCATGCACTTATGTTATAAAAATATAATTAAAACCTTTACATATTCCATATTCAAAATATTAGAAGGATATATAATAAATGTCAAGATGAAAAACAATCTCAAAGCGAATTTCGGTAACCTCTACCAAGAAAAGCCTTTTATTTGAACCTGTCTCATATAAACTATATATTCAAAAGAAAATCCAATCTGGAATATTATTCAACTCATGCTGCCTTAAGGAATATGAACCTGAATTTGAAATCTAAGTGATGGAATTATTGCGTTACTGGTTTTTGTTTCTTTAGTTGTAGATATGATGTTTGGTAGCATGCTACTAGAGAACGTGTTTAATTAATATGAGCTTGCTTGTAATTAATATGAAATTGAACATTTAAGTTTTTGCCGCTTTTTGATATAGTATATACAATTATTACTATATAACATTGTCATGAAATATACTCATCAATAAAACGTGGTAGAACTAAATTATCACTTCAATTATCTATGCAGATAAATACTAATAAAAATGTTTCTACAGAATAGGCGAGTGCTGCGGTCTTCAACACTAACACCGTAACTGTATAGACACCCGTCTAAATCATTTTATAGATAAAAGACAAATGGCGCCCTACAACATTAGTACATTGGTTATGGTTTTGGTGGATTATGTGGCAACTAAGGAAAGGGAAGCTTTTGCATACTACCCAACAATCGAGGAATCACCGGGATTATTATTAATTACTAGCTGACCCGGCGAACTTCGTACCGCCTTAGCGTAGCTTTGATGCACTACTTTATTTTGTATAGTTGAAACGATGCTCTTTTAATATAGTCTATGGCTGTGAATGACGTTGACATTCGTATAAAAAAAAATTGACATTCGTAACGCGCGTTTTTTAAAATATGCAAAATTAAATGTATACTTTTCAATATTTCTGAGAGATTTTCTTAATATTTTTTCCGTAAGAACCATCCTTGGACTTCCACAAACATTTAAAAAAAAGAATTATCGAAATCGGTTCAGCCGTTCACACGTGATGCCGTGACAACGCGAAACGGGTTTCATTTTTATATATATAGATGAAGCAGGCGTCATGTGCGAAACCGTGAGTGAAACTTAGATCTCCAAATCAAGAAGTAAACTGCAAGTAAGTAGCACTTAGATGTTTAGATGGGGTGTGGAAAGACCACCTGACTGCTCAACAACGTCCAAATTGAAGGAGACATAATCTGATATGTTCTTCAGTTTGAGCGTAGCAGTAATCCGCTGATTATTTATATATATACTAGCGGACCCGACAGACTTCGTCCTGTCAAAAAGATTTGTACAGTGGCAGTTTTTTGTTCCTAATTATTTTATAGATAATGTCGCATAGCCAAACAAATCGCAAAAAAAGTCTAAATGACCTATTACATTTTGTGGCTATTCAATTTTGGAACGTGACATTAAATCCTCCAACGATGTATTCTGTGCTCCAACGCACGCACGCACACTGTTTTGATAGATATGATTGAATTTCAACTATATGTAGCGTTAATAAAGCGCAAATTGACTCTTTGATGTTAGGAACACACCTTCATTGCTTAGACAACAGTGAGTGCTTGCAATATGAACTTTATACAATAACAATAAAGCTCAATTCGACTGTACGTTTTAGTTAGAAAACGTTTGCATGGGAAAATAAAATGGCTGTTTTTAGGGTGTTTCCGATAATTATTCGAATTTTCCTCATTGTAAAAACCCTCCTTGAACTTCAACGAACATTAACAAAAAAGAATTGGCCAACTTGGTCCAGGCGTTGTTAAGTTATGAGCTTACCAACACATTTTGCGATTCATTTTTATATATAAGAAGATATATATATATATATATATATATATATATATATATTATATATATATATATATATAGCGAGATTGACGAAGGCCAAAAAACTCGTCTTTACAAATGACACTAACCAGATTTGATCGATCGATAGACACATCCTTTTTGAAATGTGTTACCAAAATCCAACCATCATAATGCATTTAACTAAAAAGCTGCTGTATGCAATGTATACACCACTGCAATATGGATATGGAGTACACCCTTGAAAATATATATGTATGTATGAGGGTTTTATGTCTCGGAAAGTACTAAGATCTCCAATATGCATGTCATCGAAATTGAGACTACGGAAGTGTTACTCCATACTTTCTTTCTCTCAAAACAAGAAGGACAGATTCAGCAAGAAAGAATAGGAAACCAGAGACTAATGTGTGAACACGTGATGGTGCTAAGAGGAACATTAAGAAAAAACCTGGTTCATAAAAGTATCTCCCATGTACTACGGTGTCCTGTACTTACTCGTGTCGAGATTTGAGGGAAGATGATACCATGAGACAACTCTTTCCCAGAAAGGCGACAAATCATTATCTTCTATAATTATAAATATTGTAAAAAAGGAACTATTGTATTGTAAAAATGTTGAGACTTAAATTTCCCGTGATATTTTTAAAAACAAACAGCTCCACATCCCCAAATTACGAATTCGTGGAGTGATTACATTATTTTTTAAACTCTTGGGAATTTTGATGCGGGAAACAAAGCCCCAGGTTCCGGTTCAAACAAATGATTGCGGCCCTTGAAAGTCCATAACTCAGGGAGCACTAATTGAAAATGGAGTATCGTGCGTGCAAGTGAAATATTATGATCCCGAAGTATATGGGAGGGTTAGCACGTGATGCTGTAAGTGTCTATTAACGAATTTCATGGTTGTTAGCCACACGACATATTGTTATGGACCTAAATACAGTTAAAAACGTGCTTCCTGACTGCTTTTCCTTTATCATCAACTTTACTAAACAGTCTATGTAGAGTCAACAATAATTAAAATAAACTGATTACAAAAATATGTATGAATCACGAGGTTACTGCTTTACCTTTTCATATCCGATTAAAATGCTCGGATTTCACTTTTATGATATTAAATGTTCAATATTAACAAATGATTTTGTATTAAATCAATTATTTATTTTTTCTTGTACTGGGCAGTTATCAATGTAAGTGTTTTAAAATACTGTATACGAGTATCTTTTAATATGTAAATTAATTGTATTATATTTGGATATTATAAAGTAGGATTGAAAAGTAGAGATATAAAATTGACCTCAGAGTTTCTTGTCTGTTCTTCTCGAAACCACTATTTTCTAATTCAGACTTCAGAGCCCCCTAGCGGGAAAATGCGTTCTTAACTTTTTTGCGACCATAACATTTTTTGCTCAGGTCGACCAGGAGAACAACATATCCAAAATTTTGACCTGGGTCCCGAAAACCACTTGTCCATATAACAGTATCATCTACTTTAAAAAATCTCTTTGTAACCAGTTTATAAATTACACATGAATAGTCACCACATTTTTTTTTATATTATTTGCATGATTTATCAAATAAAAGACTGCATACTTCCTTTTCTGTTATAATCTTCCAAAACACATAGTTGTCTTGTCAGAATTCTTAATACCATCCGGTCAATTGATATAACGTTATCTATTAGTTATGTTTTTATATTAAAGATACACAAAGTAGCTTTATATAACTTTAAACCTCGAAACAACATCGTGACAGCCCCGTTTTTAGTTGTGATAAACTATTTAAGTTATTACCTGCTCATGTATGCTGTTGAATTCCAATCATACTGCGTACCCCCGTTTAACATACACCAAGTACCGTTATGTACCGGGTTGGTCATAAGCGTCCGAGCCAGTAGACGTGCGCTCAATTCGCCGACTCTTTTTAGTTCGACCCTTACGGCCAGAACGGTGCCAAGCCCGTTAGCACGGAAAGCGCAGAACTTTACCAAGGTAGAGCTGAATATAGCCAACTGCGGCTTGAATATAGGTCTGTTCAAAAAAAATACCGCATACATTCATACATTGTGTGATTAGAAACCCAAACAACACTTACGTCGCAAACCTCCTTGAAATCCTTAACATGACACTTCGTCAATTCTAGTTTTATTGTATAGAAATATATCTTGAATAAAATAAGTCAGTCTAGCGGCATCAAAACAAGACTATTATATGATCTTAATAAACCACTACTTTTCACTAGTTCCACTACTATATAATATTTTATATTTATTGTGCCCGGTTTCGGAACATCATCGTCAGACAAAAGTCGTGAAAAGTAGTGGTTTATTAAGATCATAATATGGAGTTCCATCAAGAAGTTACAGCACAAAGCATAAGACTATTATACGTTTTATAATGCATTAATAAATGCAAGTTGACAGACTTTCAAAGCAATCATAATAAATTTAGCGTTACACATTCACGAGGCGGGTACAGTCCGTCACGGTAACTCGTCTCTCAAACCGCCCGCCATTTGTTCCCATTGCGCGAGGCCTGGTGTAAATCACCCATTCTTTCTCTAAACGAGTCCCTTCTCGACCGTTCGTGTATTCCAGGCACTGCGAACTTACACCCACCCAAAACTCCCAGATTCCAGATATTGGCATACAATGAATTAATTGTTTACGGGTGTATGACTAAATATTTCAGAAATATACTTCGCCGGGCGTGAGGGAATTATAGGGGTTGTAGTTTCTAGATTAATTAAATAGACAATTAAGCTGAGTAGTTATTTTTAGACTGGAAAACTTAATATAATATTTACCTATTTATGTAGACTATAGTTCGCCGTAATTTATCAAATAATATATGTGTGTAAAATTTTGACGCTTTTGTTCCAACAACAACAAAGTGTTTCAAAAAGTTCAAGCAAAAAGTGTTTCAAAAAGTTATGGATTATTTTTATAAATCATCTAAGAAAACGTCATTCAGAATTGGATCTACTCTAAAATCACTACTCTAAATGTATGGCACTTAGAGTAGTGGTGCATTGTTTTACTTGATAAAATTGAAATCTTTAGTTTACTTCTGATTGTAACAACAATGTTTCAATTAATCATGATTTCTCCGAATGTCATGTGTATTATGACACATCTTAGAAGAGCTAAAATATTTATTCTCATCACCATTCAAAAATAACTTAAGAAAGCGCCCTATTCAGTGCTAGCAGAATATCATTTTATTTTTAACTTCCAAGTTTACACTTCATCTCCATTCCATTACCGTCGCATTTTCTTTGCCGGCGTAATACAAATAAATAAAAGGAAAATCAGCTTAATCCTTTACGCCACGCAAGTACTGCCGGATATGGAGGGATTACTTGCCGCTGTCGGATTTCGGTTGGTGCTAAGCTTCTTTATTAAACTAGTAGAACACACATCAATTATGGATGTAATTCTGCATTGTGTTATAGTATCATCAACATGTTTGTCAAGTTGTAGAATTATAAAAAATAGTACACAAATCGGATCCCTCTATAGTATGTACAGTTTCAAATTTATTGTAGGCTACTCTCCTACATTTTATTTATTTTGATTATTATATAAACATACATATGTATATCATTCGATCTATATTTCACAAAATGTCTATTTAATATATGTATTATACAATATTTACTCACAAAACAAGTACATGGTGCGCCAGATGGTACAATCCTCCAGTTTTTAATTGTTTTTAGAGGTAACATCTGAGATTAGCCTTGAGAATATTATACCAAAAGATTTCAATAATTATGTGACAATGGGAAGAGAACATTCCTCACAAGACTGATATCTGTTGACACGGAAAGATCCTCGAGTGCCACACTCAAAGTAAATTGGCAATTTAGTGAAGGTCACGATAAGAAGCTTAGATGCGAACATCGCAAGACCGATTTATGTCAGCATCCTCAAAAGAGGCCTAAGACACAAACGAAGGCGTTTCTCGCTTGTAATGACAATGACAGTAATCAAGTAATTAATGTAAGGTATTTTTTTAAATGAGTGTATCCAGCTGTATAACATACTGTGAATTTGTCTTAAAAAATGCATTATATAAACTGTTAGATTGTTTTTAAAAATAGTTATAACTATTTCATTACACTGTTATCGTTAATCGTAATTATAGAAGCTAGTAATAAGGCAATTGTACACCTATTTAGTATAATTTTCTAAGTCGCACATCCGGTTAGTGGACCGAGTGCGCGGGTTTTTATGTCGGTAAAGGATGCAAAAATTACGAACCTAACATAAGATTAATTTATGGAATATCTTTATAATACGTTATAAATTACATTAAAGGCAAACATTTACATATTTGAAATACGTGGTAGTATTTCAAATATGTAAATGTTTGCCTTACAAATTACAAATTATCATAAAAAAATTGCTAAATTAAAATTGATAAAGCTTCCGGTTTAAAGACCTACAATGCGGTTTTTCACATGAGTGAGTTTTCAAAAATATAAATTGTGAACATTTTTGAGCGTCCGGTGACTTTTCATTTGGGCATTCTGTGAAAAACCTCTGTGCTACACTTGAGTAAATTAAACATTTTACTGGTGTAGTACCTAGTTATAAAGCACAAAAAGTGACGGGTTATTAATATATCCGTTTTTAATTCAAAATAGATTTATGAAAAGAATTAAAAAAATAATACGTCATTTTCGTATGTTGTGCATTTTTGGATCGTCCAAGAATTTTGGGTAAAAGCAAGTACCTATATAGCCCTCCAGCTGAAACTTAGCTGGCCTTGAGATCAATATTTTGACTATATGTAAGTAGTGTCGAGGCCATGAAGAAAGTTTTGCTTCATGTATGTTAAAAAATATGGCACCGAAACCTGGCCATTAGAACAGACCTTGTAAGAGACTCATTTTATCAGCGAAATGTTAGTGCAAGTAGGTGAGAGGAAAATACTCAAAGTTTTTCTGCATAATCTAACCAGAAAATAATAAACTCTCAGATGATAAAGTGTCACCGACAGCCTGAAAAATTGCGATTTCGAATGGAGTGGGTAGAACACTTTTCTCGCTGATCAGCAGTCGTTGGGGCGGACTGGTCATCGAGCAACCAAGTATATACTGGAAATACATGCAGCGCTTGTACATTAATATGTACAAAGTTTTCCAAATTGAAACTTAATCACATGAATAAAAGAGTTTGAGTATAACTGAATAATAATGAACAGTATTTAAAAACAAAATCGTTACGTGAAGCGACGCGAGTGCCGTGAATACGAGTTAGGCGTGTGAATGCCATAAATGAAACTAAATGAAACGCCATGACAAGGGTTCTGTCGCGCTAGTCTTGTTTAGCATTGAAATATTTTTATATTCACGCAAACAATTCCTCATTTCGCAAGGTATTTACGTGTCTTTTTTGTTCGTCCACGCTTATTCGTAATACGTTTCTCTGAAACGGCTTAGGTAAATGAGCTTCTCTTTTACAATGGAGATTTGCTTTTGACATTTTAACAAAAAAAATGGAATTTTGAAATTTTATTATGTTCTATATATAACACTTCATTGCACAATTAGACATAGGCAATGTAAAATTTATAATAAAGAATATGTGGTGAACTTATCTCTAATAGAGATCTCTTCCAGCCAACCAACATTATTACTTTGTTTCATCTCATCTATATTTATAAAAGGGAAAATCACTCGTTTACTGATTGCGAAATATATGAAATAGTGTTAATTGTTCATTCATTTCATTTGTTGAGGGGTTTAGAATAAACTCGCATTCTCCTTTAATCGAACAGAAAAAAGGAAATTATCTACGACCATTTTAAAATAGAATATAATAAAATATAAGTGTTGAATTTTTATTGGTCTCTAAATGGAAGACTTTTCTTGTGAAAAGGCCACACACAGATGTGCCACAAATTTATTTTTATCAGAATAAACTAAATATTTACTATTTATTATCCTACATAACATAGCTTAGGGAAAAGATTACTGCTACTGCTTACCATATTCTTTGATGATCTACCAACTGAGATAAACGTGGCTGCAAATAATGATCAATTTAACACAAATTTAAAAAATCCTGCGACTGCTGATAAAGTAAATTTATATTCACTTTAATGCCACCTGACCATTGTTTTTTTTTTCAGAGAGGTTTGTTTTCATTGTTTCCACATAATATATGTATTAATCATCCTAGTATCCTGAATTTGATTAGGTACGATATTCGCCCAAATTTATGTACTATATTAAATGTTTCTAGAGTGTAGTAGGTGCAGTCAGTGAAATAGGAATCTACACTGGTGAATCAATTATGTGAAGATAACGAATGTTAATAAATATATGTGGACACAAGTATTAGTGAAATTATGAGATCATTTCTGTCAATTTTATCTACTATCTCGAGATGTTCAAAATTATCTTAGCAAGAAATTCGTTTAAAATTATCTAAGCACCTTAAAGGTCTAACATGTGATATTAATAAATTTGAGGTACAGGTTTTTGGCGTAATATTCATAAATTCCGTTATTTAAATATTATACAAATATAATATAGCGTAGTTGACTATGCTAATATAATGTTAGCCACATATGTCTGTCTATGTCTAATGCTACAGTGTGGGATGGGCCAATCGGCAAATGAAGAGTAGGGAGACCGAATAGACGATAGGCAGACGACTTAAAGGAATTAGCAGGAAAGGACTGGGAAATTGTCGGCAATGACAGAGACAAGTGGAAAAGACTGAAAGAGGCCTTCACCCGAGGAGGAGTCCATAACCAAACTAACTTTTACAAACATTTAGACATCAGCAAAACATTAATAACTAATATCTAACAAATATCAATTACTAAAATTAGAATTGAAAAAAAAAGGTTATGGAAATAAATGCTTTTTTATTTTATTTATTTTCATGTCTGTCTAGAAGCGTTCGAAATCAAGCATTGGTCTGTTTTCGATGGAATTTGATTCAGATTTAATTCGAACCTAGGTAATTTGGAAAAAAGAAACCGTAGATAAATGTCTAAGTGCAACATTCGGAATATTTATTTATAAAGTAACGGGTTTCACGGAAAGATTATGTTACAGTACTGACTACTTAAATGTCAAAAATGATTGTTTCTGTTTCTGTGCTATGACAATAATAGACGGCGAAAAAGAAAAACCCAAATACATCTATAACTATCCAATAACTACGGTTTCATCTTCTACGACGACGTCTTTTATCAAAAGTATCGCAATTAAACCTTCTTCGTCCGAGTCCATTATGATGCTGCATGCCTGGGTTAAAAAAAGTAGCAGCTACGGACCACAAGTGGATACCGGCCACAAGTAGCTGTCGCGCGCTTCAGCTACTTATGTAGCTGCGTCTAGCTTCTCGTGGCGGCGTTTGTGGTTGTAGCCCGTGGCTCGTGTGCGGCGACAGTTAGATTCGCTTCAAAGAAATCTATACCATCGGTGATGCCCATACTCATTGAAACAAATTGAAATTTGTTTCTCTCTATTTTCAATACGCTCTTCAATTTTTTTCTGTTAATTATATTATATATCTAATATATTACAATTGTTACGAAGCTAATTAATAAGATAATTCTGCTTCCTTTATAGCTGTGAAACATTATTTAAATTAAAATGAGTAAATTTTGGCAACCTACATGGTTGTCAAAATGTCTAAACGATGAATGTTGAAAATGTTGCGAAATACGTCGCTTATGTAAACGAAGTTTGAAACATTTTCAACTCAAGATCTAAGTTATCGATTTCATCATGCTTAAGATAGATATTTCAAATATTTTCGCTTCTAACTGCTGGTAACATTATATCTATCAACAAGCCCGTATAATAATAATTTAAACTAGAGAAATCGTTGCCACCCGCGCATACCTAAGACAATACAAGGCTTTGAAAGAACATCAAAGATTATTCGCTACACGCCTGCTTAGTCTTGCCGTTTATATTAAAAACGTATGAAATGATACATCAAAAATGCTTTTTTCGACAAAATCGCCATTATAATATATTGTGAAAGAAAAAAGGAAAGAATCATATCTTATTGAAATCAATATCATATATTATCATAATGTGCCGTATAGATACTCGTATGATAGAAGATAAGCAGAAACTTGGAATATTAAAGTTATTGGTACTATGCTTCAAAACTTTTAACGTCAAGTTTGGAAAACGTTATGTGAATTTTGTTAAATATATGCCTGATATGTGATAAAAGTATAATTAAGTTACTATCATAAAATTTTAATAAAGAAATTTTATCTGTAATAAAAAATTAGTAATAATAGTTATCTGTAATATTAAATTATAACTAATAAGTCAACATAATAGGTATGATTATAAAGATTGTTGCTCTAACTCTAACGGTAAATAAAATATACCATACTTCTAAAATTATTTTTAGTACATTAATTTTTATGTCATTTAACATAAATTTGACAATTGACATCCAAGTTTCATTTCGAATCTCAAGTTACAAAAAACTAATTGTAGCATACGACATAATATTGGAACAAAAATAAGAAAACTTTGTACCGGTTCCGTTTTTTTCCTCCTAATTCTGAGAAAAGTACAATAACACTAAGTTAAAAGAACTCGGCTCGGGAATAACGATTAGAGGAAAAAGTTCAATGTAATGGATTATTGGGAAGAGCGCGGCCTTTTTGATTTTTAAATTGTGAGGAAATTTTTTTGGTCTCACTTATTTTTAGACAAGAAAAATTTGCATCACCACAAAAAATATTTATTGACCTGGAAGGAGAATCCGAAGATAGCAACATAGCAGTAACACAGCGGCAAAGATATTTCTAAATAGGTGTTCAATCTAGACTGTTCAATATAATGATTTTAGTAATTTATAAGAATATTTTTATTTTTCACTAGCGGACCCGACAGACTTCGTCCTGTCAAAAAGATTTGTACAGTGGCAGTTTTTTTGTTCCTTATTATTTTATAGATAATGTCGCATAGCCAACCATATTGCAAAAAAAGTTTAAATGACCTACATTTGTGTCTATTCAATTTTGGAACGTGACATTAAATCCTCCAACGATGTATTCTGTGCTCCAACGCACGCACGCACACTGTTTTGATAGATATGATTGAATTTCAACTATATGTAGCGTTAATAAAGCGCAAATTGACTCTTTGATGTTAGGAACACACCTTCATTGCTTAGACAACAGTGAGTGCTTGCAATATGAACTTTATACAATAACAATAAAGCTCAATTCGACTGTACGTTTTAGTTAGAAAACGTTTGCATGGGAAAATAAAAGGGCTGTTTTTAGAGTTTTTCTGATAATTATTCGAATTTTCCCTTAAAAACCATCCTTGAACTTCAACGAACATTTTAAAAAAGAATTGGCCAAATTGGTCCAGGCGTTGTTGAATTATGAGCTTACCAACACATTATGCGATTCATTTTTATATATAAGATAATCCAGTAGTCAATAACTAGTTTATTACATATTGTAGAGTAATTTTTTATAGTTATATTGAAATCTGAAAACAAATCAGCGCTTCTTTTATCTGTCATTGACAATTAGTCTTAAGTATGTTACACTGAATCACTGAATTCCAGGAAACAGCCAAAGAGAACTTATATTTCCGTCGAAACACAACATAATTTCTGCAGAGTGGAATTAAAGCTTAATTATGAGAAACGGGAATCCTAAACAAGTCTTAACATTTCCAAACCAGTGTATTTGAGTTAACATTCCGTTCAGAACTGTACAAAACGTTTTTATTAGATACTTTGGCTAGCCCGAGATGTCGATACAAAATAACAGATGCGCGATACCACCCACACATACATTGGTCCGTGTTACTACCCTCGTCATAACTTCACCCGTTTTGCTCCAGATTGACAAATGTGTAGATTACGCAAACAACAATGTCTAACAGCTGTCGATATTATGTTATGTTATGACTCTACTCAGTAGTTCGCAATTGTTATTGTCATTTTCGTGTAAATGAAGTTCTTGCTATACTGTTTTGTTGAGTAAAGCAATTAAGGATTATTAGATTTGAAGCTGTTTAATCTTTGAATTGCTATTAATTTAGATTTATAGAAAATCATTCTGATACAAATCTGACGACGCGTGTCTAAATAGAACCAAGATCATTGAAACTTACTAAGTATGTATAGAAGTACTTCAACTACTATTTAATGACACGGATTAGTTTACAGTAATACATGTTCCTAACAACTCTCTTAATTAGTAAATGCCTTTGAATCCTAAATTGTAGCCAAGGGATTTAGTAATGTGCGAAACTCGTGTGTCGAAAGCTAACGCTGGGTCCATAATGATGTGTATGTCATGTCCATAATGATTGTTTATAAAACGATAAAAACGGCAAATGAAGGATTTGGTACATAAACGCAAAACCGTTTAAATACGGACGTACTCTTTGCTAATAGGTACTTGACAAATATCTGTAAAGAACGAGGCATATCTAGTCCCTAAGTCACCTTGATTGTAATCTTGTACACAAGAATATTGAAATAAGACTTAGAAACCATAGTATACGTACTGTAATAACTTTAGTACAACACCTAAACTCGTAGTCCCACCAAACTGCTGACCGATCATTTTAGTCGCTGTAAAATCTTTTTTTAGTAATCACAATAAAAAGTCCGTATTGGGATTGTGATAGAATATTCTAGTGTAACCGTCGACGACAGAGGTTGTAAAATTTTATTCGCGCACAAATCGTCCGTTTCGCCCTCTAGCGCTCGCCGGTTATATGGTGCGATTGAATAAAATTTCGACAGATTTAAACTTTTTATGCCTACCTACGTGGGATTGTAGTCGATGTGCAACACTGCTTGCGCATTTTTCATGATTTCGATCCGTAATAATCTATAAATTAATAACGTTCAATTTCATCAGTCGTAGCGTGGCACAGAGGTTGCGATCAAATTAAAAATATTTCGCATAATGACCAAAGTGATCATCCATCCACGTACTTACATACGTTAGATGTACATTTAATTCATTATTTGTTAATTCATGTCATTTTGCTTTCTAATGTTTTAAACAATTATCTAGCTCAAACTTATAAAAAGTTGAAGCAAATTGATTTAATAATGACAAAATTGATAAAGTGTACATGAAAACTTAACATTACCTAGATACAATTTTATATTATAATTATAGTAGTACCGCTGGACTTCATTTATCAAATCTGGTGATCGATATCTAACGTCTAATATATAATAATAATAAAAATAAGGATTAGGCGTAGGGAAGTGACGACCCCATCGCCCGCTGGTGGGGTTTAATGCCCCTTGACTGCCATAAATGCCCCATCAGTGCAGTCAGTCTCCCTCAGGGCAGCTTGTGGCGAGCTGTCGGTGAGTTGCGTCACCGAGGGTACCGATGTGCTTCAGGGGGGCGCATGCCACCCGCCTCTGTCTTGCCTTAACCAGCCGGACAGAGTGGAGTCGCAAGAGCAAATGCTCGAAGGGTGGAAGTGTAATAATGTCAACGCCGACGGCGTCTCGATCGCTGTCGCAGACACACCTCTCTACACCCTTAGCCGTTCACACCAATGTTGCTCTCTTCGCACCAATATTGGTCTGCTTTTTTGGAGGGCCCATTTAGTGAGCGGCGAGTCATCACCTGCCATATTTAAATCAATTAGGAGGCTTTGAGAAGGCAGGTGACTGGAGTCTCTTCCATAGCCCGGTTTTCATTACCACCTAAATCGAAACGTTTTGACCACTAATGACAATAGTTTCTGTGCATCTAACTGGGTATAGTCTTTGGCTGCATTTTTCATGGTGCAGATAGAGATTAGACCCAGTTGGTAAACTCCACGCACACTTTCATTAAATTTCGCTTAAATGGCCTCTACGCGTTGGATCTGTATCCCCGCGCAAGCCTTATAAAGGACCGTGTCTTATAAAGATACGTGACTTAAGCTACATAAAAATAATAATAAATATTTGTTACACTTACACCAATTAGCCTAGCGCAAACTAAGCTCTGTAAGGCTTGTACTATGAGATCTAGGGCAACGGACAGACATACATATATTATACATATATAAATAATTTTTATTGAAATATATATCAACAACCATGACTAAGGTACGAATGCTCGCATTCATCACACAAACATCTGCCCCCACCGGGATTCGAACCCGGGACCTCAGAGATGGCGACACCTTAAAACCGGTGTACTATCCACTCGACTATGGAGGTCGTCAATATAATAACAATATATTAATAATATATATGTCAATTACGATTGTCAAAAAGACAGTATCCTACATGGTCCCATTAAAATTGTTCTCAAATAAATATTAAAACCTGTGTTAATTTATATTCTACGAGTATTATTCCGTTCCGTTATTACAAATCGAATGTTATGCTAATTTTCTAACAAAGGAGCACACCAGCGCTAATGTCTATAAACTCGAAGCCAAGACAGCTACTTTTCTATTGACTTACACTAATTTTACCGAAAAACTTGAATTGAAAAAGGTTAGCCTTAACAGCATTAGTCTATAAACTCAAAGTCTATAAAGTCTATGCGAACCGCCAGGAATAAAATTCCCTACCTGCGTCCTTGTTCCCCGATACTTATAGGGGTTTTCAAGGCAAGACACTATTTGAGTTTGCGTGTTCCACTTTAGGCAATATCTTCACTTAACATCAGATGAGATCATTGTCAAACGCACTCAAATTAGTTGTAAAAAAAAACCAGACCACTATTTTAGGGTTACAGGCCAAAAATGGAAGCGATTAATGCTTACACTTTACTTATCTTTTAAAAGGTAATGAATCACTTGTTCTGGTTTATCAACGACATATTATATGTTCATTCTTTATTTTATGTGTTGAATATTTGTTATACTCATCATCATCATCATCAGCCCCTCTTCGTCCACTGCTGGACACTGGCCTCTTCAAGTGTACGCCACTGAGATCTATTTTTGGCTTCTCGCATCCAGCTCCTGCCAGCTGTCCTGCGCAAATCATCACTCCACCTTGCCTGAGGACGTCCTACACTTGTTTCCTATTTGTTATACTATTTAATGATATTTATAATTAACACAACAAAAAAGCTTTTATATTTCAATCGAAAAATAATGTTAATAAAATGTACAGAAACATTCGTCTAAATTTAAAATTGGAACAGCTCACTCTGGTTTAAGTTAATTCTCATTTATATAACGAAAAGTGTAATCCCAACTAATATTATAAATGCGAAAGTGTGTTTGTTTGTTTGTTTGTTTGTTACCTCTTCACGCTTAAACTACTGGACCGATTTCAAAAATTCTTTCACCTTTGGAAAGCTACATTCTCCCCGAGTAACATAGGCTACTTTTTATCCCGGAAAAATCGACAGATCCCACGGGATGCGCAATAAAGGCTTCGCTCAAAAACTACTGCACAGATTTTTATGCGGTTTTCATCAATAGATAGAGTGATTCTTGAGGAGTTTTGCGGCATTTTTTATCTCGGAAAAACGGATAGTCCCACGGGAAGCGCGATAAAATCTTCGCACCATAAACCGACTTCCGCGTATATGTAGCCGTGGGCAAAAGCTATGACCCTTAACCCTCTATACACCCAATCCCGAAATCCACGCGGGCGAAGCCGCGGGCAGAAAGCTAGTTATTTATATATTTGACAAAGTGCATGCAATCTATTGTCACAAACATTGTTTTAGTCCAACAAATGATTTAAGTTTAAATTACATAGTAAATGTTTTTGTTTTTTTTTGTGTTCCCTCTCGTTTTCTCTTATTAATTCGATTTGCTAATAGTTAATGCATGTCGTGGGAACTTTTAATTAAGGTAGCACTTAACATAGCTTTAAGTATTATATTGTCCTTGAACCTTGTGTTAGTGTATGTCTTATTGGTTATCTTAATACATAAATACTCTATTGTAGCAGGTGTTATTTTGCGGAAGTCCATTGTATTACAAAGGATATTGGTTTTTTTTTTTGCTGATTCCGCGCAGTTGATGATGACTTGTCCAACAAGCAGACAAGGTCGACACGTGTTTCGTCTCTCAGCGAGACATCTTCAGGATCTGTTGCCCGCTCGGTGACTTGCAGCCGCTCGTGAGCCACCGAGCGGGCAACAGATCCTGAAGATGTCTCGCTGAGAGACGAAACACGTGTCGACCTTGTCTGCTTGTTGGACAAGTCACCATCAACTGCGCGGAATCAGCAAAAAACAATATCCTTTGTAATTTAATACATAAAATAAAATTAAAATAAAGGACGGCGTTTCACTTTGTATTATTAATTGATGTTTTACGTATTTATGATATGCGCAACAAACTAATTATTATGAATAAAAATTACGATAAATTTCAGCAAACACCACAGTGCGAGTGTTAAAGCGGTCTTATCATAAACACTATAGGGAGAGGCAGCGCATCTATAGCGTTGTAGCTGTACTCAATCGAATAAGACAAGGGATAAGCAAGATGCTCCTATCTTTGTAGCTGCTGTTGTTACCATAATACATTGCTATAATACATTTGTGTTTTTTCCGCTCGTAAAAGGATTTTATAGCTTGCACTACAACACTGCAATAAGGCGTCTTCAATCGTCTATAGTGAAATAGGAGCTAAGGTTCTTAATGCTACGATCCTATTCGCGGATTTGGCAGCATTTGTACACCACTTATACCACACAGTTACTATCGACAAACACAACGACAAAGTTGGCTAGTTCGCCTACCTTATATTTTTCATCTGTATTTGTTTTTCAAGTAAAATACAGATGAAAAATATAAGGTTCATGAGATGAAAAAAAAACTATATTACTAAATGATAAGCTCCACGTTCAGCAACCACGTTCAACGATCACGTTCAACTGCAATTTTTTTTTCTTTCGGTTGGCTGTATCATCGACGAATCATTTTTGGCCTGATCAACTCTTTGAGATTCCCATCAACTAATTCCTAAAGTTTCTACACCTTAGTTCATATTGTTCTCGTAGAATAAATATTTTTGGTGTTATTGTACGTTGATTTGTAATAAGCTATCTTTCCGCCCTCGACTTCGCCCGCATATATTGGATTTTCTAAATAGAAATATTATTCAATATATATGTATTAAAATTATCTTATGTTCTTCTCCGGATCTCGTACCAAAACATCAATTCCTCTATGTCTTATGGGTCTCAAACTATCCCTATAGCAACTTTCATTAAAATCGGTTCAGTAGTTTCTAAGCCTACTCTTTTTACAAGCGATACATATATTATTTATTTATATCTAATCAAAAGCTTAGAAAATAAGCTTCTAACTTCAAGCTTTTAAAATGAAGTACTTTACATTCAAACGTTCATTCCCAATTTCATAAGAATAACCTATCTCATTTCTCAGGCTTCATCACCAAGATTCCTATAACTACGCTTCAAAAAACATTCCAAACGATAAATCCATTTGTTGAATTTAAAAGAAATAAAAATACACTAAATGCAAGACTAACAAATGCAATTTACGTTTAAATTTATTTTAGTTTCAAAACCGCCTCACCGTGTCAGTGGGGAAATGTGAAAAGCCAAACAAGTGGAAATTTCACCAACGTTTTCCTGCTGCCGTTAGAAGTAAACACCACTCACGTTACAAGCTAGCGTGATCGCAGAGCAAACAGCTTAATTGCTTTAAAATTACCCGATCTAGTAAATATTCACCAGTAATTCTAAAACAGTTTGTAATCATGAGAAATTAATTTTATGTATCATTTCTGTTGTATATATTCTTGCGTGTTCACTTATTTTTGTTTACTATACAGATTAATAAGTTTCTTTGTCATTCGTGTATGAGCAATTTTAGATATTACTGAATATGTAAATGACTTGTATTATGTTTAAAATTGTTATAAGCTTGTCCTGTTTAAAGATATAACTCAGACCAACTGAATGCATATCAATGATCAACTATTTATTGGATTCGTATACGTCAGGAATAGTAGAATAAATATTCAAATAATAAATAAATAGTTAGTGTATAGAGTTAGCTATGAGATTGTCGTTTTTTATAAAAATTAGAAATCAAATAATATGGATTTTAAATAATACACTGTAAGAAGTCAAACTCGTAACTAAGGTATCACAATATATAAAATGCTAAAATAGCTGATTACCCTCAAGAAAAAACTGTTACTGTACAAGTACGTGCACCCTGTCTGCTCTGTATATTTCATTTCGTACTTTTTTTTTCCTCAGGAGAGGAGGCTGAGAATCCATCATGGATACCAACGCAACAGGCAAGCAGGGATGCGTTGATTATGTCGGACTCCTGGTGAATCGAGGCGGCTCGACCCAACAGACCTACCGACTAAACTCAGCCTGAGCCTTTGGTCCTAAAGACCCTACTGGCTTATATTGACGGGTAATTTCGTACAATATCATTAACAGTACGGGGGAAAGGACGCAGCACAATGCGGCTACGCGCCTCTCGCCGCTCACCAATGCGCCCGCGACGCCAATTATATTGCGTTCTTTACGCGACATCCCAAATAATATTATAAATGCGAAAGTAACTCTGTCTGTCTGTATGTTACGCTTTCCCGCTTAAACCTCGCAACCGATTTTGATGAAATATAGTACAGACAATCTTTAGACCCTGAGACAGAACATAGGCTACTTTTTATTTCTAAAAAAAGGGATGAAGGGGTTGAAATAGAGGTTGAAATATTGTATGTGATTTCTTAATTTTAAAATATAAAACCATGTAACTTTATATTTAAGCACTTGATAAGAAATCATTAAACATTTGTTCTAGCATTCTTGTCAACGTGAAGCTGGCCCCTGTAAGAGTCTCTTAGACATAAGGGACCAGCCCCCTTAGACGCCTTTCTATTCCCCTAGAAAATGCCTTTCTATTTGCGTTTTCTATAATAGATAACATTAAAAATGTATGGAACTGACATTTCCAGTAGATACGTCACGTGACTTGATGACGCTGATAGAAAACTTGCAGACAAGATGCTAACTGTTTTTCTATTCTATCGCTCGTCTGTGTTCTATTTTGACAGTAGAAGAGTTCTATACAAATTTATAGACAAAATGTAGTTTGTGACGTAAAAAATAGATACGGTTCTATTCTATTTCTACTCAACAAAGCGATTGCTCATACCCAATAGATTGGTGATAGATTGTTTGTTTGTTGTTTTAAAATAGTGTGTTTTTGCCTAATTATTCCTATGCTCATACCGAAGAAACGTTGATTCGGCGTAGAAGGAGGGTTCAAAATCGACGGCAGCTGGAAAATATTAATGACATGCCCGAAAGTTTATTTATCGAACATTTTAGATGAATGCTTGAAGATGAAATAAAGAAATGTTTTCCAATTTCTGTACAGATTTAAAAAGACTAACTAACATAAAAGAAACTAATGAATTACCATTGGAAATAAAAGTAAAGAAAACGCTTAGACTATTATAATAGTAGAAATAGAATAGAAAAGACGCGCGTGCTTTTTGTCTAGAGCTACAGGATTGACAATAACTACTTATAATTTCACAACGCCCTAACCACATGTCATGGCTGCTTTGTAAATAAAATCTCCTACATTAAGTTACAGTAAATATTACTCTCAGTAGTACGATGCACCGGACTTAAATATCAGCTCAATAAAATTAAGAAACATATTCTTTACAAGTAGCACTTACCTGAAGCCATTTGACCCTGGTGATATTTTCCTCGGTGACGGTGAGTGCTCGTCGCTCGCCCAGCTTGTATGTATTATCGTAGTACATATACTCTGTGAATGTCAAACCACTGGTCGTGTACTGTTGAGTGAAGTACACTGAAATAGTCCCGTTGTTTATATCGTGTTGGATTATCCACTGACACTTGATCGGCACTGGGAAAGCATTGGGAAAGTTGGGGGTCTGAATGACACCCACCGGACCTTGCAACAGTCCTCCGCATGTTTGTGGGCCCTGGTGTTCCTCTGTCTCTTCCGTGGCCACGTGATCGAGGACTATCGTGATCAGCGTGATGCTAATCAGCTGCTGCATTGTTAACCTGTAAATAAAATAATACATTATAATGTAAGGTTTGGAGAGTATTTAAATACTTAGATTTTAGATTTTGCAAGACGTTGTAATGACTAAATTAAAGACAACTTCACTTGCTCGTGGTTATTTTCCTTTATATTTCTCGTTATCCGTACGCGAAGAACAGAAGAAGACATACCCCTGTAATTAATGTAATGCTTTCCTCTATATAGTCTGGGTTATTGTTTAAGTGATCCTCATTGATGATTGCCATCTCTCATGACGTCATAACAACCTCCGTAGTTGTGTGGTTATGATGCCGATTTCAAGGTGTCGCTATCTCTGAGGTCCCGGGTTCAAATCCCGGTGAGGCCAGATGTGTGTGTGATGAATGTGAGTTTTACGAACACCTTAGTCATGATTTTTATTGCATATATCTATCAAAAATATTTATATATGTATAATATATGTATGTCTATCCGTTACCCTAGATCTCATAACATAAGCCTCAAAACACAAAGTAAGCACTGTAAGCTACTTTGAGCTTTATTTCACCTTTATTGGTGTAAGGGTAAGGAAAAAACTTGTACGAGTAATTGTATATTATAAACTTCACTACCCATCACTTATACTTAATACTATAATGAGTTGTACAGTTAAGTTAATATCTCCTTATATTTATAACAAACAAAAGTTATACGTTACCTAGTAAATTTAAATTAATTTTAAGATGGTTTATTTATTTATTCCGCTGTTATTGTTTCGTTGAATGCTTTTAACACTTATTTGAACTTTAAATCTGGAATTTATATCCTATGTTTTAAATCGTCTATAAACTGAAAGAATTAGCACTTTCAAAAAAATTTTTGGAATTGTTACCTAGGACCATTGTATATTAATGACCATTTACACGACATTGAATCAGGTCTTTGATGCTATCAGATTATTTCAGATATTAATGTTAGTAGGATTTTCATACCGATGCGGTATATTGTTGACTGCCTAGTAACTCATGTATTACCGTGGGAGAGCCATGCTTCGGCACGAATTGGGCCGGCTCGACCGGAGTGATACCACGGCCTCACAGAAAACCGGCGTAAAATAGCGCTTGCGCTGTGTTTTACCGAGTGAGTGAGGGTACCGGAGGCCGAACCCCCCTTCCCCCCTTATTCCCTTTTAAAAGGCCGGCAACGCATCTGTGACTCGTCTGGTGTTGCGGGTGTCCATGGGCAGCGGTTATCGCTTACCATCAGGTGATCCGTTTGCTCGTTTGCTGCCCTATCCTATAAAAAAAGAAAAAGAAATATTCTGATGTAGTAGTTTATACGTAAAAGAGTACAAACTTTCGCGTTTATAATATAATTAGGTATTGTATGATTTGTCCAAAATATAACAAGTGTCAAGTAAGTAGGTTAAAATGTACCATTCGTGCAGACAAAGTCGGTCTGAGATTAGGATACTCGGACCTTCGTGGAAATAATCGCGAGCCAGCCTTATTCAGCGAATACATTATAAAAATCAATGAATTGTTGAAAGTATAATGAAATAAACTGATAGAAACTATTTTACCATAAAAGTATTAGCTATATATTTTTATAACGTCAACATAAGGAGGAATTATTTCATTTCTTTTTTAATATTCATGTCGCATCATTGTTGCTCGAGCAAAGTCGGTAATAAGTATCTCCGTAACTTTTGCTATTAGGTAACCTAACCTTTATTTTACAACATTGATCCATTTTCTGCTTGGATAAAGGAGCTACAAGAGTTAATTAAAACTGTTCACAAATTTGCTGCTATAGTTCATCGTTTCATAGCAACGAACATTCTATATCTCTGTACGTTAAAATATGCTGGATATAATAATGAAAGTATTTTAATCACGAGTGATGAAAGGCTGTCATGAGAAGGTATTGAAATTTCTCGTACGTGTAAAAACTTTTATAACTTATTATTTTTAAAATAACATTTACAATCATAATAAAAAAGAACATTATTTCTTGAATGGCAAGAACGCAATATCTTAGGATCATTGATGAAAATGCCATAAAGTATGAATCTCCTTAAAATAAAAGAATTCGATAAACTTTGTTATTATCAATACTACTTTTACTGAATATGTTTAGTGTCTAATATATATAGGAACAAACTAGTACAATACTATGATTACCAAGGTTTTAATATCCCTTTGTACATATATATGTGTAATATTTTTGAAAACCCGTGACCCAAATTCAGATTTAGGGAAGCATGAGAAAAATGTTATATAAATTCTGAAGAGGCAAAATATGTTACTAAAATGATTGAATCTGAAAAAATCTAAATCTAAAAAATAGAAAAATTGTACTACCTAGATAAAATTCTTGACATCGTTTATAATATAAGTATATGTAAATAGGCCTTCACTTAAATATTAAGAATTGGTATGCAGTTTTGTTAAGTTTGCTATTTCTTCACATTTATTTTAGATATATTCTAATTTTACCACTTCATTTTTCTTTACAAGTCTGTTCCCAGTTATGACGACAGATAAAAGAGATGACGCCTCATACATATCTTGTATTCATACTCATATAGTGGCGAAGTACACTTGGTTCTAATACTTGTAATACTAAATAACATAAGCCAGTAATGAGAGTTTCACTTTGTTGTATTATACATTAATGGTTTAATGAAACTGTAACATCCCCAAATTGTGGAGAAATTGCTTGTTTATGTGATTGGTTTATCGTCATAGTCGTCTTGTTTGTACGGGCCGGATGTACTATTATAATATCGATCTACTGCTCTGCTGCTATAACAAGTAGATCCTGTACCAGAATCATCTGCATGTTCTTTATGTTCAAATTTGATACGCGATAAAATCCTATTTTTTAACTATATATCTTGTCACAAGCTGTATTTATTTTTTATACTTGCATAAAGTTTCCGTCCTGCTTAACTACTCGAATTTATTACTCGTACATACATGGAAAATTAGTATTATATCAACATACTTCTAGCACTTAGAAAGAAGAAAATACAATAAAAATATTTGACTTGGAAAATATAACATATAAAATATTAACAGTTACAAAGAATTAGAGATAAAATACAAACGACAGACTTCCTTGTTCTTCTCGCGAAATTTCTCCCAAACTCCGAACTGGTTCACGATAAGAATCATATATTTGAGTTGATGCAATTTAACTCAAAGTGTACTCGTACACCCAGTCCGTATCTATGACGTGGTGTGTCGTTCCATCACTGTTTAGGAAACTCCCAACTGCCATGACTCTTAAAATCGGTTACTTTCAAACGACACATATACAGTTAAAAGTACATATATTCATTTCTCTACGAAGATAACCAATAATGCTGATGAAGGTGACCACCGATATAAACCAGTATGGAGACAATAAACCTTTTGGAAAATGTTATTAATATCTATGGTTTGATTTTATTATAATAAAGCCACTTTTAAATATAATATAAATATCCATTCGCCGAGAAAGTCGCAAGCCAGCAGATGCAGTTGTAGAGTGTTGCACCAGAATCGGAAACTAGGAACGGAAACATACAAATGGTTTAAATGCTTGAAATTTAGTTTCAGTCTCTCAACTAGAATCTACATCTTTTAAATTAAAAAAGTACAATGATTTTATTGTAATTATAAAAGCATTATATAAAATTATATAACCAAGACTTAAAATCGTAAAAAACGTATGTGATAATGAGATATTTAGAACTTGGTCGCGTTAATTTAGCAGTAGTGTCTACTTTCTAAAACACAGATTTGCCCATACATACAGTACTGCTCCCATATCTGGGTAGGCTCCTCTAAGTACTTATTAGACGCACTCGACATATGCAGAATCCTCACCGATCCCGAAGAAATTCTGTGCCAAGATCAATGGAAAAGATTATGGCGTCCATTTTCTAGAACGCTGAAGGCATAGTTTTGCTCGGATATTTGAAAAAACGCCACAATTACGGTTTCTAACTAGGCGAACCAAATAATAAGATTACGGGATGCTATTAAGGAAAACAGATGCTGCAAACTACGAGCTAGGGGGCGCTGCTCACAAAACCGCAGTTGCTCCTCCGCTTAAGGAACTTCAATTTCCTTGACCTACATAACACCTGTTTGAAAAAGTTGATTTTCAAAATACCTAACTAACCTACATAAAAGCCAAAGTATGTATAAATCAGTAAAGAGGAATTTCAGCTACTAAAATAAGATTACAGATAAAGGTTTACAAATAAATTGTAAAATTTTATTGCTACATACTGAAATGTAATTGTTACAGAACTTTACTACCGTGTAAGTGGTACACATTAACTTGGCGTCCTTTACATGCATGAATTCTTTCACTCAATCGATTCACTCGTTTATTAAACAAGAGAGATTTTTCAGAAAGCGTTCTTAGAACAGGATCAGTTTTTTTCCAATATTGAGCCCTGCAACTTCTTTGTTAGAGTTGAGATCTGCCTGATTTATTTTACGAATAATTATTCCATAAATCACTGGAAGATTAAATAAGTGTCTGACGTCGACAGATGTGTCGTATTGCGTCGCCGTGACTTGCCTTGAGCGAATTAAGCTAATATTAGACATATTATTATGTAAGGTAATATTTTACGGGCAATCTGTCTAATGCTTCCATATTGGGGTCGTTAAGAGAGCAATTTGAAAGCGCGTGAGCAGTAAATTTTGAACAGGAACGTTATTTTTTTTACGAAGCATTTTTTGGGATTTATTGTTTAGGATATAATACAGGTCCCATTACTTTTGACAGTTCTAACGGGACTAATTTTCTGATAATTATTAAACACCTGAACCGTTTGTAGTTTGAGTTCCATGTGTATAGAAGTTTATAGAAAGACAGTAACTAACATTACTGAAAATGTTCAATTTTAATAATATATTTTATTCCATGTTATTAACATGTGAGCCTAACAAACTAAGCTGTAGACGTTTAGCACTATTACGTACTCAGAGTATGTTAAAACATGTCTTCGCCAGTATTAAATTCAATTTTTAAGGTATTAAATTCAATATGAAAATACATTTCGAATTCGATCCGTCAGCTACCTCGTAAGGCGGTACGTCAACGTTTATTGCCATATCCAGGCTCTTTAACGACCATTTCAAAAGAACGTTAAATTTCGAGTACTAAAATCTATGTCCATTTCTGTCCGTTGTCTTCGTGTTACCATCTTGCGCGCGCTTTCAAAGCATTGCACAACGAGTTTTGACTTACAAACGATTTATGAACCCGGAGAATAACCCCTCTGGCTTTTTAGCGAATCGGGGCTGAAGCGAATGAACATTAAGTAATTTAATAGTATTGTGTTTGAGATTTATGTAAGCTAGTGAAACGATCCAATCGATTCATGACCCGAGTAACGGACATAATTTTGGAGCCATGTAGGCTTTGGGCACTTTTGGCGCTGGGATCCTAGATAAATATATCTGTAAATTTTTTGATAAAATCCATGTTACAACAAATATTTTTTATTACGAGTTTTGAACAAATATACATCATATTTTTTTTCAAATAGATCCCAGTTCTCTACCACCACTATTCTATACAGTCTGCTACTCTACCTTACTCTAAATTCATAAGTGTTTTTTATACATCTACTCCTTAGTTAAATAGTTCTAAACAACTATTGACCATTCTAAAAGATATTCCCTATTTTTTGTTTATCTATCAATTTTAAATTCTCAAATCTATGCATTTTACATTATAGATATATACAAAAACATTATTAAAAACTTAAGCATATACATATAGGTCGCCGGCAGCGAGGCTATCGGTAGTTAGGGCTGCAGAGAAAAAATCTTCGGACAATTCGCGCCGTACTGAGAATCACTGTCGTCTGTGTCGGACCCTTGGTCCATCCGTCATGCGAGAGCTTCTTATAATATTGATAGAAAATCTTCACTAATGCGCCATTCGCAGACACAACCATCAAAAGAATGATCGTCAAATCATCATTCAGTTAACTGTCATGAACTATTAACTTATGTGCCAAGTCAAAGTACTTCCTAAATTTATCCTTTTAGGTTTCACGAGACTCTCGTCATTAGGGTTGGTGATATGCATGAGCGCTACTCGGTCTTGGGATGGTCGGTTGACCACCACAATATCAAGAATATTGCAAACACCATGATTATAGAGCGGTCCCAATAGAACACCCCAAAACAATTTTCAAGAATTGGGGCATAGCTGTGAGATAATCGCTATTATATAAATGTATCGACTTCAGATGTGATTCGTCAAAATATTTAACTATGTTTACATAGCATAGTATTCTCTTATAGTTTGGCATACACGCACGCACTGAAACACTCTTATATCACATGTTTACGTAACTTTTTACACTTGGAACAATATAGTTTCTTTCGAATCTCACGACAAACTTTACAGGAACAATGCCAACTATTCGTAATACGAGGGTGCGTGTGAAACAACTGTAATATATTACTTCAATTGCTAGGCGGGCATTGAGTGTCGTGCATGGTTCTTCTGATAGCGGGTTAAGCTGTCACTTTATTAACTACAAAAGATAATAGGTACCAGTTATTTTTACATTCGTCACAATTATTTGTCACATAATCTTTTCGAGAAAAATAGGCAAGAAAGTCTAAAGTTATCTCCTGTTTTCAAGCTTTCTTTACAATACTATTATATATAATACATAAATTAGGAGAATCGTTTATAGTAGTACAATTAGTAGTACTGTCTATAATTTCATATAATTTGATCATTTAGATAATTATCTACTTTATAAATAGCCATTACTTATGTGTTTCTTTTTAATATAATATTTAATTCAATAACAGATCGTGGAAACTTATTAAACGTGCATATACATTTCCTCAAGAACGAGCAGTTAGTTTTTTTTCTACATTAGAATGAAATTCACTATTTTTGTTGAATCATATTCAAGCTAGCTAGTTTACAAACACAGATAACATTTATAAATTATTACTTTCGCTAGTATAATTGCACAGATGCGAAAATATTAGATCTAGAAATATACTTAAAAAACAATACAAACGATTTTTTAAATTATCGAATTGAAAATAAAATCGGGTCTATGCATTATATTACTATTGTATTAGCGGATATTGTATTTAATTTTAGATAATGTTTCTAAAAGTTTCCGTTTTTTCCACAGCTTTACCTGAATATAACAACCAGGAACTTACTTCCTGAGTTTGTCAAAATAAGATAAAAACATGTCTTACTTGTAAAAATGTAACTAACCGTTATTATTTGCATAAATCATTAATTGATCTCAAGTTATATACAATATCTTACTCAAGTGCGATTGAAAAATCTACCTTGCGTTGTCAATACACGGCGTTGTGTAGATCTGTATAGTAACTAATTACGCCTTTTTCAGTAACTTTTTTATAACGGTTATCAAGATAGAAAATTTATGAGCCATTTAATATCGATACGTATTTTCTATCCATTCCTCCATTTTAAATATCCTCCTTTTTGTTAGAGGGGAAATGCACCTTATGCACCGTGACACCGCGCTGGCTAGGCGCGGCCGTGTGTGGGGCTCTCCGGTTTGACAGCACCGGCCTACCCACTAAAACCCCCCCCTTCTCTAGGCCTATGCGGGGCACATGGCGGGGTGCACTTTCGCGATGCTACCGCCACAACCTGCTTTATTTAGGTATTTTATAAGCACTATTTAATTATAATATTTTGCATATATTATCTCTCACTAAGTTCGATTCATAAGTGAATAGGAAAAAAAAATCTCAACTAAAAATGTTGTCTAAGCAACAATGATAAAACATGTTTTAGTAAATTCGAACAACATGTCCCATCAACGTAGATCGTGTGACTCAGCATAATAATGCTGCCCGCTTGCGTCATAAGCTCAAAATGAGTACAGATATCATCCTCTGTTATCCGACATTACCTAAGCCGCAGCTCGCAATGTTCCCCTGTCCGTTTCAACGTTAGATGTATGTAAAATAAGGATTGAGAGAAGCTTAACTGGATGAAACTGAAAAAGGTGGGGCACGACTGCGAACTGTGCGAGTACAATATCTGACTTAGTAGGACCATGCGTTTTGTAAGCCCACATATTTATTTTCCGCTCCTTTAGGCTGCTGGACTAGAGTGCTAGCGTAATGTCACTGGTATATATAAATATTTATATGTACTCAATAATAGCCACAACACATATACTATATTTATTTATTTATTTATACTTCATGTACAATTAAAAAAAAGTGTACAAAGGCGGACTTAATGCCCGAGGCATTTTCTGTCAGTCAACCTTCGGGTGATGCAGAGATACAATGTGGTAGATGTACCAAAAAGATAGAAAACAAGTCAATATTGATACTTATAAATAATAGATTTATAATCCTAATACATAAATAAAAACATTGTATGCGCGCGGATGAAATAATTATTTCGCTAACTGGTTATAAAAAAAAGTGGACTGTAGTAATTAGGAGTATTGTCACATCACGTTCGAAAAAATATGACAATGACGAATGACAAGAAAAACAGTTCGTAAGGAAAAAGAAATGCACAGTACCTTAGATCTTCACCACACAAATTTCTGGTCGTGGCGGTGGTTATGTTCGGCCGATATGAATTAATCAGCGGTTGATGCGAGCGGTTTTAAACGTCGTGCAACAGTGACTCTCATTACATCTTGCGGCATGTCCAAAACTTAAGATAAGTGCGGGAATGAGATCGGGGTGTCAAAGGATGCGACGATCGTGAGTGACAATACTCAATTAAACTAACTTAATGTTAATCGGCGCAACCAACATATTATAATACACTAATATATAATAGCCTAAATCTTATTAGCGAAAATTTTATGTACTTATTAATTAATTTATTTTATTTTATTACAAAGGATATTGTTTTTTGCTGATTCCGCGCAGTTCATGATGACTTGTCCAACAAGCAGACAAGGTCGACACGTGTTTCGTCTCTCAGCGAGACATCTTCAGGATTTGTTGCCCGCTCGGTGACTCACCAACGGCTCCCGGCAACGGCTGGAGCCGGATCAGCAAAAAACAATATCCTTTGTAATACAATGGACTTCCGCAAAATAACACCTGCTACAATAGAGTACTTATTTTATTTATTTATTTAGGACAACCTTACACTAATAAAATCTTAAAAATAGGTTCTAATGTATTCTACTAAGTGCAAACCCAATTACAGGTTGCTGCGGCATGCATAAGTGAACTCGATGCTACATAACAATTTTTATATATCAATTGAGATATATGAAATTTAGAAAATCTCAACAAAAAATTAACTAGAGTTGTAAGGACCCGACCGATAGACTATAATTTCTCGTCTAAATCTTGCTGTTTTGACTGAAAAAATATCAATCTTAATTTTCTTTATTAGAATATTATACTGACGCTGGATTCTATTCACGGTGGCGTGGTAACCCAGATTACTGCTACTGCCTTTCACCGAAAAAGGGACATATTTACTAAGACGTAGCAATTTTATAGGAACGTTAAGATTAATTGAGTTTAATAATGGTGGACAATCTATGGCTCCTTTAATAACAACACGCAAGAACAAACAATCCAACAAAAATCTACGATCTCTCAGACTGATAAGATTAAAGTATGTTAACCGTTGTTCATAAGAAGACAATTCTTTAGCTTTGTGTGTTTGGTACGTAAGATGCCAAAGAAACCTCCTTTGGATGCTCTCGATGCGTTTAATATGGACATCGTATTGTGAAGACCAGACTTGACTACAGTATTCAAGACCTGATCGAACCGATGTTTGAAATAAAAGGATTTTAGTAGACACTTTTTAAAGTCTTTAGTGTTCCGCAATACAAAACCTAACATCTTAAAGCCTCTTTTTACGATGTGGTCAATGTGTGTATGATAGCGTAGTCTTCTGTCTAGAATAACTCCGTGATCGCAGACCGATTCGACCTCATCCAGAATTTCCCGTTAATATTATATTGAACTGATGATTTGCTCCTAGAAAATCGAATATATTTGCATTTTTAATTATTAATAAAACCTATGTAAGTATTTGAATACATTCTTTCATGTTAACAACTAACCCATACATATTTTAATTGAAACACATAAAATGTGTATAATAGTGATGTAATCTCTTCGAATAACATTTTCTTATTCGATATTAGCAAATTTGTTAAATTAAGAAAATCACTTTCTCAAATTACATCTATTTATTTAAAAATCATGAGGCATAAGTAAAGTATGCTGTAGTTATTTTTTACTAGTACTTCACCATACGCAACCTCATACGAGTATCAAATAATAACCACAGCGGAAAGGAAATAAATAGTAAAATACATTCACAGGAAAAATAAAACCAATAAGCACATGATTTATGCACATCCAAAGTAGGTAATGATAGGTCAATAAATTATTTAAACAATTCCTTTTCTTAGATCGATAAAACAAGTTGCTGAAGTCGTACTAAAAAATAATAAGGTGTCACAAAAATCATTGACTATTAAACTCAGCTTCAGTCATGTCATGACCCTCCGCAAAGTTCTTTCTTCAAGCGCCCTAATACTGAACATGAAAATGACAGTCTCACCCATGGTTTTAAAAACAACAGTGATTAGCACTTTGTAGTTGTAGTTGTAGTATTTTGTAGTGATTATAAACGCGAAAATTGGTAGGGATAGATGTTTGTTACTCTTTTACGTAAAAACTACTAAATGGATTTTAATAAAATATTACAAATTATGAAGTCATAATTAAAACACGCTAATATAAGCTACTTGAAATTTGACTCCTGCGCAGACGAAGTCGCGGTCACCAGCTTAAGCTGGTATAGTAATAAAATGAATTCGACAATTTATTACCATGCCGCCAGGAGGGACTTGATTAAAACCAAAACTTCTCACATGGACACATCAGCATACAGAGGATAAAGGCATTTTGACACACATTGAATAACGAGTTTTGTGGGTTATGAGATTTGTGCCGGTCATGAGAACGTGCACGTATTGAGACTAAACATTCCTTGAGATAATCATCTCAAGGGTGCTGAGTAAGCTAGAGATACGCACGTACCATATTAGTATATAAGCCTTAGTTTTAGTTAAATAAGTGAGTTATTATAATGGAAATCATAATAGACGATATCAGACTATAACCTGAGTCTCATTATGTCCATTGCTTAAACACTGGCAAAAGATTATTAAAAAATTTGAATATTGTTATAGTTTATTCGCCTTTATTTATTATTCTTTGTTTTCATTTTTATTTATTTATATAGACTTACTATTAAATTTCGCACAGGACTCACCCAGCCTAGTGTGAGAGATTTCGATTTATGTATATTATTTGTTAATTTAATTGAAACTAAACTACTATTAATACCTTGTGTAATTTCTATATATTTTTATATTATTTATTCTTCTTCTTTCTCTTGCTCTGTTCCCAAATTTATTTGGGATCGTCGCAACGTGTCTTCTCTCCTCTATCATTCCCTCTCTCCCTTCTTTAACATATCAACATTCACACAGCCCATTTATTCTTCTTAATACGTGACCATATCAGGAAAATCTCCTTTCAATTTTTCAATAATAGGGGCATCAATTAGATTTCACACAAAATTATAAAATATTTATAATAATGTCATATTTATTGCTAGTAATATATATTAACAGCTATATGACTAACGGAAGTAATGCAATGTAAATATTCATCATACAGTCATCATCACCCACCGAAACAACATGGACACATTGATCACTCCAAACCACTCGGCCGCGCAGCTCTTTCTGTTTGTTGATCATTGCTTCCAATTTCAAACAAATGCAGGCTGCAATGATTCGGATTTTCAGCCGTGTGTATACCGGAGGGACATGCAACACGACTCGTGCAAATTCCGGCTGGCGTCATAACTCAGTCACGCAGCCCACAATAACAGAGGCCACACTGGCCACAAACAGTCATTATTTGGTTTACGTTTCACGCTAGCCAGATGCGTTTCACTTATAACTTTAATGATAGTATTTTGAATGATCAAGGTGTTATTATAGTACTAGATAATTTCTACACTATACATTGGTTGAGTACAGATAGGTACTTTTTTATTCTTAGAAATCTTGGAATTCTTAGAACTTTTTTATTCTTAGAAAAAGTGATCGATCGAGACCGAAACTAAAGTGAGACATGGCAATACAAAGATAGGGTCTGTAAGAAAAAATATTTCTAACCGGTATGAACTCAAATCTTATAATTTTATGAGTATTGCAAAATTATAAGATAGCATTTACACTCGTATTTTCCAATTATAGAAAAAAATAAGAAAGATATTAGCAATCTATTCATCGTACTTTAGTACTTCTATTACCTAAACATTTTGTCAACATTTTTGTTAAAAGAGCAGTCTGGACGATGTCATCGCAATTAATGGATTAATAAATGAAATTGATAGCTGTTAAAAGTTTTGTCGCCGCGAAATGGAAACTCAGACCAGACTTAATCTCTTCGTCTATTAAAACTTCCATTATTAAAGTAGATATAAGTTTATTGAAGAATAGGTTTCCGCTGGCGACTTTGGCTGTATTATATTCAAAATATATTTCCACTGCAAGGAATGATGTTTTCTATAATTTGAACCCCCTTTTTACCGCTTTAGGAGGTTACCTCAGATGTACGAGTAACTTATGGGCTAAATATGGAATCTCCAGATCCATCAATTTGGATTGTGCCTTGATATGTCAGTCTATTCTATTTTTCTTAATTATATTTAAAAAATATGTTCATTGCGTTCAACGTATTGCGTCGTAAAAACACCCAACTTATTCTATTTTGATAAAAAAAGATTGCCATACGAACTGGCAAAATGTGTGAAACCCAATATTTACTTTTCAAACTCTTATTGACATTATATACCAAAGATGACCTATAGTGACGGAGCGAATTCGACCTCTCTGGAGAGGAGTTAAGAGGTAATAATAGGGAAAAGTGTAGTTAACAGGGGCAGCTCCATTGTGCGCGGGTGTCTCCGTTAAGTGAACAATCTAGATCATTCCGGACAGACCCCATTTATGGAGCGCGTACTGAAGTGCTCACGTTCGCGTTTTATTTTTCTTAAGGTGTTAAAATATCCCACTGGCTCCTCTACACGATAACCGATTATTGCTCTCGCTCGATTTCACTCTACTAAAACTATCGCTCGAGACTTACATGTTTTATCCCTACTTAAAACTATAGTGTAGCTCCATGTCTCAAGAAATCAAGCGCTGGTAAGCAATTATATGTAAATGAAAACAATCAAAAAGCAAACGAATTTATTTATATCAATTGAACGGTCCTATACGGTGTCAACGATCCCCACACAGAAACTAAAAATACGCTGGGCAATACGGCACCGGCAATTTAATTTCAAAACTGGCTTTGCATAAAAACAATTATCGCAATCGATAAGTTATTATTTGTGAACCAGTTTCAAAAATACATCTGGGAATTCTGAAAATGAAACAGCTTCCAATCCTAATCTGTAAGAGATTCTCTTGATATAAATTCTGTAATTTTATATCAAACTTTCTAAATTGTGGAAAGCTAATAAAACAAAATGAATCTGTATAATGTGAAAAAGTAGAAGAAAGCAAAGTTATTTATTATCTCTAATATTTCATATTTGTTGTCCAATTCAGTTTGCATATTTTTACTTGAGAAATCAATATTTTCAAAATGTTTTTGTTTTGATGTTTTTTTTTATTTTTGTTCGTTCTAATTGCATGAAATGAAATGAAATGCATAAATTAATGCAGCTCATGACAACTCGCGAATCAGCATATATTTTTATTCCTGGTATACATATATAATATTATCTATATTGATAACGACATAATTGTTGCCTGAAGTGAGATTTTGTTGATTTTCACTCTTAATTTTCAACTGCATCTGTAATACTTTGAATAGCGGTGACTCTCTCCCCATTCACATAACCGTAAGATGGTAAAGTTACTCAATTACGTTATTGTTATTAGAGCTTTGGCTAGTGGCTAATATTTTCCATCGAGTTCTGATCATAATAAATGAAATAACAGATTGAAGTAATAAGACGTTAAAAGTTATACAGTGCGCAAGGTGAACAATCTTATAGAAAACGTATTATATATTGTAACTTATATGAATAAAGAGATATTCGTTATACATAAATAAACTTAGCAATTATTAGCTACCGCACTAATGTATTAAGCAACTACTATGCCACTAAATGTTGTTAACTCGAGGATGTGTTAATAACACAAACCACTGTATCATTATCGTTGACACAAATCCTTCTTCCTGATGGAATCTCTCCCTATGGAACTTACAACACATAAGCAAAGGAGATTAAAAGGTGTTAGCGCCTGTATGTAACGACAAAGGACGCTATGTTAGTGTGGCTTGTGTAAATGCGAACTTCAACTTATCGCGTGTAATATCCAAAACTAATTAAAACTGACCTATGAGTGTCAGTCAGTTAACATTTCATTATATATCACAGAATCATTATTATAGCGGCTAGTACTTTTAACAACAGAAAAACACTTGAGAAGAAATCGCTTTACTGTAATAGCATTCGGCAATTATTAAACAACAGGAGTTATTATGTATCTGGGAATATAATTGTTTAAAATCAGAACTTTGTTTCTTACAAATAGTTTATATGCGACAAGAGAATAAAGGACGGATTAAGGCCGCGAGCCATAGATAAATTACGGGCAAGTGAAGAGTACTAACGACTGATAACGAAATCATGATGATTCAAGTGTTAGAAAGAAGCGAGTGTTTCATGGACCTCAAAATATATCCGTTTTATTAATTATTTGCTTATACTTTATACCATGACTACAAGAAAAAGAAAAATGAAATTAAAATTAGCTTAAAAGCATGACTATGAGGATTGGCGCAATTGGCGAAACTTCGAGTAAAAAAATTTATAATATGCCGTCTCCTCGACACAGGCATCGTATAGCAACTGCTTCAACTAAAGCTAAAGTCACGAATAAAATTAGCTGCGACATTAGGCTGCTTAAAATCAAAACATAATAACTCCTTCCAACAAAAATGTCCAGGAGAGCAAAAAAACGGGTCGGCTACTTTGATTCGTTAGCCCGACGAAACCAGAAGAGATAACGATTTGGGTATTTGACGAAAAGTTGTACTATATGTTTGACATTTTACTTTGTAATATTCGTAATCTTTTTGGAGTATAGTTACACTAAAATCGCTCATACCTTATTTTTTTTCGTGAATTTACCCAAATATAACTATAAAAACAGTAAGTCTGCTTTACTAGGTTATTTATTTATTTCGTTATTTTTACTTTGTGCCAAATTCAACACATGCAAGTTGGTATTTCAAATTCATAACTTAGTAAGTCGCTTGAGATGCTAGGGTTTTAAATTTGTATTCTGACATACTAAGTTTAGAATTTGTACTTCAAAGAAATTCTCGTAATCATGGCAAATTGCATAGACTTGCTAAATTATATCTTCAAAATTACGTATGAAAATGGGTGTTTTAAGGTCCACATCGTTTCGGTACTACCAATTTTTTTTTTTTCAAATTCGGTGTTACTAGGTTTTGAATTTGAAACAGCCGAAATGCAGGTTGGAAGAACGAAATCGATAGAAAATCAATGTCAAAAAATAACGGTCCACCACGGTGTAGATAATAATGAAATTGATATGTGGAGATACCCGCTTGTCACTTCTACTTCTCTTATTATGTAATTGTTAATGGTAATTAAAAATCGTAATTCACAGAACCTTGATTTTACTGTAATAAACAAAGAAAATATTATTCAGCCCTAAATTTTCCTATTTGTGAAGAATGTTTTGTATTTTTGTAAAAGGGCGATATAGAAAAAATTTGAATTACTCTTCGGTTTTGTTTTTTTACCCGGAGGATGCAGTAAAACCACGACCGATCTAAATATTTTAAGCAATATCGTGACGGGTATTCATAAACAACCCTACAGAAAAAACCGGCGCGACGTTAAGTCAAGATTACCATATCAAAAGCCACACTGCGAAGACAATGCATAAGATGGAGTTGGAAAGGCAAAAACTCAGTGATGCCACAAACGGTCTAGTCTTTGAACTAAGGCTATATGCTTACTGGTGTCACTAATCCTTATAGTTCCATGAGAAATCAAATAAATCATTGCTCTGAAAGTGAAAGCGGAGAAATGAAGCCCATGAAATACAAATTGATTATATCATTATGAGCTATCATAATATAATAAGTTAGTTTATCATTTCTCAATTTAGCAAATAACATGAGAGCAGTTGCTAACATTTCAATACTAAAGTTCACAGTTCTCAAAGACCTACCTATATTATTTAGACCTATTTTACTATTGAACATAGTTCATATATACATATTCAACGAAACCAATTAATTTCTAAGCAAAAGGGTTAGTAATTTGTGTGGTTATCAAGCTAGGGATACCAATACATATTTGTGATTAAGGACATTTTACAAAGAAATAAAACAGGGAATATTTTGTATAAAACAATTGCAGCATAATTGCGTTTAACAATTTTATTTGTAACGTATAAAAATGTAAAGGCAATTCACTTGTTATTGGTTTACTATTATGGGGGTCGGCTGCTAGTATAGAAAGTATTTTTGTTCTTCAAGAAAAAGCAGTCCGCGCTATTTATAATTTACGAGCAAGGGATTCTCTTAGAGATTTATTTAAAGAGATTAATATGACTTTGGAGGGTCAGTATATTTATGTAAATTTGATTTATGTGTACAAAAATTATAACACATTTCATACTAATTTTCAAATGCATCATTTAAACACAAGAAATAAAAATAAACTTGCCGTTCTAACGTACAGGCTACAAAAACTAAAGGCTCGTTTATAGGCAAATGTATAAATTTTTATAACAAGATTCCACATAGTGTAGTTGAATTGCCTCTTCATAACTTCAAGGTACATGTTAAAAAGACGCTAATGAGTAAGAGCTATTACAAAGTCAATGATTATTTAAATGATGCCAATGCTTGGTGTTGATTTGAGGATGCATTCTAAAGTGTAAATATTTCTTTTCCCTTATAAATTGTAAACATATATGCACATTGTATTATAACGACATAATTTATTGTATATGTTGTTATTACTTTTAATAAAGCTGATAAGTTTCTTGCGCCCATTCTTCTTATCAGCTAAAAAATATGTCCTGAATGGGTGGTAAAAAAAATTTGGACGATTCAAAAGAGCTTTCTATAAGTCATATTTGAATAAAGTTGATTTTGATTTCATTCGATTTACTTAACTATGTTAAAGTAGTAGTAATTCAAACAGTCAACTATTAATCATACATTACTTACAAAACTTAATTACAAATATATTACATTTATGTTAAAAAAGTTAAAAAAAATAAAAAAGTGCTATTCTGACAGATCTCCAACAAACCACCAACCTAAGCCGCTGACCGTAGACAACTGAAACTTAAGGAATATGTTCTTTATAAATATGTCATTCGCATCCGGTAAAAAAGGATGTTTCGAAACGCTCCAAAAGGGTGAAAGAGTTGAGCAATGTTTGTTTGGGACAACGTGATTTCTTAGATCAATTTACTACAAATTTGATGAATGAGCATTCTTCAATAGGATTGAGGGAATATGTGTTTCGTATTTTATGATATTTATCTGCTCTTGGGGTTAAAAACAAGAGAGTGGCAAGTTATTTTGGTGCTATATACTTCGAAGTTGATATCAATAATTCTTTACGATATCAATAGTTCTTATGATTTATATTACATTAGCTTTCCAACTGCGGCTCTGACCGCTTAATATCATTTTCCAAAATGAAAGGTATGTTTTTCCGCGGTAAATAATTATCTTATCTTCCCCGGATTTGCCAACGCTTTTATGGGATTTTTGGAGAGGGTAAATATATTTGCTCGTGTTAAAAATGTACCTATGGTAATCTCAATCGATTCAATAGTTTTCGAGCCTATTCAAACAAAAACTTTCATCCGATATTTTTACCCCCTTTATGGTAATTTTTTAACAAACTTTGATGTATTTATTTATGTCTAATAAAAAATAAGTTGCTAGCTTCTATCATCAGAAACATATTTTCCATATAAGCTTTAATCCCCTATTTAGTCGCATTAAAAAGTAGCTCTTTTCTCAGACTAACATATCTGTTGTTTTGGCGTGAAAGTACGACAGTTACTTTCGCATATATAATATTATTTTATATTAGTAAGTGAGCATTTTATTCTGACATTTATTTGTTGCAACGTATGCGGCGCTGTGGTCTCAGCACTGACCTACGAATCGAATGGTGCTTTCGTTTTTCTAATTTCATATATATATTTATTTGACGCTCCGTCAACATGACGGTGAAGGAAAACATCACGAAGCAACCTTCGAAGAAATCAAAGATGTATGTAGTTAACCACTCTAGTGTGGTCAAAGCTAGTGGAGCCTAATCGCTCTAACATTAGTAGAGATTTGTTGCTGATGGGGGAGTACATGAGTTATAATGATATATTTAAAAGCTCAATCTAATTTTATTCAAAAAATCTTAGTTTGGACAATATAATAGTATACATTGAATGTGCTACAATAATCTACATATGGCGGTTGCAGCCATTTGTATTTGAAGTATATTAAAATTGCTACCCGTATGTTAAATTTGGTACAGAAGACCAACCTATTGAAAGGTTCATCATTTTTTTTTCCATTCTTAGCGAGAAAAGTTAACAGTTACATAAAAAGTTAGTTTAAACAAAGTAAATATGCCCTTATCCTCAATAAATGCTGCATAGCGTTAGAGGACGCTGCATTTCGAATATCAAGCGATAAGTTTATGAGGGTGACACATTGTAGGCAGTTTTTGCTTTCCGTCTATCTTAGAAGATACGGAGGATTGCGTTCGTGCTTACTAATGTTGAGTGTCGCACTGATTCAAGTGTTTCACAGTTGTCTGATTATTTGTTTTTAGCACTCAAATATTAACTTAAACGCACAATTCCACTCATGGTTGTGGCGGCTAAGAGTTCCGGGACCTGGTGCACCGTCAGTGGCAGGTAAACTACCAACAACTGCATTCCCAAAGAAGTTAGACATCAGGCAGGCAGCCGATCGTAAAAGTGTAAACCAAATCCTTAGCGATGTGACTAAGCTACATTAATTAAATTATTTGTGGAAACTACAACAATAGCATATGTAAATATTGTAATAATAATTTTTATTTGGGTATATCTCAGTATTTTAGGTTTACGAAACACAAAATTCTGTTAATAGCCAAATGTTCGCGAAATTACTCACATCAACATTCTGATGATATAAAGTGATCGCGTTACTTCGCCATGAGGCCGGAAAATTGAAGTTGCAAGTACTCTTAATAAGCAGTTAAGAAGTAATTAACAAAACATGGGAATGGGCTTTTAAGGGTGACGTAGATATTGCCTCTACTTTCCACGGTGCAAATAATTTTATGGAAAATGGATTGTACTTGAAAGTATTATGCAGTAAAAAATGATTTAGTATCCATGATTTCTTGTCTGATAATTGAGCTACCATTTAATCATATAATATATAATCATAATGTAATTGCAATTTGACTTTAACTGTTTAATTTTATTTTGTAAAAAACGATACATTTCAGAGTCACTATGGCAGGTTTAATGTGAAATGAAAAGCTAACTACGTAATGAACAGAAGATAATTTCATTTTGGTATTAAGTTATTTTTTATTTTTCTTTCTGTCAAACACGCAAACACATATTAAACAAAGTTCGTACATTTTGTTGTTAATGCTGTTTTTGTTTATTACTATATGTACATATATTATTAAACTAGCTGTGCCCACGAATTCGTCCGCATGGAATCGTTATTTTAGGTAGCATTTTTAATTATTCTTCAAATAAGACAGATTTCATATTTTTTTTACATATTTAAATCATATAAAAAATTGGGGCTTAGACGCTAGGCTGCTCGCAAACGTTCGAGATTGTTCATTTCACGAAGCTAAGCGCTAGGTGACTCGCTAACCTCTAGGCGCCAAGCAAGCCGCCTGCCTGTGCGTTCGCGACCTTATACAAAAATAATCCTTACGAGTATAGCATGATTCAGTATTCACGCGCGATGACTTATTATTAGCGTATGTCATGTATAACTTTACATACATACATACTTATATGTCACGCCTTGTTCCCAATGGGGTAGGCAGAGACCACCTCTCTCCACTTGCTACGATCCTGGCACACTTCTCTTGCTTCCTCCACTTTCATGAGCGTCTTCAAGCATGCTCGTCGGTTGCGATATAATATAACTTTGGTGTTTCTTTCCGATTTCTCTGGTTCTTTTTTATGGAATAGTTCATAAAGTTAACTTTTTTAATTAGGGATGACTGAGAGTGTTATAAACGTAACAGTAGACAAATATAATCAAAGAGTTTCGAACTGCTAAGCTATCGGGCTTTACACGTGTTATTGTGAGTCAACCATGAAAGATAGACATATGCTGTCGTGAGATATTTTTTATATAATTTTAAAGAGAACACGTTTACCAATAAGAGAGAACGCTTTAACCAATAAGATTGCACACGCGACAGAAGTTTAAAAAATGGAGTAACTTCTCCCGTTTTCCCAACATTTCCCATCACTGCTCTGCTCCTATCGATTGTGACGTGATGAAAAGTATACTATAACCAGCTCAAGAGTATGAAAAATAATTGTACTAAGTTTTGTTAAAATCCGTCGAGTAGTTTTTGTTTCTATAGCGGTTATACAGACAGACGAACTTTTTACTGATTGCATTTTTTGCATCAGTATCGATTCCTAATCAGCCCCTGATAGTTATTTTGATTATATTTCATGTATAGCATTGACCTCTCTACGGAGTTATTAAGTATAGATAGAGATAAATATTGTTGATGACACAATCAAGATCTTTGATTATTAAGGCAACACAATTCGTCCTAAGGTAGTAAATACGGAACAATACACAGCCATCAAAAGGTATTGTCATACGTAAATTATAACTTGCAGACTACTCCAAATAATTGTATAACTTGCAGACTACTCCAAATAATTGTATAACTTGCAAACTACTCCAAATAATTGTATAACTTGCAGACTACTCCAAATAATAGTATACTTGCAGACTACTCCAAATAATTGTATAACTTGCAGACTACTCCAAATAATTGTATAACTTGCAGGCTACTCAAAATAATTGTATAACTTGCAGACTACTCCAAATAATTGTATAACTTGCAGACTATTCCAAATAATTGTAAAACTTGCAGACTACTCCAAATAATTGTAAAACTTGCAGACTACTCCAAATAATTGTATACGGATATAATCCGAACATTGTAAATAGATATACCTGTTGTGAATGTGAATAATTGTGACTATTAACATGGCGGTGCTTTAAAATTTATTTTGTTAATTAAGATACTGTTAAGTGTTGCCGACATTGTTAAAATACGAGGAAATATGATGATTTATTTTGTAATTATACTTCACGTGTCTTTTATTAAAACTTGAGTTTGCGACCGTAATTACTCTGTGCGACAGAAACGGCCCCAAGTTAAAAGAAATCTGTCTCAAAGAATAACCTGACCTGAATATACGATTATATCTCACTTGAATTTATATATAATAAATAAAGAGTTTACAAGTATAATATAATAAGAAATATCGGTCGGTACATGAATAGTTCCTTGAAAACTAAACTTTGTCTGGCCATAAATACTGTTAACATTAACAAAAATAAACAAAAAATATTAGGTACATTTGAATTTGTCATTCTTATATAAATTTTCATAATGTGCCAACTGTTTATTAAATATTTATGAGAGATTAGTATAAAGTGGGTGATAATGAGAACCGAATTGCTGTGATTGCACTACACAAAGTAAGTAGGGAGCCAAATACTCTCCAAACGCTTGGTATTAGTCTACTAATTGTGTACTATGCTATTGATAGATACAATAAAACCTTTATTTGTGATAGAAAAGTTCTACCCGTCTACGTAGTGTTTGTACGAAAAAGGCAATCAAAGAAGTTAGGGAATGAATTCGAAGAAATCCTGTCAGGAAATAAAAGATTTTATCTCGCGAGATAAAGATAACATTTAGTTTATTTTCAAAACTAATTGCAGCCTATAAGAGACGTACCAGTCAATAATGATAATTTAAATATTGTGGTAAAATCAAAACAACTGCTTAAAACTGTATAGTTTCCTTTCTGTAAGTATTTACAGAAAGGTCATGTAAAAAATTATATACAGATGAGAAAATGTTTTACAATTGAGCAATTATTTTTAAATTTTAAGAAGCAGAATGACCGTGATTATACTCAAAGCTCTAAAAGAAACTTTCTGATTAATCAACACAGTACAACAAGAATGGCAAAACCGATTTAAATAATTTATAAAGAAGAGAATAAAGTGAAGCATGGAAAGAAATTATATAAAAATTACGTCATCTTCCACAATTGACAGCTCACGTCTGATGTTGAATAACTGTTGTGTTGCTAGGCGGCGCCTTCGCACGCTTCATTCCCCCTATTGGCGACCAGCGGGGGCCCAGCCCGTGTTGGGGGGGGGGGATTATAATATAATGTTATCATCGTGTGGTTACATTTAGAACTATTCCGTTTGATACAAGATTATAAAAACTTAAATACACCCCAATTGATGGTAATAATTTTTTAACTCTTACTTGATCTTAAAAACATTATCTTTGTTTTGCTTGCATTAATAAATTGAAACGGAAAATATCAAAATTTGAGAAACAATGGTCTACGAGTACAATTCTCACTGACAAAGCGTCCCAATTTTATTCTCCATAGATCACATTTAAGAAGTTGCGAAGCGACGACGGTTCAATTAAGGACACTTTATGTTTGACTTGGCTGATAATTGATGAACTTCATACAGACTCAGATCTAACAATGAAGATATTCATTATAAAACTTTCATTTTGGTATTAGACATAATATTCAATTTATCTTAGGAGTATTATGAAATATTGAAATAACTAATTATTTGCTTTTATCACATCTATTTGACAAGAGCTACTAAGTTAACAGGCTTAAGATAGGTTTTACGAGTATATCCACCATCGTCGACATATTGAGAGAAGTACAGTTTTGTGATCATTAAGGTTTGTAACAAGAAGCTTTATGTGCTCAACAGATAGAAACGGTAACACACTAGTGCACTGCTTGGAATTTTCTAAGGCGCAGGCTCGGCCACATATGGTATACTGTTCTTATCTGTAAGCAGGAGCTCTCCAGTACTAACTCCTCCCTGTCTCCTCCCTCCTCCTAACTCCTCCCTCCCTAACTCTCCTCCTCCTCCCTAACTCTGTAGAACATTCAGCCAAGAACGAGAGAGATATTTCGATTTGATTTGACCCCTTGACGCTACAGCTTCGTTATACATGCATCTTCGACCTCACATACGAGGAGCATTCCAAGGAATTGTCCGGATTGATCTTTATTGCTAGTTTTCTCTATAATTAACACGTGACAAAACGTTCACCCTTATCACCTAGATAGCAAGCAGTCCACATTAATGCATTTCATCAGAAATTTTCTGCCTTGTACTACTAAATTGTAGAATGAATTGTCATCTACGATATTTTCGAAGCGATGTGATATCCAAACCTTCAAAATAGAGTGTAATCTGCCCTGTATTATTATAAAAAAGATATACATATAATATTATACTACGACCACTAATGAGTGGAGCGTGCATAAAAAACGTGTTAATGTGCACATGCGAAACCGCGGGGTTTTTTCCCTTAGGAGAGAGAGGCTGAGAATCCTCACGAGGAGCACGAAACGTACCCAGGATAAATGTCAAATGGCAAATGTCACGAAGGTTATGTCGGACCCCACACGACCGAAGCGATTCGATCATGTGACCTACCAACTAAACTTACATCAATTAATAATTAAATCAAAACTACAAATTTGTTTGTTAGCAGCACAAAGAGAAATTCCCACAACCTAAATACTATCATTGTACATCGGAAGCTTAAAATTCCTTGAAACTTTCTTAGAACATTAAATAGAATTGTTGGTCGAAGTTCTAATTAAATCAATATCGACTACATGTGTATGTATATTTCAATAGATAAGAAATTTATAATTAATAGGAATCGGGCAAGTCAGAGTTTATCTGATTCGTTTGCTTTTTTTATTAAAGACACTGGACGCGCCGTACTTACCCAATAACGTCCAACAGAAATTGTTTGTTCTGGTTTGTTCACACTATGTATCCAACTTATATATTACGTATAACAGACACAGCACTGAATTTTGTAATTCTTTTGGTACGTGGTTGATCACTGAGAGATAGATCAACACACACTGACTACGCCCCGCATAAATTGACACTAAGTTTTTTCTTGTAGTACGGCGCAGGGAATTGTAATGCGGTTTTTGAGTGCATGTTTGTATGCGTGATGCGATATATAAATTAATATTAGCTACAAATATTATTATAATACATAATTATATACAATACAATAATTATATAATTTAATTTTAAATGTGTTTTTTAAAAATATTTTTATTATAAATTATCGGCGCAGCCAGATACATTAACTTTATTTATTTGAAACAAATTATTAATTAGTTTATAGCAAATATGTTTTATGCTTCCTTCATAAATATACAAATAAAGAGATAAAAACAAGTAGACGTGCAAAGTTGTTGCCTAGATTATTGTTGGAATATAATCTTTAATTTGGGTGTAGTTTTTCCAAACTCCCACTATCACAATAAAAGGAAACGGTACATTTTTGCAACCTCTCCTTGAGTACAGTTAGAGAGCGATGAAATTAAGCTCATATAGAGCGCTATATGATCCATTTCTAATAATACCTAAGCAGAGATTTGAACCTAGGTTTTGTTTTATAATATGGGCTTTAAATAGAAACTTAAGAGCATGTTGTGAGGTAGTATTGAGCCATGACCAATGTAATGGCACAATACTACCTCACTGCAGATAATAAACATGAAACAGTTCAAATGCCATGTTATGTATGTTGTAAGATACTTTTCTGATTTTTTTATACGTTTTAATTACGCCACCATATTGTCGATATTTTCATTGCAGCTTTTTTTCCCATACATGTCATGAGTCGGCCACCTTTTCACTCGACCCAAACCACATTTTACTGGTGAATTAGAAGCTTTTGTGAAAATATCGCTGTGCACGATCCCTATATAACGACGACGAGAACACTTGTTGTGTTATTTAGTATTTGTTGTCCGGTACTTTATTAAGAAGTACATTATAATAAAATATAATGTAACTAGCAAACAATAAGATTATGATTTTAATGAGATGTAACATTAGAAACATAACAAAAAACTTAATAATACACTGCTAATAACAAATAATATAGGCACAAAATATACAAGATAAAACAAAAATAATGGGATTCAATACGTCGATTTCATATCGTAATCATTTATGAAAAACACTGAGTCTGGCTTTCATATGAGATTGCGAGGCCACTCCAAAAACAAAATATATTATAGCAAACACAGTCAATGTTTATAACGTAAAAATTCCTTCCTGAAATCTTTTATACTCGTATCCACTGAGTTCGAGCAATCAAAACGATTAATACTTATTTTATTTCCATACTAAAAACTTTTCGATCATGATTAAGTTTAATATTATATAGTTATATAGACAAAACTCGATTAAAAGTTACCTATTTTTTTTTGTTCCCCTGAGGAAAATGCATTAAATTGCATACCCCGGCTGTGGCGAGCCGGGGTTATGTGGGGCTCTCCTCCCCAGAAGGGGGAGGCCTACCCACTAAAAACCTCAGGGATGGCCTTCCTCAGACATGTAGGGAGCCCCCGGGAACACCATGCCACCTATCATTTATTGTTATCAATTAATTGAATAGGCGTGTAGGTAGAGTAAGACCGAAGAAAAGATGGATGGACTGTGTGAAAATTATATGTTGAAGATGTGAGTGAGTTTCGAAATAGCGTTTAATAGAGGAGAGTGGAAGACCCCAAATAAATTTGAGAGCAGAGCAAGAGGAAGAAAAAGAAGAAGTAGTTTTCCCGTATTCTCTTTGCCACCATCGCTAAATAAAAATTTGTAATTACCTAACACCAATCAAAACAGACCATCAGCATCTCTGACAAATGGCTTCAGAAACTCCACTTTATCGCAATGAGAATTTATAGCTCTGCAAAGTGCGTTCGTCGTGTCATTTGGAATGTTGAAATCCGAAAAAAGTCTTTTCAAAAACAACGTAACAAAAGTTTTATCGCACTCTTGACGGCTGAGTAAATCTAACTGCAAAGTATCATTCTGCCTCGTCGTATTACTAGCGATTCATTCTGGCAACTCTGAACGGTCATTTATCACGGGAAGTAGCATTGAAATATTATGAATAAGTAGATTACCAGGCATATAGTCAGTAATGAAGTGTTTCTCAGACTTGCTAATCCTGCCATGAAACAAATATTTTATTATGAATATATATCTAATTTCTGCGTCGTGAATATCCTGTAAGCAATCGCACTTTTCAATTAGTTAGTGGAGTTTTATTATCTCTGAGTGCAAAACAACTGCCTAAATGTTTCTAAATTTGTTCTCTTTCTTCAAATTAGCTGTAAAATTAGAACTTTTTAATGGTTTTTCTTAGTGTATAGAGATTTTCGTAAATAGCGTGAAGAAGTCTAAAGTTTTATAGTGACGCCCTTGCTTTAATTGTTCAGATCAGCGAATACATGTGTCAGTTATGTAATGAGTCTGGATTAAAACATACATTGTGAAATCTCCCGACAGTAATCGCGTCTCATGAGCATTTGTTTAAAAAATCATTTGTTCAAAAACATTTCAAAGGAAATATTTTTCAAATATAGAATTAGTTATAACCTCTTTCGTATTAACCTCTCTTTAGAATTATTTAAATAATGTAATTTTATGTTTGTTTAAATCATAATATAATTTCAAGAAACCTGTAACCGATATTGATACCATAGCAACATGGATATTTATATTGACATATGATATCATAGCAACATTTAATAAAAATAATTGTAATATCAATAGTTAAGAGTATCAAATGTTATCGGCGCAGCTAAGTCACTATGGGGCGCCCCAGAGCAAACAACGCAAACTATAATTTATGGCCAGTGACAGCATTGTCAGCGCGATAAGAGGTTGCCAACAAAGAATTTTGATTGAGCGGATACAACGGCTCGCCGCACTGCCGCTGGTAGGCTCTCCACCAATGCATTAGATTTGGTAAAGAACTAAGTAAGGTGTTACTTTGTTCTTCACCTGTTTATACAATAATAGAATCAAGTTATATGAGATCGTCTACAAAGCAACGTTAATAAATTAGCACTAAAACTATTGTAATATTGCAAATATCAGTATAGTAGTTGTACAGAATCAGATATCGAACTAAGAAATTCTTGTTATTCCCCGAAAAGAAATAATCCTTATTATAAATCGGAAAGTGAGTTTGTTTGTTTGTTCCGCTTTCACGCCGTAACTACTGCACCGATTGCTTTGAAATTTTGCAGACGTAAAGATAAAAGTCCGGATTAAATTATATGCTACTTTTTATCCCGGAAAATCGACAGATCCCACGGAATGCGCAATAAAGGCTTCGCTCAAAAACTACTGCACAGATTTTCATGCGGTTTTCATCAATAGATAGAGTGATTCTTGAGAAAGGTTGTGCGGTATTTTTTATCTCGGAAATCCCACGGGAAGCGCGATAAAACCTTCGCGCCATAAACCGACTTCCGCGCATATGTAGCCGCAGGGCAAAATCTATGCCCCTTAACCCTCTATAGAGCCAATACTCTACTACTCTAATTCTACTACTCTACTACTCTAATTCTTTTACATTGTAGTTGTTGAATCTGCAATAAATAAATAAACAGATATACCAATTGCAACCATGACATGAACAATTGATTCAGGGAACAGTTACAGATTTTACTGCCAATCATTTATACTATGTATTTTTATTCACATTCAAAGTAGACGCAACCTGGACAATATTAATAATAAAATATGATTTCGTAGAAAAAGTAGTTTTTCTTATATTTTCTATGAAACTTATTATTTGCCATCTTTCCTCATTGTTTTAATTGAAAAGGCGGCGGCCAGTATTCAATTCAACTTTGGCCGTAAAATAAATGTTGTTCTGCGCTTCTTGACAGATTCAGTTCACATCGCAACTTTTATTATAAATGACATGCTTTAAGCCCTCAAATATTTTTTCTCACTATGTTTCTCTTATAAGAATGTAAGATATTTGCCAATTTTTTATATTTTTTTTAGTAATGCGTAAACTTTTGTTCTGTTGGAGATAGATATAGGGATAGAAATAGAAGATAAGATAAATTGAAATAGACTAAAACTGTTAGGAATAGGAAATAATATATAAGAATGTCTGGAATATATGATATACGTTAGGAATAAATAAATAATAAAAAGATACTAGAATAAAAAAAAAAAAGGTCATAATTAAGGTAGATTGAAAGTTATAATAGTTAAAGGAATAAAGCATAGGAAACATAGCCTAATAAAAATAGCGTAAGAAAACTCAACAGAAAGATAGCTTATGAATAATAATTTTAAGTTATCTATTTAACTCAAAATTATTACTCATATGCTATCTGTATGTACAAACATTTAAATTGAATATTACTTATTATATGATTACTAGCTTTCTGCCCGCGGCTTCGCCCGCGTGGATTTCGGGATTGGGTGTATAGAGGGTTAAGGGTCATAGCTTTTGCCCACGGCTACATATACGCGGAAGTCGGTTTATGGTGCGAAGATTTTATCGCGCTTCCCGTGGGACTATCCGTTTTTCCGAGATAAAAAATGCCGCAAAACTCCTCAAGAATCACTCTATCTATTGATGAAAACCGCATAAAAATCTGTGCAGTAGTTTTTGAGCGAAGCCTTTATTGCGCATCCCGTGGGATCTGTCGATTTTTCCGGGATAAAAAGTAGCCTATGTTACTCGGGGAGAATGTAGCTTTCCAAAGGTGAAAGAATTTTTGAAATCGGTCCAGTAGTTTAAGCGTGAAGAGGTAACAAACAAACAAACAAATAAACAAACAAACAAACACACTTTCGCATTTATAATATTAGTTGGGATATAGATATATAAAAGTGTAATTTAATGTATGCCCTAAGGAGTAAAAATAAAGCGCCTAAAGGTGAAACAGGACCTTTCTGTATGGTATACCCGCGTGAGGTCTCAACTCGGACATTATGGCGCGCCGAGACGATCCAGAGGCGGCGGAAATAATGTGCACAAGTCCCCCTTACCGGCACGAATAACGACGAAAACCCTGGTACGAAGCGGTCGACACACGATCGAAAAAGAAGTCTCTTCAAGTCAATTTCAACCCTGCCTGGCCGAGTGAACGACAACAGCATTTCAATTATTCCCACCATCAACACTTACCGTACCGGATCTTCAAGAAACCCAGCCACAGCGAAGTATGCTAGCATCTTGCACATGTACCAAAGTAGAGTCTGGCTAACAAAAGCTGAACCCAGTGTTCTTTGTAGCGGCCACACTGTCATAAAAGTCAACAATATCATCATGGCGTCGGCTAGTAAAAATGTAACAAGATCCGTAACTGAAATGAAAAATTTTATAAAAGAAAATTTAATAAAAAAAAATAAACGAACTATTTTTTTATGCTTTGTTTTTAAACTTCCTAACCCATTACTTTCCAGAATTCGTTCCTTTTTAGCGACATTATCGAATGGTGTTGTTTAGGACAAGAAATGAATGCACCAAATTACATTTACTAGGTACAGGTTTATTTCAACTATAATACAATAATAATTGCGATGTAATTATACAGCAGGTTCGTTCGATAATGAATCTATAGGAGCTACGGCCGTCACTCGCAGATCTCCGTTTCCGCCCCCCTCGCCCCGTGCGTATCAGGCGCGAACAGGTGTAATAATACAGAATGTGTTTTTTTAATCTACGGATTCGATTCCTGGCTAGGAGTATTGATTTAAAAAAAATCGAAGATGCAGTTTTAGTTTTTATTAAAATCGGGCCCGAGCCTCCTTTGAGTACTTTTCGCTATTCCTCATAATTTCGGACTTGCCACCTGGCAATCTGATTTCACGCCATTATCAAGCAACCAAATAGCTTGATTTTTTGCAAAAAAGCTGGTAACTTGGAATCAGCGACGAATCTGTTTTGATTTGTTTCTTCTTGCTTTGTCTTATAATCAAAGCAGGAATCATTGAAATTTAAAAAAAAATATTTAATAAAAAGTATCATATTAGTTATTCCTACTATTTTCGGTGTTACCGTCCCTATATTTTTTAAATTGGCCGCGTTTTGATAGGTTCAGCTTTCGTTGGCCAGACTCTATGTAAAAATATGGCAATAGAAAGTAAATCTAACCAAATTTCTAAAGGAAAAGTTCTCTATATTGTGAACTTAGGATTAAGGTATACAAACAAAAAACAGCACCATTTATAGACGTTTGTTCTTATGACAGTCCCGTTTTGGGTCCATCATATGTTGTTAAATTAAACATTCGTGTTATTATAATACTTAATGTTATTAGAAAATTTTATTACAAGTAACATGTATTCTTATTAATCTCTAAAGATTGAAAATGATAATGAATACTGGACCTACTTTCATAAGAGCTGTGTCCATGGCCTTATTTATCCTTATTGTTTTATTTATTGGCCTCAGTTATTATTGTTATTATATTATGTATTATAATCTAGTATAAACAATTTAGTAACGACAAGCATTCACATGATTCAAAATTTGATAGCAAAATTCCATTAAAAATTTACCCATGATTGCATAACGTCGGAATGAAGTGCACTGACAACTTGTCAATCAACCCGGGACATACTGCTTTTCTGATTTATGTGTATCCGAATTTGTCCAAACGACATATTCGGAAGGGGTATCCGGAAAAGTCCATTACAAATCTAATAAATCTTATCAAAACTATCAACTAACTTTACCTAAGAAGTTAACCCATCCTAAATCATCAAACCAGTATCTAACCCTCAATCCTGGATATTCAATTCGCTTAACTTAACAAAATTTTAGGATGGTCGTAGCACAATTTACTAGTTCAGACCAAAAATTTCTAATAGGTGATTCATTGACAACAAATTTACTTGGAATGTTAATTACAAAGCCAGGCCTAACGAGTGAAAATTCATACAAAACAAAATGTGATTTTGTGATTCATTCCCAAAGATTAGATTTTTACTTTTACAGTCAAGTTAGGTAAAACTAGTATTTGATGCATTATTTTAAAATATAGTAGAGATGAAGACCTTTACCACTTTTTAATTGAATTTGTACTGACAAAGGGTAAAGAGAGACATACTAGTACGGTACTGTACACATTTTTAATAATAAAGTATGTAGGAAGGGGATTGACATAAGTGTTAATATAATATGTAGTACATGGATTCGCGGATCTCATTATATTTTAGATTTTAGAAGATGGGGAAGATTATATTTGGTATTTACCTATTTAACAATACATGTGTGATTGCTCTTTTTATCTCGTGGATCCTAGTGAACGTAAGGGACTTGTGGAAAAAAGACATGAAACTTAATCGAAAACCTTGCATAGGCCGAAATATTGGTTATTCACTGAATTCCGTAGGCGTTGTTGATAATGAGTAGGCGTTATAGAGCTTCCGTTAATGTTGGATGACGTATAAATGAAATGATATATCATGTCATAATAATCATAATAATAATCAATCATAAAAATGTCAAATATCGTAAGAAACAAATAGACTGCCCATGTTATGGCAAACGGACATTTGCCTATAGTAGATGTGGTTGTTGTAATATTCCCAACAAATATGAAACCATCTTCCTCCGCTAAAGGCATTTCAGTGCGTTGCAGGGACATAAAATAAATGTTACAATCACACTAAAACCCATTTTTTATTCTGTTTCAGCATCTAATATAGAGTAGCACAGAATTTCATTAACGTAATTAAGTTAAGAAGTATTTCGATTGTCACAATTGAGCATGATAGTCAAATCGCAGGCTCAATCATTCATATCACGTACCAAACGGCCAACTTCCTGCAATCGACATTCGGCTTTGACCGCCTATAAGCAGTAGAATTGATTAAAATTTACCTTTTCTAGATAAACGTGAAACAAATTTTAATGCAGTAGGAAATTGTGATGCAAAATTTTACGCAATCGATATCAACTGAAAATGAATACAAACAATAGCTACTAGTAATATCTCCATCAACCCACACTGTGACTTCAGTCGATTTAGTATCATAAACGTTATAGGACAATTTCTTTTTGTTATTAATCCGTGATGCAAACCATATGCATAATTCTGGTACCTGTACTGAAATAAAATGAGTTCAATGGTTTATTGAATCTGAAGTGGCTAATATATTTTTATAAATAATTTTAAGCAGCATGTGCATTTATTCAGATCATGAGACCAAAATATACATTGTAGTCCAAGACCCTATCACATAATGAAGCTGAATATACACAAGTATGTATGTTTGCTAAAAACAAGTTTTAGTGCACACTACCAAATGATGTTATTTCTAAGATGAGTCTCGATAAACCCAAGCATTTGCGTTAAAATCGCATAATGAGTTTTCACAAACAGTTTTGCAGTATAGTCCTACAGATTGGGTAAAAAAAACATACCTAATCCTGTCTTAAAAAAGTGGTTTATAAGATTATTCATTGAACTATCGAGGTTAATTATTTTTATATCTCTATATATCTCAGAACTTCTACGTCGTGCCTTTAGAGTGTAGACAAGCGTTACGTTATTTGCTACGGCCAGCGTAGACAAGTGTGACTACATTATGCGTTGAGATGTAAATAGAGTATTATTTATTCAAAAAGGACTAGAAACATTTCTCGGCAGTATCCTGGGAAAGTTATTTCAGCGACATTACACAAGTATAAAAATTCTTGAACTTGCTATATACCATTAAACACAATAAATCACACGTGTTTTCCTGGAAGGGTTAAATAAGCGATTTTTCAAATTCCTAGTCAGCTATTGACACAAAGGATGCAAAAGATATGCTAGCTAGCTTACTTGTTATTCGGTAAGCTCTCAACTTTGCCAATTAATAATCCAGCGACCGCGACAGAGCAAAAGTAATCTATTAGTGTTTTTCATTGAATAATGTTAATTTGCCATCTCACTTTTTTTTTATTAACATCAGTGTTATTGCTGCGCTATAGACTACTTAGTCTAAGCACGCATTGATTAACTTGTATTACTGTGGCTACTTAGTGATAATCGTTAGCAAAAGCATTAGTTATAATTGAAACCAAATCGCTTCAATATGTTATACGTGTGCAATCGTTCCTTTTTCGTTACCGTTACTGATGTTACTAGCGTGTCTTAAGTTGTAGCGAAAATTGTATTGTCGTTCTAGTTTGTATTTGAGTGATATTTATACTATACCCGCAATCACATTACGGAAATGGCTACTACCTCAGAATTGGGTTATACTCGTAATTATATTATATTCAGTCTTATATTTTATGATGCTGTCATTGAAGATGCGACTGGTGTTTTTATATTTGTTTCTATGCCACAATATTTTACTTTACAATTGAGTGTTTATATATATTTTTTTACATCGAGGAAACAAATGAAAGGTATAGTAGAAGATGAATACATTATATTACTTTTTACTATACCTACACATAGTTTATCCTACTTCCGTGTTAAACCCTAGCATAGGATTAGTAATGTAATAAATATTAAATTTATTAACTACTGAATAAGTAAACAAAAAATTATAGCAAAAATGTATCTTAAACAGTTTTATATAATATATTAACATATAACTTTATCACCTCACACTTCAGGTTAGCGTAATGTTACCTATCATTAACCTCTTATCTATTATCATCTCTTGGTCTTGTAACAGGAACGCTGTCCAACCTTAAGATTTTCGGCCTATTACTTTATTACACCATGACTCAAACCAAAAATTCAAAAACTGACATGTCACGCTTTGACAGTGTTCCTGGAAGTTCATTATTATTTGATTGTCCAGAGATATGATATACGCACAAGACCAAAATTTATAATTTTCAAGCAACATTTTATAATATTCGAGTATCGAAATAAGTACTATTTGAACATTTTTTTGAAATTATATATGAAATAATTAATTGTGAAGTTGGAATACACACATTACTAAACCGTAAGTCATTTTCCTACCTACACCCTTTACACTGAGAGTCGGGAATCCGGAGCTAGCCGGAGGTCACCAAGCTCTACGGTGACAGTCTAGTTAGTTTAACTGTTCAACAGCAATCCGTTAACAGTTAGAAAGTAAGGGCAAAATTAAGCGCAAACTCATTTCACTTCTTAAGTACACAGGTAAACGTCTTTTGGCCGGAAACATAAACACAACAAATTAATATTGTCAAACGAGCCCCAAAGCGAATCTCAAAGTTGAGTGATCCCTTCTAACGAGGGTAAACCTAATAGTTAGTAGGTATTAGTTATATTACACCAACTTCCTGGTTTCTCATGTCATGAAAACAAATGAATTAAGCTGAACATGTTATTGAATATATTTATTATTAATTTAACACCTTTGCAGTATGTACCCAAGCATAAGGATTACCTGATACCTAGCATACCCGCTAAGCGTTGTATACCTCATACACTCAGTAATTAAAATTTAAAAAAAACAACGAGCTATTTAGAACTTAATCTTATACAGGCACAAGTGTGCCTGTATTAGATTAAACTCTTCTAAACATTAAACTCTAAATAGCACGAAGAGTTGATGTATGTACTTACATACATCAACTCTTCGTGCTTTATATGTTGACCTTGAGATAACTGTTATAATGCTTGTAATCGAGACGGTTTTCGTAGTGCAAATGCAAAGCATACAACAATACACTTTGGTTATCTGTGGTAAAATTTAAAAAAAAACATATTTGCTACTCGATTTGATACGCTTCTTTATACTTAATTACTGGAACATCTGTAGCATAGGGAGAGTATATTTTTAATGCAAAAGCTGATTGCTATTTTCCAAATATCTGCTATCGATATATTAATACTATATATTTTACATGTCTGCTATCGGTATAGATGTCTATACCGATAGCAGATATGTAAAAAGTCTGAATATGGCTGACTTAAGTTTTGTTTGACGTAATAAGGACGCCATAAAACACTACCTATTGGTGTAATTTTATCGGAAATATATAGACTCATTCATTAAAATAAATTTGCAGCGACAGAGCTTGGCCTGTTCGTTTTAAATGACAAAGAAATACCTAAAATTATAACATTGACAAGGATCCAATTAAACTTCAAGAAATTAAATAATACATGTGTGTAATAATTTAACCAACAATATATTAATTCAGTTATGCAATTAATAAAGATTCATTTTATTTTAATAATTTTAGGAAAACTAGTTGATTACTACAGACAACAGTAAATTACTATAGCCCAACAAGTCTTTATAAATGTTAAAAATACATATTTACTTACCTACTTATCATTCTATATTTTTCTTTAAATCCGACTGCAACTGCAACTGCGACTGCAAAATAAGTTGATATCTATATGATATAATGAGGATCTAACAATATAATATTATCTTTACTGTTATATTATTATAATCCAACGAATGCCTCCATTTGACGCACATCAACTGTTGAGTAAATGAAGACATCACGCCCTAAGCCGCCTTGATCCCGTGAAAAACGCAGGAATTACAACGGTACCGACAAATTGCCTTCGCTTTTCTTTGTATTCGAGGGCTAATCTCTACCAATTCGTATACAACAGCCGTTTAGGTTCGTCAACATCTTAGAAACTATCGGCTACGATTGATTTAATTAAAGTTACCTCATTAATTATACAAAATTAGCAATAAACTTATCTGCTAAGGCATTTGTTTATTTACACTTTTTGTTTAATTAAAATTTAAAAAATAATTATACAAATGGCGGACTTAATGAGAGCATTCTCTCCCAGTCAACCAATAAAGTGTGCAGAAAGGTTAAGTAAATAAGGCAGTGCAAATGTGTGAAAAGTATACAAATAATAAATAATAGAGCAAAAAGCTATGTCTTCAGATAAATAAATTATCGCTGAACCAAACAAATGTGAGCTGTCATTTATGTTTGGTTTATTTTTATGGTTATTGCTTTGTAGGCAAACATAGTGTAGGACCTCCAGTAAAACGATGGACCGAAAATTAGAAAACAAAATATCTAATCTGTTCGGGATAACTCTAAAGTAGGACTATATTAAAGAAACTAAAGTTGTCATAAAATATTTGGTGTTTCAATTTATTCTGAAAGCTGTACTCTACATACATTCTTGTCTAATATACCTTTAATAAGTAACATTATCTGTTTTTGCATAACACTCAGTTCCAAAAACCAAAACATTGCACAGATTAAGCCATGACCGAAAACGATCTGTCTATTGATTGGTCAGAAAGCGGAAAGATACTCACAAATAAATAGATACTTTCCGAGCCCTCTGTTAAGAAATGACAATTTCCTGTCACACTGACGTATAGGTACTCGTATGATCAGAGTAAGATAAAGTTGTGAAATTTGATTGGAAAACTTTCCCAAGAACCAATCGGAAAGATCAGACGCTAAGGTCTCAAGAACACAAGCCATTTCGGGTACCTATACGATTTGGGGCCATTCACAAATGTAATAATAGACATATTGAAAACATGATCACAAAGGGATAAGTTTCGCAACCGTTGCATAAAAGGTATTGAATCTGGAGGGAACAAACAGATATAAATTCCGTTTCTTAGATTGATATTAATGTGACTATGTAATTTGGTCAAACTTTTTATTTAATTATTGCTAATACATTATTAAATTTAAATAAGGAATCGACCATGTACTCTTTCTTGTTACGCTCTACCTTATAATAAGGATGCTTTTCTGTGTATATTTATATTAACTTACAAAAAAAAGTTAACTACATTTATGGGATTCAAGACATTGCTTTGTCTATGCTTGTTATGAGTTACCCTGTGAACGATCGTCGTGTAGAATCCACGTGTTATGACTGGTAGTTAAACTTTTGTATCCGTTTGATCAACTACTACCACGTAATTTAAGTTTGCTACCTATATAATAAGTACGCTAATAACTTATATTGTTCCAACAATCAAAGATTAAATCACCAGTTACTAGATTGCCGAGGAACTGTCTATCTAGTCAAATCTCTAATTATCCTCAATACTGGTGCAAAAACAATAAAGCAAATTAATCAAAGTTTTACCCAGCAATTTTTACTTCAAATGTGGACTTGGATAATAAATAAAAACGCATAGCCAATTGTAGAACGTTTTAACAGGTATATATTTTAAATATTCCATCGATTTTAGTATTATATTAAATAACTAAAATCCAATCAATTGTTATGGTAGTATTGCATTAGGGTTGTATTGGTTATTCAAAGGCTAAATCCTGCAGGTTTTATTATATTTGTGTTTCATCATCTCAACTCCAAGCGAATATTTTTAAAGACAGTAACATTTGCTTAAGGATAGAAAGTCGGAAACTATTTGACTACGTTATACAGGCCGCAATTTCATTAGTAATGCTCTTACAGCGTATAATGATGTTAAGTTGCTAAGCATCAGTTTGTTATTTATATGTTCCTTCTTCCATGAGAGTGGCGTCGTTGGGGTTTTACATATAAAAAAATAAATTTGAGTTTTTTTAGTACATTTTTTTCAATATAAATGGCTACTCATAAAAGATATAGGTACACAAATATAATTATCATTTAATGTTTAATACAATTATTCATGAAATTACACCGGTTAACCGAATTTAAGCGCCTCAGATTCTACGCGCTACTGTGAGTCCTATGCGACATAATTGAATACGAAACAGACCGCCAATGCATAGTTATTGAAAATTGTTGAAAGCTTTTTAGATTAGACTTACATTTTTAGGTTCTAATGTGTATAATTATATCTATGTGTGTAATATGTATGTATATGTGTATATTTTATACATAAATATATAGATATATTGTGCTACTTACTGTACACAATTGTACCGTAAGTAATATTTGTTTGTTGTTTATTTTCTTTGTATTATTGGTTTTTTACTCTTTAATATTTTGTGATTCTGCTATACAATAACCGTACTATTGCTTGGCTGGAAGAGATCTATTCTAGAGATAAGCCCACCCTTCTACATTTGTTTAATTTAATTATTTATAGTAATGTGTTTGAGTACAATAAAGAATGATATATATAATTATTAAATATTATTAGACTATCTCAATAGCAAAGAATACATATAGATCTTCGTCACCAAGCGCGAGACAGGAATTCCTTAATATTTATAATCACAGTGACTGCCAAGTTCCCGTAACCCTTATCTTATCTTTTTTAATTATATCTTTACGGGAGGCTGAATAATGCCCAAGTTCCCGGTTTCAATGAACACTAAGTGGCCTATCAAAAGAATTGGATCTGTATTTTGATGAAGTCTTTTGTACAGTCTGGTTATTGGGTTTTAAAAAGCAACGACTCTGTCGTCATTGTTTGATAAGATAATGGGTCGTAATATCTACATTTGACTCAGTATAATAAATGTTTCCACGCTGCAAACTACATACAATTTCAAAATTTATTTTTCGATGTCCAAAAGCTATAAAACTTCCTGCATTTAATTAAATTGCAGAAGTGATCCATGTTATCCCTCCGGTACAAAATGATCTACTTAAGGAACTATCAATATAAGAAAATAAAAATATTGAACGTAACATTGATAATAAGAAGCTAATTATGCTAGGAGCACCAGATTTGCCTCCCACTGACATAGGGATAAAGCCCTATCTTAGACATAACTAGTTGATACAGAGTGTGCAAGCAGAAAGAACGAGGAAACACGAGTTCGATTCCCCATGAAAGTATTTTTCCTTGGTTTGGACTTGGAATAGGACTTGTTAATTCTCCTGACTAACTACTACGGCTGTTAACATAGTTAATATTCAACAATATTTATTTATTTGACACACAAAACAGAATACAATGGATTATAAATACATTTTTTTTATATAATATAGTAGACCAGATTATATTCCTATGTGTGTACAACGTGAATGACACATAACTAGAATATTACACATATGGCAACATAAAACTTAAATTGAATAATGAGAGAACATAAATATACAATATATTAGTCACGTCACAAGTAAATATTATGTTCATCACGCTCTTTTTAAATTTTCATAAAATTTTACTTTGTCCAAATATATCTATTGTCTCGGGATAAGTCTTTGAGATATTATTGTATTGACACATCTTGGCAATTGGATTGTAAAACGAAGTATTATTTTTAAGTAATAAATTCCTAGAACTGAGACAGGCAGCTCCTCAGCTGTTTAGGATTCCAAATGAAGCTTCCTTCCACTTTGGGCTTTATTTCCAGCTACACTCAGATGAATTCAATTTCAAGAACTTCCGTCATATGTTTCTTTGTGGATATATTAGAGAAGATTGGAGTAAATAACACGATTAAAAAGAGGAGGAATACTCCTCCTTACGACACAAAATACACAGTAGCGGCATCTATTTCGGTTTATGTCCACTAGGAGCCCCGCATTACACCACTAAGAGCATGTTTGTTAAAATTTATTGCAGCGGTTACAGCTGTAACGCGCTTATTTGGGGTCTAGGCGTATTACTGATTTATTGTAGTTGTTTGGTAGATTCAAATAAAAGGTCGCAGTCCATGAGTTTACAGGTAAAGAATATCTGTTAATAGAGTCACAAAAATATTAGATTGGATATGTCAGATCATAAATTTGGAGATGATATATACTTGATTATATATACAAATACATTACTATTAATGAACTTAATTAGCAGCTTAAGAATACTGGCTACGACTCCCACGATTAGCAACAATATATTAAGCAAATAAAACACATAATATCTACACACAACTTTGCCGATGTACGCAAACGCTCAGCAAATCTCATGAATTCTATCCCAGATCCCTAACGTCGTAGAGTATCCCTATTTATTTATTGTATTTTGTGTTGCCCCTTTTTATCTTGATCGCCGATTTACTTGTCTTAGGTGAGTTTACGATACGTACTAGAATAACGGTATATCTACTATTGCGTTAGAAATAAGTAAATATTTGAGTGTAAATATAACTTATACATTTCTTTGCGGTAAACTTATAATTGTTGCCGTTAGATCAAAATGTGTAAGTGTATAATATGTATATATATATATGTATGTGCTTATATGCCTAAAACAAGTGTGAATATTTAGATGAAAATGTTCTGAACCACAAAACAATGATAAATACAGTACAATATCGCTCTGCGTAGTAATGTGAAACTATCGTCACTATACCATTTACATTACCTAAATTCATTAAAATAAAATATATAATATTTTATGGCTAAGGTTTTAGCAATTTGTGAGCAAAGAACGATATTTTAAATTTTCTTTTCTTTCGTAATATTAAACATTTTAAAAAGGAACATATTTGTCAGAAGTGAAGTCTGGCGATACTGAAGCATTTGTTTATTTAAGAATGCTACACGAAATTTTAATTAAATAAAGTTTAGCTACAATGTATAAGGTCTACTATGCACTGGCAAATTCATTTATTAATTACTATTTCAGTGTTCATGTGCGAAATTTTATGTTAATATATATATAGGATAGCAGCCTTCTGGAGTAGAGTGAGTCGCTCGAACAACACCATACTGAGGGCTGTCTCTGACTATCTGACCAATCCCATCTACAGCTATTGGATTTCTATCCATATGGAGGCAAATAGAAAGTAGGTGATAGCTTTTGTATTTGTATTGTTTCTATTGCTTTTAATTTAATTTAATTATATAATTTATATGATATGGGTCTATGTGTGCCTGAAATAAAAGGATTTTATTTTATTTTTTTATTTTTTATATATTAACCAAATAAAAAACTACAAAAATAATTATATTTTTTGTAAGCTAAACAGTATAACAACGAAATGTTAGACTGTAAATGAATATTTCCAAAAAAAAAAAAATATTTTTAATTAAATAACTTTAATAAAAATTATCAAATAAGACTTTTTAAGTATAATTCCAGAGTGTGTAAATTAATGTTAAAAATAGAAAACTGAAACAACATTATTAGAATAGATTGCGTAGCGATTACTTACAATAATATAGTGATTACTACATATAGGTAAATATATTATAATAAAATACAGTTTGATTATAGTTTATCTGTTAACATAAAATAGTTATAATAATATAAAATAGTTTTAACTGTTGTGAATATAAACTCCATATATATATCATAGAGCAGCTAAGACAAAACGTTTTAAAAATAAAATAAACAATTACAGTTGTTCAATTGTTTCGGCCAAGATGGCTGTTTTTTATTCCATTTTACCTTTTACAATAGTTTCCTAACATTAACAAGCTTGTGCGATATCTCGCCAACTTACTGGTTCGCCAGTTTAATGAGTGTTAGATGTTAAAATTTTGTATTCATAAGTAAATAAAAAAAGCATTTGCGATACTAATCTTTGGTGCCATTCCCAACATTAGAAACATGACAACATAAAACATACTTCTAAGTTACTTATTGAATAAAAAGTAACGTAACTTAAGCAAGGGGAATAAATAATTGTTCGAGTTTCATTTTCCGTGAATCTTATCAACATCATAATGAACATTAAGCCGATGAAAATTTAAAATCTTAGTCATTTTCATAAGCACACAAAGTGGACGGTTGATAGCGCATACGCTGTAGATTCGCCTTCATTTCGGTGAGGTAGTACCAACCTTACTTCCAGGTGTAATAGAGACCACAATTCTAGTCCATCCTGTTAGTCGTTCAACACGTTCGTAATATGGCGACTGCCATCGAATTATAATATCCCGCTACAATAAACTTTTCCGATTCCACTGTTTGTTGGCAAACAGCTATGAATAAAATAGAACTGTAATGCCAAGACATGAACTTTATCTATTAATACATTCATCAACGGCACCCCAGAGACACATTCAGAAATATGTAAGAAAGCCTTAAGCGTAACCTTCCAGATTAACTCCAGCGACAACGACAAAAATTACATTTTTTTTCGGGCCATGACCATTAACTATGTATGGAAAAATGACGGGAACTTCTTTGAAAGAATTATATTACGCTAACAGCGACATACTATATTATCAACACTTCAACAATCTATTTAACACCATTTCGTGTCTGGCTAACTAGCATTTCTTTTGTCTTAGCAGCTGAAATAAAGTGCATATAAATATTGTCTCCATTAATATGTTTTTATTTTTACATTACTCAACTGCTTTTACATATTTTTACATAATTTAACTGCTTCACATTTAACTCTCAACTCACCTAAGTGGTGATAAAGTTGTTGCTCAAATCAGTAGAGACACGAACTTCTAATTCAATTGTTTGAAATGCATAATAAGATTATTGCGCATTGTAGCAAGACAATTAGCTTCTTTGTGTCACTTGCGTTCATTGCTGTTCTATTAGCCTACAAATTTATAGTATTCAGTTAGCTCGAGTTACACAGCATCTGTAGAACATAAACAAAAATATCGTCCGTATCCCAACTAATATTATAAATGCGAAAGTGTGTTTGTTTGTTTGTTTGTTACCTCTTCACGCTTAAACTACTGGACCGATTTCAAAAATTCTTTCACCTTTGGAAAGCTACATTCTCCCCGAGTAACATAGGCTACTTTTTATCCCGGAAAAATCGACAGATCCCACGGGATGCGCAATAAAGGCTTCGCTCAAAAACTACTGCACAGATTTTTATGCGGTTTTCATCAATAGATAGAGTGATTCTTGAGGAGTTTTGCGGCATTTTTTATCTCGGAAAAACGGATAGTCCCACGGGAAGCGCGATAAAATCTTCGCACCATAAACCGACTTCCGCGTATATGTAGCCGTGGGCAAAAGCTATGACCCTTAACCCTCTATACACCCAATCCCGAAATCCACGCGGGCGAAGCCGCGGGCAGAAAGCTAGTATTTAAATATATAAAATTCTCGTGTGAATAATCTATAACTAGACTCGTAACTCCGCAAATGCATAGAAAAATTATTTACAAGTAAGTCAGTAAAACCCAAGAATTCTGCATATAGCGTAAAATATTCGGGATATTCTTCTACGAATTTCAATCAATATAGCGAAAAGGTGTGATGTTACGTATACTAAATTTATATTCTCCATCTGACAGAAAACTAAAAATAGATAAATCAAAATATTTATAATACACGTTAAATCATTATGTATTCATTCCACTGGATAAAATAAGAGGTTTTATCAATAGCCATTCTAATCAATGACGAAAAGTAAAATACGTGCTCTTGTAAGCCGAAATTCTGGTCCCGAAACACAACATTGTTAGGTGCTAACCTTAAGTTAGCTGGTCCACCGTGCTAGTTTGTATGCCCTGAGGTTAAGCTGTCAGCATAAAGGAACACAACACAAGACGTTCGAACCTTCCAGCCGTGGTAATAGCCCGGAGCACTGAGCTCTGGTACGGATTGGGCACGGCTGATGCCACAGTTTAGTACAGGGTTGTGCCGCCGGGACAGCAGTTTGATATAGGTCGAAACCGGAACTAGGAGCGTACAGATGCCCGAACCTTTCCTGCTAGTATTGAGGCATCTGGAACTGCCTAAAGCACCTCACACCTCCTACCTCACTACCAACTTAACAAATCAAATAAAACATTTATAGACAATTAAAATACGTAAATACAGGCTACAAAAAACTAGAGATTCGTTTATGGGCAAATGTATAATTTTTTTAACAAGATTCCGCATAGTGTAGCTGAATTGCCTCTTCATAAGTTCAAGGTACATGTTAAAAAGGCGCTAATGAGTAAGGGTGTAGGGTGTAACACCTTTTTATGGGTTACAGTGACTTCCGGCTGGATCTGGAGGTTCGAGACACGATCCTCAGGGCGCCTTAAATATGTTGGTTAGTGACTGGTAGATAGCCTCAATAAAACTCAAGAGATTTTGCACACACAAAAAATATATTAACACTTTGTAAATTATTTACAGTAAGTTTTATAAAGAGGACAGATTTACGGACAACAATTAGCACTTAACTAAAGGAAGGGACTTCTCCGTTCAGTTTCCCAGCTATTAAGAAATAGTCCTCCAAAACCTTCACTTGTACAGCCTTATACAACCTCAACAATCCTCTTATGTTGGATTATAATCCACGTATTGACGGTGGATATGCTCCCAAAAATCTCTCCAGTCAGGATATAAAATGCAAGCTATTTTACTCGACAAATGAATTTGCAATAATATAAATGATATAGTTGAAAATGTATATAGGTAAATTGAAATGTAACTTGAAATCGAAAATTTAAATATGATCTTGAAACTTACGTAAGATTTAAATGTAATCTTGAAATTTAAGATTGAAATGTAGTCTTGAAACCCTAGAAACAAACAAATATTCTATTAGAATTTAAAATATCTAATATTAAAGGAAGGAAAAATCACTGGTGATCTACAGTTTAATTTACTCGATTCTCGTCAGGGTTTAACACTGAATTTAATATCTATATTTGGGTTAATATTTACTGTTTGAAAATCAAAAAAATAATTAAGACGTTGAGATTTACTTTAGGTATTTATATAACAATTTATACAATGTTGTTGGAGATGAGTAAAATTGTATGTTTAAACATAAGGTTATTAAAGTAAAAAATTGGATGAAGGAATTTAAAGTAATCTCTAGTCATCGGACGGTCAGTGCTAAGTCATCACTCTTTTAAATTTGATAACAAGATTCTAACAGACTACCGATGTTCCTTTCTTAATAGCTTTTTTTTTATTGTGATTTTCTTAATAGCCAGGCCAACGTCAAGGCAAATGTCACACTCTCATACAGGCATTATCTAGAATACTACTGATTTTTATATGTTACAAGGACTATTACAAAGTCAATGATTATTTAAATCATGCCAATGCTTGGTGTTGATTTGAGGATACATTCTAAAAGTGTAAATATTTGTTTTCCCGTATAAATTGTGAACTCATATGTACATTGTATAATAACGACATAATTTATTATAAATGTTGTTAATACTTTTGGTAAAGTTGATAAGTTTCTTGCGCCTATTCTTCTTATCAGCTAAAAAATACGCCCTGAATGGGTGGTAGGAAAAAACAATTTGACGATTCAAAAGAGCTTTCTATAAAGTCATTTTTGAATAAACTTAATTTTGATTTTTGTAAATTACAGGTTTAAAATATGAAATAATGATTAAATAATGAGAAGGGAAACATGACACTAAATTACATACGAATCAAACCCTATTCAATTGAAGCAAATGAAATCTAGTCTGAGTCAATTACAATTGACTAGTTCGAAATTAATTTCAAACAACACTTGATATACTACTTGGCATAAAAAATAAGTACAATAGAAACTACTTCTTGTTCAAAGACTATTTTATTGTTGCAAGGCCAAGAAATCGCAATGAAGCATCTTCTCTTCCATTCCGTGATTATTTATTGCATGTGGTTATTGCTCGAACGTAATATACTGGCAACGTTATGCTATATCACTGATCTGCGTAAACAATTTAATATTTTTATGTATAGGAAATACAGTACTGAGAGGTGTTAATAGCGTATATTTACAATGCTAAACAAACTTGAAAATGATATGAAACTTAAATTTAATCATTCTCGGAAATTTCATATAGTACGAGGGTTCGCTTCAAATCAGTATTTAAAATCAGTTGATTGATGATTCTCCAGATCATCATTAGATTGATGAATGTCCAAATGAAAATCCAGCGTACCTGTATAAATGGATACCATACAATTACTTGTATAATATCTGGTTTCTTAATTTGTAACCAGATTTGCTCTTCGTCGTCTCCTGAAGTTGTCAGTTCCACGCCCAAACTCTGTATATCCCCTGAAAAAGCAAACACGTCCTGGTTTCGTTAAGTCTTTGTGTCGTCAGACTTTGTTTTTCTCCTTTGATTAATTCAGCGATATGTTTTTGTGCGTAGAACGAAACGCTGGCATTTGATTAATGTGCCAAAGGGACCCCTCAAGTCGCTCTTTGTTTTGCAACGTTACAGGTTCATTTTGTGTTTTACATTAATCGTATTGTTGTTTTTAATTGGCAACTTGTTTTTTTTTTTCTGTTTTGTACTTAGGTAGGCAAACAGCGATACAACAATGTAAGAAAATGTTTAAAATTGTAGTTAATATACCAGCAAAGTAATTATTTTGTCGCATCAATTAATCGGTAATTGTAATCGGATTAAATAACTTGGATAAAAAGAATCTAAATTATGTGCATTGGATATAGCTTTAACTATATTTAACCCATAAATATATATATTTTTTAAAAACATCGCCCCGCTCTAGGATTTTTGCACTCACAAACATAGAAATCTCACATGCACAAACACCTAGACCGGAATTTTTTGTAAGTCATACAAAATATCTGTCCCGTGCGGGAATTGAACCCGCGACCCATTGCGTAGAAGCCGATACTCGACCACTACGCTAAACGAAGTCATTATATAAAACCACGGTCATTGGAAGGATAAACGTTGAAAATACTAAATATATAAAAAACGGGTTTAAAGTAAGCAGAATTATCAATACAATTTGATTGCGAGTATCGATTTAATTATAAAATCACCCTTCACATTACGAAACACAATATGTTATGTTAACGCAGTTTAAAGTACAGTAAAACCTAACTTGTTGAGAGCTAGGATATTTTAAATCGGAGTTGGTTTGATTATATTTTTTTTTTGTTTATTTATCATATTTTCTTCATGTAAATGTAATTCTACAAATGAAGCAAATCAAATGAATACTTCAAAAAACTCAACCGACGCTATAGAAACGACAGTGTTTTGTTTTCTTCCGACTTATGAACCAGCACAAGTACAATATCTTCTTATATATAAAAATGAATCGCAAAATGTGTTGGTAAGCTCATAACTCAACAACGCCTGGACCAATTTGGCCAATTCTTTTTTGTTAATGTTCGTTGAAGTTCAAGGGGGGTTTTTACAATGAGGAAAATTCGAATAATTATCGAAAATACCCTAAAAACAGCCCTTTTATTTTCCCATGCAAACATTTTCTAACTAAAACGTACAGTCGAATTGAGCTTTATTGTTATTGTATAAAGTTCATATTGCAAACACTCACTGTTGTCTAAGCAATGAAGGAGTGTTCCTAACATCAAAGAGTCAATTTGCGCTTTATTAACGCTACATATAGTTGAAATTCAATCATATCTATCAAAACAGTGTGCGTGCGTACGTTGGAGCACAGAATACGTCGTTGGAGGATTTAATGTCACGTTCCAAAATTGAATAGCCACAAAATGTAAATAGGTCATTTAGACTTTTTTTGCGATTTGGTTGGCTATGCGACATTATCTATAAAATAATTAGGAACAAAAAACTGCCACTGTACAAATCTTTTTGACAGGACGAAGTCTGTCGGGTCCGCTAATAAATAAGAAAAATTTTAGAGTGAAGAATATGCACACTTAATATCATCTTTTAATATAGGTATTTTGTCTTTTATTGATCAAGATTTTTGCATTTCTTTTTATAGTATATAAGGCACTGACATCAAACGCGTAAGTTTTTATGCGTGCAAGTGGGAACATAAAAAATAACAATATTTTAAGATTCTTGCATACACAGATATAACGCTACATTACATTATTTATTACTAAACTTATAAAATTGTATTTTCCGTTAAACATTTATACATCCAACACTACATTGCAATCACAATTACATCTTCTGTCTGTAATACTCTTAAAGTTTGATTAGTCAGAGAGATCCAATGTGTAATGTATTCACTTTACGACCAACATCTATGCGTCGCTTTACAGTCCATTACTGGACGTCATAGCTGTCAACTAAGGAAGATGGCGGAATTCCAAAACTTTCATTATAATAAATAAACAGTTTTCTTTATGGTTTCATGTCCTTGCTTTTTTGATATTTGAATAGTCATTTTTCTATTCTTGACCAAGGAGAATCCAACATATTATACACCCATTAGAGATATATATTAATAAATTTAACTTTACTTAATTTGAGAAAAAACACTCATGAGAATCGTGAAGAACATTATAGTCTGCGGGTAGTAGCAATTTTATTATTAATATATGTGTATATTGACAAACAAGTAAAATGTCGCTTGATGGTAACAGATCACAGCCGCTTATAGTACATTTGATTCCTGTAAAATTTTCAGCAAATATACAATTCCGACAAAAACAACAGTATAAACCGATGTAATAAGATGTAAGTCACAGTATCTAGTAATTTCACTTCTTGTTTTAACCCTTCACGGCGAAATAAACCAATTCGAGACTACTGTTTTGCAATAGAAAAAATAGTAAGTCATTCCTCAAAATATTTTTTTGATGCAAAAATTTCAAGTTACTTTTTGTAATTGATCCCAGCTATACTCTATATACTGTCTATCCATCCGTGACCATCCATTACATCGATTTTCCCATAGTATAGAGTTTTTATTCCCGCGGTAAAAATCTAATCGGTGATACCGGAAATCGTCGCAAATATAATAAACAGAAAAACTTTTGAGAAACCTCGTTAGAATATATAGAGATATGTACAGTACACGCATAACTACACTTTATATTTAGATATTTATATAATAAGATACTATCAAAGAAATATATCAAAAGTTTAACTATATTTTTTAAAATAATGCAATTGGCATACTCATATAAATGTTTATAAATATAGAAAAGACCACCATTAAAATATATTATTATTTATTACTTATATTCGGTCAACACAATACAAGATATTTAATTGTAGTAAGGTAGCTGTTAAATTAACACCCATAAACCTAAACATGCAGTAACAATTGAATATATATAATTAATATCTGTCATACATCTCTACGAATAGAAAAGTGGGATATTCCAGTATATGGCCGTCATCCAAGAATGCCAGCCACTAAGAGCGTTCATTCCTTAGGGTTGTTAGGGAGTAATCACGTTAAGAGCCTTCTTGGTTTCAATGAAATTCAATAAGTGATTGATGAGATTCATAAAATTAAGATTAGAACATAAAATAGTAATTTAGAACAAATTAATGGACGACATTTTTAAATGTCCCTTGAAAATGCGTATGTATTATTAAATAGTCATTTCATACTAGAGTTGGGTAGGACACATTATATCAATGAGTTTGTATGAGTAACTCATATCAGATTGTAAGGTGGGACATTGTACCACCTCAAATGAGGTGGGACTAAATGAAATAGTAGGGACTATGAGAAGAGGTATACTGAGTGCGACGTTACTACTCTAAACGCGAGTTGAACTCTTATTGTGACATACTCACAAAAACATACAGTTGAGCTGTTAATTTACTGTGACATTATTAGTTACAAATAAACTAATTGAAAAAGAATACGGGCAAAAAAACATTTGATAATATTATGTGAGTCTATCTGTAAATGTCACTTATACCAACCAACCTTTAAATAATAATAGTCATAAAATTTAGACCGTCATTGGCGTAGCGTCATTCAATTCAAAATCAATACATAGTATAAAACAAAGTCGCTTTCGCTGTATGTCCGTATGTATGCTTAGATCTTTAAAACTACGCAACGGATTTTGACGCGGTTTTTTTTAATAGATAGAGTGATTCTTAAGGAAGGTTTGTATGTATAATAAATGCATAATATAGTAGAGAAACACTGATAAATTTAAAGGTTTCTAATATGATATCGTAAATAAGCACGTTTTTTTGCGCTTATATTGCAAACGCTGGCTGAACCCTACGAGATAGACCAAAATAATGTACTACAGTATTGTTCACCTTAAAAAGTTCATCAAAAAAGTCCGCGATGGTATATGTCTATCTTTTAGGGATAACCTACTATAACCATTTAATTACTTTTATTTATATAAACATTGCACCCGTGCGAAGCCGGGGCGGGTCGCTAGATCAAAATAAAACAATAATCGAACGTTATATGGTTGTCCCACTCACTCATTTGATGCGCGTCCCTAATCACTCGTTCACAAGTATTGTAAGCGAGTGTAGATGGCGTTTATCACAACTAGATGATTCGTGCCTCATTGTGAAGTGTGACAAAATATACTTATGAAGTCATGGGACATTCTGTCATTTTGTATGGGACATTTGAGGTGACTCTTGCAAGAGTTGCACAACTCTATTTCATACCTTTCATTAGAGGTACTGGGTCAACGAGCTCATTTAAGTGCTCATGTTCATCGTGTAACAGACTAGACTAGTACGCATGCGTAATCAAAATGTCGTTAGCACAAAAATGTCGCACATTCAGACTGTAATGAACAATGATGGCAATAACGACTGTTTTGTAATAATGAATAACACTGTTGTGTTATTTTTCTATAACTGTTATTGTAAACTGTTGTCTGGTATCCTGTTATGTTGCTGTTTTGACAAATGTTGTTGAATGAATATGATAATTCGACAAGAAAACGATCACGACGTGTCCTACAAGGCTGCATCACCTACAGGGCCAGGTCCAGTAAGATTCTAAAAAACCACAAAAGTTAAACACAATAAATAATCTTCAACTTATGCTCCAAAATCTTTCAATAGTATAGTGATAGTGGTATATTTCAATTATACATATTTCCCACATAAAAAAAAAACATTGACTTCTTTATCTGGCTTTAGCTTTTATAAATATTCTCCAATCTTTGCCAATAAATACTGCCAATCCGGATCCATTTACAAAATGGCTTTGAGCAAGGCTGGCGATTCAGCCTACTGTACCAGCGGTCGAAGTCCCATATGCCGACTATCGATTCAGCGAATTGGGTAGAAAATTGCGTTTTGTCACTTCACCATCCGTCAGATTAAACAATTCCGCGTTTTGCAGGAACTGAAAGCCTTTTAAAATGACATCTGCAATCTAGTTACTAATATAATGTATATATTTCAGTAAGATGTGGGCACAAATACTTATTTAATCATTGATATTTTTAGAATTTAAAACAATAAACTCAAACTATATAATAGGTGCCAGTGCTACTATTCTCTCCTTAGCAAATTACGGTCTGCGTAATGGCGGTAATCGGTTAAGTTACCAGTTACCTCGCCCTTATTGATTACAATCGATGCTAATGAACTGTACATATCAAATGTACAATTTTCTGTCTTCGGCAGATTGTTATGTCAAAGTTCGTTATAGCTTTGTACTTTCTGAATTGGGCAGATTCGGTTAGTACAAAGTATATATGTATACTATTATTACAATCAATATAAGTTTTGATAGTCCCTATGCATCCATTGTTGATTCATAAAAGCGAGTCTGCATAGTATTGTCCTGACGCCGTAATAACATTTCAAAAGCCAACCACGATAGACTTTTATTAGCACAATTTGATTATTGTAATGCTTCATAGTAGAAACAGACCATTAGTTTCTGCGGATTTCATTTTAACTTTACCAGATCAATGTCTAAACTTTGTCGAAACATCGTACCATCTAATCCTGCCATCTGTATTCTAATGGCAAACATAAAATCCGTGTTTTATATTCCCAAAAGCTACAACAACGCAGCATTAGAATATTCATATCATAACGTTTGGCGTATGCTAGGATTCCAATTGGGTCCATTTTGTCGCTTACTCCAAAACGTGCGTAGTTACGGAGAACATTGTAAAAACGGCTTTCGGAGCATCACTTCACGGCAGCGTCAATTATTTTCGTTAGTTGCTGCAATGAGATTTCTTTACCTGAGAATAATTAAGGTCGACAAGATTTTTGCTCAACAATAATGAATCATAATATCAGAAAGTACTAGTATGAGATACGAGTATGCTAGTTGAAGCATACACTTGGGGTGAACGCGCGCGGCCCGCGCGCCATCATTGCATGGTCAAGACATGTCGTTGCTTGTAGAATGGTTATTTCCAACGCGTGTAAATGGTCATTTCTAACAAAAACAAACTAACAGAGCACTTTTGACCCCATATATTTACTTAAAATTAGGAATAATGAAAAACTTCGTGAAATCTCTTAACCGGAAAAGTAAAGCTTTCAAATATCTTAAAGAAAATTTTCCAAAAATTACAAACAAAATTAAAAGAAGGGATTTTCATAGGGCCTCAGATACAGGAATTGATTAAGGACAATATCTTTAATATTAAATTGAACGAAGAGGAGAGTAAGGCTTGGAAATTCATGATACAAATTTTTACAAATTTTTCAGGAAATGTGAGAGCTAAAAACTATAAAACACTTATAAAAGATATGATTCAAAACTTGCACGCTATTAAGTGTGAAATGTCCCTCAAAATACATATTTTGGACTCACATTTGGATATTTTACCTATAAATATGGGGGACGTCAGCGAAGAGCATGGTGAGCGCTTCCATCAGGATATTGCGGGCATGGAACGGCAATATCAAGGAAAGTGGAGCCCTGCCATAGCCCTAGCGGATTTTTGATATTGTTGGACTTTGAGAAGAGAAACTATAGATCTCAATTATAAAAGAAAAAGTGTCTCAACTCTACACTTTTAAGATTATTAAAATTTATTAATCTGAATAATTTTTTATTAACTGAACGTTAAGTCTTTAATTAACATCCACAAAAACCCGAGCTAAGTAAGGCATGAAATTAGTACCACTGTGCATGTTTTTTAATATTCCCTCTAAATTAGTTCAATTCATTTTATGGGCTTACAAAAGCTGATTATTTGTTGACCAGTGTTATCAGACTGGAATTCTGTACGTCTGATCAAACTATTGAGCATTTTACCTACTGATTTTTTCTGCCGATTTCGCAGCTACTTACGTACCTGAAAGAATAAATGAACAGTGTTATTTATAAATTGCTTGCAAATAAAACAAAGTAGTTTTCTTTTTCATCTGAATAACAAGCGACAGAACTCTGCAAATATTACAGCTTTAGATCACAAACAAGGTAAAATTGTTTCTGTAAAACCTAATTAGTTATTCTCTTAACGCAAAGCTTAGCGCGTTACTTGAAAATTGGACGAACTTACCTAAGTGAAGTCCAATTGTAATTTTGTGAAGGTTGATCTGAAATATAATGTTAACAGTGTAGTCTTTCTATTCGGTATTCATTGGCATCGCGGTTTTAGATTTAAAAAAAAAATAAAAAATTTCTTGTCTGTGGCACTCCGGGTAGCAAATGTCACTATTTTAGAGCTTTAAAGTGAGATGCTCGCTAGAGTAAATATATTCTTTGGTGAGATGGCTCTGATGAGTTGATGACCCACTATGCTTGGGATCAGCAACAAGCTGATGCTGGGTTGGGCGGGTGATTATATTTCAGATCAACCTTCATAAAATTACAATTGGACTTCACTTAGGTAAGTTCGTCCAATTTTCAATTTTATTTCATGTTGATCTGAAATATAATTGTTAACAGTGTAGTTGTTTAGAGACAGTTGCATAGTGGGTATCTATCATTATGTATGCACTTATGAAAGGTAAGTTTGTAAATAAATAATTTACAAAGGGTCTGGTATAAATGATGAGGTCCAAATCATTCTGAACTATAACACTTATGTCTAAGTAGATAATCACAGCTTAATTAGTCAGCCTTTAATTACTTAACTAATTTTTATAAGGCAATAAGAGGGAATCAACTTGGTAATTTTCTCTGTATCTCACATATTGAAGTAAATTTTTGTGTTAATTTTACAATATAAAATTAACAGTAATAATAATCAAAAGTACAATGGTTTTCTGAGATAAGACTAAGATAAGTCAACAATATTTTAAAAACATAATTGAGATCAACATAATTGCAATGAAAATTAAGATAAATCAACAATATTTAAATCATCATCATCAAGATAAATTGTGATAATAGCCTTTTTATTACTTGAAACTTAAATCAATATAATATAATAATATAAAAATAATATTATTAATCAAAGCTAAAAACTGCCTGTACAAAGTCATCACAACTGTTTTTATCTTGTATAGGTAACTGATAAAACCTTGCAAATGTAAGGGAATTTTCAGTCCAGCCAGCGGTTTTCCTAATAACATCAATTGACACTCCTGCCTTGCTAGCTGATGAGGTGGCAGAATGGCGGGTGCTGTGTGATTTAAATTGGTTTGTATCAATACCACTATCTGCTAGGACACACTTGATCCACCTGCTTATGGTTTGTTTTGATGCATGGTGGTATGGTTTTTTAAAAGTAAATAAAAGGTATGTTTGAAAATTTCTGATAGTGTTTGTGCTATGGATGTAGTCTTGAAGTGTGCTGGCTGGGCATATTTTAGGTTCTTGTAAATAAAATGGAAGGTTTATTATACTGTGTTGTTTTGTATGTACAAAAGTTTTTACTAAATCACTGATGACTATGGTGATTATATCATTAAGCTTAATCAGTGAAAGAGTTTGTACCCGCTGAGCACTTGCCAAGGCTAGCAATGTTACCAGTTTTTTAGTTAGCATTTCAAGGCTTAACAGTGAGTTTGGTGGGTCCCATGTTTCTGTGTATCTTTGCATGGCTGGTTTTAGCCTGAATACACCTTTTAGGGATCGTTTCACTCTATCATCTGTCCCAACTTTCTCTCCTATTAAAAGAGAAAGGGCAGATTTATGGCAACTGAGGGTGTTATAGAACCACCACCACTTTGAAATTTTTCTATTAGAAATTTTATTACAAAAGGTATAGGTGTTAAGAGCGATTCCTGGTTGTATGTATTGCAGAACTGCCACCAGCTTTTATAAGTTGTGTTATATTGAATCATAGTACCCTTGGAGATGGATGCTAGCATCATGTCTAGTGAGCTCTGTGGCAAGCCTCTGCGTCTGAATGCCTCCCGCAGAAGATGCTCACTGCCAGGGTAAGGTGGCTGCTCAACGGGTGCTTTGCTCCAAAAGGAAATATCAATAAGTTAGGATCTGGTTTAGATATGATTGGGTTACTGATCATTAAGCTCATGGCTAGGGGGTACCATGGTTGGTACTCCCACATTGGGTAAACAAGTATGCCTCTGGCTTTATCACATTTAATCTTCTGTAGGCATTTAGTTAGAAGGGCAAATGGGAAGGCATAAAATAAATAAGGTGTCAGTTAAGGGTCATAGCATCAATGTCAAATGCATTAGGATCCCTTTTCCAAGAGACATATAGCTTACATTTCTTATTAATCCTAGATGCAAAAAGATCTATGTTTGGGATTCCTAGGTGGGTTTTTTATAGTATTAAAGGCATGTTTACTTAATTCCCATTCTGGTGTCAAAATTTGTGTTACTTAATTCTTTATCCGCATATACATTGTCAGTGGACTTTATGTAAGAGGCATAAATGTTTATATTTCTGTGTTCACACCAGCTCCAGATATCTCTGGTGATTTTGTTCAAGGGTGGTATTGCACACTACCCATTTTATTAATGCATGCAATAGCAGTTGTGTTATCTATACGTAATAAAATATTGCAATGGCTATATGGTTTTGCGTAACATTTTTATCCAAAAAATGCTACTGTCAGTTCTAACTGGTTTATATGAATGTTTTGTTCTGAGTGAGACCACATACCACCACTACTTTCACCATTGCAGTGTGTTCCCCAACCAGTCAGTGATGCATCAGAAAATATTTCCAACTGAAATTGTATTTAAATATTTGTATTTAAGTACATAATAGCATCATAATTGTCAGCATAGTGTGTCAACGCTAGATATTTCTCTCTTTCCGTTGCTTTAGTGTGCATGAGGCCATAAGGTACAGCAGGGCTAGCAGCTACTAAAGTACCAAGCAATTTTGCAAAGGTTTCTTTATTCTACAGCTCTTCAAGGATAGAAATTTTACTAAATTTTTTTATACTGTCTCTCTTATCCTGTGGTAATTCAAGTGACGTTTTTTGTGAATTTATGATAAAGCCAAGAAACTTGCAAGATTTATTAGGTATTAGTGTGCTTTTTTCATGGTTTACAATAAGGCCCAAGCATTTAAAAAATGGAGAGAGTTGCATCCCTATTTCTTATGCATTCCTTATAAGTTTGCCCAATGCAAAGATAGTCATCGAGATATATTTGTTCATAAAACCCCTGTTTTCTGAGTGTACCAATCACTGGTTTCAGTAGTTTTGTGAAGACACTAGGTGCAGTACAAAGACCATATGGTAATGCTGTGAATTTATAAAGAATGCCATCAAATTCGAAACGAAGGTATTTTCTGTGTTCTGGGACAACTGAGATGAGAAAATAAGATTCTTTGAGATCTATGGAGCACAAAAAATAGTCTTTATTTACAAGCTTTACTGCCGTTCTAATATCTTCTATCTTGAAGTGATCTATTTTGATGAAGGTATTCAGAGATTTTAAGTTAAGGATAAATTTTAATTTGCCATTGGGTTTTGATCTTAAGAATTAGAATTAATTCTTAAGAATTTAAGAATTTGAGATAAATTGGTTCTTACAGGGGTTGCATATTTGAACTGCACCTAGTTCTAATAAGTTGACAATGGCTTTGCGCATATTATCAACTTCAGTGAGAGGTATATTATTTTGGGGAACAAAACTTTGCACTGGAATTTTTAGAAAGGGAATATGGTAACCATTTACCCATTGTAATAGCATAGGATCACTAGTGATCCTTTGCCAGCAGGTGAAGTATTTAGTTATGTTGCCTGCATGTACCTGATCATTTAACGCCTGTTGCCCCGTGTCGCAGGCCTCTCGGGCCGCGTGTCGCAGGCCTCTCGGGCCGCGCGTGGCTGAAGGCTGGTCGTCGGGGCGGCGGCTGCGCTGTGCGGTTCCTGGGTCACCTCGTGATGCCGTCGCCCTGGGTGTAGAGGCTGTGGTGGACCGTAGCGGTTTCCCATATTATTGCCCTCTTTTCCCTCCTTCGTGATTCCGTTGAGGAGAATATGGTTCAACGAACCGTGATTTTTTTGTATAGTTCCTCTGAACTGCTTACAATTGTCTTCGTATTCGGCCCCCAGAGCATCTTGGAAAGCTGCAACTGGGTCTACCTCCACCTCGTCCTCGATGCGGCCTGGTAAGGAAATTCCGCCATGTTTTGCTGTTGGATTTTCCAACGGCACGTGTTTCATTTTTATATTAAATGTTTACGTTTTCAGCGTATCTCGTACGTAATGAAATAGTATCTCGTACTCTTAGGTTTAATGCTCTAAGCTCGTACTTATCAAAGCTATGGTATCTCGTACCAAGTTTGACTTCAATGCTAACGGTATCTCGTACCGGCATGGGTGCATTGTATTCAACGTATCTCGTACGTAATGAAATAGTATCTCGTACTTATCAAAGCTATGGTATCTCGTACCAAGTTTGACCTTCATGCTAACGGTATCTCGTACCGGCATGGGTGCATTGTAGACTTTACCTTGTGAGTCCGGTGATGAGCTTGGGGAAAGAGGTCGAGACGAGGTTAATATGGGGCTTCGGCTTCTTGTGCGGCTACGGTGACGCTCGCGGATTTCACGAAGGCGTTTTTCATATTTTTTGATTTTCTTCAATATTTTCCGATCGGACGGTATAATTGATAAACTTCGATGAAGTGAACCTTCACAAATCTTTTTATAAAACGTTATTGTGCTTTTTATTAAGTGGTGGAGAGATCAAGATTTTCCGTGTTCTTGTATTCTGGAAGTGGATGTCAACAAGGAGCTTGGAGGCGTCAGTTAATGCTGTACTCTATCTATTTGCTCTTGAAGCATAATGTTTGTCATAGCCTCTCCGATAATGCCTGTGGCTAGCCCCAGTTGGTGTTGCATCAAAACGATGGCCTTGTCCCTCGTCAGAGCATTATCTGTTAAGACAGCTTATATTTCTTCGTTAAGGTGGGGGCTTCCAGTAGCTGACAATTTTTCTGGTAATTTATGCCTTTTCAGTATTGCCTTTTGGTTTACTTGTTGTGGTGTAAGTTGGCTTAGCTAGATTTGCTTTTGGTGTTGACTTTTTTATTTGGGCTGAAGACTTCTTCAGTTCTAGGCTATTTTTAATTTTTGATGCCAGGTTATCACGTTTTACTTTTTTCGTGTTCAAAAAGTTTCACGAGACCTACGATGCCGGCGAACGCGCGAAAGAAAAGTGACATTTGCTACCCGGAGTGCCACAGACAAGAATTTATTTTTTTTTTTAAATCTAAAAACGCGATGCCAATGAATACGAATAGAAAGACTACACTGTTAACAATTATATTTCAGATCAACATGAAATAAATTTACCTAGTCCATTCATACATCAGAGGAACTGAGTTGGGCAGGGTTATTAAAACTTAAAGAAAACTCATCATCACTACTTAGTATAAAACAAACAAACAAACAAAGTCGCTTTCTTTGTCAACTGTTATTTATTATTACGACTATTATTATACTTACATATAAAAAATATCACAATAAAATTATTATAAAAATGTTTTAATCTTCCTCTTAAAACTATCTATCACTGAAAACTGCATTAAATAATTTGCGTAATTTACACAATATATAAGGATACAGACAGTAGAAGCGATTTTACCACTTGTACATTTGTTCCCATATTAAAATTAGTTTAGCATTATAGTTATACTAAGTTGTGACCTCGTCGTGACCTATCCGGAAAAGTCTTTGAATCAGGGCTATGGCTTCAAATTTACAATGATACGCAGATACAATAAATCCTACATCAATCACACTTGCTATGCGATAAGCTTTACTATTACAAGTCATTAAGATCGGACCAAAAAAACAAACTGTTAACATATTGTTCAGAGGACTGTTACGATGAGTCAAAGCGCAATATATGCGCCAAAAGGCCTGTTGCGGGTTAGACAATGTATTTTTTATCGTAACTGCTGTCGCCAATGATTGTGACGTGGCAGCGCCACGGTTAGTCTCGCCCAAGCGGTTGATAGAGTCTGTAAAATATGTGCGCACGTATCAATATTTTATTACACAGAGTTTGCACTGTATTTTCCACAACATTTCTTACGTGATGTTATACTTTGTTCTTAACGCTTCTAATATATATTTTTTACTTTTATTACTATATCGAATAAAACATGCATTGTATCTTTTTTATCAATCATCTTATTCTGATTTTTTTAAACATAAATTTAGATCATGGATCAAAAACAGCCAAAGCTCACTAATTTGAAAACTATAAGGTGAACTACGCTTAATATTGATCAGAGTTTTTTGACATATAAGTGTCCACTACACAAATCGTTCTCAGATTTAACCGCCAATATTTTAACATATATTTATTTCATATCATTAACCAAATTCCTCATCTAATAGCACACATCGACCGCGTAACCAAAAGAATATATGCGCGAAGAATTGAGAGTGAATGGCAAAACATACAAATGAGACGTAAGAATTAATGAGTGGATTGATTCATACGTCTTAACTTTATTTAGTCAAATACGATGCGATTGAAGTGATATAAATATTGATTATGTAATTAACCGACAGACACATACGTATTTGAACTTGAACAATTGGACATTCCATCTGGAAATAACAAACGACACATTTACGAACACCAGAGGTAGGCATGGAAGTTCGAGCGAAAATTACTACTGAAGTTTGTCGAGCTTCCAATTTTTCAACCATCGCTTTCAATACCATGCCACTGGGATTTCACTCCTGTGTTCTTTTAACAAGGGGCCCCATTAATTTGCATTTTCGAATGGTTCGGTTTATTCATTTAGCAGTTCACATCGGTGAAATTCTATAGAGCATTTAAAGTTCCATTTAAGTACAGTTCGGCTTGTATGCAATGCTCCAATTTCACTTCAAATTCAATTTATATTCAATTCTGTTCAGTAAATAGCTAAAGCTTGTATGCTTAAAACAAACCTTTTGAAACTATATTTAAAACAAATTTCTCTTAAAATGAACTTCACCGGTAAATTTATTGGAAGCCATTCTGAGCCAATTCAATCCGAGAAGAATTCACGCTCTGTCGCTCACAATGTAATTATGGGGCTGGATAATTTGCTTGTTTTATATTAACTTTCGGATTCATTAAAAGATCTGTCGTTTCTAGAGCGCAGGATTGGCTTTAGAAGCGGATTTTATGGGCCTCGGTTTAGTAGGTCATTCAATGGAGATGATAACCTTGTTCACTTTGTTGTAAGGATTTTAATAACGTGGACTTGTTAAATAAATTAAAACAACATTGAAAGTTAATGTATAGATTTTTTTGCAACTAAGGTTAACCAACTTAAGACACCAACTCAACCCGAGTTGGTGTTTTTGTAAGATTCATAACAAATTTGCCACTTATGGCTGATGATATAACCGAAATGTAAACATACAATACTCGGACATTTGACTGTGTTGTATTTCTCTTCTATCTTCTTATAAATGGTGTACAGCAAAACTAGCACTACTCACTCGCGACATTAATAAATTAAGACAGAGGTAGCCAAGCAGATGAATCTGAATTTTTTTTTACAACATTTTTCTTCGCAAATTATTCCTCCACTAACGTTTACTACAATTAGAAGGCCAGAACTGTAGTAGTAGCGTCCTCCGATGGGTAAGCAGAATTCGTGTTAATTTGAAAAATATAGCAACCTCGAAATTTTCCTAATTAATAAACCTCAAAACCGCTTTTTCAGCTCCAAGCCTCCAACAAGCATATATCGTACATCATATTATGAAATCAACTTAATACGAGCCTTCGGGCATGAAGCCACATTCTTTTCACTCCTTGCTCCAAGTATTTTAATTACTGAAGTATTTTATTCCCGCTTCTAGCGGTTTATGCATTTACAAACTCCGTATGAAATGAATCTGAATATTCAATTTAAATAGCCCACATATAACATGTTCTTTATTATATGTTTCTACATATACATCCTTTAATAAATATGTCGACATAATTATCACATAAATTTTGTAACTGTATGGTAACTATATAAACTTGTAACTGTATTGGCAGCACTAACAAATTTGTTATTTTTTATGTCATTTTGTTTTTTAGGAAATTTGAAATTTTAATGATATACCCCTCTATTCTTTCTACTGAAGCTATCACCACCCTAATAAACAATGTACGACTTATTAATATATGTCTTTTGAGCCAAAACAGTATACATACAAATATATAATAAAAACACAAAATATTCTACACTGCGAGGCTCAAACTACCATCTTCAATAAGTCATGCCCATTGGCTAACTTTTACTTTATCAAATTTTTATCAAACTGCGTAACATAAATTCTCTATTTATAACTATGTATATTGATACATAATATACAACAAACTTATAAACAATATTGACATGAAACAGTGTATGCCTGCTAATTAACGGAATATATGTAATAATAGCTCTATTGATTTTTATTAATGCGCTGGGTTAATGTAGTGAAAAATAACTCGGATCCCCTTGACCCAGGCTACGGCCGGCTTTGAGCGTATTAAAGCTGACATGATAATAGTTGTAATTTTTATTGTATCCAAATCTTGTTTTCTATCGCAGGTCTGCTGGTAGAAATTTCTTTAGAAATAAGCAGAACCTATGTACCTCTTTATTCATATTGTTTTTCTATTATGTCGATATGTTGTGTACATAAATAAATAAACTCATCTTCATTTGCTTCATCACAAAACTCTGCACTTGCTGCAGCATAACAGAAGTAATTATATTATTTGTTCTTTGTTTTTGTAACATTTCCCTATCCTATTCACGTATTCTTAGAAACAAAACAAAACCTTAAACGAGCCCGCAGATAGCAAATAATTTCTATATGCATATGCAAAGTCAAAGCGAATTGTTCTCTGCAAATTGAATACAGTCCGCTTAAAATTGTTATTGGAAATAGTGTAAGCAAATTAGTTCAAACCGTATGATTAATCTAAACCAAACTAAATACTGAAATATCTTATGAAACGAATAAGACATGTAAGAGCTTCATTACAAAAAACCTAAGCATCAATTAAAATTCTAGACACATAGTCATTGTTAAAATGTATATAGTTCTTGATCATAATATAATGAATAGTATCGTAATATAAATAATAATAATAATAGTTAGAAACTTTAATAATTAAACTTATTGGTAATAATATGAACACTATAAATAAAAATCAAGATATAGATACATACACAATAAAATATAAAATGTATGGGATTCTTGCATGAGTGCCTAACAAGATTTTCCCAAATTCTAATTGCCATGAGATAGTCATCGTTTTTGTGTAACAGTTTCGCTGCCAGTGTTTGTCCTACCATAACCGCGCGTCAGAAAGAATCTCGAGAGCAAATGCTCGAGGGATGGAAGTGTAATAATATCATAGTTTACTTAGTCGAACTTTGAGTTGAACTTTGAAATTGGAATTTGTATTCGTGCTGTTTTCCTCATCAACTAAAAACACCATTAACTCTATTTCGAGACACTTAATTAAAGAAAGTTTTATTAATTATAATCAGTTTTACATTTATATTAGTTTTACATCAGTTTTACATCAGTTTTACATCAGTTTTACATCAGTTTTACATCAGTTTTACATTAGTTATACATTGGGCAGTATAAAATCGTAACATCGGTCGATTAAGCGAAATTTTATTGAGCAATGACTACAAAAACTTGAAAAGGTAACATTTAGTCTATTTTCTCATATTTTATTTGTGAAAATACAAACATTTCAATATGCAATTAATTTGCTAAATTGAGTTTTAGAATTTAATAAGTTTATAATGTGCATTAAACTGATTCACAATTGTCGATAACAATTTCATTAAGTAGAATTCTTTCATCCCTCAGCAACAGTCGGGATTAATTTGGACTTATATTTGTCTAATTTCAATATTTTTGCCAGTTGCAATTGCAATATTCGATTCTCTTCGACATAGGTTCTCTTTTCTCAAGGTTTAATGTTTGTGATTCTGTATGCCTCTGTACTGTTCTGTACGCCTGTAGTGACGTATACTGCCACGTTTGATATTTTCCGGTGGATCCCGCAAAGCCTTCCCCAGATAATTTTTACAAAACAATAAAATATTCGAAATAAGATTGCTTGGCAAAAAATCTTATGCTTTGTTATGTTAAATAATATAACGGTATAATTAATCATTCTGTTTTGTAAATAAAAGAACTGATGCGATAAATAAATGAAAAAACCAATACAAAAACAACCCGTCTGATGAGAACCTCTTCATTTTAAATAGAGACCCGAAGCAATAATGGAACTTATAGGGGATGAAGTTAGGATTATGGAGATTACGTCAAAATTTTCTTGGATGAGAAGGTCTGGATGAGGCCACGGTGACGAACGAGAGAGCTAGCTAGCTTGTTATGGCGGTGATAATAAGGGCGCGTCGTAATCATGGAATCCTTTTCGTCGGTTCTTATCTTAGGCTGGTTTACGCTGTCTACGGAATTAGTGGTCTTGATACCTGCAATTTGACTTTCATCACAATTGCGGTAAGGCATCTTCTTCTACTAGCCGTTACTGCAGTGTTTTATAAACCAAAGATTAATGTAGCATCTGTAAATATTTTTTCTTTATTGTTGTTAATATTTCTTTAAGAAACTAGCAACTATTAAAAGAAAATAACAAAGTCATTGCATTTGTTCCCTAATTTTACTCGTATAATGTTCTAGTATAACTCGTATAACATATACGTTTATAGATCAAACTTCTTTTATATATAGCATAAAAAGAAAACTAGAGACGAATAAAGAACTTTTAATAAATAACGTAAATATAATAATAACATTACTAAAAACAAAAACCAAACAACGATAAAGGATAGGGGAATGCGTAATAAATATAAATTTATGTTCCAACAACTTAGAAAACTAGTTATTCTTATCACGAATCTGTACTTTATTAAATTGTTCATTCAAGGCAAGCAAACTTCAGTTTACATTGAAAGGCATTTTGTTTTCAAGTCGGAAATGTTTTTGTTGACACACAGTGTTGTTAGATATATCAAATATTAATGCCTTAGTTTAATATATAATAAAAGCTCAAGCGCGCTAGATAGTCTAATGTATCAACTCAATTAGTATCCAATATCTTTACGGATGCTAATTTTGTTCAAGCAAAGTGGAAATACTGCGGAACATAGGAAGTGAGAAAAATCCGACTTACCGATTGATAAACAAACAGATTTTAAGACGACGTAGCTCAATAAATGACTTTGATATTGTGGAATTTTAACTAATTTTAAAGCAGAAGCTTGAAAGCAAACATAAAAACCCCAAAGCTTATATATTGTAGATTGCGTTCAGGTTGGTTATATATAATACCATATGACAATATAAAAAAAATGCAATATTTATTAACTACGGAAGAATAAATAAATTACATACTTTTCATTATTTCTTTCCCCTGCTTTTTCTTACATTTCAATAGATATTTTGTAATATGCTTACTTTACGAAGATCTGTTAAATAGATGATGATTTCCATAGATTGAACTAATAAGTAAAGTATAAGTTAAGATAACCCTTTCGGTTCGGTTGATGGAAGGGCTTCTAAGCCTGCCTGATCAACTAGAACCATCTTATTTTAGTTTAAATTAGCAAAATGCATCACTTATCATAATAAGTGATGGATTTTGCTAATATAAACTAAGGCATACCTAATAATACATAGGTAGATTTTTATATTTATTTTAGAGAACAAAAGTTGATGTCGGCTGCGGTTTTATCTATATATAGAAAATAATTCTATAAAAACTTATAGAAGAAAATGTCTAGATTCTTATCTGTGTTCATTTATAAGAAATTCATCGTGTTGATAGATTTTCTTTATTACGTTTGACCAGGCACTTGACCTATCCTCGCCCAACGACAAATGCAGATAAAAGCATAACGTACCTATTCAATAGAACCCCATTCATTCTCGACTTAAAAGAACACAAGGGCGACAAAGAATTCCATTCCTTCCGCATTATTACAACTGATAAGCGCGACCTTGCCTTCCTACACGTATTTCGATAAAAGGTATATGGTAGAACGAGGTCAAAAATATTATTAGAGTCACTATCTAATATGACACAGACAATTTGCCGAGACAATATGTCAAAAATAACAACACAACATTCGCTATTAAGAGCACAAGTGGTCTAATTAAACTGCCGTCACGAAGCCAGCAGGCTCTCACAACAGCCTTTTTTATCACAAACAAATACTTTAGCCTGTCCTTTATCCATCAATCTTCGGCAAATCCACAAGTTTCCGCCACTTCTTTCTTTCCCTTCTATTTTTTTACAAATTGTCCTGAATTAATCTCTCGCAGTCAATCGCTGGGTTTAATAAATGGTTGATGACGAAGAGGATTTATGCTATTGGTTTCTAATGAGCGATGAAAGCTATGCGCAGTACTCGTATGTATGCTTAAAAAAGCACTTCACTTTAGATACTTCATTTTTTTATATTATATTCAAAGATGTTTTTATATATATAATACTTTATTGTACAACATAGATTGGAAAATTATAGTTATTTATAGTGTACAAGGGCGGACTTATCTCTAAAAGCGATCTCTTCCAGCCAACCCAAGCAGTGGTGCGAGACGTTAAAATTACAGGGGTAATTGTTTAAAACCTATTCAAATGTATACATCATTAAGCATATATATACATATACATACTTACACATAAATAAATATATACACACACACACATATATATACATCCATATATGTATATATACACATATAAATAATAATTATATAATATAATACAATTAATTAGATAGTACTCTTTCAGAAGACGTTTGAAAGATGTAAGGGATGGTCTCTCACGAATGGAAGCGGACAAACTATTCCACAACTTGGCAGCACGGACGGAAAAGGATTTTTGAAAAAATACGGAATTGAACTTAGGAATTTCAAGGACAAAATCAAAATCAAAATCAAAATCAAAATAATATTTATTCAACATAGACCTTTACAGGCACTTATTGACGTCAACAAACAAAACAAAAAAAAGCTTAAGTAATATAAAAAAAAAAACAAAAACCTTGTCCGTACGTACGAATAAGGAAAAAAAAGAAAAAATATATTGACTCGACACCTGTTCGGAAATTGGGAGAGCCTTCTCGAGAAGAACAGGCAAGAAACTCTGAAGGTCTATTTTTTATCTCCTCTTTTCAATGTTAATAATTATAATAACATAATATAAAAATACAGTATAGTATAAGATACAATCATACCTAATACGATTACAGTCGTATGTATGTTTACATACACATATAAAATAATACAATATTATAAATAAACATTTTTAGTAACACATAATCGCTTGGGGCGGGAGCTTTCGGCACAAAATTTAAAACGGGTTCGAAGGTAAGTTGGAAACTGGGGATGTTCGGGATAGAATAAGTAGAATATAATAATTAATGAATAGAAAGTTTATATAAGATAGTAAAATACAAAGAATAGTACTAAGCGTAGTTAAGAAATAAAGATAAGTTTTAGCTTAGGAAATGAATAAACGATATAGAATAGGTTCCCTTAGCAATAAGACTACATATAGTATGTAAGATTGGTTATATATATTGATTAGAATTCTTAAAATTCCATAGACAAAGACAGTAGCGTAAGTGTACGAACATATGAGTTTATTGGAAAAAGTATGTGAGATATATGAAAACTGTTATTGAATTTGGGCATACTATGTTAATGTGTTAAATGAACAATATTATGAACAGCTAGGGCACAATAAATTATAAAATTGTAAACAGGTAGCCACTGAGAAATTGTAAAATGTCGCATCAATGTCCTATCGCACGCATATAAAAGTGCCTATATATGTATATCGCAAAGCATTCTCAGTGGCCGCTAGTAAAGATATAGTATCGGATATACTCTCCGAACATATGCCCTAGAAAGTGAGGACTTAAGTCTTATAGGTAATTTGTGGGGGGTAAATTAAGCCGTAAACAGGGATGATAACTCACCCTGTCCGACGTATTATCGAGTATAACTAGAGAGCTATATAACATATAGTGAAATAGTAAACGGCAAAATAGAGGGGAAAAATAAGCTCCTACAGATTACCTATGTATGAAATGGATGAAAATAAGGGAACATATATTAAATAAGCATTTATTGTATAAACAAAGGGATAAATAAAGGGCAAAAAGGGTTGACAGGTGCTTTCTGTATGGTTTAGCCTCGCCAGGGAGGTCTCGAAATCGTATTTTTTGGTAGGGATTTTTTCGGGAATAAATTGAGGGACTTCCCCGACTCGGTACGGATTACGACGGGAACCACATACTGAAGCGGACGACTGTCCACCACCAGAACAGAAAGCTCCTGAAGACCCTGCTGGCCGACTGAACACAAGAAACTGGCTTCTTAATTTCTTCCTGCAACAACCACCGGGCCGCACCGTTCGGAATCCTTCACCAACCCCAGCAGCGAAGTGTGCCGTCGTGCACAGGGGATATTGGAGAATTTTGTACACAAGAGAAAGGATTACCTACCATGTAGATTGTCTAATAGTAAACGATTACCACGACCAATAACTGCTAGCTACAGTAGTATAATTAGTGTGTTCGCGACCTTTTTAATCGGAAATGTGAGTTTGAATCTCGTTCTCTAAGGGCCTATAAGTGGTACTTGAGTACAGTTACAAGGGGATAGTACTATTGAGCACACGTCTACACTTTTCTATTTAATTGTACCTAATTTGTAATTGTTATTTCGAATATATCCGCGATGCAAATTTCCATGGTTAGATTTAATCTTCACATTGCTTAACGACTTCCGATATAATATAATTGTAACAGTCCACCGAAACCAGTAAAATTTTAAGTGACTAATGAACAAAAAATTAAACTAGTTACATATTAACCGATACGAATTTTGAAATCTTTTAAAACGTATTAAAAATAATGACTTCATACATGAACTTCAAAAACTACAATTAAGCAGTGGCGCCATTTTACAATGGAATAATAAGTCCCCGTCAATGTGTTCCTTTTTTGAAATCCTTGGTCTTAACACATACACGTAACTCATACATCAATACAATTTTTCAACACCAATTCTAAGCAGCGCACATTATCGAAAAGTAATTAATTAAGGGAAGAGGCATATTACTCGCGAACCAAATGAGAATTCCTCACGTTCACCGGAAGCACAATCTCACCATGCCACCATTAATCTTATCTGAAACACGAACGAGACAAGGATGGAAAGTAAGTAAACCGATGCGAGCTGTTTGGAAAAAAGCTGACTAATTGATATGGGATCGTTTTGGCCTTAGTTTATTATAGCATCTTTATACCTATTATATACGAGTAATATATGGTCTATAAAATAACCATACGCGTAATTTTAAACATTACCGTCTCCCGTGAATGCTTAAAATATTATGCTTATAATATTAGGTACACCTCCGTAGACACCTCCCGTAGTTACCTAATATTTTGCATACAGCTTCCCCTAAGCACCTCACGGAACATAGATCTTGTTAAACAACGATTAAGAATCTTTTTGCTCCCGACTACTTAGGGCGGCCGTACACGGACTGCTCGAGCAGTTAGCGGCTGAGTGAAATACACGGACCACTCGAGCGGTCGGCGTCGACAGCTTGAGCTGTCGGTTGTTGACTGCTCGAGCTACGCCTCCCAACTGCTCGAGCAGTTGATTTTCTACCACAGTAGAGTCATGGATTCTGACGAGGAAGCACTGCTTTTGCTGCTTCTGCTCAGGCGGAGACGACGGCGGCGACGTCAAAAGAGAAAATTTTGGGTTCATCCAATTTTGCGATTAAGAGAACAACATGGACAATTCGATCATTTGTTTATAGAACTTAGAAGTGATCTGCTCTAGCGCAGTCAACGGCTCGAGCAGTCGGTGTATGCCTCACAACCGCTCGCGAGCGGTCGACGGCACGATGGAATTTCATCATGCAGTTGACGGCTTGAAGCGGTCGCGACTGCTCGAGCTGTCGTGTGTACGGCAGCTAATGAATGACTATAGTTCACCGCGCGGTCGCGGCTTTAAGCAGTCGGTCTCAACTGCTTGAAGCAGTCCGTGTACTACTGGCCTTAATCCTACGCCGATACTCTGAATCCGAGGCTTTTGCAAAATAGTGAACATATTAATATAGTTGACATGTAAGACCAACCTGATAAACTTTGTAAAGTAGCTACTCTCTGCCATGACGCTTGCGGGATTCAAGACACGTTGTAAAACGAGCACGCCTTGACGACTTCCGAAAGATAGGTCGATTTCAACTGGAGCTCGATGCCATTGATCGTACTACCGCGTTTGCCTGCATTTTTTCCCGTCCTTACTACCTTAATTCGATTTTTGTATAAATGCTTAGTTATTTACATTTAATTTAATACTTTTGTGTCTTATCTCAATACACTTGCATACGCACAGCAGTTGCCGCGCTACAAAACATATTTTAGGGAAAAGTGAAAGAGCACTTTCCATCCAAATGTCTGATGATTTTGCTTCTTTACCGTGAAGTTTATACATGCCTTTGTCCTTTATTGGATTCGTTGGTGTATCTCTATGGATAGGTACAATAAAACCATCAGTTTTCAATATGTGACCGAACGTGCGGCTCATTAAAATTATTTTTGCTGTAACACTGATAGATCATTTACGATTACTCTGCATATAACTTCATAATCACATTTATTTTAACATAATAACACAGAAACAAAACAGAAAAGTTGATTAATTTATCGATGATGAATTAAGTAAGAAATACTTTTGTAACAAATAAATGCATAATATAAATAAAAAACCTTTCCTAATTCATTAGTCAAAAAGGGATGCTTAATCTAATAACTTCTCTGGCCGTTTAACGAGTGAATCTAATGACGTTAAATACACATTAAACGTAAAACATCCCTAATTGATATAAGCATTTAACGACAAAGGCCAAATAGCTAATGCGTGATAATGAGTTAAGTTGGGACATTAATTTGACGCATCGCCTCGGTTTTCAAATATACAGTTAGATTATCTGATGTTATAGCCCAGATAGCACGAGTGCAGTGCATGTAACTGAGTTTGGTCGATAGGTGTGAATTTCATCATTGAAACAAAAGTGTATTCAAATTCACTTATCTATACTAATATTATAAAGCTGAAGAGTTTGTTTATTTGTTTGAACGCGCTAATTTCTGGACCTCCTGGTTCAAATTGATTTTTTTTATTCGATAGCCCATTTATCGAGGAAGGCTTTAGGCTACATAACATCACGCTGCGACTAATAGGAGCAAAGAAATAATGGAAAATGTGGAAAAAACGGGGAAAATTATTCATCTTTGAGGCTTTGATCTTCCATTGCGTGCGCTGCGAAAACGATTCTTGATACCAAAAAAATATGTATGAAAGAATTATTCCTCTTAAAATGATCTAAAAAAATGTCCGCGACAGTATATGTCTATCTTTTAAGGTTAACTCACTAGAATCGTTTTTATGGTAATATAATTTGGATATGTCGCGTTGTCAAGACCGGGTAACAGCTGAGGTGGTTGTTTGCAAAAATAAATATGATGCTCAAAATAACTAATCCACGCGGACGAAGTCGCGGGCACAGCTAGTAAGGAATAAAAGGCAACCACGGAACTGAAACATAACACATAATTATATCAAGATATTTTAATATTATTGCATAGGCTTCTGCGGAATTTAGTTACATTCCACATTATATAAATTGTTACCATTAGCTAGTAAGTATATTTAAAAATATGTAATTTCTTGTAAATATCACTCAAAGCTTAAGTTTCAGTAAAGCAAACGAGCCCAGTTGTTTACATAAGAGCAGCTTACATAGATATATAATTTATTATTTAAGTGAAATTAGCGTCCAAGCTTTGAGATTACCCAAAACACCACAGTTTGTGGAGTCGAATAAATTATGTATTGACCATTGAGCGCAACGCTATTTAAGTCTTATACATAATTGAATAGTACACAAAGTCTCAATTCTTAACAAATATATCTGTTTTGCCAAGGGTTGTTTTAAACGTATGGAATATAACTGGAATCCGTAAAACTGCTAATTCACTAGATAGTTCTTAATCTTCAAACGTGCTTTAGTTATTACCTTATACCATTAAATGAGCTACTTACTCGCTTGCCACCAATTAAGTAAACATACAATATTGATGACTAGGTAACAAACACATTAAGTTAAGTACCATTAACATATTTACGCATTGAAAACTTAGAAGCTTGTATAAATGTAATGAAAAAAAAGTAATTTAATTAAATACAAAAAAAACTATTTACTACTAAACTAATTTAGATATAACAGTTACGAGTGCACACTAAACCAGTCTTGAGACTTACTTTTTTAGTACTATTTGTGCTCAATTAAATAAATCGATCTCAGAACGATCAGCCATCGAGTTAAAAGCGATAGTAGATCTTATAAACAATATGTTTCTTCTATGTTTAGTAAATACATGAGGAGCAAAAGGTATATATTCGTCTAATAGTCCTTCCGAGTGCTATAATGTTTATCAATGATAATAAATGTGGGGAATCGAGTACAATCGAAATTCATGAAGATTCAATAAAAAAAAGGACTATTTCAATCTTTTCTCTTTTATAGTTTTTTTTAGTTACCCGGTAAAAAAATCATATAATTAATTCATTTAGATTGTTAAGCCAGACTTACCTCTCTCATCTCCTAACTCAACACTCGTGAACCGTGAAGATTCGCAAAACCTACATGAAGGCAGACTCGAAAACCCAAGTTATTAGGTTCCACGACACGAGGAACCTAATCACGGTAATATGTTACTTGTGTCGTGAAGTAATAAATGTTATGTTTATGTTTATTAGCTTATCAAAATGAGTTCACCTCGTACGTGATAAGAATTCTTATTTCGTGAAAATGTTGTATCAGTACAATATTAAAATAGATGTTGTCTAATTAATTTCTGAATTAAATAGTTTAAATAAAAAAGAATGTGTGGCGTATGATAGAGTAATATCGTGATGATAATTTGAATATACTGAGATCCATCTTGGTTTTATAAGATTTAATAAGGTTGCGATCAAAACAACTATCACTTGAGCCCTGTAAGAACTTTAACTGGGAACTAGTCATGAGAATGGCCAATGTGATAATAGTTCCATAAGTTCGTTTCATGGCATAATGTGACGTGCGATGTGTGAGGTACGAAAATTAATACCAGCACTGTGAGATAGATATAAAAATATTTATAACAGCATTATGAAATCAAAGTTGATAGATTAATTTTATTTTAAGCCTTGCAAAACAAATTGCCTTGTTCACGATTATAAAGTTTTTAATGTTCCTGTACTTTTTTGGGCTTCAGAGAATTTATTAAAGATCCTATTAACTTTTCATGTCCGCATCGGCCGGAGAGTTTTGCTTCTTACCAAATTATAATACATAATGAAAATTTTTAACGCAATTTACACTCATACCTACCGACTTTGTTATAAATTATGAGCAAACGATAGCTTTTCGCTTCCGTTGATTAAAATCAACAATATTTTCTACATATCTGCAGTGGGTTTGCATTTTTCCTTTTACAAAAAAGAGCGATTCGTGCTATTTACTGTTTACGGGCTAGAGAATCCCTAAAAGAATTGTTCATAGAAATTAATATTTTAACTTTAGCTAGTCAATATATATATATGATAATTTAGTTTTTGTATATAGAAACTATAATAAATTCAATAAAAACAGTGATCTACATAATGTGAATACTAGAAACAAAAATAAACTTGCCGTTCCAATGTTCAGACTCCATAAAACTAGCTGTTCGTTCTTGGGGAAATGTATATCTATGTTTAGCTAACTTTCGCAAAGTGTCATTGATTTGCCTTTATATAAATTTAAAATCCATATCAAAAAGACACTCATGAGTAAAGGTTATTATAAAGTAAGTGACTATCTAAATGATCTCACTATTTGGGAATAGGGACACTATTCATAGAGCCATGTTTGGTAACAACATTATTTATAATATTGTATTATTTTTATATGTGTATGTAAACATACATACGACTGTAATCGTATTAGGTATGATTGTATCTTATATTATATTATATTTTTATATTATATTATTATAATTAAAAGAGGAGATAAAAAATAGACCTTCAGAGTTTCTTGCCTGTTCTTCTCGAGAAGGCTCTCCCAATTTCCGAACAGGTGTCGAGTCAATATTTTTTTTTCCTTATTCGTACGTACGGACAAGGTTTTTGTTTTTTTTTAAGCTTTTTTTTGTTTTGTTTGTTGACGTCAATAAGTACCTGTAAAGGTCTATGTTGAATAAAGATTATTTTGATTTTGATTTTGTTTTTTAAGTTAAATGCAGAAGCAAATGTGTCTGCGGTAATATCTTTGTTTATTCTTTATATACTTACAATTTATAATTTTTTATATCTTTTTTTTATTAAAACCAGTGTCATTTCTGTATCTACTACGCTTATTATAATCACCTATCGGTAACTCACAGCTCCCGGTGTGATGCGCGGCAAATACTCACAAATGAGCGAAATAAAAACGGCCTTCGTATACTTTCATTATTGTTAATTAAACCCAACTCCATCTCGATAGACGCTTAAACCTTTTGGGTTGGGTTCTTATTAGCCCCATAAAATCTCAGGATCAAGCATTCGAAAGTGCTTCGATGTATATGGCAATTTTAGTCTTATTGATTCATTGTATAAAGAAAAGAGTTTAGTTCAGGATCAGTTTTAAAACTAACCATTATAAAAATACTGTTTTGCTCATAAGAATATAGGTGTATGTATAAATATTTATTTCTTTTTTTGTAAATTTGAATTTCGAGTATGATTATTCTTTTAAGCAAATATGATTATACTAGCGGACCCAACAGATTTCGCCCTGTCAAAAAGATTTGTAAAGTGGCAGTTTTTTGTTCCTACTTATTTTATAGATAACTAGCTTCCGCCCGCGGCTTCGCCCGCGTGAAATTAGGTTTTGTCAATCCTTATCCCTTATGTCTAAAGCCTCTTACAAGGGCCAGCCTCACGTTGTGTACAAAAATATTTTATTTGTTTTATTTCTTGTGACGTGATATTTGACGAACTTGCATACTAACTTTCAACTCTTATTTCACCCCCTAGCTGCTCGAAATTTTAAAAATACTAGAGTAAATGTTAAATAATTTCTTAGCAATTGCTTAAATATAAAGTTTCATGGTTTTATCTTTTAAAATTAGGAAATCCCATACAAACTTTCAACCTCTACTTCAACCCCTTCATCCCTTTTTTTCGAAATAAAGCCTATGTTTTGTCGCAGGGTCTAAAGATTGTCTGTACCAAATTTCATCAAAATCGATTGCGAGGATTAAGCGGGAAAACATAACAGACAGACAGACAGAATTACTTTCGCATTTATAATATTTGTTGGGATAATAATATGATAACATAAATATGATAATGATAACTACGTGCAACAATATACAAATTGTTTCAAGGCCGGCTAAATAATATTTAAGGGATAAATTACTTAGTTAATAGAATAGGTGGTTAACTAAGACCTGGAAACCTAATAAATTTCGAATAAACCGACTTATCAATGAAAGCAAAACTTTCAAGTAACACCCCTACACCTGGTAACACAAAAACCAGTTGTAGACACAATATCAATGCAAACAATAGATTGCTACATAATATTCCTTGTATGTTGTACGAGTACAATAGGGTTGTCAATACTCAAATTTAGTTATTTATTTATTTATTTGACACACAAAACAGAATATTAGGTCTTTACCTATGAAATTGCCGTTTTCCATGAAAAAATTTAAACGTTTTTTTTTTCATGTATTTTTTTATTTGTATTAATCGAAGTAATCACCCATGCAATCAATGCATCTTTGCAAACGTAGTGGCAGTTTATAGATGCCCTTCTTAAAGAAATCAGCTGGACGGGAAGCAACAAATTCTTCAAAGGCATTTTGTACTGCCTCTCGGGTATTGAATTTTTTCCCCGCCAAGAAGTTATCCAAATTCTGGAAAAAGTGGTAGTCTGTAGGCGCAAGGTCTGGTGAGTAGGGTGGATGACGGAGAACTTCCAACCCCAGGTCTTGCAACTTGGAGACCGACGCGCGTTGTCGTGCAGGAGCAGTGGAGAAGAGCGATTGACCAATGCTGGTTGGAAATGTGCCAGCTTCTCCATCATTTTGTTCAATTCTTCACAGTATACATCTGCAGTAATGCTCATCCCGTTCGGCAAGAAGCTGTGATGAATCACACCGGCGCTAGACCACCAAACAGTGACCATCGCTTTTTTAGGGGTAAGTTTTCGTTTAGGGCATTGCTTAGGTGCTGAACCAGGATCCAACCACCTTGCTGAGCGCTTGCGGTTATCAAACAGAATCCATTTTTCATCGCAGGTAACAATGCGGTTCAAAATTCCTTCATTTGTGTGTCTGTTGAGCAGTGCAAGGCACGTCTCGACGCGTACTTCGCGCTGACGATCATTGAGTTCGTGGGGCACCCATTTGTCAAGTTTTTTTACCTTGCAATTTGACGCAAATGGACCAATATTGTTTTGACGCTAACGCCGAAAGCTGCTTCTAATTCAGCCGTAGATTGTGTATCATCAGCTTCCACAATCGCCTTTAATTCGTCATTGTCAACCAAAGTCTTCGGACGACCGCGAGGTTTATTTTTCAAGTCGAAATTCCCAGAACGCAAGAGAGCATATTTTTTTTATTTATTTATAAATAAATGACTACTTTTGGAAAAAGAATCCCATGTTTTTAAAACAAAATTAATTTGAAATTAGAATTCTTAGCCTAACAAAAACTATTTTGATTTGAAATGGCCAGTACTGCAGAACGGCAGTTTCATAGGTAAAAGAACCTATTACAATCGATTATTGATACATTTTTTAAAAATATAATATTGTAGACCAGATTGTATTCCTAGGTATGTGTGTACAACATGAACGACACATAACTAGAGTAGTACACATATATGGTAATATAAAACTTAAATTTACTTTACTTACTTATAATTACTTTAATATAAAACATAAACATTTAATATAATAATCACGTATAACACAATATGTTCATCACGCTCTTTTTAAAATTTTGTGAGACTTTGACCAAATATGTCTATTGTCTCGTGATGATTCTTTGAGACATCATTGTATTGGCGACACATCCTGACAATTGGACTGTAAAAGGAAGTATTGTTTTGTTATAGTTTTGACAAATATACAATAACGTTGACATCTGTCGAAACGTACTTATTAGATTATGAAGAATTCGGCATCAAACATTATTTTTTAATTTGCAAGGGAAGCGTGAGCTTCGGTGGCTCTATGGTTTCGGCTCTCTCGAATCTTCACATCTGATTAATGCACACTACTATATATTATTTCGCTCAGCCTTGAAACGTACGTACGATTAAACTAAAATTACCATTAATATAACAAATAACGAGTTAAGTTCTTGTTGTATTAGTTACGACAATCAAATTTATATAACAGTGGAAACTGGAATTAACTTATCGATCCTATGTTAACAACTTTGTATTCTAGTGTGTGGTTGTAGGTGTTAACTTAAATAATAGGCTATGTGTGAATTAATTTAGTATTCCTTATAGAACTAAAGTAGTGTTCCTTCGTGAAGTTACTATTCCTTCCATAAATCAAATAGTCGGAAGCATAAGTCTCTACAAAAAGTAGAGAGAGTAGATTTATGGAGACATATACTATTTGCTCAAAACTAACTCAAAATCTGAGGGCTACCTTCATCACTCAATTGCGCCTTACACAGCTGAAGTTTAAGTCTAGGCGTTTTCTTTTTCTTTAATATTATTACACGAATTCGGGCCTCATGTAAAATATGGGCAAACAGAAAATTGCGAAACATGATTGGCAAATAAGGAACTACTTTAAGGAACCATCACTCTTGCGTTTTCCTACTCTAGAGCATGACCACTAAAACACGTTATGCCGAAACAATTGCGCAACCTGTCTAATAAATCATGGATAAATTTCAATATGGCGGCTATATGCAACTATTATATACAAACAAGAAACGATAACCATATAATATATCTATGACAGAGATGAGAATAACAAAGCTCAAGTCCGATCGTGTATGGAATACTGCTGTCATTCTTTGACGGTTCTGCCAAATACCAACTGGCTGCCTTGGACTCAATCGAGAAACGTACTAGGAAGCTCATTGGTCTAGTAGAGGCTAAACTGCAGAGCCTCGATCACCGACGCAAGGTAGCCTCTATGCCATCTGTTATCGGAAGCATTTCGGAGAGTGTGCGATGGAATTGCACAATTTGATTCCAGCATCCCCATTGCACCTCAGGGAAACTAGACGGTGGTTGGGCTTTTGTTGTTGATATACCACCTATAACCTACTAAGCGTTTCGCTTCTACTTTCATAATGCGCACAGCAAAGGAGTGGAATTCCCTCCCGCCGGATATTTTCCCTGATAAATACAATCTGGGCCTTTTCAAGGCAAGAGTGAATAGGCACTATCTGGACAGGCATGGACCATCTTCGGCCTCATCGTCACTTACCATCAGGTGAGATCGAGGCCAAATGCATGTCCATAATACATTAAAAAAAACATTTATTTTTAGATGCAAAAAAATAACTTTCAATTCAGAAGCTAGTTGCAGTAACGTAATATTTTACATAAAAATATGTTTATGAAAGCTATGTTTCTCCAGGAGTGAATTAATCCGTTTGTCTTAATTGTCCTAACGACATTTAGACAACGACGACGCTGGGAAATTCAGTCTATGTTACTTATGGGGAGTATTTTTTAAGGCAATCTTTATTGTTCTTGACAAGTGATAAGTATATTTCAGCAACCACTATAATTTTTTGTTAAAAATATTAATGATTTTTAGATTATTCAATAAATATTTTATTTGTAATATGTTTGTTAAATGCCGTAAAATCTTGATTTGTCATTGGTACTAAAAATAAACTTACGAATGGCATCAAATTTCGATAAATAATGATTTTTCCGAAATAAATATTGAAAAGTACTTAATTATTTGCAGTGAAAAACTACCTTTTCATAATAAATCAAAATTTAATCAATATGCTTAAAACAAAACTTTAAATCCTCTTCGGGGGTAATTACAGTTTTTCTATATAGGTCAAATCAAAAAGAAAAAATTGTTGAATCTAAATCAACCGGAAAGAAATTTTTATGCCAATAGCTTTTATATACTATATGTACCTTACAAGCGAAATATAATAATATATACCCTTAATAATAAATAGGCTATTTCGCCCTAGTGTTTCTAAGTACATATTACGTAATTATGCGTAAGACAAACAACTGTAGGAAGGGACAAAGTAATATTTTAGTTGGAATGAATTAAGGTCTTAGGTATTTTAATCACTTTACCAGAATGAGGTTATATAAATTTATGTAGATGAAACGTAGCAAATATTTAGTTATTTATTAATTTATTTATTTTAATTTGCTTTATTTGATTATTATTTAATTATTTTAAAATTAATATTATACAGGAATAAGTTATGTACTATGCTTACATATATCATAACATTGGAAATTATACAGATGATATTTTCCAACCAACAATGTTCACCAGAAGGTGGGGCGGCCTTTTGTGACCGGTTTTACGTGCGTCGTTAGTACGTCTTATCTTTCAAAAACTGAAATCATACTTGTCGGGAATCTAACGGAATCCTGAAAATAGTACTCTGGATAGAGTTACCTGTTCGTTTTGCTTTGCCTTGTATCATTTAATCGATTAAACCGTGGGAGAGCCATGCTTCGACACGAATTGGGCCGGCTCGACCGGAGTGATACTACGGCCTCACAGAAAACCGGCGTAAAATAGTGCTTGCGCTGTGTTTCGCCGAGTGAGTGAGGGTACCGGAGGCCCAAACTCCCTTCCCCCTTATTCCCTTTTAAAAGATCGGCAACGCATCTGTGACTCCTCTGGTGTTGCGGGTGTCCATGGGCAACGGTTATCGCTTACCATCAGTTGATCGGTTTGCTCGTTTGCTGCTCTATCCCATAAAAAAAAGTTAAAAATATCACGGTCATATAAAAAAATTTAAATACCAAATTAAATATAAGTTCATTAAAACATTCTATGTTACTGTCTTCATTTTGATATAGAAAAAGACAATGCCGAAATTTTAATGCCGCCACGCCCCACCAGCTTCATTTTTTTTAATCAGCAATCATGATTCACTTATTTCAAGTTTTATTTAGCCTTCTTTCAGTAAATATTGAAAAAATGGCAATTTAGACCCTCAACACAGCAGGTCATGCGCCCTGATTATATTATCAAATCTAATCTACAATATTACACATATAATATATAAAAATAATGTTAATTTTTAATGATTGCTTACAACATTTTATTTGAATTGAATCCTTCTCGTTGCTTATAATAGAAATGAATTTCCTACAAATCATGTTTGTTTAAAAGGAGCTAGAATGGTTTATTATTACAACTGTAAAATTGCGAAGCCTCAGTCGACTGACGTCCCAGGTAAAATTTGATGAAATCAGTTCATTTACCATGAATTTATGATCGTATGCGATAGGTCTTTGACGTATAATAAATTATAGAAGTCATTACAATCTAGCTAAAATCAGTAGAATTTTAGCTCTTTAAGTTTCCGCTAGGGACGCTATACAAACTGTGTGCTGTGTGCATACCAAAATTTACATGAGAACTGCAAATGAATTTAAGTTCATGGTAGCGGTAAAATTAGAGGTACTGGCACTGCGAGTGTTAGGTTACATACCTAACAATAGAAATGAAGACAGAATTTCAACACTTGCTACAAATTAGTAATTGGTTAAATATTAATATTAAAAATATACATACGTAATAACGTATGTATATTTTTAAAATTAATATTAATTACATTTACATATATATATAAAAGTGGTAAAGTTATATAATGTGGTTTGAAAGAGGATATCGTGACAAGAATAGAGAAAGGGATGCTTGGGTGGTTTGGGCATGTGGAACGGATGGATGAAAGTAGACTGACCAAAATGATTTATGAAGCTGGAGTGAGTGGAGACACGGGACGAGGAAGACCTAAGCGAACATATTTCGAACAAATCGAAAGTGTCCTCAAAAAAGGCCAGGTCAGAAGTACCCGCAATCGTCGAGCATGTATGAGGAATGTTATGAAAGTAGATGAAGCGAAATAGACATGTAAGGACCGTAGCAAGTGGAAGGACGTAATCTCTGCCTACCCCCGTGGGAAAAGGGCGTGAGTGTATGTATGTATGTATGTATATATAAAAGATGTTCTTAAATTTAAGTTTTTTAGAATATTGATATATAAAATGAACATAAATACTATAAAAAACTTAAACAAACCTTTGGTCAGGGCTACAGACAGAGAAATCTCCGGACAATACGTGTCGTGTCTAGAATCATTGTTTTTTGTATCCGGCCCTTAATCCATCCATCAAGCGAGAACCTCTTAAAATATTTTCGCTATATTTCTTCGCTATCAAGCCATTCGCAGACACAACTATCGGAACAATTATCGTCGAATCAACATCCTACATAGTGGTTACCTCGTATGCCAAGGTACTTTTATATTATAATTAAATATATTTTTTTTCGAATTAACATTATGTTACAGAACTTCACGATATAAAACTCAATTTGAATAATTTTTTAATTACTAGCGACCCGCCCCGGCTTCACACGGGTGCAATGTTGATACTAATTACACTACAGAAATACTGTGATCGTATAATCGATAATCGTTTGCAATGTAAGCAGAAAAAATGAAATTGACATGACATCACATTAGAAACCTCAAAAATAACAGTATTTCTCCACTATTTATTTTTATTATACAATATATATATTTATTGTTATTATTAGAGATCGGATAATCGGATGCATATTTACCTAAAGTTAATTTTTGGCTCACAAATTATGGAGCGGCTTTTTAAAATACATTTTGTTAAATAAAAATCCCGGGAAAATACGGGACTGCAAATTTAACGTAGTGATATTGTTTGAAAATTACTAAATTAGCACGTGGTATTTATTTTCAAAAGACCGAGACTCCGGGTTCATTTATACAACTATGCATACGTATTTACCAAAATATTCTACAGTACCGGAATTCCGGGATTTTTATTTATGGAAATAAAATAAAAGACAGTTCCATACTTTGTCAAAAACTAAATTAGGTAAATAAATAAACATCCGGCTATCCAATTCCGCAATCCCGGAATTTTTATTTAACAAAACAATAAAAATTCGTTTCCATACTTTGTCTTAAACTAACTTTAGGTAAATATGCATCCGATTATCCGATCTCTAGTTATTATACATATAAAATTCCTCTTCCATAACTCTATCTATTTAAAAAAGCGCATCAAAATCCGTTGCATAGTTTTGAAAATCTAAGCATACATAGGGACAGACAGACGGCAGATAACGACTTTCTTTTATACTATGTAGTGATAACCGACATTACTGCACGCATTTCATACCAATGATAGGATACAATGACCATAATATGGTATATCCTTGGGTGGCATTGTAACACCCACAGTTTACTCCTTGATGATTTGCTAATTCATTACGACAATGAAATGTTTGAAGAAGAAAAACATTTGATATATAGACAGTATCGTTTCCTTTATATACCTACATATAAAGCCTGGAAATCTGTAATTTTGTTGTGCACTTCTGACAAAAAAGTAATTTGCCTTCGTTTACGATTTTATCCTTTTTAGTGACATATATATGTCACCTTAGCGAAAGTAAAGGTCAATTAAACATCCCTAAAAATATGAAATATATATATATATGTTTTACATATTGACCTGGAGACAACTCTTATGTCGCTTGTATTAGTTGAACGCTCTCTTATCTTATTGATAGATTTACGATAACAAATTAGATCTCTTAATAGTACATATAAACTACAATATAGATACTTAATAATTAAAAATGTGTGAATATGCATCGTTGACGATGTAATCATTAATTTTAATATGTTAACATTAATTTTATATTTCAACTATAACAACTAGTTTTTTTGGACTATACACAAAGAGATTTGTATGCCTTGTCTTTATAATAAAGTTACACGGCAATAATCTTGTCCATTGTATTTCTCGGAGTATAAACACCATATTTTGATTGACCCCTCCTTGAACGAAACTGAATCACACATGATGTCATCAGTGACTCGTTGTAGCTGCGTTAAGGCGATTTGATATTAATAATTTTTGTAATAGCACATGCACTGTAATTACCATTGAGGCTATCAAGGAATATCAATATTTTGGATACATATCCTAGTCGTTTAACCTTGTTTAATAGTGTTCAACCTGATTTGATATTTAAAATGTGATTAGTATCTCTTAGTTTTGTTAATTAATTGTGCAAGATAAAGAAGAGATCTCGTGATGGAATCTGTTTTCGATTACTAATCACCTTGCTCTCGTCTATAAGTCGTATTTCTATTTAATTTCACAATTCTACGGTCCTCACTAGGTGGTAACCTCTGCTGATTGGGAACAGTTCTTTCGATGGAGAATATCTTTTTTTACTATTTATATTACAAAAAATAAATAATAAAGGTTGAAACATTGTGGAGACAAACAAATTATGGTGACAGAATGAAATTCACTAATGTTTTCAGTCGTGTAAGCTCCCTGAGAGATTCCGACAACTTGCAAATATATCGTGTAAATAAAACATACAGAAACGTATCGCAAGAAACACACTGCGTTATTCAAACTTAGAGCCGGTTGACATTAGCCTATATAGTAACTCGCATTTTGAATATTCTACTACCGATAGAGCAGAACAATCTGCGAGCAGCAACCTGAAAACATTATTTGAAGCTGCGAATGCGTGCCAGCACCGGCCCCGGGGTGGTGGCATCGTAGCTTATTTCTCGGCAAGTCCACGAAAATATCGAATTAGATAGTTTTGAATATTCTACTACCGCTAGAGCTGAACAATCTGCGAGCAGCAACTTGAAAACATTATTTGAAGCTGCGAATGCGTGCCAGCACCGGCACCGGGGTGGTGGCATCGCAGCTTAAGCTCTTGGCAAGTCCACGAAAGTATCGAATTAGATAGTTTTGAGTATTCTACTACCGATAGAGCAGAACAATCTGCGAGCAGCAACTTGAAAACATTATTTGAAGCTGCGAATGCGTGCCAGCACCGGCGCCGGGGTGGTGGCATCGCAGCTTAAGCTCATGGCAAGTCCACGAAAGTATCGAATCAGATAGTTTTGAATATTCTACTACCGATAGAGCAGAACAATCTGCGAGCAGCAACTTGAAAACTATTTGAAGCTGCGAATGCGTGCCAGCACCGGCCCCGGGGTGGTGGCATCGCAGCTTATCTCTCGGCAAGTCCACGAAAGTATCGAATTAGATAGTTTTGAATATTCTACTACGGATAGAGCTGAACAATCTGCGAGCAGCAACTTGAAAACATTATTTGAAGCTGCGAATGCGTGCCAGCACCGGCGCCGGGGTGGTGGCATCGCAGCTTATCTCTTGGCAAGTCCACGAAAGTATCGAATTAGATAGTTTTGAATATTCTACTACCGATAGAGCTGAACAATCTGCGAGCAGCAACTTGAAAACATTATTTGAAGCTGCGAATGCGTGCCAGCACCGGCGCCGGGGTGGTGGCATCGCAGCTTATCTCTTGGCAAGTCCACGAAAGTATCGAATTAGATAGTTTTCAAAATTCACGTTGTTTTATGTCTTAAAATATTTACGACTGTTGTATGCTTACATCGCCATAGATTTTACGAGAAGTACATATCACAATAGAATTATATTAAACATGAATATGTACAGTTCAACGCACTCAATACTATTTAAAAAAGTGCAGGATTAATTCATTTATATAAATAAAATTAAAATGGCAAATTCTTTATTCCAAATATTCATTAACACTATATTAACAATTTTGTATTAGGTATGGCTTAAGTTACGTTTAAATTGATTCAATGCTAGATGTTGAATGTCATTTGGAAGCATAATATAAATTTTACAGCCATTCAGCGACATAACTGTTTGTAAAGTGCATTGCAGTTCGCATCACTGGTAAAAGAAGTTTATTTATTTGTTTACATTCAATGTGACTCATATCATGTATGTATGTATATAGAACAAGTTGTGAGATTAAATTAATTCGCAATTTATTTTATCTTCATCTACACTTCTATATAAAGAGGAAAGATTTTATTGCTCTTTTGTTTGTTGGTTTGCGTTGAATAGGCTCCGAAACCACTTGACCGATTTTAAACATTTTTGGGAACATAGACTATATAAAATTTTCAAAAAGTTCGTGGTAAAAAGCATGTATGGGAGAATTTGTTTGTGTAAGCAAATAATTATAACTTTTGAAATGTTTGTTTAATTTCCGTGCAAAGCCGGGGGAGGGGGGGGGAGCTGCTAGTAAAACAATAAAACTCACCTCGCGAAAATTAACCGAATATAAATTCCTAATAAAAATTACACATTTAGCCGAAAATCGCATACAGCTCCAGTATTATCATGATCAATGGCGAACGTACTGTAGACGGACAGAAAAGAGCCAGTCTTATTACGTTAAATGTGACCCAGGCTTTAATCTCGACTTAAGCCTTAATGTCTTTATTAACTGCAGACAGGCGAGTAAGTCGGTAGTGTCTTGGTAAGATAACATTTCCTGTATTAAACCGCGTTGGCAAAGATTTAAGTTTAGACGCGACAAAAGCTGACAGAAGTAGTCGGCAAATAAGATGATTCATATATAACTCAGTACCACTACAAGTCGAGCCGAGTTTGTAATTATTAAAAAGAAGAGGAACACTTGGCTTTGTTTATTATAATAATAGAGAATATGAGACGATATATTATATTGATGATGCGAATACTTTTTATTGTAGTCTTAAAATATGCATTTTATATTTGTAAGATAATACAATTTTTAACATCAGGAAATAGTTTTAAGATTCTAGCTCAATTCTTTAAAGCAAAATTCGTGACACGTAGATATAGTAAGAAACTTTTATTAATCTACTGTACTTACTATCTATAGCAGAACGTAATGTCAATATGGCCGCCGCGCCCGATCGTCCTCGTATGCCTTTGACAACAACTGCGTACCATAAAAACGGCTGAAGCGAGAGATAAGAGTCAGGCACCATACACGTTTGCGATAAATAAGCGACAGCCACTATTATTAGACGTTTCATAATATTTATCAACTCTTGAGGAACAGACTGTAGGTATTCATTACATTACTACCTAACTCATAATCATTTGTATTATTTAGTAAACATATGGAGCTCCCGAAATAAATTCTTTTAGCAATACTGGAAACTTAAAGAATATTATTTCCTTACTTCTAATATTAATACTATCATCAGATCTGCCAGTGGTATCATGAAAGTAATTAAATGGAATAATAAATTTTCTTAAAATGTCCGAAAATACAACTATACTAAAATAGAACTTAAAATTTCAGTTTTCTAATATTTCCGATAATTTCACATAACCTAACCAAAAGCTAAGTTTTAACTTTTAATCCTGTATGTATTCCTGGAGGTGCTGTCTTTAAATATATTAATTAATCTGCGAACTACGCACGTAGCCTTAAGTCTTAATAAAAAGATTGTTCGAAACCGTAGCTAAGTGTAACATCCTATTAATAATAATTAAGGCTCATAATAGTTCAACTCGAAGATCATTTGATTTGCTGCTCTTAATTGGGACGGCTAACCGATACATAGGGTACTATATCAGCATAAAATCCCATATTTTAAGTTCCTTCCGAATCACATGTTGGTCACTCATAATATCTGCCTAACACGTGTCTAATTTAAAAGTCTGTCAAAAATAATCGGCACCATAATATATGCAAAAAGGTTAACCCTTCGTATGCGCGAAACCGTGAGGCGGTAGTTTATAGCCAATCTAAAAACAATAAACAAAAATGAAGCCAGTGCCTACGAAATACGACCTTAATTAATTAGATACCTGGAAGTAAGTAGTAAAAATAAATCGTGAGGATTATTCATTATGTTTTGATGAAATAATCGTGTTAAATCGCAACTCAGATCTATATTTTTTGGGATTTATCTATCCGAAGAACAAGTGTTACTGATAAAAATAATCAATAGAAACTTAGAATTAATCAATTTTATCTTAAACGTTTATTTAATGTGATTTTATTACTGCACAAAAATGACATTAAACTACCCTTTGAAATAACAACTGGTTCAGTTCTATAACATAGCAGGTATCAATGTCTCTCACAAGCTAGTTAGTAGCTGGAAACTCTTGAGAGTACCACTTGAAACTGGCGGAATTCATTTATGCACCGCCCACCGCTCTGGAGGGCGAGCGCTTTAGTTCAAAGCCGAGAAGGTCCAGGCATTCCGCTCGACCAAAGGCTGTTAGGTAGTACTTAGTTGGTAGGCTAGCTTTCTGCGAGAGTCCAACATAACCGCCCGCCGTAGACCGGGCGCGGGTGGTATCCGGTGTAAGGTCGTCCGATCAGCAAGGGATTATTAAGACGACTACAATAGTAACGCACCCCTTATGAGGATTCACTACCATCCCCCGTGGGAAGAAAAGGAATACATTGGGACAGCACATCGCGCAAAAAATAAAATAAAAAAAATCTTGCACTGATGCGACGGTCGTAACACGGTAATGATGTATTAAAACACTCGACCTTATTATATTTTTTTTTTTTTTTTTATGTGATAGGGGGCAAACGAGCAGACGGATCACCCGATGGTAAGCAATTACCGCCGCCCATGAACGCCCGCAACACCAGAGGATTATTTTAAGGATTTATTTCTTACTTGCATTATTTTCAATGCCTAAGGTTAGTACAGATCGTAAATATTACAAGATAACTCCGCAGAAACTCAATACAGCTGACAATATAGCCTATAATAGCAAAAAATCATTTATATTGAGCCTCTACCTAGTGCCATTAAAATACTCCCACATTATAACGTAGCCGTAGCCGCCCCTAACAAAACAAGAGGCTTTATTGTCCATAATTGAAGAGTCAAATAAATAACAAATATGTAAAATTAATTATAGCACCTAGTATATAATATATAGTAATGTTAATAGTTTAGTGTTAAAATTAATTCCAGTCAAAAAAGGCAGCGACAGATAAACCTCATGGTTTTCGTTCGCTGCTATGTTTTGTTTTTTATTAGTTATTAGTATGATATATAATTAGTAAAAAAAAATTGCTACGAAAATAATCGCCAGCTAGGAATAAAAGGTTTTCGATACTACTTGCAGACACGTACATCACTATAATGCTTGATCCACTAAAAAGTTAGTTCCTTGGTCCGGTTTTCAAATACGTCATATTCCATTACTTGCATATATCTATAAAAAAAATCACAGTTAAAATGTGATTAATGTGATCTAACCTAAAAAGGCTAGATACAAGTCACGGGATAGATTTATATATAGGATGACTACAAGGAACAGCGAAAAATACTCAAAACGGCCTCGTACCTGATTCCGGCGAAAACAAAATATACATCCTTGGATTTTATAGAAATCGACATTTCTATTTACCCCATTATGATATGGCCGTTGCGACTTTGGCTTCCCGGGCCTTTTCGAGCACATATGGGTCAGCGCTGCGTCGGTCCCTCTCCTGATTGGGTGGTTGCCGTCACGATTTACCTAAACAGTTCTTATAACTAAGGCATCAGGCTGAATTTAGTCGGTAGGTCATACTAGTCGGACCGCTCCGGTTGATGAAATCAGACATAATCGACGTAGCACTTGCCACTGCAGTGGTATCCTGGGTACGTTTCGTACTCCTTGTAAGAATTCTCAGCCTGAAAATATTGTCTGGAAATGGAACCAAATAAAAAAAACATACTATTATATATACCATATGTTAATAAGAAACGAATTTTATGAAGTACCATGCCGACCAATTGTCTTGAAATATAATAACTTCGACAAAAATATCTTAAATTAAATTATTTACATACTGTAGTTACATTTCAAAAATGAATTAATTTAGTAGGTATTCAAATTTAAGACTAATTTCCCGTTACTCTTTCACGTTTAGCATATCTAGCTGCATCAGGTTATTGAATTTGAGAATATGTCAGTCGAAAATGTTCCTCTTTTGTGTGGTCGGTATTCAATTCAGTCGCTCCTTGAAATAGGCTTGAGAATCTATTCATCGATAATTTTCTCCTTATTTTTATGGATAGGCTTTTTTGTTAGAATACTGGTGATATCGCTTTCTCTTTCCTGTAGATATCGTAAAAACCGGGTAAAGTTTACTACAATTACACATTAGTGAAAAAAATATGTCCCACTCATTCAATTCAATTATTTTAAAAACTTGTAAGTATATACACGAAAGTTTTATTATGAGAGATCGATCGATAGCGAGTGGCAGTCAGCCGCTTAACATCCTTAGAAAGGATTTAAAGAGGGACCTCTTTAAATCCTTTCTAATTTGCATTTTACCTATTAAATTAAACTACGGATGACTGAGTTGGTGGGATCACAAGGACCAAGGCTAAGTGACCACAAATGCGATAAACCTCTGTACGAGTAAAACATCCAGGTAACAAAGTAGGTAGTGATTGGTTTTATTATTAAGGATGATAAAATTTTAATACATTCGCATTCCTTGTTAAAGCAATTTCAAACACAACAAAAGCAAAACACAACAATTTGCCCTATATTTTATTGAATTTGTTAAAAATACCAAGAGCTAAATAGTTCGTACCGCCCAAATACGAAATCCTATAATTACAAGTACACAAACCTGCTACAATTGTAAGCAATTTCACAAGTACTTTACCACACACATGAATTCTGAAATAAAACCGCTTACATAACCGAGCTCCCAAAGCTGCGAGAATCCTGTAAATCACATGATTCCCCGCGGCTGACGGTAGAGAATGATTGGATATGAAAACATTGAATAAGCAACGATATTTCAGCATTGACGCTCACGTATGCATCAGTGAAAATAAACACGAGTTGTTATTTAATAATGGTTGCATTTTTTTTAATATTCTATCATTCACTTAATTACTCTCAAGCTTTTTATATTAAAATGAGCTCAAATTTAAACTGGTGACAAAGCAGGCAGATTTTTGTGGAGTTTGCTTATTGCAAAAATTGATTTGTAAAATGTAAATACCCAAAATATCTATTAAATACTCTTTGATATATCGATTTTTGATATAGAATACGAAAAAGAATACGAAATACTTAATATCACTCTCACTTTCACACTCGCTTCTAGTACTTTTATTGATATAATTTTAATGTATTTTTTTTTATTCCTGTCTTTTTCCTGCATACACTCATCCCATCTTTATTGTCATGTATGTGTATGCGTGTGTGTACATGTATGGTCAACAAATGTTTATTTATTTCACTGTATCACTAAGATGAACAAAAGCAATGCGATGACTGCATATAACATTGGCAACAGGCAATTGCCGTGATTCTTATACCTCTTCCGAACTTTCCCAACTTATGATACTACAAATCTCATAAATATTTAAATGATATCAAATAGAATATGATGAATTTGGCACTTATACTTCGATACCAGCATCTTAATTATCAGAGCAGGAAATAAATAACTTTAATAATTCATACCAAAATAAGACAGTCGCTAAGCAAACATCACCCCATTTCGTTTGTGTGATAGTAAATGAAATTCCTTTTACTAGCATTTGATTTTTTATTAATTCCTTAGGGGTAAACTTGGAATTTTATCACATTTCCGTTGATAGTCTCAAAAAATGACAATTTATTTTTTTAAAATATCGAGTATCACGTAATTAGTAAAGTTTCCAATGATATCATGACGTGTGATAGAAAAGACTGTATTAACAAAGTACTGAAGTCTCTGTACTGAAGGCGTGCTTTTCGAGTACATTTGTTTTCGCCACTGAAGATTAACGTCCGCCATATTCCACATTGTTCTCACTAGATCACTAGCAAAATGTATGTATTAAATTTCTAATGAACAAATCACAACAAATACTTTGTTATATTTCATCCAATCACTTGATGACTAAATGGAACAAATTTATTGTACGATAACACACGATACATGCGTATCTACCCCAAGTTCCTTGATTACGGATACGGCAAACAAGAACTAATAAGAAACCCAAACACACGAACAACCTCTTTCTGTGATGAAGATACGCACAATAAGATCAGCAATAGAACGGAAACGCGCTCCCACAAATCAATCGATAGAGTTAGTCTCTGAACACAGCTACTGGTGATGTCAACCACAACGCGTTTTCTACGCCGATGGATCCATAACGCGATTTGTGATGCAAAAATACATGCACTGTATCTTTTGAGCCGATTCGAAATGCAATGCGAATTGTAATACAATTGAAACTAAAACTGGTGAAGGGAAAAAAGGCAAGACAGAAAAAAAATAATTTACTTGTAATCAGCAAACGTATCCTATTACTAGCCCTAATTTATTTAAAAACACTAAATTCACAGCTAAAACAATAACAACAGAGTATTACTCTAAGACAACAAGAACCTATTTAATATCAACTAAGAATTCTTCACTTTTAACCCAGAAAGAAATATTTAAGAACCCACGAAATTCGAAATAAAACAAGATATTATACGGGATATTTCTCGTACCATAATATTGCCCAAACTTCAAAGCCACAAAAATAACTGGAAGCCAATTAAAGAATAAATGATATACGGTTAAGAAGACCCTTTTTCCGGGATCCTCGAAATTCGTTTTTAAGTTGTATTAATTTTAATAAGCTATCTCCCTTTGTATTCTGAATCAGTACGTAAAATTGTGCCTTAACGTTTTAAACATACCGTGTACTTTATTTTCTACCATTTTATTGTTGTCATTATTTTTGTATACTTCTTAACACACTTATATATAATTTTAATAAAATGCAAAGTCACAAATAAGAGAAACAAATCCAATACAAACACAGATAACGACAAAATAGTTTTAATGTATTTAGAAGGGCCAAACTGTAATAAACCTGGATTCACGATGACTAGGAAGGATGTGATGATTAACGAGGCGTAAAATCCGTAATTAATTATGGTACGACTAAACAATTATCAATGACATAATAAGACATTGTTCGACGAAATTATCATCGTTAGGCGAAAATGTAATTGACGAATAACTGATTCAAAAATTACATACCTACTACTTGTCGGCTATGAATGCAGAGTTTATTAATTACTAATATAACAAAATCAACTACAACAATCAACAATATAACTAATTATACTTAGAAATTTAATTAAGCTAGTGTGTAATTTATTTTGTATCCTTAAATGTATTTATGTTATACTAAAAGTTCCATTTTCCTAATTAATAAAATAAATAAAATATCATTTTATCTACATGGTTCAATTAAAAAAAGACATATCTTGGGATCCTATATTTATACAGAAAATCTACATGGGTTACAATAATAACTTGAACCAATTTATTTATTACGTCTACGAAATATGATTTGTCCTTAAACGAGAGAAATTGGACAACTACACTATTTTCGTGATATTAATAGAAATTCAAACAAACAGCTATGGGATATTTTAATTACAATCAAAATAAGTTAATTATTATTGATACAAAACAAATTTGTATAAGCGAATTGAATGGCAGAACAATTTTAAACTTTGTAGTTTTTGCAGATAATGTGCAATATATGTTTCTACGAATTATTCGTTTTATAAAGAGATTTTTTGTAATATATTCTTATCCTCCATTAATATTCACTCCTCCAGTATTTACTCTAAATCTTGATTCTGCTACTTCTATAACAAGAACAAGCTACAAGCTCAACACTAAATTAGATTCTTGTGTTTTTTACGTTAGTCGGGGCGTCCGATGCATATATTGATCGAATATTACTTAACCTATTAACATGTGGACTAAATAATTAACTACATCACTTACTGTGATAATGTTTACAAAATAAACATATTCCACTTTCCTTTACAATTCTGCTTCGTCAAATATATGTCTTGGGAGTTGTTGGAAACTCTATTAGCCGGCTGAAGTTTCATCCTTCTGTTCTATGAAACGCATTCACTTGCTTAATTCAACAAGGAGCATGTCAGAACTCCTTAGTAGCTGTCTTTGCACTTACCCTCTGAATAATTACGCTCGTCTTACTGAATTATACTCATGTTTTGTTTATACATTTAGAGCTGCTATTATCTTGGTGTCTTGTTACTACACAACGCTAAATGGGCACCATTTAAGAGACAGTTATTAAATTAAATTGTGATGCTTCTTCAGTAATGTATTGAAAGATACGCTACACTTTTTACAATATTAAATATATATAGATAAAATGGTTTTAATCGCAAAAGATGACATTCGTTCATATACGTCATCTTATTATTATTAAGTTTTTGCTATTTGAACAATATTTTTTTTATTTCCTAATTACTCTTTTAATAGAGTTGTTTCAAGTATAGAATTACTATTATAGTACACACACTTTATCCCACCGTCACATTATCTTCTTAAACCCACTTCGTATTGGATCGTACTGTAGCTACCGCTCCAATACGAATAAAGTCTGCTAATGTATTTTTTTGCTGCAATTCAAAATAGAACCGTCTATTATTATACTTCTCTATACACATAACACTTATGTTCTTCCATCAATGCTTTGTGAAACCTTAACTAGAGTATTTCTTCTCCTATAGTAACTATATTGTATTTGGTCTCCATTAATTTTAAAAACCTTAATAAAATTACATATTAAGTTCGAATTTATCTTCACCATCCTCATATTTTCTACTTCCCTTCCTCTCTAGTGCTACGAGTACGTCAGCTCCATATTAACATTCTTCGCCTGTGTCAATCTTCCCACAACCCATCCATACTTTCTGAGGTCAGAAGACACCCTTATTTCCATTCATAAGTATATCTTTAGCATTCATGCCTCCTCCTAACATGTCCGTAAGACTCTAGTCTGTTACTTTTTATATACAATTTTAAAATAATTATAAGTTCGTATTGCTTTTGATTTTTATTTTTTTTTTCCTCAGGAGAGGAGGCTGAGAATCCATCATGGATACCAACGCAACAGGCAAGCAGGGATGCGTTGATTATGTCGGACTCCTGGTGAATCGAGGCGGCTCGACCCACCAGACCTACCGACTAAACTCAGCCTAAGCCTTTGGTCCTAATGACCCTACTGGCTTTATTGACGAGGGCCGCACCTCAGGAGAGGTACGGTTAGCACTGCCCCATGGAGAGGGCATAAGCGCTAGAAGTAGGCACGGTTCACCAAAGTGGGACCGGCCAGTATTGACGGGAACCTACACGTGGCTAAGCAGAAGGCTGCCGAATAAGGGGAGACAAGGGAGGCGACGGCTCAGACGCCGCCGCTTGCAGGTCTAATTGCTTTTGACGTAAATGTGTTATTTATATATGTATTTATATATTATGTTATTATAAAATTAAAATAAGTGGTAACTTAAATCCTAAGAAGATTAAAATCACCACATACCTTCACATTCATCAGTCAGATCAGTCTGCCTGATTAAGATTTCATGTACCTGTGATTAACATAAAACAGAAGAGGAAACTTCTGATTCCAAATTAGGGTTGTACGTGATCGTATATACAGTTTCCTTGTACCTATTTGTAATTCTGTCAATTGAACGGGATAAATTGATCTTGAATAATTAATGACTGAATAATTGACGGCCCCGAGAGTATAGTTGGTCGCACGTCACATTACTAATAGCGAGGTTCCAAGTGAGATTCTTGGTCTGGATAAAAGTTTAAATTTATTCAGTTGTAAAGAATTCTGTGGCAGCTCTAAATCTAAATGACATCAGTGACAACATTACTATTTAGTAATAATAAATAACTAGGTTTTTTAATGTATGTTATTGATTATATATGCTGATTCTTTATCTATGCATAACCCGTCAAGTAGAATGCTCGCATTCATCACACAAACATCTACCCTCACTAGGACTCGAACCCGGTACCTCAAAGATGGTAACATCATGAAACTGGTATACCAACAACTCGGCTATAGAGGTCGTGTATATATGAATATACTTGGTGTAGAACTAAGATACGCTGTAACGTATGTATGTTGTTCACAAAAACTACATTTGCGTGCGTATTACATAGAAATAAAAGTTTATACGGAGCCATAAATATTAATTCCCTTTTGTATATAAACTGGCGTCGTCACTCGAATGTATTTGTCAAAAAGTTCCGCGATCTATAGTCAACATAATGACTAGTACAGTGTCTTAATATCTGTAATCATCATCACAGCTCATATACATCCCACCGATGGGCACGAGCCTACCCTATGTTAGGGCGATTATATTGTCTGTGCTAGTATCTAATCTGTGGCCTAGCTATAAACAAAATAAGAATTGAATAACTGTAATAATTTTTTGACTTGTCAAACACCCGAGCAGTGTTTGAGATTTTTGACGATTTCTCAAAATCGTATCATAGTAAAAGAATGAAAACCAACACAATACGTGATCGCAAGTCACTAAAAACGTTTTTCATTTACACAATACGATAGTATAGTATTTGTTGCGACTGCCTGAAACCAATACACAAGAGAATGGCTGTACACAAAAGAAAAGCGCAAGAAAAGAAATCCGTGTTTTCGTTTCGTTTTCATTTCCGTATCCGGGATGCTTTAATTTGTTTCGTTTCCCCCTAATATCACATTGAATCAGGCCTAACTTTGGGAACACAGACGGATCCCATCAGTTTTAACGCACCATATCTACCAAAAGACTTTGAAGAGATCAATTTGTATCTGCCGACATTATTCAAATTATGCCTTACCACAATGTTAAACGTAATGAATCTACATAGACTATTATTTATCTTGTATCCAAACCATGCTGAAACGTGAACTTAAATATGAAATTGTTTTTAATAATTGTAATATTTTATTGCGCCAGGTCGTATTAAGTGTTGTGTTTTCGCACTCTTTTGAGTCTAATGTTAATCATGTCTATACTTGAGCCTGATCCGATTTTAGTGGTAATGAGAATACGATATGTCAATGGTTCGCTTGGTGCACTGAAATCGCCAACAGCTTTCATTGCAACATGCTTTTTTGCCGATAATTACCATTTTACAATCTTGGATATTTATTAATTTGTAGGTAATTATTTAATTACTTATTACCCTGGATATTTGTGGGTAGCACGAATGTAAGTTAACAAGTGAAACACATAAATAAAGAAAAAACCTGCCCATGTTACATAATCGTATAAATATTAAGGCCAATTTGTAGAATTTGTGTAATAATTCGTTATCAATTAAAGAAAACGTCCTCAAATACAAATCCAACATTAAGATATTTCGGTCATTTTTTTATTAAAAATGCAATTCTGTATATCAAAGTCAAAACAGAAATATAAACCACACGAAGGACAATGCTCAATGATATATGTTAGCAGGAATCTTTGTTTATTTTAGTCGTGGCTTAATATACTGTGAAAATGAGAAAATAATGCAGTCATTAGAATACTCTCACTCGACACGTAAAGTAATGGCCGCCACTCGTCTGTCATTTGGTTTGACGAACAATAAAAATAATTAATAAATAAACAGAGCTGTAATATATTACATTATAAGTTGCAAATCGTTACCATTTGACTACATAATTATTAGCTATTTATGAATTTGATATATCTAACTTTTGTTGCTTTTGTCTATATAATCACTTAACATTTCTCATAGCTGCTGGATTTGTACAATTGAACAGAACGAAACGTCAACGTCGAAGAAAGAAAATAAAATAAAATGTTTACTGATTTTTTAATATCCAAATTAACTAGTAAAAAGCCCACTTTTAGTCATTCTGCTGGAATGCTCAAACACCCATTTATCAGCCAGACATATCATATATTCAAGTCTACGCCGATAACGTGACAGGGCCGATATGAGCTGAAATAAAAATAACATACAATCTTAACATTCTTTTATGTTTCAGGAATCTTCGCAGATCTCATAAAAGTGAAGTTTCAAAACCTTTTTATGAGCAATAAAGTTTCATCATAAACTTAATTTGTACATTTTATTTTGAGCTTTTAGGTGTATTTAATGGACAATGTTATTTTTAAGTATGTATCAACGTCATTGAATATTGCGAAAATCACAGGACTGGTCTTTATGAAGATCCTTGGGCGTAAATTCTCCACTTATATTCCTGTGTTATGTAACACCTGTTTACATGTACTGGTCAATTTAAATTTAGTTTTACAAACAGGAACAATTCTCTATAAAAATGTGAACATGAAATAATCTACAAGTATACTACTTGCTTATATAAGCTGATTAATAACTGTATTTATGTTTCTAATTAGTAAACTCTGATCATAAGTGTACATTTATCGTTTTAAGGGCGGATTATCATTATATAATGATAGAATAAACATAATATAAGGAAACTCAACATTTAATTCAGATCATTACAGAACTAAACCTTATACGTCTTTCACACAAGACTCAGAAGGCTTTACCATGATCACAGAACAACTAATGTTGTATATCCGATTACCAGTTTATCGTGCAAAGTAACGAACTACGAAACAAAACTTAGATCAAACGTCGTGAGCAGAGATCCTCTTGCTTACCAATCTGTACACACTAAACAGCCGTCTGCCAACTACAGACAAATATTGCCTGAAACTAATTACCTTACATGTTTTGTTAGTTGAGTTGTAATACTATGTAATAACGATGTGCCGAGTTATGTAAATCTGTACTTTGTCGAGTCCTAAAATTTGTTTGACCTGATATATGCTATAGGAGCGATTATTCAAAATGATTCTTTAACTTAATCATGATGAACTTTTATTATTATTTACAATAATTATCCTCGCCTCCTCTCCTCCAAAAAATAGTTATTTGGGCTTTGACTCCTCACGCTCTAAGCAAACCATTGTGAGTCTTGACCGTTCAACAGTAGAATGTATAGAATTCTGAGAACGCAACTTAGACCTCAAGTTATTAAGAGACATTTAGTACTGTTCCATCTTCATTTAACCACCAGCTGGTGTCCGCGGTTTCGTCTGCGCAGAATTATTATTTCGAGTAACTAAATTGTACATACATACATACACTCACGCCTTTTTCCCATGAGGGTAGGCAGAGATTACGTCTTTCCACTTGCTACGGTCTTTACTAAATTGTAGGCTATGTTTTATTTTAATGTATAAGCTATATTATTGTAATTTCTATAAAATTCATTCAGTAATGTTTACATTGAAAGAGTAACTTTCGCATTTATAACAAGTAGGAAATATATTCTCATGTTTTAAATTATATTAATAGTATTGCCGTTTTACCTATCGATATTGTAGGACCGTATTAATAAAGAGTTTTTTAAGTCTTGTTTAGTTCATTTTTCCTTGTGCTCGCTCAATAATTGTATGTTTCTATAAATATTTTGTTACCATATATTTTGATTTATTCCATTATATATTTTACAGCACCGTTGCTCGTAATTTATATGTTACCACACCGATATTAGTTTAATAATGGGCTTTGCAACATGTTGCTGATATTCACATTACCGCACGCTTGGGTAAACACGATTTTATGAGAAAAAGTTACCAAGATTTAATATCTATAAAACTTTACCTTTCTTGTATATTTAGTAATCTCTGTGTTCAAAAAATAATATTTATATCAATGTTTTATGATTAAAATAATCTAAGTTTCTTGTCTTTAATTATTTATACCGTTATTTAAATAAACTTTTAAAAATGATCCTTTCTCAGTTATTTTTTGCCAATATCAACACCATAAGTAATACTCAACTTAGCCTACTTATACCATATATTAACGTAATATAATTTAGTTAATTATTTAAATTTTTAATTAATTATTTCTTACACTTACACCAAGTAGCCTAGCCGAAACTAAGCTCTGTAGGGCTTGTGTTATGGGAACTAGGATAACGGTTAGACATACATATATTATACATATGTAAATACATATATATTATACATATGGAAACATATATTAACAACCATGACTAAAGTTCAAATGCATTCATCACACAAATATTTGCCCCCACCGGGACTTGAACCCGGGACCTCAGAGATGGCGAAACCTTGAAACCGGTGTACTAACCACTCGCCTACAGAGGTCGTCCAAGAAACGTTAGAGTCGTCAATATAAATAATAAACAATAAACTGTGCAGTATCAGATTAAAAATACATTTGCAACGTCACCGTTTGATAATGTGAATATCGTTCCATACCATGTAATAGAATTAATTACAATTACTTTATTCGAAGAGCCCACACAATGGCTTTAAGCCCACCCTAGCTATAACTCAAGAAAAGATTTAAAATTGGCGAAATGTAAATGTTTTTTTTTTATTGCCTACGGTGGCAGACGAGTAAATCGCCCACCTGATGGTAAGTGGTAACCATCGCTCATGGACATCTGCAGTACCAGAGGCACAGCTGAGCTGCCTACCTGGAGAGAAATACTCTTTTTAAGCCTCGTTTGAAGTAAGACATATCGTAACGCTCAGGAAACACCGCAGCTGGGAGCTCATTCCAGAGTTTGCATATACGCGGAAGGAATGAACGCTGAAACCGAACTGTACTAGACAAGATCGGTTCCAGGTGATATGGATGAAATGGTGATATGCGGTGGTGGGTGGAGCGATGGTAAAAAGGTGTTTAATTACCTCACCGCTTATAATTTTTTGGGACTTGAATATACCTATGAAGTTGAAAATCAAGATCGAGTAACCACCTCGAGACTAGTATAAAAAATATAACAGGTATAAAAGTACTGATGGAAGTGTACCAGATGTATCTCCATTTATAGAATACAGGTTATTCTAATACCAGGTTAATACTTAATACCAGGTTCGTACCCGTCGTTCGTTGTACAATGCTACAAATGCGAATTCCAGTCGAACTTTTTATCATTCTGTAGTTGCCTTGGTTAGTACAAAAATGTATCGCGATTATATTATCTGCATTTAATTTATTGAACTTTGTCAATATATGGTCAACTAGCTTTTGCCCGCGACTTCGTTCGCGTGGACTTCAGGTTCGTCCCGTCTAGTCTAGTAATAAGTAAGAAATACGGTAACTAAGCAACCAGAAATACGGTGCAGAGCCCTAATCATAGGCCTATAGGTAGCTACTGCAGTATGCTCCTATAAACTACATTTAACGATCTTTTTCCTTTTGTGGGTTATTCCTAAGAGATAAACATATACCATCACGGACTTTTTTGTAGACCTTTTTAAGTTGTACAATACTGTAGTAAATTGTTTTGATCTATCTTGTAGGATTCAGTCAGCGTTTGCAATGTAAGCGCAAAAAATGTGTTTTTTTTACAATCTCATAGAAACCTCAAAAATTGTAGCCTATGTGTTATTCTGATGTATAAGCTATATTGTGGTAAAGTTTCATTCAAATCCATTCAGTAGTTTTTACGTGAAAGAGTAACAAATATCCATACTTACAAACTTTCGCCTTTATAATAGTAATAGGATTATACTAACTTTTTAAATAAATATATTATTGATACCTGATACAAAATCGATTAATTGAACTATTATTTATCATTTATCTAAATTTTGTACCCGCTGGTCTGTCGCTTACTTATTTCATATATATATTTTTTTAAATGTAATGAATTTCTAAAAAAAAAAATATCAATGGGCACACTTATGTAAACGCTGAAATAATCTGAAAATAATGCCTTGTTTTTTTGTCCTATATTGTTATTGATCTATTGCGAAAAAAGTTACGAACTACATAACCTGCAACTACATTTATTTAAAAAATCCAAACAGTATCTAAACATAATTATAAAGCATTTGCCAAGCAACGCCTACAGTTTCTTTATCTGTAATCCTCAAATCCCTTTTAATTGTAAGAATGTTATTTGCCATATTTATTGAATTTAAATGTTTTCAGTGAATACTAACATTATCATAAGAATATTTTATAGAGTTAAATAGAAATGATATCCAATTGATAATTGTAAGAATAGTCAATTAACCTTATTTTTTTTTAAATCTGGCTGGATCTAATCTGGAAATATACAGTTATATTTCTAATTTCATCATGTTTGCCTGTTGCAGTTGAGCCTATTTCAACCATTTCCGCTGTTGTTGGAGGTAAAATTTTACTGTCAGTAATATTATGAAGAATATTTTTGTAGAATGCCATTGTTGTTGTGTCAATTTAAAAGGTTTATTAGAAGAAATTTTGATAACGTTCAGAATTGTTGTTATTAGATTGTAACATTTATTGAAAAGTAAAAGAGTTAGAATCGTCATTAGTTATTTAGTACAAAATAAACTTTGTTATAAATAATTAGTTTTAGTAAATTTTTAAATAATATTAAATAAACGAAACATATTAGTTTAATAATAAGATAAAAGAAAACGTTTGTAGTAATTAATAGAAGCTATCTCTTAATCCTTTTTACACTTGACGGTAAAAAATACATACTACAAAGAACAGCGAAGGCAGCGATGTAAAATAAAGTGACGAAATTTCCACAACAGAATCACAGAATAGACTCCAAAACAACATTTCCAATGCTGAGTCACGTAAGCAAGGTCGCGAAGACTTTGTATTGCATTTACGAATAAACAACATATTGTTTGTGCCTAGTGTTATGATACTGCACACAGCGGCAGACGCGTGAAGTAGTACACTTTAAACAAACGTTTTGGTTGTTATCATAATTAAACGCTGAATCACAGACCAATCACAACCATATTCCTGTACACCTATAATCATAACACCTTATTATTGTCGCTTATATTACGCGTCTGTATAAAACACGGTCCTTTATAAGGTGTGCGCGGGAATACAGATCCAACGCGTAGAGGCCATTTAAGCGAAAGGTGATGGTCAAAATTTGTATGGAAGGTGGGCCTGAGTAATGTGCAGCGACGAAACTTTACCAGAGAAGAGTATAAATGATTGTAGATCATCTGGATAAAGATTAGATTATAAATATCTCCCGTTTTTATTAATTAATAATTTAAACTATTTAATACTAGCAAGTTGATGATATTTTTTTTAAGTTTTTTTTTGTTTTTATTAATTTGCGCAAGACATGCTGTCAAAGTCGCATTGACCGCGGAAGAGTGTCATCATTGGTCACAGACTATGTACATTCAGCGTGGTCTACCACAACATGTCTAGAACCTAATGAATTTATAATTACTAAATTACATTTCTTTTGTTAACTATATAACCATTTTCAATAAGATTTAAATAAATTATCATTTTATATACTTAATTAAAACATTTTAACCACATTTTGGGATGTGTTTACTTGAATATCTAGGTACTTTCAAACATCATTTACAGAATAACGGGGGATTTAAAAAACATATAATAAATTGTAAATTGATGAACATAAAATTACCTATCGATTGATATATCTTACGTCTCTGCACATGATTGAGGCCCACTTTTTGTCCATGTCCTTTAATGAAAGTGTTCATGGAGTTTACCAATACCTTACTATTATTATCGTATACTAGTGGACCCGACAGACTTCCTCCTGTCAAAAAGATTTGTACAGTGGCAGTTTTTTGTTCCTAATTATTTTATAGATAATGTCGCATAGCCAACCAAATCGCAAAAAAAGTCTAAATGACCTATTATATTTTGTGGCTATTCAATTTTGGAACGTGACATTAAATCCTCCAACGATGTATTCTGTGCTCCAACGCACGCACGCACACTGTTTTGATAGATATGATTGAATTTCAACAGTATGTAGCGTTAATAAAGCGCAAATTGACTCTTTGATGTTAGGAACACACCTTCATTGCTTAGACAACAGCGAGTGCTTGCAATATGAACTTTATACAATAACAATAAAGCTCAATTCGACTGTACGTTTTAGTGAAACGTAGAAAACGTGTGCATGGGAAAATAAAGGGGCTGTTTTTAGGGTATTTTCCGATAATTATTCGAATTTTCCTCATTGTAAAAGCCCTCCTTGAACTTCAACGAACATTAACAAAAAAGAATTGGCCAAATTGGTCCAGGCGTTGTTGAGTTATGAGCTTACCAACACATTTTGCGATTCTTTTTTATATATTAGATTATAATCTTTAGCTTCCTACTATTATCATAAACGCGAAAATTTGTAAATATGAAGGTTTGTTACTCTTTCACGTAAAAATTGCTCAATTGATTTTAATACAATTACAATATTATAGCTTATATATCAGATTAATACATAGGCAACAATTTATAAAGATATTGCGTGAATTGTAAATATGACGATAAGTGTCAAGTAAATAGGAAAAATCTACCATCTGTGCAGACGAAGTCGCGGTCACCAGCTAGTTTATTATAAATGCAAGTTTTAGTATTGTTTATTAGCAACGGAACAACCAACGAATAATACCACGTAACTTTTAAGTGTCCTCAATATCACATTGAGTCGTCAATTTGTTTTTTATGTTTATTATAAAGGCCTTTGCGCTAAGCCGCATTGATCATGTCAACCAGAGTGGTAAATGGTTGGCTCTAGGTATACATCTTCAGAACTAAATTTTAACAATTTCATATACTATATAAGTAATAATTTCTGAGTGACAGTGGAATAGGGGTGGCTAATATATAATTATATATACCAGTTTCACTGTCAATTACATTGCGCTCGTGATGAACACGGAGACACTCTACTAAATATTTTCCTTAAACTTACACCAATTAGTGTAGCCTAAACTAAGCTCTGACAAGCTTGTGTTATAGAAACTAGGGTAACGGATAGATATATTATACATAAATAACTATTTGATAGAAATATATATTAACACCCATGCCTAAGGTACAAATGCTCGCATTCATCACACAAACATCTGCCCCCACCGGGATTCGAACCCAGGACCTCAGACATGGCGACAACTTGAAACCAGTGTACTAACTACTCAACTCAACCCTCTCTGATATCACACACTACACAATTGGCGGGTGTCATTAACTTGTACCATATATTAAAACATTAGAATGATAATTGGTTAAATAGCTGACAGTAATTGATAAGTTATTACAGGGCCAATGTGAAAAGTAACCTAACTAGCAACTAATATAATACAATCTTGCTTGAACAGAGCGTTACGTCATGAGTACTAATTACTGCCGTTAATCAGAGACTCTACCATGCGTTTGCGTTTGCAATCGTTTTCGATAAGTATTTGTCGTATAGTAAACTATAGTACTCATATCAGTTTAATATAAAAGATTGGTACATGTACAGTAGGTACAGTAGGTACAGTACAAAAATTAACGTTATCAGCTCGTTGTTACTCTTACGAATAACAACGAGCTCACAAAAGTACAAAAGTGATCCAACACAACTTAAAAATTATTTAACGTACCAACCTTATAATGCATTATCTTTTATCAACAATTTATTAACTTCATATAGGTGTTGAAAATTAATTGCTTACACAGCCCCTACATAAAATTTCGCTGTCATAAATACAGACGCTGTTAGGTAATATCCGTTCTTGACACTCCATGAAGTCGGTGACCTGTGATATATTATTCTGTCAAAAAGTTGGATTCATACCGTTAAATACTGTTTATCTAACCAGCATGACGTAAGACTATGAGTAAGCTTTACAACATATTGTACACTGGCTTACAAGTATACACAACATTAATTTTAATTAAGTAAAACAAAATTATTTTAAAGTATATTATATATACAAAGGCGCATCCAGCTTTGTCGCTGGGGGGGGAGGGGGTTCACCTTATAATTTCATTTTGTAAACGATTCTTGAAGACATCTAGAGAAGCACTATCACGCATGGAATAAGGCAGCCTATTTATATTCCATAGCCTTGTGGATGATAACAAATGATATAAATAAAATCATTATGTTCAATTAGTGATCCACCTAAGTCCTGGAACCAGCTCGGGGGTATATAATATATCGATATATATAATTAATTATAATATATCGATAAAATTAATTTTCTGATTTCAATGACAGAGCTTCAAGCTTTTGCCGGTACTAATCTTTTTTTTAACCGATCTTAGGTATCAAAGTCGCAAATTTAATTATTTTTAATCGTATACAAACATTATTATAGACTGTGATATTATTTTTACCTTCGCACGGATAACTATATATTCTAAAAATCAGAAAATTTGCGTATTTTTTTTTGTTGAATATCCACATATATTCCTTAAAAATATTTATGTAGATACATAACTTTATCAACATAAACATTTCACGAAATGTGACATTATGAAGTTGTGTAAATATTTCTGAGCTTTCCTATGTAATAAGTAATACAATTGTCGGGTTCAACATTTCGTTTCAAGATTTAAAGACACCTAGAATAATCTATCACTATCAAAATGCCGCCTGATGACTTAAAAACATTGTACATTATATACGATTCTCTAATACGCATTTGATTGAAATTTTATGCAAAAACAACATGTACATACAGCAACATCTAAGACTTTACATATTGTCGTTGAGACAACTTTTATGTCACACGTAATAGGGTTTTCTTTGTGCAAATGTATAGCTTAACGTATTGCTAAACATACCGTATAATTATTTCTCGACATTGCCATTCTTTTTAAATAATTCGAATAACCTTGAAAAAGTCAGTGGCATTGATGTTATCTATGTAACAAACATCGCATTCATTAACAAACATTCCAAATTCTATAAAAATGAAAAATTTTCGAAACAAACACGCATTCAACAAAACGTGTTGACACCATAACCAACAATACCGTGCAACGTAATCTAAAAATCAACAGTATTGTTTATCCTTTACTTTGTTATAAAAAGTGGACTTTATTGACTGTTAATAATGCCAAATTGACTGTCTTCAATCAAAATCAAATTAAGTAAACATTTCAGGTTTCTTGATTAATGAAATTACATAAAGAATAAACCTTCAATTGACCAAGTGACAAATCTAGAAAAACAATCAAAGTTTATAAATTACTAGCTGACCCGCGCCCACTTCGTTGGGCATAATATGAATAATCCCCGAAGCGAGCACGAAAGAGAACTGAATTAAACCCGAAGCCATCGCGCGCCGTCCGCTGATGATGATGATGATGATGATGATGATGACACTCAACAATAATGTGGCTTTCTATTGGTGAAAGAATTTTTAAAATCGATGATGATGATGATGATGATGATGATGATGAAGACACTCCGCAATAATGTGGCTTTCTATTGGTGAAAGAATTTTTAAAATCGGTTCAGTAGATCCCGAGATTACCCCTTACAATTTACAAACACACAAACTTTACTTCTTTATAATATTAGTATAGATGTTTCTATATTGTTATACAATTACAACATAACTTAAAGTTTTAGAAACTAGTACAGAGAGTAAATTAGTTACTAACTTTGGTGACGTTTCAATTCAAAGTACGAAACTAGATACGAAGACGTAATTACAACATTAAAAAAATATGTGCTACTTTGTTATATGTTTTCTATGTCCGTAAACAACATGTGAATATGGCGTAGGTATCAGCTACGACTAATTAAGTGGGCTATAAACTGAAGGAGCAACAATGTTGCCGACGGATCGGCAATGCACATTATCACTTGTTATCTAAACAATCTGTTGCCAACACACAATAAACATTAACTCAGAGTAACGGTTAACTTATACACACGAGTTACCAAGGCCCACCAATAGTTTGCTGTAATTAATTTTACTATGGTTTCTAAAGAAACCTATTCCAAGAAGTCGTTGAACTGCTTGCGCAGTGGACACTTAGGATAAAAAAATAGTTTATTTAGTCTGTAAGAGTAAAAACAGGAACTTGTTTATCAATTTTTTAAAATTTTGATAAATCAATGCTCTACATAATAGGGAATTAATCTCTTTTTTGAAAATAATCTTAATTTGATCCTTGCGTGTCAGTAAACCATATAGTAAAAATATAAGTATTTTATACACTCGTTAAGTACTATAAAAATTGCATTAAAATTTAATATTTTCAAATTTCGCGCGTAATTAGACGAAGGCGCCGCACGAGTTGTTACTCTGTAGCGATGACGTCAATACGGCATGTAAATAATAAACAAAGCTCTATGTTTGATGCTATGTATTATTATATTCATAATTTAAAAATGAGTTATTATCTTTTATATATAAACAACTAATAAAGGAATAATAATAAAAGAGTAATACTGACATCGATGTTTTAATACTCCGTAACTCGGCAAAACAAAAGTCGAGATTTGCAGCAAAGAATTTTCCGACCATTAATGCATTTATTTTTGGTAAATTCGTACCTCCTTTTACAAAACTGCTTTCCATAGTGTGATTCACGTGCGATTTCAATTTAACTTACGTATTTATAACGTTCTCTTACATTAAAAAAGCAACTTACAAACTTATTTTTTTATTGTTTTGCGGCTTTATACGTACTATGTTTCATAATGACATTGACACGCATATTAAAAAAGTGAATACTTTGAAACTAATTTTTATATTATTTTTGTTATTTTATGCATTTAAACATGATTATTGCGACTATTTAATGCATAAGCTATCATAGTTATATGCTTTTAGATCTTTTCTAATATAGAGGGAAGTACCCTATTAATGTGTCATTTTTTGTGTATGCTTTATGATTAAGTGAAATAATTGCTAAGTTTCTATCAATGCAGAGAGACTTTTACGCACCTTATAAATGTGAAATTTGAAAGTTAAAGAACTAAATATTCGCATACACCAACACACACTTTACCAACACTTAGTACTTTAAAAAGTTTGAATAATCTAAATTGGTAGTACAAGGCAGATCCATTAAGGTAAGGTTGAGCCGGTATGATCACCCTACTTTAACGAGATAAGGGCGATCACATTAAGCCGTTTATATTAAAATGAGTGAGAAGTACTTAAGCTCAGAAGAAGTGAGATTGCTTTGCATTAACATTAAAAATACAATTTTATTCAGTGATGAAATTGGCAAAAACATGGGTCAAATTTTATGTAATATGGGTAATTCTGTAATCAATAATTGTATGCCAGGTGCCTCTTTCATAGAAATATTGCAAAAAGCAACACTACAAAATTACTTACCTGATACAACATTAATATTTCTCATAGGAAATAGAGGTGATTTGAATAAAAGGACCCTATTAAAGTTATTAGATAATCTAAATTGTAACATTAACATACACAATATTGTATTGTTCTCATTGCCTTATTGCAGCAACTTGTCACAGGTTGAAAATAGTTATAGGTATAAATTAAATTTCACATTAAATACTGTATGCAACAGTAATAAAAAATTGCATATGATTGACACTAACAGACTAGTTAGTAATTTTTATTTGACTAAAAATAAATATTATATTTGTAATTATTTTAAGCGACAAATAGCAGTATCGCTATCTTATTTTTTTTCAGTAACAGCCAAGAACTTGGCTACAATAACTGCTCCTATTGAGCAATGTGCTTTTATAGATTTGACTGTCAGTAATTCTTGTACTGACAATATTATTGATATTTCTTTAAATTAATTTCTAAGACAAAAGAGAATTCCTCTCGCTTAGAAAACATTAGTAATACTGAAATAAATTTAAAGAGTCCACTTAGTACTAATCTACATAGTAAAAATGTAATTAAAGTAATGCATCAAAACATTCAAGGAATGTTAGGAAAGGACTTAGAAATTGAATTATTTATAAATTGTAATAATATAGATATATTTTGTGTAACAGAGCATTGGCTTAAAAATTATCAGATCATGCTTAATTTTAACAATCATCTAATAGCTAGTTCTTTTTGTCGTGAAAATGCAATACGTGGTGGCTCCTTAATTTTATTGAAAAAGAAAATTAAATTTAAAGAACGCAGAGATGTTGTGAATCTCTCAGTTGAACGAACGATTGAGATTGCTTGTGTGGAACTGGAGCATCTTGTTGTATTAAGCATTTATAGGCCCCCTTCAGCATTATATGATTGCTTTGAGGCTACCATGGATGAAGTTTTAAGGAAGATTTGTAAATTGGGCAAGAGTTTGATTATATGTGGTGATTTTAATATTAATTTATTGGAAAATTCTAGTTTATGTACTAAAATTATTAGCTTATTTCAATCATACAATCTCAAAAATATTTTTCTTGAGCCAACCAGAATAACTGCTAACTCTGCCACATGTATTGACAATATTTATACAGATCTTATTCTAAAATCTAAACAAGTTATCAATCAATTAGATTCTGACCACTGTGGACTAATAATCGCTGTCCCACATCAGTGTAAACATGAGGCAAAGAGAGACATCACTGTTATACCTAAAACTATAAATAGATTAGAACATTTTAAAAGTAACCTTTTTGATAAAATACCTTACTTAAAATACACAAATAATCCAAATAAATTTTACAATGATTTTTTTAATCTATTTTGCAAAGAATTCAATAATATCTTTGTGCCAAAAAGGATTTCAATTAATGATGTTGTTACTTTTAGTGAGTGGGCCACACCCGGAATATATAAAAGTAGAAAAAGACTTTTTGAACTTTATAATGAACGTAACTATAACACGAGTGTAGAATTTTATGAATATGTAAAAAAATACTCTAAATTGTTTAAAATGGTTTGTCGCCAAGCAAAGTCAAGTTTTTTAAGTTCGAAAATTAAAAACAGTGCTGATAAAATTAAAATGACCTGGAGCATTATTAACGCTGAAACTGGACGAGTTAAACTTCGTGACAGTAACTACAGTTTAAATATAGGAACTAAAAGAATAACTTCAGATAGTGAGGTAGCTAAAGAGTTTGAAACCTTTTTTACCAATATTCCTATTTTATCAACAATTTTTTTTAAACTCTTCCCCAACTGTAGCAGAATCCATCCTAAAAGAAAATGTTAAGGATAGTCAGACTCTTTTTAAATTTCGACAAATTGAATCGGTTAATATAATTAAGACTTTTAAAACATTAAATAAAAAGAAAACTGCGGACCTTTGGGGAAACTCCGTAGTTGTCACAGAATCAGTAATTGAAATAATAGCTCCAATTCTAGCTTGTATATTTAATGATTCTATTGAAGGTGGTGTTTTTCCTGATTTAATGAAACATAGCAAGATAACTCCTTTGTTTAAGTCTGGTAGCTCATTTGATCCCACAAACTTTAGACCTATTTCAGTGCTACCAACGTTTAGTAAAATTTTTGAGAAAATAATGTTAGACCAAATGCAAAGCTATTTTCGTATTAATAATCTTCTGCATAATAATCAGTTCGTTTTAGTAGGGGTCGCTCAACAACTGATGCAGGTGTAGAGCTTTTAAATAAGATATTTGACGCCTGGGAGGATTCACACGATGCTTTGGGTGTCTTTTGCGACTTATCCAAAGCATTTGATTGTGTTCTCCATGAAACTCTGATTAAGAAATTACGTTATTATGGTTTCAAAGGCTCTTCTCTGAACCTTCTTATTTCATATTTGAGTGACAGGATTCAGAGAGTCGATATTAATGGTACGAGATCTCAGGGATCTTTGCTTAAGATGGGCGTCCCACAGGGCTCAATTCTTGGTCCCTTTTTATTTTTAATATATATAAATGACCTTCCCTTTTATGTTAATAATAAACACGAAATTGTACTCTTTGCAGATGATACATCACTTATATTCAAAATTAAACGGAGACAAAATATTAATGACACTGTGAACGATGCAATCTCTAAAGTAGTCCACTGGTTTAACGTTAATAACTTGCTTCTAAATGAAAGTAAAACTAAATGTATCAAATTTGTATTGCCAAATGTAAAACAGGTGAAAACCGAAGTAATTATAAAGGATAGAAATGTGGACCTCGTGGACACCACAGTATTTTTAGGAATTACTCTCGATTCCAAACTTCAGTGGGGCCCACATATTGATAAACTATCAAAACGGCTCAGCACTGCAGCATTTGCAGTTTTGAGAATACGCCAATTAACTGACGTAGAAACAGCTAGATTGGTGTACTTTAGTTACTTTCATAGTGTAATGTCGTATGGTATTTTGCTGTGGGGAAATGCTGCCGACATTCAAACTATATTTGTGCTGCAGAAGAGGGCCATTCGAGCAATTTATAATCTAAAAATGCAAGACTCTTTAAGAGATAAATTTAAAGACACTGGTATAATGACAGTTGTGTCTCAATATATTTATGAAAATCTAATATATACCCATAAAAACATTCATTTATTTAGTAAAAACAGTGATGTCCATAGCTTCAATACTAGAAATAAGAATAAATTACATTTGCCTCACACTAGACTCCATAAAATTAATAATTCATTCAGAGGTAACTGTGTGCGTTTTTACAACAAAGTTTCAAGCAATATTGTACAATTAAGCCTAAATAAATTTAAAATCATTGTTAAAAGTGTACTTATTAGCAAAGCCTATTATACGGTTACTGATTATATAAAAGACATGAATGCTTGGACTTAATGTTTCTTAGTTCCACCAGGCATTGCCATGAACCTTTGTAATTATACTTGTACCTATAAGTTGACTTTTGTATGACTTGGTAACGATATATATTTTTGTAAATGTCGTTGCTTCTGTAAAAGTTATAGAGTTTCTTGCGCCCGTTCTTCTCTATAACTAAAAGAAGTCCGAATGGGTAGTAGGGAAAAAAAAAATTTGGACTATTCAAAAGAGCATATCTAATTGCCTACTTGAAATAAATATTTTGACTTTGACTTTGACTTTGACTTTAAAATAAAAAGATACTTTTAATATTAGATAACTGTATGCAATTTTTTGATATAAAAAAATGTTAATTAGCATGTACCAACACAAGCTCTTTTAAGATTTAAATTAGATGCTTTAACGTAAGATTCGAAATCAAATAACGCAATTTAAAAATACATTTAAAATATGCCTTGCAAATACATAATACAATCCCAATACCCATACAAAGTAATTCTTCACAAATATACCTCACAAGATACAATACCAAAATTTTTGAGCATAAACGTTTAATTGATTTAATTTATTCATTTAAATAATAATATTATTATAATAATGAATACAGTTGACATATTCTGTCAGCATGCAAAACGATTTTCATGATTTTCTATTTGTTTATTTGATTAAATGATCAAAGCCATAAATAGCATTATTTACTGACACAGTTTAGCAAAAGAGAGACAATCGGCTATGTAAAAGTTGCTTTGAGCCATTAATGACGCAATCCATATTGCATAATTACGCTTTTTGCATTAATGAATCATCTCCTGTTTCCGCATTTACAGCTCAATATAAAAATTTTACTGCCACAAGAAAAATTGAACCATGAATAATTTATACTCCTAACAAAAATACGAATTCGCAAGGTTAAGTAATGTTAAAAACAAACTTCTCCCGTCTCTAGTCCCCATTGACCTGGACCTGAGTTTTTGTCAGTACGCCTGAAAATTCAAATTACTTATAATCTTCATCTACCATAAGGATGCATATATTATAATGTTAATATAGTAGTGTTAGAACACATAAAACTAATGAACTTGAAATTAGGTGACAACGACATTGTATATGTCTTAAATAAGTAATATACTTAATACATTATGTACACGGAAAATAAAATATATTGAAATAATTTAAAAGGTTGCAAACTTAATTAAAACATTATGATTTAAGGATTCATATTCTTAAAACAGAACTTACGACATATCGTCGTCGCTTCGCCACACGTCTCACTCTAACTGCACTTTGTGTATAGTTAGAGAGAACTGCACGATAACGACAACAATATATCAAATATGTGTGCTCAGAGTACAGGGCCAGAACTTTAAGGCTCGTATCCTAAAATCAAAATAAACTCGTCAATCTTTGCTTTATCACTGCAAGTATAAAACAAAGTCGCTACCCGCCGTCCGTCTGATGCGGTTTTTTTAATAGATAGAGTGATTCTTAAGTAAGGTTTATATGTATAGTACATGCATAATATAGTAGAGAAACACTGATAAATTTAGAGGTTTCTAATGTGATGTCATAAATAAGCACGTTTTTTGCCGCTTATATTGCAAAAACGCTGGCTGAACCCTACGAGATAGACCAAAATAATGTACTACAGTATTGTCCACCGTAAAAATTTCAACAAAAAAGTCCGCGATGGTATATGTCTATATCATAGGGATAACTCACCATAACCATTTTATATATTTTACTAAAAAATAGTTATTTACGAAGTGATTTTAAACAATGCAGCATTAATCCTTATCCAATTAAGTACCTTAAATAAATTATGTATTTATTATAGATGACAAAAAAAGCTGTGCGTTGTGTATAAGGACATATTGTAGTAGATATACACTTCTCATCAAAAAAATCGAAACACTTCCGTTTTCATTGTTTCTGTCCGAATTTAACACAAAAAAGAATTCATACGATGAAAAAAAAAAACATAAATGTATAGCTGGCAGTTTGGCCATTACAGTAATAAGCGAAAATTCTAAATTCAAAATTAGAATTTCATTTGTTTATCTTATAAACGAAATGAATCACTGTTTTGAGACAAATGTGTGTTTAGGGTTGGAGTACATTTAGCGTTTAAAAACTAAAAATTGGCGCCTATCCTTAAACTTTTTGTTTTTTATTTCAATACTGTGACTTTGGGACGTCTGAAAAAAGGTTATTTTTCTAAAACGTATGGATACTTCGCCCACAGAAGCCGCCCAAGTTGTGGCATTGCTGGATTCTGGCCTTAGTCAGCGTGTTGTGGCTGCAAGACTGCATCTAAGCCTGTCATCTGTCATAGAGTCTATAAACGTTATCGGGAGACTGGTTTGTTCACGCGCCGTTCAGGATCTGGCAGGAATCGGGTCACTTCTGAGCGAGATGATCGATTTATTGTAACAACTTCTTTAAGAAATCGACGCCTTTACGCTTTTCAACTGCAGCAGCGGCTTCGTGTTGTACGAAGGGTGGCTGTAAGTGACTCTACAATTAGAAGAAGGTTGAAGGATCGTGGACTGGTACCGCATAAGCCAGCAAATGGGCCGAAATTAACTGCAGACCATCGAAGAGCGCGCCTTAACTTTGCACGTGAGCACCTAAATTGGTCATACCTACAGTGGAGCAAAGTTCTCTTTTCTGATGAGTGTAAAATTATGCTGTATGGTAACGACGGAAGGAACAAGGTCTACAGAAGAGACGGAGAACGCTATGCAGAATGCTGCATTGAAGAAAAGGTCAGCTATGGTGGCGGTTCGTGGACGGTTTGGGGAGGAATCAGCGCCGACGGTAAGACAGAGCTTGCTTTTGTGTCTGGGCCACGTCTGCCTGCACTAAACTGTCATCGGTACGTCGAAGAGTGTCTCGAGCCTCATGTGATGCCCTATGCACATTTTATTGGCAACGGCTTCATATTCATGCACGACAATGCTAGGGCTCACACCGCGGGCGTCGTACGAGTTTATCTTAACGAAGTCGATATCTGTATTATGGAATGGCCAGCAAGAAGCCCGGACATGAATCCCATTGAACATCTGTGGGATGAATTAAAGAGACGAATTCGAGCAAGAGATCCTGCCCCAGAAACACTTAGCCAGCTGCAAGATGCAATCCAAGAGGAATGGGACAATATACCACAGCATGTGATCGTGACTCTCATCCGATCGATGAAGAACCGTATGGAAGCAGTAAATAGAGCTCGGGGAGGGAATACAAGTTATTAAATAAACGTTTTTTAGCTTTTTTTTCATTTACGTGTGTTGTTTTATCCATTTCCTTTATACTCCATACGGAATAAAAATGACTCATTTAACAAAATACGAAACCTATGAAAAATTCATTTAAATTTAGAACATTAACATTAAGATTTGATAAGCTCATATTACTCACTATTAAACGATTTAACATTTATTCCTAAATGTACACATTTTTCTGATAATCCCGACAAAACGTAAACTTGCAAGGTGTTTCGATTTTTTTGATGAGAAGTGTATTTACATAAGGATTGTACCCGTGCAAAGCCGCGGCGAGTTGCTATTATAGTTAAAAAGGGATGGCGCTATGTGGACTCAAAAGCACTATTCCTTTTCAACTGTACTTAAGTAGCTATTTGAGTTTAAGTTTGATTTTAGAATACGCGCCTAAGTAATATCCATACAAATAAGGCATCGAGCACAAAATGAGTGCGTTTTTTTACACAGCATGTAAAAAAATTAGGATACACGTACCTTTCTAGAATCTGCGTGATGTACCGGTGAGTAGCCAGCGACCTTATTTGCGAGCACCCCCAGTTCGAGAAATACAGGCAAGATCGGTTTTACCGCCGGCAGAAATGCCGCTCCAGAACATACAGGAACCGACTCGGTATGCTTCTGTCTTGTGGACACTGGCTTGGGTGAATCGTTACGTCCGTCTTCCATTCAATTTTATACGGACATATATCGTTAGGTTTGCCGACTAACCCGACGCGATCTAGATTTGTTACACCTGAATATAAAATGTGCATAAAATAACAGGGTATTAATTTTTTTAGTCCCGAGTCTTCGATTTATGAAGTATTCGTTTGTTCTTGATGCATATTTCACTATGCCTCCTACAGTTGCGGTGGACCTGTCGAAAAAGCATTACTACGAACATCTAAGTATTAGATAGTGAGCTGCCCAGAAATAGGAGCTGCGGTGGTGGGAGTCGGTGTTACTACAAGAAGGTTTATTTTGTCTGTCCAGTGGGTTAAGTTGTTTACTGCTTTTAATATACTTCGGAAAATTATTACGTTCGAGCACCGCTCTTTATAATAAAATGCAGTGTCAATTTCTAAAAGGATCGGTATGAATCGTAAAAAAAAGTGAGGAGATTACTTAAAAATTATTCGATTGTGCGAAGGCCTTAACAAGTTCGGAAATAAATGTAATACATAATTTCATCTTTGCGGATTTGGAAATCAAACATCAAACATTTAGGTTGACAAGGTGCAAGTCACCTTTTGTAAGGACGACACTACTTACTCGTACATATTAAAGTAAAGTCGCCGCTCCACCTCATTCGAGAGAAAATAAATTACAAAAAAGTTTATTTAAAAATGTTCTTTTCACATTAGATACTTTTGATATAGCTAACGTTCAATATCCTCAAAAATCATTAAGCTGATATAAACTAATAGAAACCTATAATACTCTTTTGTTTGCGACAGTAAAACAAGGGTGTGTAATAATAATCCCGTAATAAGCAATTAAGATCGAGAATGGGTGAAATAGGACTTCAGGAAAATTATTGTTCACGGTGGCAAGTCCTATGCTCTAGCAAATCCAATTTGCGATCAAGCTTTTATTGAGAATTGTTCTGATGACGTCAAACTTAAATTTATCAATATAATCAATATACTAACTATATTATAGTTTAAATAGTGGACGGTGTACAATTCTGTATTATTTAAATAGGTCCTACAACTCTTTTTATATAAGTGGTAAACTGTACCTAATGTACGAACAAATAAAGCACATAACTCTGATCACCTCAAAAAATACATTTATAAACCTATGGACCTATACCTAAAACTCGTGAACTAAAAAGTAAATCGATCACAAGTTAGAATCTACTAACATTTACAGCGTGTGGAATTTAAAATTTAAGTATCACAAAAGTTTTAGTCAAATCAGAAACACAGAACTCCAATTTTAAAGAACATGCGCAAAAAACGATTAAGTAATTATTAAACTAGTACAGATACTGTTTTTTGAGAGTCGCGTCACCCAAGACGCGGCCCGTGCAGCACGAACCTTGGTTCAACAACCCAACCCACGACATTATCGGGACATTCCGTGCGCCGCTTCGCACTTCTTGGCCTTTTTGTTGGACACAGCATTGTTTGCAAATGGCGCGCAACGCAAAAATAGCCCCGCGTTGTGACGGGACTTCTCATCGTCACAGAACGGCTTCAATTCCTTGATTACTTTTCTGTATGTTCTTTTCAATCTATTGCGGTCTACATTATTAATATTTTTATTGTCGCTTATGTCATGTGGTTTTATAAAACACGGTCCTTTATAAGGCGTGCGCGGGGATACAGATCCAACGCGTAAAGGCCATTTAAGCGAAATTTAATGAAAGTGTGCGTGGAGTGTACCAACTGGGTCCAATCTCTCTATCTGCATCATGAAAAATGCAGCTAAAGACTACACCCAGATACACAGAAACTATTGTCATTAGTGGTCAAAAAGCCTGTGGACTATTGCATTTCAATTTCGGTGGTAATGAGAACTGGACTATGGAAGGGACTCCGGTCACCTGCCTTCTCAAAGCCTCCTAATTGATTTTGAATATGGCAGGTGGTGACTCGCCGCTCACTAAATGCCCCCCCCCCCAAAAGTTTGTGCGAAGAAAGCAACATTGAACGGCTAAGGGTGTAGAGAGGTGTGTCTTCGATAGCGATCGAGACGCCGTCGGCGTTATAACTTTAGTATTTATTATTAGGATATGCCGTCAACGTAGCCTATGGACACTTGCACATCAGGGGTGGCACTAGCGTGTTGCCAACCCTTGAAAAACCTATTTACTCCCCTTTTGAAGTTATGTTGCTTATCGACAAAAATATGCAAACATGAATCAAATTCCACACAAACTTTTATCCTCATGTTACAAAATGAAAATCTTAATTATCTATATTCAACATTGGTTTTTACAGACACTTATTGAAATCAAAGCAAATTTATGTATAAGAGAATACAAAATCTTATGTGTATATCAACTAGAAAAGCAAGAACTCTACACCTGGACTAAAATTGGAAGAGCCTTCTCGAGAAGAACTGACAAGAAACTCAAAAGATCTTACATACTCATTTTATGTCTGTAGACATATTATTATTAGTATTATAAATAACTTATGGTATACATTTTTCCAAGAACGAGCAAAGATCTTTCATTTCTGATATTCACATTATGTGAAACACTATTTTTATAAAATGTATGATAGTTTCTAGATACAAAAATTGCTTTATTGTGACCAAGTAATTTTAAAGTTTTCTTTGCATAATTCTCTGAGCGAGTCTCTAGCCCGTAATTGAAAGATGTCATGAATCACTCTTTTCTGTAACAGGAAAATACACTCAATATTAGCTGCTGATGCTCAGAGTAACAAACCATAAGATATAGTTTATTTCACTAAGCCCCAACCACAAGGGAAGCAAGTTCAGTAAAATACTTACACGCCTTGTAGAAATTCTGTCTTACAAATTAATATAGTACCTAGTAAGGTTCTAAGTTTAGCTGGTACATGGCCGGCCTTTTTGTGTCTGTGTATGTTGTCTCATAATTTCTATAATACATAGTATATTTCTTTACTATGATCGCTTATGCTTAATTTTTTTTACATAATAATTATAGTAATAGAAACACATATAATATACAACATAGAGTGGGTACAAGGGCTGACTTTTCTCAACAAAAAATGTTTGCTAGTCAACCCAAACAGGTAATTACGAGATTTTATTTGCGGGATAAAATTACATTATAAATGTAAATTAATTTAAAAACATATATCTATAAAACAAAATATCAATAACAAACTATTAACTAAAATAATGACGAGAACTTACTATGCTAGCTACGACAACAGATGATCTCATTCACTTCTGTTCCACAACTGGGCAGCATGAACATTTAGGACGCAAACATGCAGGAATATACTGCAAATGGGAATGTAAATATTCAGGCTAATTAAAATTAGTGTGAAGTTTATAAAAAACGAAATGTTTGTATAATTCAGCTAAAGCGGATTGGAAGCCATTTGAACTGGAACGCTTACATACATGACCATATTTTTATGGACCAAACATAAATCGGAGCTCCCGGTTTTTTAGACGTGCTTGCTAATTCAATAGAACCTCGGTCGTATTCTGATATCAAACATCGGCACGAGCAAGCATAGGTAGAAAAGGGGTTAAACGCAGCTTAATTCTAATTGTAGTAGACAGAAGATATTGAAGTTATTTGATAAATGCCAAGCAAACTGTACTCGACGATCTTTCAAGGAGGTCGGCCTCGTTACATGGATCCGTTCTGAACAACAAAGTTTTATCAAAGGTCAGACCCAAGTTTTTACCTTTGTCTGCATGCCGTAAAGCTACACCATGAACCTTAACTTATCGCCGGCATTTAATATGTAAATGACATTACATACCTGACTTATCTTTTAAGATAATTTAAGACTTATTTGGATTTACTAATAAAGCAAACGAGTGAGCTGACGATTTACAAGCAGATTATTCTTTACCGCGTATAAGCTGGTAGAAATTGAGAAACGTTTCAATGCTTCTTATTTGTAATGGTAGGAGAGGTAATGTGTGTAAATGATAACAATAGTAAAAAACAATAAAGAACTCCTTTGTGACAACTGCCATAGAATCGACACCAATTAATAGAAAGATCACCAGATTTAATACGCTGTCAACGATCTAACTGCCAACTAGTTTGAAAACCATAGAATCACTGAATTTGATGTGGTAGTAGAGTTGAGGATAGACAGCAATATGTTATGATTGACTGTATTAAACTCATTACTAAAGTCTAACGCCAGTATGAGAAGATGTGGTTGCATAGCTTATACAGTCATACTTTGTAGGTTATCCGATTGAATGCAGACAATTATCCGTTCCAATAAATAATATTTTAGTGGCGCTTTCGCACTTTTAAAGCACTCTTGCTGTCAATATATAACAACTCTTTATTTACTAAACTATTTAATTAGATACGCTAGAATTTTGATATGAGATAAACTTACTCCAAGTATCAAAAGAAATCAAAATAACACTTCAAATTTCAGTAAATCAGTAATAAGCCATGAAGGTGTTACGAAATACTAAAAGTTCTATTATAAAGTTTTCGTATTCTATTGCTTGACCTTGGTTGGATGAATCTTTACTGGAGCTTTAATATCGTTCAAGCTGAAAATAATTTAAAATCCTCTCTTAATTAAATACTCTTATGACATTCTGAAGTCTACAATGAAAGTTGTAAATTATCCAATTAATGTTGAAAATACTTAAGCACTGCTTGGGTAGACAAATAATCCTGACAGCTAGTGTAATAAATACATTTTTCTTTCACTCACACCAATTAGCTTTAGCCCAAATAAAGCCCAAAAAAAGCTCATTCATATTTCTTTGTATTGTTGGTGATCTTGGATCTTCTGCAGATTTCATCTTTTATTTTTTTATAATAAATCGTACTTATCCACATTTTTATCATTATGGTCATTGTTATACAATTGACGACGTACGTACGGAGTCTTACTAGCATATTTTTAGACAATTGAATATTATTCGTCTACGTAAAATATATCTATTTATGCATCATCAATACACAATATAATTCCTACTTAATTAATTCATTTAGTTTATGTTAAACCAACTGCCACAAGTTTAATTGAATGGCTTTCTAAGAACGAACGAATCTTGAAAATTACATTTGAAAAATGATAATAAATTTCTATGCAATTGGGTAGATGACAATTTTTTAAATTCTGTATATAATAAGAGTACTCTTTTAAGTGAGAAATATTGTAGAACCAACAGTACACCTGCGCCTATTACTTTTGAAGATACGTCGACATGTTTGCGGCGCTGTCGCGGGTCGCTCAAAAACGCTCCATACTAAAAACATTGCAATTGTGACGTCATAACTCAGTAAACTCGCCTAATTTGTATAAGCGTATAAACAAATTTTAAAATAACTTTGTTATTTGTACGTTTATAGGTATACTTTCTATATAAAAAAATGTTACATTTAATGTGAGAATGCTAGAAATGTGTTCGTTTCATTAGAATTAAGTAAACAATAATTGCTCATTTTTTAGAAATCTAAAAACAATATAACTTAGTAATTAAACTGAAATTTCTATATTGACATACTTTCATTAGATATAAATTGCTCAAATCAGATAATTATAGTATAAAAACGGCCATAATCAGTTGTAGTCGTCTACCCTATTACAAAACTGTGTAATTACAATTGCAATTAAAATACACAAAAGACGGTAAGTACCTGTACAGTTATTCTGCAACGCTATGATCGGCAATTTAACTTCGATCCTAAACATACTGTGCTACCACAACACGCACGCTCTAGCGGTATTGGAACTATTACCTAGCAATGTTTGTAAAACAGTTGCTATAAAGCATCTTTTGCGAATCTAGATAGTAGCCCAGAACCGATCAAGGGCCGCTACGCCTCTTACTTTGATTTTAATGCTGTTGACCTCAACACAGACTTGAAAACGGGTTTTAAGTCTCCGTCCCGCACTTCTTACAATGTACGGTGTGTGAGCGTTTAATATATAGATCTTTGAACAAATACCTCAAACTTGCATGCCCACCCTTGGTTAAATCAATCGACAATAAAAGAATATAATTTTTATATTATTGGTATCACTAGAAAAATATGAAAACGGTGGTATTAGCCTGTATATATATACTGGACAACAATATTCTTTCGAGATTCGATCAAATTGCAAACTTCATATTAGTGTCACGAAAGAATCTGTTAATATAATAGAAACTACAAGAATGTCTTCTGTGTCAATATGTAGCATCTGAGCTGTACAAAGTAGACATACATTATAAAGAAAAACCATTCAGTTCTATTCTTCCAATCAGTGGCGCATACTTGACAAGAATAATTATTTCCTATGTAGATAATTCTTTTGTTTTCATCCGACATGCGTAATTGTAAAGAGCTTTGTCTGTTGTTTTATTTGCTACATTAGTTTAATAAATTTTATTAGTTTAAGTACATATTTAGTATAAAATATATAATTGCTGCATACGAGTAATTCATTAATTGTGTCAAATTATATCCAGGTATAACAAAACAGGCACCGTGTTAAAAAATAAATCGTTAATACAGTCACTAAATACGTAACATAGTAAACTGTAATCTAAATATGGTCAATGATACCAAGAGCATTCAAAACAAAACAATCACACGTGTTATACAACAAATCTTCGATTCGATCAAGGACAAATCTAATAGAATTCACATTCATACTGACGCTAATATTATCGTCAACAAATAATAATAGAATGAATCGCCAGTGCTCTGCAACACTGTGGACGATCGTGCCAAATTAATTCAGCGACTTCTATATTTATTACTGTCCGAGTTAATTCCAGAAAACGAACGCTCTATCTGAATGAGCAATGTAAACCGAGTCTTTTACTTGTGTTTTATTATCGCTACATTTAAGTGTCGTAGTAATAGTCTATTTAGTTGCAATTCAAAATAGATATCCTTGTTTGTACGTCGTCATTGCTTATATAGTAAGCCACGTGTATAAAAATTGAACTGTATTCCAATCTAAGTGAATAATTTTGTTTACTCTTTGGGGTCCTAAAATCTGGTGGGTACTGAAGACAGGAATATCTACCTGATATCAATGTATTCAAATTATGGCCGACTTAACCATTTGTGTGGCCATAAAAAATGAATTTTAAAATATGTATTCAAATAATAATAATATATTGTTATTAATAATTAATTAATTAATACAATATTGGTAACTATATCAGCTTGATAACTATACTGTCTTTATAGTTACCAAGCTGATATAGTTACCAATATTATCAAATTATAGATATATTTTCAATAGCTGTATTGTGAACACAAAATTAAATTGCTATGCCCTAACAAGGGTGAACCACCTAAATATAACAATTACATCAAATGTCAACATGAATCATCATCAGAGCTCAAATACGTCACTACCAAGGGGCACGTGTCTACCCTAACTATGTTACGTCGATTAGAACCTTCATATACAACAATATATACAGGTTATCTCAAGATGTCTTCACTGTAGGAGGGTCAGATTAATGTACATATGATATACGATAAACAAAAATCACATTGATATACGGCAGGGTCTATCCTGGGCATCTCTACCCCGAATCATCCGACTGGTAGAACATTGCGGAGACCACAGCGTCATCCACGTTCAATCAACCAACATGAATGCAATAATTTATTTTGAATTACCGTGGGAGAGCCATGCTTCGGCACGAATTAGGCCGGCTCGACCGGACTGATACCACGGCCTCACAGAAAACCGGCGCAAAATAGCACTTGCGCTGTGTTTCGCTGAGTGACTGAGGGTACTGGAGGACCAACTCCCCCTTCCCCCCTTATTTCCTTTAAAAGTTGCGGGTGTCCATGGGCAACGGTTATCGCTTACCATCAGGTGATCCGTCTGCTCGTGTGCTGCCCTTTCTCATAAAAAAAAAACGAATTTGATAATATATATAAATAAAAAGTATTGATTATCTAAGAACTGAAAATCGAATACTTCCAAATGAACTGACGTGAAAAATCTTTCTAATGCCATGCCTAGGCAACTGTTAATACAATGTAATAACTATACATCTGTATAACCAATGGCGCTGAAACGCTTAATACACTTCTCATCAAAAAAATCGAAACACCTTGCAAGTTTACGTTTTGTCAGGATTATCAGAAAAATGTGTACATTTAGGAATAAATGTTAAATGTCGTTTAATAGTGAGTAATATGAGCTTATCAAATCTTAATGTTAATGTTCTAAATTTAAATGAATTTTTCATAGGTTTCGTATTTTGTTAAATGAGTCATTTTTATTCCGTATGGAGTATAAAGGAAATGGATAAAACAACACACGTAAATGAAAAAAAAAGCTAAAAAACGTTTATTTAATAACTTGTATTCCCTCCCCGAGCTCTAATTACTGCTTCCATACGGTTCTTCATCGATCGGATGAGAGTCACGATCACATGCTGTGGTATATTGTCCCATTCCTCTTGGATTGCATCTTGCAGCTGGCTAAGTGTTTCTGGGGCAGGATCTCTTGCTCGAATTCGTCTCTTTAATTCATCCCACAGATGTTCAATGGGATTCATGTCCGGGCTTCTTGCTGGCCATTCCATAATAGAGATATCGACTTCGTTAAGATAATCTCGTACGACGCCCGCGGTGTGAGCCCTAGCATTGTCGTGCATGAATATGAAGCCGTTGCCAATAAAATGTGCATAGGGCATCACATGAGGCTCGAGACACTCTTCGACGTACCGATGACAGTTTAGTGCAGGCAGACGTGGCCCAGACACAAAAGCAAGCTCTGTCTTACCGTCGGCGCTGATTCCTCCCCAAACCGTCCACGAACCGCCACCATAGCTGACCTTTTCTTCAATGCAGCATTCTGCATAGCGATCTCCGTCTCTTCTGTAGACCTTGTTCCTTCCGTCGTTACCATACAGCATAATTTTACACTCATCAGAAAAGAGAACTTTGCTCCACTGTAGGTATGACCAATTTAGGTGCTCACGTGCAAAGTTAAGGCGCGCTCTTCGATGGTCTGCAGTTAATTTCGGCCCATTTGCTGGCTTATGCGGTACCAGTCCACGATCCTTCAACCTTCTTCTAATTGTAGAGTCACTTACAGCCACCCTTCGTACAACATGAAGCCGCTGCTGCAGTTGAAAAGCGTTAAGGCGTCGATTTCTTAAAGAAGTTGTTACAATAAATCGATCATCTCGCTCAGAAGTGACCCGATTCCTGCCAGATCCTGAACGGCGCGTGAACAAACCAGTCTCCCGATAACGTTTATAGACTCTATGAACAGATGACAGGCTTAGATGCAGTCTTGCAGCCACAACACGCTGACTAAGGCCAGAATCCAGCAATGCCACAACTTGGGCGGCTTCTGTGGGCGAAGTATCCATACGTTTTAGAAAAACAACCTTTTTTCAGACGTCCCAAAGTCACAGTATTGAAATAAAAAACAAAAAGTTTAAGGATAGGTGCCAATTTTTAGTTTTTAAACGCTAAATGTACTCCAACCCTAAACACACATTTGTCTCAAAACAGTGATTCATTTCGTTTATAAGGTAAACAAATGAAATTCTAATTTTGAATTTAGAATTTTCGCTTATTACTGTAATGGCCAAACTGCCAGCTATACATTTATGTTTTTTTTTTCATCGTATGAATTCTTTTTTGTGTTAAATTCGGACAGAAACAATGAAACCGGAAGTGTTTCGATTTTTTTGATGAGAAGTGTATATTGTTGCGCCACTGAATACTAAAGATCAGTAAACTGTCAATACTCTAGATGAAAAATTATGTATTTAGTTTGTACGGGAACAAATTTCTAGATTAGTGCTAATATCTTTTCTACAGAATTTTCATCTCTGTTCATATATATGATCACACATTCTTATATATAGATAACTATATATGTATTACCTCGCCGAGCCTGAAACACTCTGTATAGTAAAAATGATTAATAAAAGTTTTTACCTATTTTTATTGTTGTTCGTTTCTCATTCCTAATTTTTTAAAATTTTACTATTTCCCCGTTTACCTTATTCATTTAATAACCAAGAAATATATGTATTTTTTTTTAATTAACGTACTATCAATAAGAATAAGATAATTAAATATTAATAAACTAATAAGATAAATTCAAATATTTATTTTCAATAGGTGTCAGCCAATAAAGTTCAACGAAAATATACTAGGTATTTTCTAGGCCTGTCATGCCATTCCGGTACCTAGATCGCCCTAATGAACAACAGAGTAGACATCGAGGTGGTTTACTGGGTATGCGCATTCTATCTCGTAAAAAAGGTATTTGCATGTCATATTTACCAAGATGGTGGCAAACAGGCCTACGGCCCGCCTGATAGTAAGCGGTCAGCGTAGCCTATGGACGCTTACAACACTTTAAAAACCTATTTACTCCCCTTTTGAGAAACCCCATACCGTATCTCCGGGAAAACCTCAATTCAAACACACAAATATCTATAATTTGTTTACTCAATATATGAGTAATACTGCAGATGTAAGTACATATGGAGTCAGTTAGTCGTTAAATCAGGAATCAAAATAATTATATTAAAATCAATGAAACCGCAAACTGGGAATTTATTTGATACACGTGTAACTTAATCCGAATCATGTTGTTATTGAAACAAAGGAAACAAACTTCTTATTTTATTGTTTGTTTACATTTACAAATTTAGAATTGTTATGCAACCGAGATTATTATTAGATTCGGCTCCATGAGACAATCTTGCATACAGCTGTAGTATTAATCATTTTCATATTTATTTTTCATCGGCATCATCGTAATAACATTAGCTGGGTGACATTGCTGGACATACCTACCAGAAATCATTATTATAGCCTCGATTATAGATATGTCGACAGACTTTCCACATAATATTAATTGACGACAGTCGCACCTGTTGTTCCTTTGGGGTTCGCGATGTATTCCATAAGACCCACTATGCACGTTGCCAACTTGTAATATAAGATGTAAATAGTATATAGTTATAGCACCCAGTTATTTCACTGACCTTTTTAACCATTGCAACAGAACACACACATAAGGAGATGAACTTAAGCTGTATCATTTCTTAAAATATAATTTATTAATTAATGAAATCCATTTAAATTAAAATCAACAAATGAAACACTGAAATTATTAATTAATTTCAGTAATACTCGAAATGCGGATCACTGACCTTATTATATTGAAGGATATTTAGATAACAGATGCGCAATAAAATACATAGTTATTTACAGCGAAATATCAAGTGGCGTAATCAACATTGACTAGAACAATAGCACAGTTATTGTACAAGAGAACTGTTTAAAATACCTGTTTTCCAGGTCGCTGGAGGCAAACACTGACATAGATTAAATAACCCATTGCATTTGTTTAACAGCAGGTTGTCGCGATTGTTTTCCTCGAGAGTTCAACTGTACGCTCCCCATACATTTTAAATGTAAGAAACATCATCCATCATTACCACCTTTTTTTTTTTCCTCAGGCATGTAGGGAGCCCCCGGGAACATCAAGCCACTTCCAGGAACCCCCAGCCTTCGCTCCCCCGCCGATACAGGGGAGCCCTCCTCGGGGTAGGCTCGCTACCTCCCCCGGTCGCCTCCACCGACGACGCCCCCCGGCCACGGAAGGGACGTGGTCCATCCCGGGTCGCCGTAGCGGTCGCGACTCCCTCGCGCCCGCCGGCGACCCGCGGCGGCGCCGCAGCTGTGCTACCGAGCCCGGCGCCGCCTTCTTCGAGCGGGATCGGCCATCTCCCGACCCCGCTCGGCAGCCTCCTTCTGGAGCATCACTGCTTCACAGAAGGAGGCCACAGCCCTCCAACCTCCCTCGTCCGCCAGCATTGCCGCAATCAATGCTGGCGGAGACAGATCTCGCCCGATCTCTGCGACCAAGACTCGGCGCTCGGAGGCCCATGCGGGGCACTCCGCCAGCGTGTGCTGGGCCGAGTCGAGGTCGGATGCGCAGTGGTGGCAATGTGTCGATCCCTCCCGTCCTATTCGACACAGATACTCACCGAAGCAGCCGTGCCCGGTGAGTATCTGAGTCAACCGGTAGGTGACCTCCTCCTATCCATCATTAACACCTACAGCAGATTATACGAATATGTACATACATGTAGATCTATCTAATGCATTACGGTAAAGAAAATCAATCACAAAATGATGACGCGTTTGGCGCAGTAGTAGTAGTCGAGTGATCGGCTACTAGGCTACGGTCACGGGTTCGATTCCCTCACGGCCTGTTTCGCCTACGTTTGCTTGGGTATGTGCACGTGAGATTTCTATGTTTGTGACACAGCATAACAATCATAGTGTAGGGCATTTAAAAAAAATCTACAATCAACCACAAAACAAAAACAAATCCACACTACTATCGTGACGACCTCCATAGTCGAGTGGATAATACACCGGTTTCAAAGTCTGAGGTCCCGGGTTCGAATCCCGGTGGGGCAGATGTTTGTGTGATGAATGCGAGCATTTGTACCTTAGTCATGGTTGTTGATATATATTTCAATAAAAATTATTTATATATGTATAATATATGTATGTCTATCCGTTACCCTAGATCCCATTGCACAAGCCTTATAGAGCTTAGTTTGAGCTAGGCTAATTGGTGTAAGTGTAACAAATATTTATTTATTTATCGTAATTATGACATTAGAGCTAAGGATCTATAGTAAGTAATTATTTGTACAACAACATCACCGGAACAATTAAATGTTTATTTTGGTCAGTTTTGTATGAGAACTCATACCCCGACGCTTGTAGTTATTCTTAACGTTTTAAGCGAGCTTGCAAAGTATAAACCTTTGGATGTTGTCAGATATTTGAACGACACACTCTCATTATAAATTTTCAACAAAATAATTCATCGAAATATCTTATTACCTTTCAAATAGAATTCACCAAAAATAATAATAAATAACAATAAAATGCAGTTTATTAACCTATATTAAAATTAATATGGAATTTTTATCGTTTGTTTACGAATATTAACCATTATTAAACATACACACTTTTTATACAACTATCTAACGACACCTCTCAAGCTAGAATCCATATAGCCGTTCAGGCTGCAGAGCATGCCAAGCAATCGCATATACTCTCGAAAGACAATATAATCTCCTGGCGCAGTCGAGTAAAAAGTGTAACAGTTATTCCTATTCCAGTTATATTCAATAAATAGCTACCAAATCAATATTATTAGAAAAAAATATTACTTAAAATAAGAAACATAAATAACAACAAAATATACGAACTAAATATACAAATACTTACATAGAGCATGAAATAGCATTATTTCCTTACAAAATGTTACAGAAAATCTAATTATGTAAAAACGGATTTTGTTTAAAAATTCTCTACAAGCTGATTTGAAAATTCATTGCTCTTCATTTGCAAATTAAGTGTACATCAAGATCTAGTAAACCAATGATTAAAAATCGTTTAAAATTTATTAAATCAATTTAAAATCAACGGGTTGTCCTATTTTGTTTTAAATAGTATATTTATTTAATATTAGATCTTTAGATAATAAGTATTTCAATTTATGATTTAATTTCAGATCTTTTTAGATAATACCAATCTATAATATAATTACAATTTCTCTTATTAAATTAATAATTTTACCACTATCCCAACGGAGATCCTGGGAAATATTTATCAATTTGTATATAAGTGATTACCGTCAACGTACAATTAAAATAAAGTCAAATTATTACTATTGAGATTTCAATCAAATTTTACAAAATTACTAATATGTATTTAAGACAAATTACTTAAGCGGAACTTCTATAAGAATAGTAAAGATAACTCCAGAGCAAGGATAAAAGAGCAGTGTTTACGACAGAGCTTTTCTAGAAACATTCTACAACTAGCCCTGCTGAATACTGAATAGATTTGTCTGGGCTTGCCAATACGCATATTGATAAGGAACTCATGCCAAAACAATTTGTTCGAGTACCATTAAGTGGAACGAATCAACACGAATTAATAGAAATCCCATTGACTTTTCTTGTGAAACTCATGAAAACTACTCAACATATTGGTAGGCTTCTAAACATATGAATATGAGAATTTATTATGTTTACTATTAGGGACAATATTTCTAAAGCTTCAACTATATTTTTTGTGGTTATTCGCTACAAATTATATATTTATTTATCTCATATAAAAGTACATCTTGTAAGAAATCTAATTTTAATGGTCAAAAGGACGAAAGAAAATTTATGATCTTTGACTAATCTTATATCTCCGATATGTTATCTATGTTGAATTGCAGAAACATTGTATTATTTTGAACACAATTTTATATGTTAGTCATTTTCAATACCTCTGCAAAAACTTGGGAAATAATTACATGTTATTCCATTAAAATATTTCAACTTCCTAAAAAGTTTGATGGAATACGTAAACTTTTAACAAAACGACTCACATTTTGATTGCACTGTAGAAATCCGCTACTGATGAAACTTTGAAGTTAAGTCACTCAATCACACATTATCACAAACACTTCGATTTAAGATTCGCGCTCGACATCGTAATTATCACTCGCGGCGACCACCGACACTAACAACACATCCATACTTGACGGCGAAAGCCGGGGCACTGACTGATTTGGACTTCAAGCACGCTACGACATTTCGAGCCAACGACTACGAAAGTGCTACGCAGATTCACCCCGCCCCCTGCTGAACTTCCAATAGTTTTCACATTAGCCGCCCAAGCCTTGTGCACTTGATCTTTCAATTTATAAACTTACCTCGAAACAAATGACGTGATACGCAATTATACATCCGCACACGAACGGGTTGAGTTTTGTCTAATTAATGATAATAAAATTAAATTTATGGGCGTATAAACTTAATGAATGATGGTGTCAATATAACATTAATTTCGTCGTTAGAAATCTCACATATTATAGATACGGATACGGTTTTTCGTTCGTATCTTAGCACTTTTTTAATATTAATGAATGATAATACGTACCATTAATGAATGGTGCGGATTGTAAACTAAGGAGACACACAAGAAACGTTATACTAAGAAGATACCGAACACTCATAAAAAACATAAAACATACAGAAAAAATATAAAAATGTTTGTTTATAAATAGTGGTAAGTGGTGGTGGTATAAATAGTGGTATCAACATATGTAGAAAATATTGGTAAAAATCGTACTTTTTTTATAAAATGTTCAGAAAGTGACTCGAAAATATAATTATAAACTTTTACTATTTTAAATTTTAACCAAAAATTAATTAAATTAAGCCCTTATAGAAATTGACACTTTGTAGTCGTCGGTCCGCCTATAAAGACCCTTTTTCCCGGAACCGCGTGAAGGTATCTAGTTAATATTAATATGAAATACTGAACTCTTCCAGTAGTGAAAAAAAATACCACCCCTAATAACACCCAGGGACAGGAAAGGACAAAAAAAATCGAAAATGTCCTTTCTTAGTGCTTAGCTACGCTATAAACGGAACAATAATAAAAAATTCCATGTTTCTAATCTTAATACTTTGCACTGTATGTTGGTATGTTGATTTAATAAGTCCCAAGCAATCAAAAAAATAAATATTCACATCTACAGCACTAACGGCTGGTTTCTGAAACACATGTCAGCGTTAAAACGTTGTTGACACGTTGTTAATCTCACATTAAATGTTAGATGTATGGATAACGGCTGGTTACTGAATGGGTTTATAGTGTAAAATTATCTAATTGACTATTTTTTGGTTATTTACTCATATATTTGGCGTTTAATAAGAAGTAGTAAACGTGTTAACAGCGTATTAACATAACATGCGTTTCAGAAACCGGCCGTAAGTATCTGTGTATTGTCAAATAATTGTCTAAGTATATCATTTTAAAACTCAATTCTCATCGACCCATTGCAAACCTAACGAATTCATGTTACCCAAGAAATTTGATCAATTAAAACGTGCGACAGGTTCCTGTGTGTATACCTACTATATACGAGTATACATACTAAAAGGATGCTATTACTATTCCACAATTGTTTCAATTTGGCATGTCACTAATAATTCAACAATAAAAACAATTTACATTAATCAATTATACATTCAGTCCACCCGAACAGATTTACAGCCGACCAAATATAAAATTAATTTATTTTTATGCTAATTCATTCATGTTTTTATATTGTAGTATTTAACTAGATCCATGGACACCACCACAGATTATATTCAGTCACCATTTAATACCACACATTGAAGCATTGTTCTACGTAACCAACGTTTGTATTAGGCTAGTTTCGGGTTGCTCAGGGCTTATTGTCTGGACGTCGTTGTCACTCGCTCTGAAGTGATCCATTTTGTAAATGTCTCGAGTGACAATACGGGTCCATCAATTCCGCAAATTAAGCCTCCGCCTAGACTACAGAGTTTCAAGTACGTCTCAAAATAAACACGGACATGACGAAAATAACGTCGTATACCCACTATGTAGCACTCACTCATTTGAGTTTTCCAAAAAATTCAAGATATATTTTGAATTTAATAATTGAGGTTTCTATATAAATATATTTAAATAAGTAAGTATTGATAAGTAATATCGGAATCTTTTGAAACTTTGATATTTTTTATTAACTGTTCGTTTCATTATTATGGATAAGTATTGCACTTTGTAGTAATATATTTTGCGTGTGAAGTTATATTTTAATTTAGTGTAATTTCTATCTATCATATTATAACTTGATGATTACATAATCACAACAATAAAGTGCTGATGTTGAGATTAAATATTTAGTTTCACCACTAAATAGTTTCACGTATATCGCCGCGACTCCCGAATAAGTGAAGTCAGATCCCGAATAAGAGATCGTTTCTCGAACATATACCCAAGTGACCCAGCAACACGACCGTTATTTAAAAATATTCCCTGGGCTGTTTGGAGTAAGTGGTAATCTGTTGAACCCCGATATAATTGAAATAAGATGGTAATGCAGTACAGTACTAATAAAAGTAATTTATACGATTAAAGAATGGATTATATGGAAAACAATGTGTATACATCTATGAACTTAGTAATAATTCACATTATCAAAAAATGTCAAAAAAATACAGAAAGCAAGAAAGAAACTAAGACTGACCGTGTTACTAAAACCAGGATAATGTACAGAATTATTCAAAAATTTCATCATCATTATCAGAAGTCATATACGTATCCCACCGAGGAGCTAGAATCTACCCTAAATATGTTAGGGGGACTAGGCCTTAGGCAAAAACGCTGGCCCAGTGCGGATTGGTTGACTATATACTCCTTTGAATGTCTTCGTAGGTTTTTAGGCCGCACCTTATTTTTTTTAATTATATTATTAAACTGAAAATTTAATAAATCTTTTTGAATTTATCTAATTGCAGTATACCACAAAACCATTAGGCCGGCTCTATAATAAATTGAAACTTTTTGGGGGAGAGATTTAAATATAATCACCGTTCTCGTAACAAAGACCCGCTTAACACTTTGCTGTATCCTCCACATTGTTTAATGTTACCATTGTTAGTGTCCAATGTAGTACTTGATTTTTCTTATGCAGCAATTAATTACCTTTAATGTTCTGATAATGTTTCATTTAATAATATAGATTTATGCTTTTTGATTGCTATGGTACTCAAACATTTTCAAATAATAATAAAAATATTGCTGGTGTCTACCTCTCTTTTTCTCAGGTAAAAATGGAGAGACGATTAAGGAAGAGTAATGCAATTACTTCTCCGCGAAGAGATAAGAAACTGAAAATAAAATCTTGCTATGATGCATCTAGTTAGAGTATAATAATCGTCTCCTCCTCGTCGATGAAGAGTCTCCTACAGCAAGCAGCAAGGAAATGTAAATGTGGTGCAATAATGATAAATGTCCTATCAGAGTCTAAAAGCTGCTATTACACTGTCTGTTTTTAAAAGTTTGCGCATCTTTTCTATGCTATTCTTCCGAGGCTAAAGTTAATATTAGTAACCACGACGTCTCGCAGCAAACTTCTGAAAAGTTTCCAGCAAAGCTCCTATATTGTGCTCATACTGTATTAAGAGTTAGATATGGACTTGGAAAAACTTTGAAATACTTGAAATACAAAAGTAACTATCGTACAGACAGCTGCAAGTCAGACAATACGTGTTGACCGTGAAATCGCCTCTATTCTTTACATAATAAAAGCTGTTTTCGTAATTTAATGTCAAACATTATAAGAAATTATAAGAACATAAATAATATTAATTTAGAAAAGTATATGTGCATATTCTGTTCGCCACAACAGCACTCTTGACGTAAAGTTACCGAAATGATACGCCTAGCTACACAGACTGCTAAATGATGGAGGAACACAGATGACTAAGTACGTAAACACTAAACGTACAAAAAAGTAACTTATGCCCTATTAAAATCACGTATTTTTATTTAGATACGAGATACGTATTTGAAATATCTATTTATATACTAGTCAGTATCTATATCTCGTCTTTTTGTAGAATAATGTGACAATTCGGTATAATTTTTATATGTAGGTATATTTCTTCCACAAGAAATGAAATATAATCGATTTGCATATTGAATAATACATACATTGGGCATAATATATTAAAAATTCACACGTATATGTTACACAGCTATCGCGGCAGTGTTAGTTTGAAGCTATAATGCGTGACTCCATACTTACCCGAGAACATTAACCACTTATCAAATTCATTTATAAAAACTACATACCTACCAATTCAATAATACATAGGTACTGTTCAAAAGTACGAAAACACCAGTTATAATTCTCTAATATGGAGATTAATTAATCCATTTCTCAGTAGGATTATATTATATTATCGATTATACGGATAGCGGAGCTGCTAGTTGGTGGATAATGTGAACTATTCGCTAAGCAAACCAATCGTCTCTTAACTCTAAATCTCGGATTTCACCAATTGTATTTCAGGGCACGTCCACGGAAGGTCTGCCCGGATAATCTCGCGTAATTACTCAGCAACCCTTAAAACTCATATCGAATAAGGATTTGTTATTACAATGCTGCGGACAAGGCAAAACTTATTCAGAGTGATTATTAGAAAAAAATATTACGTCTGTTCTGTCAGCAAGGCTACACGATAAGCGTATAAATATTCAGATTTTAGACATAGAGCCGACAGCCAATTTCAGGCCTTTCGGGAGAATCTCAAGAAGAATAAGAAAGAATCTAAGAATCTAAAGAAGAAAGGACCTATCGAATAAAATTCCGGACTTAAAATTCAGAATTTACTATTAGTTTAAAATAATAATACGTGGAGCGCGTGCAGGAATACTGCGGTTACTCGTGACTCCGTGACTCGGCGGACATAGTATTAAAATGTCATTTATCACGTATCTTTTCACAATGATCTGTGATTTCGCCACGTAGTCCATAGATGTTACCAGGGCTTCTATTAACGATCCTCCACGTTTATAATAAAGGGTCTGCTTAACGAAACTCGTCACGTTGCGGAAACACCTATGAGTAGCAAATTCCCGTGTTATTAGGGGACACGACTACCTGCCAGCATGCAGAGTAAAACAATATACAAGCCACCAATATGCAATGTCCTTAGTATAATATACTATTAAAATTAAAACTATACAAAATAGTACATTTGTATTTAGAATTACATTCTTAGCGCCAATCGGTTGTCAATTATTTTTGTGATATTAATATGGAGTGAGGTAATGAAAAGAACTGAGTCGCTGTAATTGTATGACACAAAGTAGATACTACTTATGTATATATTTAAAAAAACTTTTTTTTTTTACTTTTTATCCGCTTTGTACTTTATATTTTTTCTTTTATATATTTTAACATTAAATACAGGTTAACTCTAGGCTAAATAACTTATCGAGTTTGTGATATTTTTGTGACACAAATGTGTTTGCGACTCTTTACTTAGACAAAAATGTAATGATTTGTGTGAACATTTTTGGTTCACATGTTTTCATATATAATGCTTCTTAATCATTATACATAATACGTCCCTGCCGATCTGAACAATTTACGCCAAAGCAAAACTTCAAAGTTCTGACGAGTTTAATTTATAATCTGTTCAAAAGTCACAGTCCTTATAGACAATGAGGCCGATCAAGTATATATAATATTTATTATTAACCAATGCAATCTTATAGCCAGTACTGCACCTATGTGCAGGTACACAATATACATGGAATTCAACATACTTGAAATTCAATTCAGACAAGTCATTCATTAAAAGATCAACTATAGATGACTGAATAAAGTCCTTTCGTCCAAGTAAAAACAAATTGTTTATTAACACCATATTGGCGTATATGTGTAGTATTTTTTTCAGGAGAGAAGCTGATAATCCTCACTATGGATCACGAACCATCAAGTGCTCCAGAAATTATGTTGGAGTCAATGCTAGCCGAGGCGGCTCAACCAGTATTGCCTACTTTTTTTTTGGTCCCCTGGGGAAAATGCATCAAATTGCATACCCCGGCTGTGGCGAGCCGGCGGTTATGTGGGGCTCTCCTCCCCAGAAGGGGGAGGCCTACCCACTAAAAACCTCTGGGATGGCCTTCCTCAGGCATATAGGGAGCCCTCCTCGGGGAAGGCTACACTACCTCGCCCGATCTCTGGGACCAAGACTCGGCGATCGGAAGCCCACGCGGGGCACTCCGCCAGCACGTGCTGGGCCGAGTCGAGGTCGGATGCGCAGTGGTGACAATGTGTCGATCCCTCCCGTCCTATTCGACACAGATACTCACTGAAGCAGCCGTGCCGGTGAGTATCTGAGTCATACATACATACATACATACACTCACGCCTTTTTCCCACGGGGGTAGGCAGAGATTACGTCCTTCCACTTGCTACGGTCCTTACATATCTCTTTCGCTTCATCTACTTTCATAACATTCCTCATACATGCTCGACGATTGCGGGTACTTCTGACCTGGCCTTTTTTGAGGACACTTTCGATTTGTTCGAAATATGTTCGCCTAGGTCTTCCTCGTCCCGTGTCTCCACTCACTCCAGCTTCATAAATCATTTTGGTCAGTCTACTTTCATCCATCCGTTCTACATGCCCAAACCACCCAAGCATCCCTTTCTCTATTCTTGTCACGATATCCTCTTTCAAACCACATTTCTTTCTAATCACTTCATTATACAATCTGTCACTCAGTTTTACTCCTGCCATACTCCGCAAAGCTCTCATTTCTACTGCATTTATTCTGCTTTCATGTCGTTTCTCCCATACCCAACTTTCACTTCCGTACATTAATGTTGGGACCAGCACGCCCTCATGCACTGCTAGTCGCGCTTTTTCTGAAATTTTCTGACTACTCAGAAACGTATGCATGGCCCCATTCACCATGTTACCAGCTTTCACTCGCTTCTCTATATCATTATCACACCTTCCATCCCTTGTAAACATACATCCCAAATATACAAACTCTTCTACTTGTTCTACTTTTTCTCCTTCTATCATAATGTCACACAATGTCATATTTACATCTCTTTCAAACACCAATACCTTGGTCTTACTTACGTTCACTTTCATTCCTTTATCATTTAAAGCGTCATTCATAACAGTTACCATCTCCTGCAACTCACTGGCCGATGATGCCAATATTACTTGGTCATCAGCGTATAGTAGGCATTTGACAAGTAACTCATTTATGCGTAAACCACATTCACTCTCTTTCAAATTCGACAGGCACTGATCCATGAATAGGTTAAACAGCCATGGAGATGCTACACACCCTGCATCTGAGTGAATCGGTAATTATTGCCTACCTACTAAACTCGGCTAAAGAGCCTTGGTAATAGAGACGTGGCTGGGAATAAGAGGAACCGAGAAATCCCGATGCATAAGTACGGCCAATATTAACCTCGTATATATTTACCTTGTGTAGCGAGCAGAAAAAAATTGTACCGAAATATCGTGATGAAAGTGCACTAAATGTAGGCTAATGAAGCGACGCAATTCGAAGTCTATAATGTGAACATCCCCATCCAAAGCAGGTCTATATACAAAGGAATGCGAGAGACAAGTGCTAGGGACGCTAGCGAGAAATACTACGTGTGCCGCACTGAATTTAATCAACTACCGAATTCTCAGGGAGCCTTCTATACGCTAAGGTTGACAACACACTCTTAAACGTGAGGGGACAAAAGCGGACAGCCAAGACTTTTTTCCAGAGTTATGTCAAGATAAGGTAGATACGACGATTTGCCGACGCTATTTTATGAGGAAGCAAATTTACATTACACCATTTTTTTATTCTCTTCCTCATCCTTCTAAGAACCTCTACACGAATGAGTTCTGCAATGCTGTGGAATGTTTTTGGGAAAGTTATCTGAATGTTGCAAATAGACAATCTTACTCAAAAGTAACTTTATTTTTGAGTATTGTTTTCTATTTGACATTATATTTCGCGATATCATATTTATACTATACACAGTTATTTTGTTAAAAAATTATAAAAATCCGTTGACAATAATTTGCTAATTTCAATATGCAAACTACTTCAGGAGATATAATATTGACTCTTCTTGCATAGTGCATTCTGCCAATCTCAATTTAATTATTTTTCCTTTCTTTATTGTATACTAGGTACCCGCCGCGGCTTCGCGCGGATGCAATATGTTTCTTTCTGCTGTAATATGCACGAATTATACAAATAAACCTTTTTTAATCACTATATATTGCTGAAAACTGCATTAAAATCCGTAAAAACGTAAAGACCAGCAGCTTTGCACAGACATTAACATTTCAAACGTTATAACTTTTTAGAGACACACACACTTCCATACAATACTGTTACGCCGGTGGCTTAGTACAACTTCAAAAGTGATTTTCTGTGACTTAGAAACGTTTTCAGCAGGCTGAAACGTCGTTTCAGGCCGTTTCAGAAGTAGCTCTTTCACATACTAAAAAATCTAAATTACACCCAAGTTACAGTAGTTTTCAGGCGCCTGAAACATGTTTTCAGTACGTTTCAGGCTACCCTCTATCCAATGCCGCAATAACCTGAAAACCCGTTTTCAGGCGTTTTCAGGACCCCTTATGAGCCATTAAGCCTACTTCAGTAAAAGGACATAAATTTCAATAGGAGTGAAAGAGATAGCAATAGTAGAAAGAGACAGAGATAGTTAGAACATTCGAGAAGTATTAGAATGAGAAAACATCATTAGAAAGAGATAGACAAACACAGAATATTCGAGAAAGATAGTACGGGAATATTCGAGTATTGTGTATCGAGAATATTCGAGTATCGAGACAGTTATACTCGAAACGTCTCGAACGCGCGACGTATTGGACTACACATTCGAGTGTGTCCGCGAATGTTCTGGCAAGAGTGGCAAGTATCTTAGGGGACTATATAAGGCTGTGTCCGGCCGCCGGGAAGCATTATTGTTTTGCGATACAGTGCGAAAACATCTAAGTGATATTGGAGAACTAAGAAGCGACTTTCAGTGCTTTCAGTGAAGTTAGTGAACTTAGTGTACTAATTAATAAAAGTTCAGTGTTTTGGTAGACCGCCGTTTGAATTTACTGACCCCAGCTCGTAACATTTGGTGTCAGAAGTGGGATCAGTATGCCGGTTCTACCAAAGGAAGACACGGAAGGAAGAATCCGGACAAGAAGCCAGCGACAACAGGAAGCCGACCAGAGACGCTTCGGAGCTACTCAGCCGCCAACTGACGAGGACCAGCAGTCAGTTATGGAAGCCACTCCCTCAACGTCGGCTGCCGCACCAGATTGGGCGCTTTCATGGCGATGATGCAGGAGCAGGCCCGCCGTCAGGAGGAGCAAGCACGCCGTCTGGAAGAGCAGTTGCAGCGTGATAAGGAGGAGCAGGCCCGCCGTCAGGAGGAGCAAGCACGCCGTCTGGAAGAGCAGTTGCAGCGTGATAAGGAGGAGCAGGCCCGCCGTCAGGAGGAGCAGGCACGCCGTCTGGAAGAGCAGTTGCAGCGCGATAAGGAGGAGCAGGCCCGCCGTCAGGAGGAGCAGACTCGCCTTTTGAGGGAACAACTGCAGCTCGGCCAAGATGAACAAATGGTCCTGATCAAAGATCTCCAAGCGACTTTCGGCAATAAGGTCAAAGTGATAGAAGATAAGGTTCTGCAACACGAGAACCGTCTCACCGAAGCTGAATCTGAGATTGCCGATGTCAAGAAGGCTTTGGGTAATCTGAAGGTCGGAGATGGGACAGCCACTATCGTCAGTGCCGCTCCTTCGGTGCGAGGATTCAAAGTGCCACCTTTTGATGGGAGTTCCTCGTGGTCAGCCTATAAAATACAGTTTGAGGCTGTAATGGAGGCAAATGGGTGGACTAAAGCCCAGGCCATGACCGCACTCAAGCTAGGCCTCCGAGATCAAGCCTTGACAGTCCTCGAAGCTCTTGACAAGAAGGTGAGCTACGAGGAACTATTGGAAGCGCTTGAGGCAAGATACGGCGACGCACACCTTGAACATGTGTTTCGGGCCCAGCTAAAAGATCGGGTTCAGCGTGTTGGTGAAAACCTGCAACAATGGGCCCTAGAGGTAGAAAAACTGGTACGTAAAGCGTACCAGTCCGCACCGACGTTAATTGTGGGCAACCTTGTACAGGCTTTTGTCGACGGCATTCGGGACCTCGAAGTGAGAGCTGCTGTGAGACTCGGGCACCACGAAACCCTTAAAGACGCCCTGGCCCATGCTCTAGAAGTGGAAGCTGTGAGGCAAGACCATCGGTCTCACCGTGTCAGGGAGGTAGTTGCAACACCTGTGCGTGACCGCTTCAAGGGATACAGCCCTAGATGCTACACTTGTGGCGAAAAGGGACACCTCCGATCAAGTTGTCCTAAGCGTAGCTCAGGGATTGATAAAGATGGGCCTCAGGAGAACAGGGCAGCTAATAGCGCTGTCCAACAACAGCAGGGAAACGAGTAAACGCCAGGACTGCGGGGCGAGTGCTGGCTGGTGTTCGCAGAGCCCCAAGGATTTCGATCTCACAAGCCCACGATGGGAACAGCCTGATCATCAATGGCGAGGTTAACGGAAGGCCATGTAAGCTGACAATCGATACCGGAGCTTCTCGCACGGTTGTCAGTTCCCAACTTGCGAATCGGTTTCTGAGGGACTTCAGAAACAACAGCCTGGAGCGATTAAATTTAGTAACCGCCACCGGTCAGCACATACCCGTCCGAGGCGAACAGAAGGTGGAGTTGAAGTTGGGTAATCAAGTTTACCTGCACAACGTCATTGTGGCTGATATTGTCGATGACTGCATTCTCGGACTAGACTTTATGAGGAAGAATGGTTGTGAGATCGACGTCAAGCAAGGAATTATGAGTTGTGGACGAGAAGAATTGTTCATGGAAGGAGCCACACCGGGGAAAGTGTATAGCTTAAAGAAAACCGCTCTACCCCCAAAATCAGAAACCATTGTGCCGGTTAGTCTCCCTTACAATTCTGGGAAGATACATCGATGTGTACTCATTGAAAGATTAGATCATGACCAGCCATGGAAGATGGCACGAACTCTGGTAAGAACCACTGGCTTTGCAGCAGTTCGTGTACTGAATCTTGACGATAAAGAACACGTGATCGAAAAGGGAATGTTACTTGGTACGAGTGAGGAGGTAGACTGGTTGCGTCGTTGTCAAGACACGACTCATACAAATGTCAACAAAAATGAAGGAATCAGCGTGTCAAAACTTTTGGAAGACTGTCGAGACGTTTTGTCTAAGGAACAGATAGACAAGGCTAAGAAGATGTTACTCAAGTACGCTGATGTTTTCTCTACTAACGACGAGGACATTGGGAAGACGAGTTTAGTTCAACACAGAATTAACACTGGGAACGAATTGCCTATCCGCCAGCGACCAAGAAGACTACCGATAGCACGGGAAAAGGAAGTGGAGACCATGATTGAAGGAATGGTGAAGGAAGGTGTTATAGAGCCTTCGTCCAGCCCATGGTCTTCACCCGTGGTGCTTGTAAGGAAAAAGGATGGCAGCATGCGTTTTTGTGTTGACTACCGCCGCCTGAACGACATCACAAAGAAGGACAGCTATCCATTACCCAGGATTGATGACACGCTGGATATGCTTACCGGAGTGAAGTGGTTCAGCACGTTAGATTTAAAAAGTGGCTACTGGCAAGTAGAAATTGACCCTAAGGACAAGGAGAAGACTGCATTTTCTACTGGAAAGGGACTATGGCAGTTCAAAGTGATGCCGTTCGGGCTGTGTAATGCACCGGCGACTTTCGAAAGGCTGATGGAGCTGGTACTCAGCGGATTGATTGGAGAAGCCTGTCTGGTCTATTTGGATGACATCATCATCGTGGGCCGTACGTTTGAAGAACACCTTCAGAATCTAGAACGGGTGCTATCAAAAATTCGAAGCGCCAACCTGAAGTTAAGCCCTAAAAAGTGTTCCTTCTTCAAACGACAAGTAAGCTTCCTAGGATACGTGGTTTCGGAAGCGGGTGTCCAGACAGATCCGCAGAAGATCATCGCCGTAAAGGATTGGCCAGTTCCGAGAGACAAGACACAGTAAGAGCATTTTTGGGTTTGTGTTCCTACTACCGGCGATTTGTGAAGAACTTTGCCGACATTGCCAAGCCTCTTCATAAACTCACGGAAGAAAAGAGAAGTTTTTGCTGGGATGAAAACTGTGACGTCGCATTTCAAGAACTGAAACGACATCTGTGTAACACACCTATTCTGGGGTATCCCGATAATGAAAATGAATTCATAGTGGATACAGACGCAAGTGATACTGGGCTAGGTGGTGTATTGTCGCAACGGAAAGGAGATCGCGAAGTTGTTATAGCATACTTCAGCAAATCTTTGTCCAAACCTGAGAGAAATTACTGTGTCACGAGAAGAGAATTACTGGCAGTGGTGAAAACATTGCAGCATTTCAACAAATATTTGCTTGGTCGAAAATTCCATCTGCGTACTGACCATGCTGCATTGAAGTGGCTATTACAATTCAAGAATCCCGAAGGACAAGTTGCGAGATGGATCGAGTTACTTCAAGAATATGACTTCGTGATTGAACATCGCAGTGGAAGATCTCATGGTAATGCAGATGCTTTGTCAAGAAGACCTTGCTCTGAAGACTGCAAGCACTGCGTAAAACAAGAGGCAAAAGCAGACCTACCTGTGAGAATGCTAAACACGGATCTTAGCAATGAATGGAAAGAAACCTTTCAGCACGCTCAGCAGTATGATGTAGACATCAAACCGATTCTCGAATGGATCAAAGCCGGTACTCCTAAACCTGCCTGGAGTGATATTGCGTCGATGAGTTCCATCACGAAGAGCTATTGGGCTCAATGGGACAGCCTGGTTATCCAAGATGAAGTCTTGTGCCGCAAATGGGAAAACGCTCGAGGAGACCGTTGTCATCTACAAATGGTTGTACCCAAAGCCAAGATACCGGATGTTCTACAGCTGTACCATAACGGATGTTCGGGAGGTCATATGGGAGTGACGAGAACTCTGTTGAAAATAAGAGAACGATTTTACTGGATAAATTGCCGTGACGATGTTGAAGATTGGTGCCGCAAGTGTACTAGTTGTGCTGCAGTAAAGGGACCTCATACACGCAGCAGAGGTGCATTGAAACTGTATAACGTTGGTGCACCATGGGAAAGGATTGCCATAGACGTTGCGGGACCATTTCCGGAAAGTGAATGCGGAAACAAGTACTTCATGGTTGTGATGGATTATTTCACTAAGTGGCCGGAAGTCTTCGCTATTCCTAACCAAGAGGCTTCAACAGTTGCGGATAAATTAGTCCATGAAGTCTTCTGCCGTTTTGGAGTACCCTTGGAAATTCATAGTGATCAGGGAAGAAATTTTGAGTCTCAAATATTTCAAGAGATGTGTCGAGTTATGGGTACCCATAAAACGAGGACCACTTCTTACCATCCGCAATCTGATGGAATGGTGGAACGATTTAACCAAACATTGGAGAGGTATCTTGCAAAGGTTGTGTCAAACAGGCAAAAGGATTGGGACAAGCACATCCAACCATTCCTGATGTCATATCGAAGCGCAGTCCATGAAAGTACTTCGGTGACACCAGCATTTGCAAACTTTGGTAGAGAACTACGGTTGCCTGCGGATCTACTTACTGGAATTCCACCTGACGCCCCGCGGAATATAACCGAGTACGCGAATGATTTGCGCAACAAGTTGAACGACGTACACGAGCAAGTCAGACAATCAAGCCAACAGATGTCTGAGAAGATGAAAACCCGCTACGACCGAAATGTAAACAACAAGGGCTTTGAAGAGGGTTCGTTGGTGTGGCTACATAATCCAGTCCGCAGTAAAGGGAAATCTCCGAAGCTTCAAGCCAAATGGGAAGGACCCTATCGAGTTTTGAAGAGGATCAACGACGTCACGTACCGGATACAGCGAATGCACGTAGTCCCTGTAAGATTGTTCACGTTGACCGACTGGCGAAATACCACGGAAATAATGATGCTCGGGACGAGCATGTCTTAGGAGGGGTAGTGTTACGCCGGTGGCTTAGTAAAACTTCAAAAGTGATTTTCTGTGACTTAGAAACGTTTTCAGCAGGCTGAAACGTCGTTTCAGGCCGTTTCAGAAGTAGCTCTTTCACATACTAAAAAATAATTACACCCAAGTTACAGTAGTTTTCAGGCGCCTGAAACATGTTTTCAGTACGTTTCAGGCTACCCTCTATCCAATGCCGCAATAACCTGAAAACCCGTTTTCAGGCGTTTTCAGGACCCCTTATGAGCCATTAAGCCTACTTCAGTAAAAGGACATAAATTTCAATAGGAGTGAAAGAGATAGCAATAGTAGAAAGAGACAGAGATAGTTAGAACATTCGAGAAGTATTAGAATGAGAAAACATCATTAGAAAGAGATAGACAAACACAGAATATTCGAGAAAGATAGTACGGGAATATTCGAGTATTGTGTATCGAGAATATTCGAGTATCGAGACAGTTATACTCGAAACGTCTCGAACGCGCGACGTATTGGACTACACATTCGAGTGTGTCCGCGAATGTTCTGGCAAGAGTGGCAAGTATCTTAGGGGACTATATAAGGCTGTGTCCGGCCGCCGGAAGCATTATTGTTTTGCGATACAGTGCGAAAACATCTAAGTGATATTGGAGAACTAAGAAGCGACTTTCAGTGCTTTCAGTGAAGTTAGTGAACTTAGTGTACTAATTAATAAAAGTTCAGTGTTTTGGTAGACCGCCGTTTGATTTACTGACCCCAGCTCGTAACAATACTTTTGAAATCCTAACTTTTTGAATTTAATATAGCCTATATGTTCACCGGTTGACAGGAAATAATGTAACTTCAAAACAGTAAAAGATTTTTTCAAATCGGTCAAGTTGTTTCGGAGCCTATTCAATGCAAACAAACAAACAATCAAATCTTTCTTCTTTATATAAAAGTGTAGATTTAAGAACAGACAAGTGAAAGTGATTCTTTTTATATTATATCATTTAAATATAAGTAAAGGATGAAAGGTGGATGAGCCACCTAAGATTAAAAAATGTATCAAAATAGGTATTATAAAAAAAATCATTGTGTGTGTACAATCAGCAACACGTGAAGCTTTATATTTGCGCTATGAAAAGCATTACATCAACATAAGAATCTGTACAGACAGAATAGAAATTAGTCGGAACATCAATGACGAGCCATTTAAGCAACAAAAAAGGGATTCCAGATACGATGACTGGTAAAATTGTAAAATTTTCTATAGACTGCGTAAGTATTCATAACATTTCGAGACCTAACAGTAGATTGTTTATTCTTGCATAAGATTATTAATGGAGCCATAGATTGCCCTTTACTATTACACTCAATCAATCTTAATATTCCCATAAAGTCGCCACGTCTTGGCAGATGCGTCCCTTTTTCGGTGAAGGGCAGTAAGAGTAATCTTGGTCGCCACGCCACCATGAATAGACTCCAGCGTCAATACAATATTCTGGCAAAGAAAATTAAAAGTGATATTTTTGCAGACAAAACAGCAAAATTTAGACGAGAAATAATAAATTGTCTATCGGTCGGGTCCTTACAATATTGATGTTATTACTGTATAACTTTTAACACTTAAAATTTTCTGTAACAATGTAAAATTAGTATAATTTGGTATAAGTAAAAGTATAGTTCATGTAAAATTAAGCTAATGATTTATATATTGTAACATCGAGTTCACTTATGCATGCCGTGGCAACCTGTAATTGGGTCTGCACTTAGAAAGAGTAGATTTACACTTAATTTTAAGTTTTTATTAGTGTAAGACTTGTTGGTTGTCCTAAAAATAAATAAATAAATAAGAGATGATGGAATTATTCACTATCGCATATTTCGACCGAATTCGAAATGGATAAAAACGTTGACTTAATTAATGAAAACAAGTTTTAAATATAATCTTTTTTTTAATTGACACTATTTATAGAATATGATAGTTATAGCTATCAATACAAGGTAGCGATTGCAAAAAAAAATAAAGGGCAATAGTTGCAAAACCACGACATCAACTTTTTTTCCTTTTATTTTTATCAATATAATAAAGTTTAATTTCACCCCTTTTCGTTTATGCACTTTATCAAGACTCACAGTGTATTGTCATATAAAAAAATCGTGAAAAAAAAATATCATGATAATAGGGTAGACGACTACACTGATTATGGCCGTTTTTATACTATGACTGATTATGGCCGTTTTTATACTATGATTATCTGATTTGAGCAATTTATATCTAATGAAAGTATGTCAATATAGAAATTTCAGTTTAATTATTAATTTATATTGTTTTTAGATTTCTAAAAAAATACCAATTATTATTAACGTAATTCTAATGAAACGAACACTATTCTAGCATTTTTACATTAAATGTAACATTTTTTTATTTAGAAAGAATACCGATAAACGTACAAATACAAAGTTATTTTAAAATTTATTTATACACTCATACAAATTAGGCGAGTTTACTTAGTTATGACGTCACGATTGCAGTGTTTTTAGTATGGAGCGTTTTTGAGCGAGCCGCGACAGCGCCGCAAACATGGCGATGATGTATCTTCAAAAGTAATAAGCGCAGGTGTAGGTTGGTTCTACAATATTTCTCACTTAAAAGAGTACTCTTATTATATATTGAATTTAAAAAAATCGCCTGCCCAATTGCGCAAATGCGCAGGTGTAGGTTGGTTCTACAATATTTCTCACTTAAAAGATTTCTCTTATTATATATAAAATTTAAAAAATTGTCGTCTACCCAATTAGGCAAAAACATAGGTAACATCAAAATAATATTCAAATCATCTCTTTGATTTCACCCGTAGTAGCCACAAGGTTGCCAAAACAGACTAAAAAAAAAACAAAAAACCAACAGCACAAGAATACTTTGAACACACCCACAATTATTTGGAACGGAAAGTTTATTCTCTTATGTGTACAATCATCCAACTATAAAAACAAAACGACGACCAAACGAAGCGAAAACGTTTACCAACCGAATGTCATTCAAAATTAATATGTTAATCGATTTCATAAAGCATATATATAAATTAGGAGTCAAATACCCGCCACAGGTTTGCATTGCTGTTGTTTTATGTTAAAGTTTTAAAATATATTATTAAGAATATAAAAGTTCTTAAACAATACAAAAGATTATTAAAACAGTCACAAAAAACTGTTTCAAAGAATTTTATTGTGTTTTCTTATAAGCTCAATGCATGAACGTAATACAACCCAAATAGGTCAGTCAGGCAACCCGTTGCTTGGATATAGAAGAAAGAAGTCCCGTATCCTCAACCAATAGACTACTCGACCCAGTAAACCACAACATTCATGTCATTTCTCGTTTGGCCGACCCGAGGCCCGCGTCAAAGAAGACTCGCATAAAATTTTCACGGAACGACTGGAAACGTGTAGGTACATCTTTTTAAATCTCCACAAAGTTCTCTTCAACCGACATTTTTTTATAATCGGTATATCCTCAAAGTAATATAGGCCTTAAGGTCTTGAATTTTGAGTGTAATTTTATTCTGCGAAGACCTAAAGATACGTTTCATTTTCAAGAAATCGTTTTGTTTGAAGAATTATTTCAGTTGGAAACCCTTAAATCAGTGTGACAATACATTTTTGAGATAGTCAATTTAATGTGTACTATATACTTATTCTTAAACTTGGGAGGGCTGGCCTAATGTGATGAAAGAAGGCCCTTTTGCAAATTCTTGATAACCTATAGGGAAACGAACCTTAGAATTCTTGTGTTAGTAATTTTTTCGTTTTACAGATTTATCGATTTTTCATTAATATAGTTATATTTCAATCTCTCACTAAACTCGTTATAATAATAGCATGTATAAATATTAAGTTCACACAGTCCATACATTAATCGTCAAAAATGCATCTTAAAGTCACAGGTTTCTTTCATATCTGATTCATAGCTTTGACATGCAATTATTAATAAGAGCTTAATAATACAATCAAATGTATTGAATAGATGGATGATTCAAATATTTTTTTTATTAAATCGATGTAGTGTGATGTGGATATGGCACGCGTTGCTATACAAAGTGAAGCAATAGGATGTCCTAAAAGTATGTGTAACGCCCAAAAAAATCTAATCGTGTTATTATTTAGAGTTCTACTAGCGACCCGCCCCGGCTTTGCACGGATGTAATGATGATACTAAATACACAACAGAAAAACGTTGTCTATATCTATACTAATATTATAAAGAGGAAAGATTTGTTTGTTTATTTGTTTGTAATGAATAGGCTCCGAAACTACTGGACCGATTTCAAAAATTCTTTCACCTTTGGAAAGCTACATTACCCCCGAGTAACATAGGCTACTTTTTACCCCGGAAAATCGTCAGATCCACGGGATGCGGGACGGGACTCAAAAACTACTGCACAGATTTTCATGCGTTTTTCATCAATAGATAGAATGATTCTTGAGCAAGGTTTTGCGGTATTTTTTATCGGAAAAACGGATAGCCCCACGGGAAGCGCGATAAAACCTTCGCGCCATAAACCGACTTCCGCGCATATGTAGCCGTGGGCAAAAGCTATGAGCTTCTATAGACCCAATCCCGAAATCCACGCAGGCGAAGCCGTGTGCAGAAAGCTAGTATATAATCATTTGCAATGTAAGCGGAAAAAATGTAATTATTTACGACATCACATTAGAAACCTCTAAATGTATCAGTTTCTCTACTATATTATGCATGTATTATACATATAAACCTTCCTTAAGAATCACTCTATCTATTAAATAAAACCGCATTAAAATCCATTGCGTAGTTTTAAAGATATAAGCATACATAGGGATAGACAGATAGCGACTTTGTTTTATACTACTAGTATGTAGTGATGACAGCACGGCACACGTCGTTATTGCAACTGAAAAAATCTTCATTTTTTTTTTCTTCAGGAGAGGAGGCTGAGAATCCATCATGGATACCAACGCAACAGGCAAGCAGGGATGCGTTGATTATGTCGGACTCCTGGTACTGTCGAGACGGCTCGACTACACAGACCTACCGACTAAACTCAGCCTAGCCTTTGGTCCTATTGACCCTACTGGCTTTATTGACGAGAGGGCCGCGCCTCAGGAGAGGCACGGTTAGCGCTACCCATGGTGAGGGTATATGCGCTAGAAGCAGGCACGAATCTCCAAAGTGGGACCGGCCAGTATTGACGAGAACCTATTCAGGCTAAGCAGAAGGCTGCCGTTTAGGGGTTGACAAGGGGGAGCGACGGCTCAGACGCCGCCGCTTGCAGGTCTAGAAGTTCCTGCGTGAGTTGGTTGGGAGGGTCGCTAAGGACATGTCGCGGTCTACGAATCCTCTGCCGGTATTGACTAGTGTTGCCTTGTGACTGGCTCACAGTTGGTGGTATTGACGGGTGAAAAAATCTTCAACGTTCTTATTGATCGCAGTTCATTTTATTGATGTATGTAAATACAAGTATAAAATTCATTAGCAACGTATAGTTATAAATGGAAAGGACTGAAAAAAATAGAAAAAATGTATATACATTATATGAGTTTTGTTTTCTAGTAACGATTTATTCAAGGGCATCAACTTATATACACAATGCTCGAGTCGTCGTCTCTACCTTCTGCAAATGATGTTACGCAGTAACACTAACAACGTCAGTGTTTAAACACGCGGACAGTTTATTCAGTTGTTTCTGGTACAAAACAAAAATAATGATTTGTTTTCGATGTTTACATCAGTTTCACGAACACTTCATATTGTCTATTTAAGTACTCTGCGTTGACACAAACGCACAAATAATGTTTACATATCGGTATTTAAGTTCGAAATACATTCAAAGCTTTATTGGTTTACATTCGGAGTACCTATATAAACATGACGAAGAAAATAATCGAAGCATATATTTTTTTTTGTAAATATGCATATGTTTTGAATGCATTTCTACGCTATTCCAATTATACACCCTAATAACTTAATCTTTCTAATGGGAATAGCTTGCAGCTACTAAAACGGTTACTACACCTTCCAAAATTCAGTACCCGTAATTTTCAAATACAGAAAGACCGGACGCGTATTTAAAATTCATATTTTTAAAGAATACGTCGTCTCGTCGACGTACGAATAAATCGTCAACTTGAATTTTATTTCAGTTGTTTAATTTTAGCATTATTATTAAAATGCTTGAATAACTTTTTAACACATTAACACTTAACATAATATTAAACAGATATTATACTATTTGTTACTTGCAGGACTGAAGGCGGCAAGGTTTTCGAGTTGCAGGTATATACCGGAAACCGCTTAACAACAAACATCCCACAAGGTGGACAAAAGATTTGATCGTAAGAAAGCACTAAAAGTCAGCAGCGCAGGACCGAACGGTGTGAATATCATTAGGCGGAGTTCTATATCCAGAAGTATCTTATGTTTATGTGCGTGTAATTTTGCTTATTCTTTAAAAAAAAAAAATAAGGCATGCTTTTGTATGACATTAAAATATCTATTGGCGTCTATTCTGAATGCAATTACACTTCTGAATTCAGATTCAGAACGTAGGAAGCCATTCTTTCCCGACAACAGATGCTTTATGAGATACTTCCTTCCCGAATACAATTAAACTTCTCCGAATACTGATTCCAGACTTCTAAAAGGTGTAATAACCACTTAAAATGCAAGACTTATACCGCGATCTAGTAAGTAAAATTTTTTTGGACTAACGCCAGTAGCTAATGCGTAAGTGTGTATTGGTCGTAAAGTAGATGATACTGTTTAAATGGCCAAGTGGTTTTCGGAAGTCAGGTCAAAATTTTGGATATATTGTTCTCCCGGTCGAGCTGAGCAAAAAATGTAATGATCGCAAAAAAAGTTAACGACTCATTTTCCCGCTAGGGGGCTCTGAAGTCTGAATTACAAAATCGTAGTTTTCGGCAGAATTAGCTGATTTTTGGATATGTTGTTCTCCTTGACAAGCAGATTCAGAAACTTTTAGAAAAAGTTAACGACGCATTTTTCGCATTTTTTCAAGAAAATCGTGGTTTTACAACAAACAACACATCCAAAATTTAGACCTGGCTCCCGAAACCCACTTGGCCATTCAAACAGTATCATCTACTTTTCAGTTTATTATTACTAGAAAGTTAGGTTAAAGTGATTTTCTTTCATAAAATAGCGTCAGATATTAGGTTGTATTTATTGGATTGGCAGTTTTATACAAAACTGTTAACTACTCGACCTTGTCTTTATGTTATAACCACGAAGATCATCTTTGAGTAAGTGGGATGTAAAGGCGAAATACAAAATAAAGTTTTTCATTTTTTTATTATCAATGGTCGGGCTATAAAAGAAAGAGTAGTCGAAGGTCTTAGAGTGAAAATGCTACGCGAAGTACAATGGATAAAGATTTTGAACGCGAAATATCAAAAATAATTGTGACTCAAAATAACATTCCAAATTAATTTTAAATTAAAATACAAAATACAAATTAAAACCACACGAATTAACTCGCTTTTATGATAACTTACGCAGTGTTTCATCGCAATATGAGTTAACGTCATCAACGACGTCAAGACAAGTGCTTCTAGAGCCTGCCCAACCCAAATGCCCCGAGTTATTTCTGTCGAAGATAAAAGACAGGTAGGAGCGATTGCTTCAGTGGAAAAAATCTACTGACTATAAAGTCCTCAAACTTTTGAGGATAGAAGTGTCCTTAATAACTTCTGATATACCTTTTTGGAGAAAACTGTTCAGATAGTACTTTGATGTTAGTGCCACTACTAACAAATATATGATCATAGTATTTTGTAATGCGCTTGCTTATATCGTACACCTAGTATAATATAGTAATTAGTTCTATAACTATTAATATTATTGCTGATTACTATTAATATCATTGCTGACAGATAGTTCCTTTATATTATTTACATACACAATATCAATAACATACCTATATAAAAATATTAATAAACAGGTACATAGATTCGGATCATTTCTAGTTCTAGAAATTTCTACCAGCAGACCTGCGAAAGGAGACAATATACGATATATAAACTACATAAACTATAAATATTCATTATTGCTAAACAAAATTCAATAGTGCTCCTTGACACGGTGCTTTAAAGTATACAGTGATTAACATTCTTAAGGCCGAGTCAAGAGTACTCGCAACCGACGAGCATGCATGAAGACGCTCATGAAAGTGGAGGAAGCAAGAGAAGTGTGCCAGGGTCGTAGCAAGTGGACAGAGGTGGTATCTGCCTACCCCATTGGGAACAAGGCGTGACATATATGTATGTATGTATGTATGTAACATTCTTGGAAAGCTGTAACGGTATAGAATTGAGTAACCTTGTAGCGTCAACAGTAAAAGAGTTGGAAATGGGACGGTATGTCCAAGAGAGTTGTTGATTGTAGTATATAGTAAGCCTTTACTGTCACATGTATGACCGTTCATAGTACTTAGTCATGTTAATGCTATTGCTAGTAGATGTATTATCATAGTACTTAATAATGAATAACGGCTGTCAGCAATGTCAGTAACATTACTTAATACTATGATTATACATCATCGTATTTACATTACTTAAGTAGGTACTATGATTATACAATGCAATATAGCAATATAATAGATTATAGCAATGGCACTAACATTTCTAAGCCCATTTTTTTTGTTTTTTTGTGGGGGGGAAATGCGACCTTATGCACCATGACACCGGCAAAGTGCGGCCGTGTGTAGGGCTCTCCGGTCATAGAGGACCCATTAAAACCCCCCCGAGTTCTCTAGGCCCATACGGGGTGCGCTTTCGCGATTCGACCGCCAACCATTTCTAAGCCCTAAAATTACACATCTGTCAGCATTGATAATAGTGTCATCATAGTACTTAGTAATGCTATTGATAGATATCAACAATGGTATTTACATTACTTAAATATGTACTATGATTATACATTTGTCAGCAATTGCAAAAATGTTACTAAGTACTGTTACTATACATCTACCACTACACTATTGCCACTGTCAGGTTCTCAGAGATACAACTGCTCTTGCAACATCCATGTATTCATTATGGAGTTTATGGCTTGGCTGTTTTGTGGATTTTATGGCTTGGCTGTAGACGTAGTAAGACCTATCAGCCATGATTTGTATTCTTAATCTGTCACTTGAATATAAAAAGTTTATTCATGTTTATCATTACATTGTCAATAAAAAGCAACTATATATAAGCTGATTTTTATAACAGTTTGTTCCATTAATACATTCCCATCACTACTGAAATCCAGGTTATAATAATGTGGTTTTGAGAGAATTTAAGTCATAAAAAACAGCAGATGGTTAGTTTTAAAATATACATAATAAAATTTTATTATTTACACTAAGCAATAGCAATATTTACACACTAATTTTCCCATTTTTTCGATACATCAATGTAATCTCCATCTGGGGACTCATAATTCTTTATTGGTGGTGTTGCCACTGGCCCATTAATAGTAAATGGTATCAACGACAAATCCGGCTGAAACAAAAAGTAACATTATGAAATAAAAATGTATTAATAATTCATTAATACTAGCGTCTTTTATAACACATTATAATGAATGTTATTTATAACCAACATATAATGCCAATGTTTATTACTTATATGAATCCTGAATTCCTACTGAATCTTACTACATATCAATTTTTAATAATTTGCCCTTCCGTTTTCGTTCATTGGATTGACTTCATTGCATTCATTGGACAGATTACTATATAAAAATTAATCACCTATAATTTCATATATTGTATTTTTTGGACCATCAGTAGCTCTGTGGTCTTGGAACTGGTCTTCCAATTGAAGGACACTAGATCGATACTGCCATATACCAATGTGTTTTTCATTATTCTAATTTCAGTACAAATATCTGAAGATACTACAGTCAGGGAAAACATAGTGAAATTCAAAGGTGCATCTTATATTGACCATTCCATACTGAACCAACATGGTTAATTATGTTCTAATCAGTGGGCAAGGATAAGGCTGTTATGATGATGTATTGGTTGTATTACATATAGGTAATTATTGTACAAAATATAATTAGACTCAGTTTATTCAATAATCCATAAAACTTTCCAAACAGACTAAAGAAATTCTCGTGTCATATATGTCCCTAATACTAATTATGTTAGTGATTATGACTTAGTCAACTAAGTGTGGATTTACAGAAGATTAATGAAATGATGATACACAACTGAACAAAGGTTTTATAATAAGTTGATATAAAATAAGTTTTAACTACAATTGTTACAAGGGTGTTAGGGATACACAACTGAATAAAGGTTTTTTATAATAAATTGATATAAAATAGGTTTTAACTACAATTGTTACAAGGGTGTTAGGAATTATGACTTACACTTTACCTCTCATGAGTATCTGTTTACCCATTAATCTGCACGAAATTAACATAGTGGGATAGTGGGAGGTAATTGATATATCTCATTTTCAACAATAAAGGCCCAAGATTTCGTTAATATTGTAAGCAGTGCGGACAGACATTGGTGCAAAAAGACCTAAACTGTAAACACCTACCATCAAATAAACTTGCCCCTCGCCATCAAATACTTGAGTACATTATGGTCCTACTAAGTTTTATAGGATTATTTAAAATCCCAAGAAGACATAATGGTCCTGAAATTCAGCAAACATGCTCTATATCCAGGTGAATTAATTGGCAGTCAGCACAGCCAAGACTGATAGCAGTAGGGATAACAAGACTATGCTAAGATTTAGTGAAAATTCTTTTTAAATGATATTTACCATCACAGCTTCATCATATAATTCTTCTGATTCTTCATAAAGTTTCTCTAAAGCACGTCTTTGGGCAGCCATTATCCTGTCCACTTGAGCAACATTGTTGATGTACTCATTACGTTTATAACGGGTCCATTCCTTTTGAAGTAGAGCTCTGGCTTCTAATACCTCAGCAGAATGTGACACAGTAGGTCTTTTACGTTTTCTACAAAAAATATTTACAAATAGGTAATTTATTTATTTAGGAAAACTTGGAAAGTGTTAGAGGAGGCTTATGTGTCAGAAGGACACGCTGACAATGAAACATTATTATGATGTGTGAAAATATTTTGTTTATTTTGTAAATATCTATTTTGTCAGTAATAAAAAGCTTATTATTATTATTATTATTAATTTATTTATTGAATCACAAAGGTGGCAAAAAGCAATTATTGCCTAGTAGGAAGCATAGATGCTTGTAATACAATGTAGCATTACTTGCCACATCACAAACCTAACACCCATAGCCAGCACAATTAGAATACCAGCCCCAACGATGAGTAAATTCCACTTACACAAATTCTAAAGTTACAACCTTAGTTATACCTATATAATTTATATAATCCAGGTGGAGTTTATCTATTCTCCATCATCATTAATGAAGAAACCTCTTTATATTGTTTTCTTTATTTTATCACAAATTTTGCAGGGCTGTGACTGTACTTCTTATTTCACAAGCTGGCAACATAACAACATGTGCTGTAGGCGACTATAACCACTTACCGTCAGGTGAACAGTCTGCTTGTTTGTCAATAGTGAACAAAAACTAGTCTATTTGTACTATTTATAGAGTAGCATGAATGTAAAAGCCACTACAACAACACAATTAATAGTTCAACAAACACTGTTCTATACAAAAATAATGATTAGCAGGGAGAAGGCTCCAACCTACATAGGTTGGAGTTTCTAAGTCACAATGCTCACCTAGTGCAAGGTAGTTGAATTCATATATTTCTTTGCAACCTGCATAAAAGGTTTAAACTAATGTTGAATAAATGTAAATATGAAATTAGAAAATCAAAAAAACACTTGTGTTGGAGACCTAAATTTATGTATGGTAGATCAATGGCGGAACCAGTGAGTCAATAATTCTCTGATACAATTACACTCATAACCTTGATATAAGACAATTAACTACCTTTCACATCTTGATTATCAAGCCATCAGAACTGATTTATTAGAACATACCCTATCTCATCAAGTAAATTCAATGGCACTTCTATTTCATCTATAGGTTTGAGTTGTCGCTCATTTTTTTGCAATCTTCTGATTTGCTTTTCTAATTTCTTACGACGTCTTTCTTCACGAGCCCTGATAATAGCGGGATCCATTTTTTTCTTCTTTTTCATTGGCTCGGCACTAAAAATATATATTATAAATAAATATGCCTTAAACTTCAAGAACACAATTTGAAAACTAAAGGGAAACAATTACCAAAGTGGTTCAGTCATTTTAAACTGCACTACTGATGTCGTACATACAGTCCTGGCATTTACTATTGATGCGGAATATATCGATAACCTGTAGTAATGTTTTTAAATTATTTAAATGAAAATGTACTTATTGCTTTTGTAGATACCTATACAAAAGAAATAAGTACATTTTAAGGTTAATATTCTAAGCTTATACATTTTTCTCAGACTATACCTAGCAAACTGTCTCAATAGTGATAATTGAAACATTTTCTTAGTTCCTAAATAAATGCTTCGTGATTTCCAGACTCCAACTATAAAGTTTTATTTACAATTTTAAATCTAATATTCGATTCAACAACACAGGAAAAAATGAAGTTGACATTAGATAGATTTTTTTTTAGATAAGGTACGGTGGTCCGATTCATTATTACAGTGATCACAATGCTTGACAATGCTTACAAGCAGTCCGATTCAATTATTGTGATATCAATAACTGATAATAACGATTGGTTCTAAATTAATTATAACAATTATTCGCGTAAATCAGTTGGCAAATTACATGACTTTATTGGTATCAAATTTTGATTGAAACTGACAGACAAACAACTGAAAGACAGACATCACTACTTTATTAAGATTCAATGTGACAATATTATGAAAAAGTTGTGATAAACTTATAAAAAGTCTAAAAAAAGTGTGATAGAAAAAGCTTCAAAAGAAATTTTAATTCATTATTATAATAAATTTATTATCTTTGGTGGAAAATCAAAATAAACAGGATCACACTGTTAAGAATTAATATTAGTTACATTTTTATATGTATATTATATTTTATCAATACTTGCTTTTTTTAGTTACATAATCCGTTTATGCTTCAGATTTTCATGTCTATGATATGAATACTATGTTGTAAATATAGAAAATAATATAAAGTCCCATAGTTTATAACAACAACAACAACAGTGACCCTATCGCCCGGTAAGCTGCTAAAAAGAGGATTAAAAAATAGTAGCGTAACCTTCTGAGATAGTAGTTCAAAAAACTTTAAATGTAATAAGAAAAATGTATAAATAAGTAGGTAATTAGAGCCAGCCCCCTAGTCAAATGCTACTTAGCGTTAGCGTTCGAAACTGCGGAAAAGACAAAATGTATGGAGATGACATGGTAACGATATGTCACGTGACATCTCCATACATTTTATCTTTCCGCAGTGACTGAACGCTAATGCTAAGTGGCATTTGTCTAGGCCATCTATAGTCCATATGTGTGGATCGGAATGTTAACCCGTCAAGCGGATGAAGGAACAAAGATTCTATGTTGCTGAAATGCGTATGTTAAGATGGATGTGTGGAGTGAGAAGAAAAAATAGTGTGAGAAACTTTTAGACTTCCCTTGATATATACAATATTAAGGGAATTCTAAAAGTTTCTTGGTATGGTCACGTATTAAGAAGAGAGAATGGTCATATTACTAGGAAAGTTATAGACTTGAAAGTGGTTGAGAGTATAGGGAGAGGAAGACCGAAGAAAAGATGGACGACTGTCTGAATGTTGATATGTTGAAGAAGAAAGTGAGTGTCGAAATAGCAAGTGATAGAGAAGAATGGAGAAGGAAGACATATTGCGCCGACCCCAAATAAAATTGGAAACAGGGCAAGAGAAAGAAGAAGAAAATAAAAATATAGCGTAACAATTAATTTTTTTTATTATTTTGTACATGTTTAGAACAATTAATTTTGATAAGAATAGATTATTATTTTTGTAGGTTGGGTTTGCTTGCGTGTAACTATAATCCATATTATTTTTGAATAAATAACTTGACCGGAAAAAAAACGAATTTACATTTTTGTTATAACTAGTCTAACTTATTCCATTTAACATTCATATTATATTTTTAAATATAATTTATTTAACAACGCCGTTGCTGGTAATTACTTATTTTATTTACAATGTCCCCATTACCAACTAAAAGAATATATTTTACACTTCTTTAAATTATCAACGACTCCGTAGTTGAATATTTAGTACACCGGAGTCAAGGTGTCACCATCTCTGAGGTCGCGGGTTCGAGTCTCGGTGGGGGCAATGTTTGTGTGATGAATGCGAGCATATGTGCCTTAGTCATTGTTGTTAATATATATTTCTATCATAAATATTTATATATGTATAATATATGTATGTCTATCCGTTAGCCCAGATCTTATTAACACAAACCTTACAGAGCTTACTTAATAGAATGTTAATGTTTTAGTAAGAAAAAGCAACGATTTTTTCCATAAAATATTAAAAACAAACAAAAAAGTTTGCTTAAAACAAAAATTTAAACAAACTTTTACTTTTTACGTATTTAGTACTCGATGCCGCTACTTTTAATAAAGTTTTATTGCCAGAGACGGTATGTTTAATTACATTACAACTTCCAGTAATACTGTTTGCAATTATATTACAGTAGGTATATGCACAATTCACATTTTACAGTATTTCCGTAGAGACAATTTCTTTCATCTGTTGTTCCACAAAAGCATTAGTTAAAGGAATGCTATACACCTATTGCAATATTTTCAACATATTTCACCACAAGCAGCACTAAATTTGTGATTATTAAAAAAAAGTATTTCGTATTTAAAAAGCTTCCTTTAAGTAAAGAAAAAACACATCGAAATATAATCCGTAAATTATAAATGTATTCAGAGTGCTGTGAGTATTTGCTGCTTCCATAGACAAAGTGATCACAAATTAATTAATTGATCAAACATACGGAATCTACCGGTTTTGAGATATAATCAACTAAACTTTGTAATGTAAAATATTTTTTAAACTCCCTTCTACAAATTCCATCGAATATGGATATAAAACTTGATTTATCAAAACAGTACATTTAATACGCCAGGTTGATACGTCGTCCAAATAGATCGCTTTAAGCATATAATTAACCAATTTTCACTACGACGACCTGTCTGGTTTAGCAGGATTTTCATGACCGGATTACTATACAGAAAACCAAACTGTCCAGTCGAATTCCGGATCTAACATCCCTAACTACACAGTGGTAGGCAATAGTGTCACAACTACTAAAAAAATAGGAAATATAGAAAAGACGAAAAGTTATCATGCACCTATTGGGACATCTATGAAGTTGGCTCTTGTCTTTTGTTTCCATTTCGTTTTGTATTCTGTCCCACATTCGTTTGTTTTGTAAATTACACTACACTATTTAAAACATGCCGTGGCAATCTTTTATTGATACATCCTTGCTTTAAGTATTCTTGTGTTTATGTCTTGTCAATTGTCCTAAACAAATAAATAAAGAAAGATTCAATGTTAAGACTGTATTATAGGTAGACTACTGTAATAAAGAGGAAATCAGATTCGTGACAAGTTTCTTCTTGCGAAATGTTTTCATTGCCAACTTTATGTGTTTATGCGGAGCAACATACTATATCTACTATCTAAGCCAAGAGGGACGTGATTTATCACATCTGCGTGCCAGAATAAACTCGTCTACAATAGTAAAAGATTTACGAATTAAGGAAAAAATTACAATATTACACATTTTGGTTCCTAATAAAAGGGAATTCCTTCAGACCAAGGTAACAATAGCAATATATCTAAGGTAAATTCAGTCCGCATTTCAAACAAAATCAACTGAGTGAGCGCATCTTTAACATTGTCACAACCTCATTAGGGACACAAAAATTTGTATTCATCTCAACACACCGTGTAGTCATGAACCATAATTGACAATAACAGTCTCGAGATGAGTTAAAATTCTGAAGAGTCGACACAAAGAAATTATTTTCGTTCCAATGGATTCCGTATGGATTTCATTGTATCTTCTTAGAAAATATCGTCGATTATAACATAAAGATAACTCGGTCTGTGCGTATGCATATAATCATCCGTGGCACCAATAAATAATGTGACCAAATGGGAAATAAAATATCAGTCAAAAAGTTATTCCCATTTAAAAGATAAAGATACATATAGAAGCAATGATTATTTATAAATTGATATAGGTATATCACTAGTCTAAAAAATTACGCCAATTAAAATTTGAATCGCTAATTAAAATTCAAACCACTTTATTTATAGCACATATTCCACAACTTTCAGATTAAATGCAAAAATGGATTCTTTTTCTATCCAGTGATATAGTATTAATCCAGTTACTGCTTATAAGAATGTTTTGTTTTTACATTTCTCTATATGAATTTAAGAACTATACAATACAGTAAACCGAAATTTGTAGAAAATGAGATAATAGCTCTTTACTGAGCTTGAAACCCATAAAGTGAGTTCAAAATCAATATCAAAATAATCTTTATTCAGCCTTTACAGGCACTAACAAATATTAAGGATACAAAGAGCTTAAAAGCTACATAAGCTTATGAGTACGTACAAGGGAAAAAAGTTGCTCTAGACCTGTTCAGAAATTGGGAGCCTTTTTGAAAAGAAACTCTCAAATTTTTTGTTCTTCTCTTTTCAAAATAAACCAAATAGATTTTATTCGAAACCCTTATTTAAACTATTAAAATTTCAAAATAAATAATCGATATTTAATCAAACAGCATGGTCACATCCCAATTACGCACACCAAACTATTGTTTGATTTATAGATTGACAGTTTCCAATTAGCACTAACTACCTACCCGAAAGTTTTATTTTTAAACCTCCTTTTTTTGGTACGCGAAAAAAAAAACTATCTTTAATACCGCGCTCTCGGCGACGGAACCTTAAAATGTAAATAGTCTCATTATAACAAATAAATCTGTAAGCTTTTTCCTCAACGACCATAATGTTTGGCAACCACTCATTCTTAATGTGAATACGACGGTATTAACATGTGTTCACGAAGTGGCCCGACCACTCTAAAGAAACACGCGTGTGTAAGCAAAAAAAATGGAAGTTAACATTTCCGACTTTAACGCGAATGTGACAATAGATCAAGTGATTAGTTTCTACAACATAAGTTTAGCTAATTTCACAAATGAAAGTGAAGTTTCCCAGATGCACCTATTCGATCTTTATGAAGCGTACAAGACGAGGGAACGAGAACAATTAATTATGTACAAATGGGTGGCTTATATCTTAGGCTCTTTGATTGTTTTGAGCAATCTCACTGTAGTCATATCGAGTGGACTCATTTTAAGGAAAGGTATGTAACTTTAGCAATATTAAACAGTGTTTGAAATTTCAAAAGGGGTCTCCTACGTCGAACTTCTTCACATATTTTCGCCGAATCTATATTCAATTTGTCGTCATTATTTAATTAGTTTTTGTGCATCAATAAGTACCTATCATCTCAATACGAGGTCACACTTAAAGCCGATGTTGTAATAATTTTTCCCAAATCCAATCAGCAAGGTCCTTCTTAATGATACTCAGTAATTTTATATTTGAAAATAATGCATAATATACTGAATAACTACTCGTGTTAGCTCAGCTCACGATTTTGTCCAGATCATAAAAGACCTTTTACTTATAAACCCAGAAATTTAATTATAATAGAAACATCTACTTAACATTTTTGAATATTAACTTCCGAAAACATAATTTTTTATAAGATTTTATTCAATTATTTGGTGATGGTGATTATCGGTTCTTTGACAATGCTATTACAAAATCTTAGGAAATATTGAAGTAGACGTCCCTAACTGGCAGCGGACTGATTTGAAAAGTAGCTATATATGTATCTATATTTATGTACTTTACCTCTATTTTATTACGACACTAATTAACCTAATTGTAAACAAATTTTTGGTTTAGTTTTTTTTATTTATTACTCTTATACCAATTAGCCTACCCTAAAGTAAGCGCTGTAATGCTTCTGTTATGGATCTAGGACGCATCGACATATATATATATAACACATATAAAATATATTTCACATAAATATATATTAACAACCATACTCACATTCATCACACAAAAATCTGCCCCACCGAGACTCGATCGAATCCAGGACCTCAGAGATGGCGACAATTTGAAACCGGTGCAATCGGCGAAGAAGGTCGTCAAAATAATATAATTTTATTGATTTAATCAATACTCTCGATAATTGTTACTTGCACAACAAAATCTGTTAACTATATTTAATATTAAATTATAGAGTTAGGAGTAAATAACCTTGAAAAATTGAGAGAAAATAGACTTTTCTGGTACTAGGAAAGTGACTGACATGAAAGTGGATAGGCAAGTAAGACCGAAAAAATGATGGATGGTGATGTATGTATGTCTGTATGAATGAATGATGACATATTGATGAAAGGAGTGAGTGCCGAAATAGCGAGTGATAGACAAGAGTGGAATAGGAAGACATGTTACATCGACCCCAAATAAAATTGGCAACAAAGCAAGAGAAAGAAGAAGGTTATTATTAAATCTTAAAATTTAAACATCCTGGTTAAGCCAGTAAAATAATACAGCCTGTTTGTTCCGTTTACGCTTAATATTTTAATACAAGGGAATTAACGCCTATAGGGTGCTTGCATTTGAACTAGAATCAAGAAATTTGGCATGAAGCAATGTCGTGTCACACAAATAAAGGAAAAAATCAGAAAATCAAAAATTGGTTGTTTATAATTATTTTTATTTATAATAAAAATTTATTTGGACTCTCGATTCGGGAGTTCAACTTGCACTTAGCCCGGTATATTTTAATTAAAGACTTACGGAAACAATTTATTTTCACATTTCCGATTTAAAACATTACAGTGCAATTTTTAATTACCCTTAAATCTCAAAATCAGTTTATTTAAAATGACAAAATAAAAACTTGAAAATAACTCCTAATATATTGTTCAAATTTTTACCTGCTGGTTTTTATTTTATTTCTCCTGTTAATATACGTTTAATATTTAACGATTTTTAAAATGTTCATAATATATATTGAATAAATAAAGAAGTCGCTAATATAAAGAATGATAAATTTTCTCTCTTATAAATATAATGCCTATGTTCATCAAAATTGATTCAGCTATTTTTACGTGAAAATGTAACAGACAGACAAAGTTATTTCCACGTTTCTAACATTACTTATATATTAGAGATAAAGACATTCAAGTTACCAATACGTTAAAAATTTATAATCGTGGTCACAAACAAACAATATTTCTTTCATATAGCAACGAAAAATATATCTTTCTCTTCCCATAACACCCACAAAAATAGTTATACTACAGTTTGGCGCATAACATACGAGCGTTAATGTAATAATCAAATAGTTACCGCATGACATACCTACTATACAAAATAAGAGCATAACGTGATGAGGCATCAACTGTATATGTACATACATTTTATATATGGATTAAATTTTCCGTACTCTTTAAAGAATTTGGTTGGCTCATCATACAATACCTAATATTTTTTACCGTAATCTAAGAATAGATACTCTAATTAATGTCCAAACCTCATTCATATGGATACTATGCAAAATCTTTATTATGATTAAATATGAACAAACGTTGTCAAACACAGGTACAGTCGGAGTGGGGAACGTTGGTTAAAATCATTTTTTGCTTCTAGTTAGGACAATTATCAATTCATTTCATACAATAAAGAATAACCGTTGATAATTGGATTATGAGCAAATTACTGACAGTGGTAAACTTCTCAGTTTAACTTTTGTTGTCATATCAAGTGAGCATGATTATATATACCGATGTCTTCTTAGTAATTTAGTCTCAAAGATAATACGTTTGTACGTGTTTATAAAAACTATTTAATTATTTTTTTTACCACGAATTTATTTGCATGCAACAAAGCTATTGTGAATCGATTGATTTCAAAACTTTCTGCATTTTATAAATTATAATTAACTAGCTTTCTGCCCGCGGCTTCGCCTGCGTGGATTTCGGGATTGGGTCTATTTTGCCCACGACTACATATGCGCGGAAGTCGGTTTATGGCGCGAAGGTTTTATCGCGCTTCCCTTGGGACTATCCGTTTTTTCTGTGATAAAAAATACCGCAATACCTTGCTCAAGAATCACTCTACCTATTGATGAAAACCACATGAAAATCTATGCAGTAGGTTTTAAGCGAAGCCTTTATTGCGCATCCCGTGGGATCTGTCGATTTTTCCGGGATAAAAAGTAGCCTATGTTACTCGGGGATAATGTAGCTTTCCAAAGGTGAAAGAATTTTTGAAATCGGTCAAGTAGTTTCGGAGCCTATTCATTACAAACAAACAAATCTTTCCTCTTTATAATATTAGTATAGAAGTATAGATAACAATGAAATGAAGTTCGTCACATACAAACGATATTGTTCTGTTTTCTCTTTTACACTTAGATTAGGCGCGAATTGCCAAAAGTTATTCAGGATAAAATCTCTCCCGCCATTTGACTGTTTAACTTTAGGCTAAGTAAAGTTTATTACTTAGCCTAAAGTTAAGTTTATTAGGCTAACTTAAGTTTATTTCGCATAAAAAATACATAAAATATACACAATGGCTAGTTATAATTATAAAGAAAATTCATACCAGTCAAAGTAAAACATATAGTTTCGTGGTAACTCTAATTAGTGGGACTACCAGACCTTACTACCATCAAGCTAAATATACAAAAGCCGTCGTATTAATTCAATGCATATAATACATATATGTGTGTGTGTGTGTTTGTCTTATTCGAATTCTCGAGGAACGCTAATGGCTAGACTGAATAGAAAAACGTTTTTATGATTAGACTAACCCATGGCAAGAAGCCTTTCTTTGTTTAACTTCAAATAACAACATGCCATATTTTATGATGCAGATCAAAAGAATTACTGATAAGTTAAAATTATTTTTTTAATAATAACAAACAGAACAATTTATTTTGATTTCATTCGTACACTAAGGTACGTACACCATAAATATTGGAAACAGGAAATATTTTTTTTTTATTTATTTTGAAATAACAAACAGTTATACAATGTACTTATATAAAAAATGTAAACATTACACCAGGTTCTTATTGTATAACCAGCTCCGTTATCCACAGATAGATTACAAAAGACTGATACAGATCATAGTTCTAGCAATGAATACAATACACTCCAAGCATACAACCAGTAGATGTACAGGTGTAATTATGAACAAGTTTTTAGTGTACACTGAGAGAAAATTATTGTCATTGTATCAAAAAAACTTTAACCCCACACAACCGTTTAAAGCAAATTGATATAGATACAAAGTTTTTATTGTCAGATGTTTATTGTGATTATAACAACATTTATTAGCAATGTTAAACGTTGTTACAAATACAATTTTTATTAACTTTGTGAGAAGAGCAAAATTTTATTTTGTTGTTTTAACAATTTTACTTTGTTAAGGTGACTTTCTGTTTTGTCAATATGGCAAAACAGTCAACTACTCCAGTATACCAACCTTGCTACCCTAACAAAGGAAGCACACGCTTCTGAAACTGATTTGTAAGACGTTGGCTTTAATTTTAAATAATAATCTACTGATGATTAATAATGCATGCCCCAATTAAGAGGCAAATCGTAGTAGACCTTAAAACATTTTCTGTTCCATACAAGTGTAACGTATCCAAAATGTACAGAACAGCAAATATTTAAGGTCAACCGATTTGCTTCATATTTGGGGTATGCACTACTAATTATCAGTAGATTATTATTTTGAATTAAAGCCAACGTCTTACAAATTACCTGTATAAGAGGTTCAGAAGAGTGCACTACCTTTGTCAGAGTAGCAAAAAGGTGGGTATACTGGAGAAGCTGACACCAACGCAAAAATATAAAAAGGATTCAAAATGTGACCTACTTAGGAGACATTCTATTATTAGTGGCAGTGAATTTTCATTGGGTCAGAGTTCAGAAAATTTAAAGAAAACATAATCATAGTTAATTATTTTTATTGCCATATAAAACCACCTTATACTAACCAATAATATTTATTAACAATATTTATTAACATAATACATATTGGTTTGTGTTTTAGACTTTGCTTTTTAAGCAGAGAAAAAAAAAGAAAAAAATGCAGACATTTTTTTCTTTATGTAAATTTTAGCCTGTAAGCAAATTAATTGTTAGGTTTCAAGTTTGCACATCACAACTATTCTTAATAATTTACAATAAAAATTAATATAAAAAACATATAGTATAGCTATTAAAATGGTTTTCTCCTTTTAAGTTTAGTAATGGCTTATTACGAATTATGCACGACAGTCTTTATGTATTACCTATCCTTAAAACTAACAGAGACAAATGCCTTCAAATCACAACTTCTAAAGTCTATGCATATATTAACATACAAACATATTCTTTAACATATTTTTCACATGGCACATCGTAACTTAATTTTATCCACTACTTTTGTGGTTAAGAGCGCTAGTTCGTCGCCATTTGCTTGAAGGAGGAAGTCAAGCGTCATGTTTTCTTCTGAAATTAACAAAATCAATGATAAAACCTACTACGCAGAACAGCAAAGTATGACTATGGCATGAATATTATACTCATGATATTATTGTGTCATACCACTTTATAAAACTTTAGTGGAAACAGGTTGCTACCAAGTTATTATTACCTACTGCACTAAAATCTTATAATAAATGATAGTGTAAAAGTTGTAACTGCATAATATTGGTTACTCTAGGCGTTAAGCGCTTCCAGCATTTTTGCTGTGAGGGAGGCTGGCCTAACTATTCAGAATCAGAAAGGCCCCCCCCTTAATGTATAGAGCAGCCTTGTAGATGGTGGAAAAGTTTTACACATAGGTATCATACTGTTAATGACATTGATTCTGCTCATGAGACATACAATGGGAAAAATACTTATAGACAATTTGCATATAATTTACACTTCGAATGACTTACTACTAAACTAAAAATGCTAACTACTAACTTAAAATGTATAATCAAGTGCAGGTACTAGACCTGCACTTGATTATACATTTTGACTGATTTTGAAAAGTAGTTGCAGAAGGTTACAAATCTACCTTTTAACGTAAGTTTCTTTGCTCAGGTTGGAAAGTTTGCTCAGAGCACATATTTCGCAAATATTTAGGGTTAGGACCGCTGAGGTAAGCAAACCTTATGGGTAACAGGATAACAAGGGTGGTACTTACCCAACATTTTATTTGTCAGATGACTAAGTCCGGCATTTATTAAAAATACCCTTAGGGCCTCGTCGTCCATATTGAATATCTCGCAATTGTCACTCATTAAAATAGTTCTCAAAGTGGTTAAAAACCTATGTGATTTTTGATTCGTAGCACGTAACCGGTACCGGTATACTGATTTGGTCCACCAAAGGAATTATAGCAATTTATTGTAATCCTGTCAGGTGTTTAAACCGCTAAAACGAAATGATATATTCACACGCGCTCAACGATCACAGGCAAATGAAACAAAATCATAATAAAACTTCGATCAACTGACAAAGTTCGTTAAATCATTAGCTCCCCCCGCCGCCAATTCATGCCACTTACTTTGTCAATACGCCAAAGTTAATAATTAAAAATGTATCTCAGCACAAAAGGCACTTTGCTATTATTTTCTTTTGTGAATCAAACAATTTTAAATTTTGATAGATCGACAAAATATGGAAATCGTTGACAACGTAAAGTTGCGACAGTGTTAATAATACTATAACTTAAATAAAATGACAAATAACGTATTGTCCACAGATTCATAAAAGTTTGACAATAAAAACTTTGTGGCCATAGATAAATTAATTTATATTCTTTACCTATGTATTTTGATGCAAATACAAAAAAATATTGACAACGTTTTTATTGTGGCTTTGTTAGCTATATTTTTCCTCAGTGTAGGTATTTAAAAAGTACATACTATTGCTTATACATGAAAAATATTACAAAAGTTAATTTTATTTTGCTTTATTTTCATTTACATCACACAATATTGTGGGCGCATCTGATCTAAATTTATTTCTAGTCAGTACAAAAAAGTCTAGATCATATAGACAATCATTATAGAATTTCATCAATCTATAGATAGGGGCACGTTCACCAGCATTCGATCTTACGAAATCAAGGGAAAATAATTTATGGGGATAATTATTACGGATACGAAGGGAACTGCTGGGGATTTTGTACCTTATATACTGTGTTAGAGTATTACAATCAAACTTATTACTGAGAACATCATATAAAAAAGTGACATCGAATATTTGTCTGCGTTTGGTAAGTGTGTAACAATTAAACTTACTCAGAAGAAACTCATAAGATCTCCGAGAATGATATATTTTGAAGTTAGGAGACCGAAGGAATTTGCGCTGTACACTTTCAATTTGGTGATTATATTTATTGTAAAAAGGGTTCCATATAACTGATGCATACTCCAGCTGAGACCTGACCAGCACTTTATAAAGATATAATAAAGTAGCTTCTTGTTTAAAATGGGAACTCATCCTCATCACAAACCCGTACATCTGGAAAGCTTTGGTTACTATATTATCTATATGTTGGTTAAGATGTAATTTGGAATCTAAAAGTAGTCCAAGTCCTTTATAAACAGATTACCTTTTTAAAGTTTTACATTATTTATATTATAGTCAAAGAATAGAACATTTTTCTTTTTAGTGAAAGTAATAGTATTGCATTTAGGTAAGCTAAGCTGCAGTTTATTAATTATACAGTAGTCATGTAATCTATGTAGGTCTTCTTGTAATTGGATGCAGTCGTCAAGATTTCTGATAGGCTTAAATATTTTTAAATCATCAGCATAAAGTAAAAAAAGTAAAAAAAAATAATATTTTTTTACCGTGGGAGAGCCATGCTTGCATGCATGCCAGGCACGAATTGGGCTGGCTCGACCGGAGTGATAACACGGCCTCACAGAAAACCGGCATAAAATAGCGCTTGTGCTGTGTTTCGCCGAGTGAGTGAGGGCACCGGAAGCCCAACTCCCCCTTCCCCCCTTATTCCCTTTTAGAAGGCCGGCAACACCCGCAACACCAGAGGAGTCACAGATGCGTTATCTGTGACTCCTCTGGTGCATGGGCAACGGTTATCGCTTACCATCAGGTGATCCGTTTGCTCGTTTGCTGCCCTATCTATATATATATATATTATAATATATTATATATATATATATATATATATATATATATATATATATATATACAATACACATTTAAATATATTTTTAAAAATAATTACTTAAAGGAAAAATCGGGAGTCGTACACATATGGTGTGCGAGCATATACATGTCGATTGACATAAATCGACCAACAAAAGTATCCGTCCTTATCGCTCCGTAAGAATTTGCCATATTTATCATTTTCTCGTGAATGTCGATTTTAACTAAGTATTAAATTTTCTTTATCGAAAATGCCATAGTCACACTGACAAGTGAAAAAGTGGTATCAAATACTGATCGAAAAAGTATTTCATAGTAATAGTATTTTAATCTGTATAATATGACGCTACGGCCAATGGAAGAACAGCATTAATAAAAAATATGTACAAAGGTCATTAACCTATGACATTACCGTTATTTTCATTCGTATTATCTAGCTTTTCATCAACAGCATAAGCAGTCTATCAAAACGCACTATCCTAGTATGACTAATTAAGACATAAATATAGGGTAAATTAGAGCCCCTAAGTAGGGGTGACGGTGATGACATAAAGCAATAGTACCTACCTACACTTTTCCTCATCACGTAATCTGTGAACAATGACTTATAACTTTATCTGTATGAACTCGGATGACCACGCGCCACAGACGTGATTGAAATCCAATCAAAGTCACAATCAAGTAAGGTTGTAACTTCAGTCTATCAAACCAGATGTATGAAATGAAATAATTACGAGCCGCTAACTATGTGTCTTATTTGTATAATTGATGTGTTCTTAGACACATAACTAAAGAAATGACACAGTTATAATATTTTTGCATAAATACTCGTACATTTGGAAAAACAAAAGTGTATTGCAATTTTTTTTTAATTATTCTGATTCATGCAATTCTTAGTTAAAGGTGCAAGAATTAAGATTAACATTTGAATGTGTACAAGTTTCAATATTTCGATATAATTTATAGGGACGCCTCTTAATATAAAATCTTCTCGCTATTAAAGATTTATTAGATAGGTACGTACGCTTTCGCTCTTAGCTTAGTTTGCTTTAGATAATTTTCACTCCTGAATCAAAATCGATTTTACCTATCCAAAGGTGCAATTTGATGTTCTTATTAATAAAAAATTTGGAAAAATTTGCATAAAAATTTTCAACTCCTTTTTCACCCTTTAGGTTTATAATTCATTTTTAGGGAGACTTTTGCTATAATAACTAACTATTATTGTGCCAAATTTCAGCTAGTATCCTTCTGATTGCTTTAGTTGACTGTGATGATCCACAGACAGCTAACTCAACCTGTAGACAAACTGACTAGGTCAATCTGTATACAAAGATAAGTACTATATTCCAGCGTCGGACTGGCCATACAGTCGAGGTGGCATTTGCCAGCCGGGCCCCAGCCTGTGCGGGCCCCTACGGGCCTGGGTTGCGGGGCACGCGGCAGGGCACGTAGCACAGGGGCAACGCTGCGCGGGCCCCCTGTGCTACGGTTGCCCGCGTGCATGTCTCGGAAACTATGCGTCGTACAAAAAAGGTGTCTCGGGCCTCGGGATTGCGATCAGCCACCCGGGCTCTTCCGGCCCAGTCCGACCCTGCTATATTCTACTGTTCGAGTGATAAGTAAAAACTTGATAAACACCTGGATTCATCTGTGAGCCTCGTATTTTGCACTCTCCAAACACTTTCAACGAATCGTTTTTATTTAGACGGTTAACGAAGTAACTTCCGTGATAATCACATGCATAAATCTAATACAAGCCGTTTATATTCACCATAATTTCACAAATTAAGAGCCTCATTACCAAAAGTATCATCTAGTAAGAATTTCCCTGCAGTTGTGAATGTAGTAATGCGAAACTATTATTGCTTTAATGGGTAGTCTAATGTAGGAGTCGCACACAATGCGATCACCCCTTATCACTGCACAGCAAATTTCCATAAAATTGAAAATAAGTTAATATTATATAATAATAATAATAATAGGCTTTGAGCAGGCAGGTGACTGGAGTCTCTTCCATAGCCCGGTTTTCATTACCACCTAAATCGAAATGCAATAGTACACAAACGTTTTGACCACTAATGACAATAGTTTCTGTGCATCTAACTAGGTCTTTGGCTGCATTTTTCATGGTGCAGATAGAGATTAGACCCAGTTGGTACACTCCACGCACACTTTCATTAAATTTCGCTTAAATGGCCTCTACGCGTTGGATCTGTATCCCCGCGCAAGCCTTATAAAGGACCGTGTCTTATAAAGATACGTGATTTAAGCTACATAATAATAATAATATCTTTATTTGCAAGAATACAGTATTAAAGATGATATAGTCATTATTTCCAATGCATTCTGTCAGCAAGCTGATGTGCAAAGATATTACAAATTAATATATGCAATTGAAATTATAATCATCACATACATAATGTTAAAGTGTTAAAAACTCCTATTAATAATTCATGTCATTTAAAAATTTATGTCAATAATCAATTTATATCATTAATTTCCTAAAATAGTATATAAACATTTCAATAATATTAGTAAAATAGGCAATCAATAAATCAATAATTACAATATGTCATTTAAATATTCTTTGTTGGTATAGTAACATTTTTCTTTTAACCAAGTAGTCAATTTTTTCTTGAAATGATTACAGTTTTCAATAATTTTAATATCATTACGCAATTTATTATATATACAAATCAACATGTTATATGCATTTACTTTATATAAGTAAGTGTGACAAGGAGGCTGATAAATTAAGTGTCTGTATTGATTCCTTGTATGTCTATCATTCACTTCCACACGTTTTTTGAAGTAGTCCAAATTATTTTTAACAAAGACACAAGCTTCTTTTATATAAATACAGGGCAGAGTAAGTATGTCAAACTTCTTAAACAGTGGTTTACAAGTTTCACCATACCAAGCATTTTCCAACATCCTAAGACATTTTTTCTGCATTTTAAATGCTCGATCTATATCAGGTGAGTTTCCCCAAATTAAAATTCCATAACTAAGAATGCATGAAACATAACCATGGTATGCCATTATTGCAGCTTCTGTAGAAACCGTTTGTCTGAGTCTTTTTAAGGCGAATACAAACCTGTCAATTTTTGATACCAATTATATCAATATGACTTTTCCAATATCCCTAATAGGGAACAATATAATGTTTAAATTATTAGTTATGAGTGACCCGAGCCACTTTATTTACCACAGGAACAGGCAATTTTAAAGATTAAGAATACCAGGGCACCAGGAGTATGACATAAAAAAAAAGTTAAATAAGTCCTAATTAAATTTATCCATTACGTGAGAATAATGGTTTTGCCAAAGACAGGTCGCAAAGAGAACTGAAGAATTCCTAAGTACTTAGCGTAACTAATTTATGAAGGATGCCGCACTCATAATTCGCTTTCCCTATGAGTTGGGGACATCATTTATCTGGTCTGACTTTCTGATTTGTCAATACTCTTCTCTGTGTATTTATTTCAATAGTTTTTGAGTAAGTCTTAATAGTACACAAAACTTCCCTCACTACTCACTTAAAAGTAAGAATTCTGCTAATATAACAATTTTCGAAAAATGACTTCGAAACAAGAATTTACCCTCGTAGCTGCCGTGTCCATAGCAATTCGACTAAATACACTACATATGTACGTATTTATAACATAAGCATTCCAATTGAGAAATATATTTTTTTAAATTTAACGGTTTTGTTCCCGTTTCAATGAGAATTTCTAAAAATCCTTTATCTATGAGTAAGTAATCAAGTGATGAAATGTAGGTACACAAGTTTCTTATGTCTATCATCTTAAATCCTACCGTGTTGGCTTAGCGTCGATAAAACAGTCAAAGTATCCGGTTATCTGTATATAATTATGATACATATATATAATAATTTTGGATACAAAATCCTAAGCATTGTTAAAATACTAAGTACACGTAAAATGCTTTCAATTAAACATATAATAATAGCGTCAATTCGAATTAACCTTTTAATATATTATTATACTATAGATAATATTGACGTCCGCACGAATTTCGGGGATATCCAAAATTCTAGTCTGAACATAAAATCAATAATGGTTAGTGACACATTGCCTCTTGAATATTCATACTAATAAATATTTATTAGTTTGTAAATATCAAACAGCAAGTCATCGTCGTGAGTGCATTTTGAAAGTTATTGAATTTTATTATTCTGAATGATTAATGATTGATCAGGGATAGTTGAAACAACAGTAAACACTTGAATTGGACAAAAATACAGTTGGCACTGTTTACATGTACAGTCGCGACCACATCAACCTATCCAAATCTGACAAACTACCCGAGCTGATTTTAAAATTCTTAAGTTTTAGAAATTATGATGAAATTTGTAAATTTGTAACATAACGTACGTTATGTTACGTTGATACGTATATATATCTACGTAAATATAAAATACTAATTAGGATAATTTATTTACAGGTCAACAGCCGAAAAGCACATATCTGTTGTTAGGCAATGTCTCTCTCGCCGATACTATCATCGGCATCTCCATCATCTTCGGAGCATCAGTCGAAAATACTTCGGGCTCAAACCAACTATGCATATTTCAACTAGGTGAGGAGTAGTACGTTTCACAATCTTGCAGTAATTCTTTTTCAATAACATGACATTTTCATAATTTACCTTTTCTTGTAGGTATGCTAGTATGCCCCGCTATGGTCTCCATTTTCAGTGTAGGATTTATTGCCATTGACAGATACATCTATATCCTTCATGGCCTGTATTATCAAAGGTGGTTCAACACTACAAGAGTAAGAATTGGCATTGTCTGCATCTGGATAATAGGTAATTGTATACAAAGCTTCAATAACGGTTGTGACTAATTAATCAATCATTTATTGTGCCTAACAAATTAATGACTAAACATTTGTTGTATTCTCACTTCCAGGCGTCACATTAGGATTTATGCCTGTCACAGGATGGACTAACAAAGATAAAATTACGAACCGTTGTTTTTACATAATAATTTATCCCGCTTCTTTAGTCTTGTTCAACTCAATAATTAGCATTATCCCTATTGTGATCGTTGCTATTTTATACTTAATAATACTATTGAGAGCTTTAAAAAACTTAAGAAATATCAAAGCTACTGAAAATTCTATCAATGTAGGGAATGAACAGAACCCTAAGCTCAGGATATATCGTGGTAATACAAAAAGAAATGGTATACGCTCTATAGACAAAAGTGCATCTTTTACTTTCGATAATATGTCTATAGCAGAACCAAGAGACTCGTATAAATCCAAAAGCGCAGATGATCTCAGTTTCAAACCAAATGAGTTCCAAGTTTATGTGAATAAATCACAAAATGACAAAACTGGTCTGGAATCGAAGCTTAGTATTAGTACTGTTGAATCTAGTTATACAATCGGTAGCTCGTCCAGAAGTATTGTAGAAAACACAAATACTACAGAAACTAATTTACATTGTAAAACGTGTAAAATAAAAGGAACAAACAAATGCAGAGCAATGACTATTGTGATACTAACTTTTGGAAGTTTTGTTATAACTTGGCTACCGTTCTTTTTTGTAGTCATATTTTATGAAGTATGTGAAAATAAATTGAATAATCCCCATTGCTGGGACATGAGTGAACTATTGAATGGCCCATTAGCGACACTTGCTTTATTCAATAGCGTTTTAAATCCTATGATATACGCATGGTGGCACAAAGGCTTTAAAAAATCTATCAAGAGCTATTACAAGAAGTATATACAAGGATACTTTAAGAAGGACAAATAGCTAAGAAAAAACAAAATTTTATGCTTTTTACGTTCTAAACACGTGTTGTGATTGTAATGTGGTTGGTATTGTTATATTAATATGTGATGTTTCTTGTTAATATGTGTATGTTTCGTATTAATATTTGTATGTTTAAATGTAATAAGTTTATTTATGTCTTATTGGTTAGTATTTTTATTTTTTTGTTATAAAATTAGATTGTAAGTTTTCAGGTAAATTAATTACACATTTTGTGGTTCAACCAGTTGCTTTATATTAACAACTTTCTAAAAATATTTGGTGAAACTTATTTCTTTGTGAAAGAACTTCTTAAAGTTTACTTAAAATGTATTGATGTTGCGACTATTCGATAGTGATCTTAGTAGCCAAATGTATTATTTTCAGGAATATTTATATCATGTCTACCGGCAATGGGATGGACTGGGCAAACATTCCGAGACTACAGATGCTGGTACATAGCTGTATTCCCACCGTCGCTGCTCATCGTAGTGTCCGTTATTGTATTATCAGTTATAATCTTAGTATGCCTCTTATATATCTTAATATTACACAGTGCTGTAAAAGCTGTAGATAAAATTCGAGAATTTAAAGAAAGTAATGTGGCTTACATAAACAAAGCCTTTGAAGAAAGCATAGATCAAATATCAAAAACAACTGTGACGATTACAGTATCTACTGAGACAGTTCTTAACAAAGATATATCATTAGAGCTACGCGAAACAGAAACAAATATAGAGCGAAAAGACTCAAGTAGCGGCTTTAAGCAAAGAATGTCAAAAATATCTCGATACTACCGTAAATCAAGATCAGTTAAACCAACGCTAAGCAAACTGAAGGCTGTGAAGACAGTGCTACTCGTTACTCTTTGCTTTGTAGGCACATGGGCACCATACTATGTGGCTGTCATAATGTATGTTAAATGTAATATAATGATTCATGGCTATGACTGTGTGCCCTTAGAAATTTTAACCTTAGGTCCCCTATATTTGCTAGGAGTCAGTAACAGTTTATGTGACCCCTTGATTTATGCGTGGAGGCATTCTGGTTTTAAAAGGACTCTAAAGAAAATATACTGGAAATATATTTTGAAATTAAGAACCTAAATAATTTATAGGTATTTAAAGTAACTTAACCTAACATTGTCTACGTGTAATTTATTTATTTGACTTATGACAGTAAAATTATTTGTGATTTGAATCTTTTTCTTTTATTTTTTTTAAGACCAATAATTCCCTAATTCCTTAAACTTGATTGAAATTCTTGCCAATATTACACAGGAAAGTTATTTACTTCATAATTTAGAATTTTGACAAATACTTTATATTTACCTTAAGGCATTAATTTTGAACAGTCAAACGCGTGGACACATGTTAAAGTCGTGGTCTGACTCATACTAATCTTTGTTGAGCTTTTATTGGTTTTTTATTGATACCTATAAAATATCTAAATATTGTTGTCTAAGAAGACATAATTAGCTATTTTCGTAGCGTTTATGTGTGCTTATCTATGATAAAGCTGCCTTACATTTAAACGTAATATTTAAGGACTTAAGAAGTATGCTTATTAACGTTTAAATAAAATAAAAAGTTATTAGACAATTTTTTGTACGTTCACACAAATTAGACGATATTATCACACGATTCGCTACAACTCTACAAACGTGTCGCTGTATCTGCAGTTATTTTTTAGTATGTTTAGTAAGTTAACAACAAATCAGACTGATATCTAATGACAATCTTGATATTACACTAATCTACTGCTAAAGTTGTAACGAAAACATTAGAGTAAAATGATACAATACCATCTGGCTAAGCGTTATAATTTAAGTATAAAAAAACGAATTATAGCTATATTTGCAAATAGTACAACATAACAGTGTTTTATCTAAAATTTGAGATTGGCAGTAATGATTCTACTACTAATCCATAAAGTAATAAAAAAAATATCGCCTGTCTTTTAAATTCTAATGAACCTTCAAATAAAACAAAAGAAACGACGACATAGTACCTTACATTCATTATTGCCCTTGATCGAACCTTCGACCTAATAATACGTGATCGGCATAGATGACACGACTCTGTACAAGGCTCTACTCAAAATAACTAATGATTAACAGCATTTTCACGGCAAACAATCCTAGATCCTCAAGACACAAGAAGCCACTCAGCGACGATCGTCCATATGAATTGTTACACTTAATACAATCTTGATTAGAATTATATGCCATTGTGCATAAAATTTAAATATTAATAAATTAGAAATATTGCTATTACCAGCCTGTAAACAGGTTACTTAATTTCCTATGCGGTCACCGATAAAATGTCATATCTAATACAGAAGCTTTCATCATCGTCACCGCTAATATACCTACGAACGAGAGGTGTTCGCGCCTACCTTAACTAAATTAAGGATTTTAGGCCTTCCTCAATCATGAATTCATGATAGCCCAGTGCGGCTTGCTCGACTTTATATGGACCTTTGTACTTTTTCGGATGTACTACTTTAGCGTAATAATTAACATCTCTCAACCAAAAACTCCTTTCGCCAGATAGTTCACCACAAGCTAGTTGTAAGCTCTAGTTCTCTACTTCTCCTTGTTCTGCAATTTTCAATTTCTTTGTACATAACTTAGTACTTTGTGCATAACAAAACACGTACATGTTTTATGCACACAAGTGTATTCGTATATCGGTCTTACCCTCTGACTGTATTGCCAATCTGACGGTAGTATAAAAAAAATCAATTCATTTCATAAATTAGAAACAGCTTTTATAAAATTCCATAGATTATGTACAGTCAGTAATACATTTGTACTATGAGTGACATATGCTATCTCAAGGTCAACATGGAAAGCCTGACGTGTTACTGTGTCAATACAATACAATATGCCTGTCAATACACATATTACGCAATATGTATGGCATAATGAGTTGCCATTATTTTAGTCTCATTTCTTAGTTTCCTTAATTATTTTAAACCTTTAGTTAGACACAATTTGCATTGATACTGTGTACAAACTTATATTTGTTCACAATATCAATGCAAATTGATAATAATAAAGAAATTTATACCAAAAAATTGCATGTTTTAAGACTCTAAAACTATCTACACTGAAAACCAATATTTCGTCCATCCTAAACTTCGGGGGATACATTGAGTCTGGCGAAAACTGCAGCTAAAAAGCTTGGCATTTTATCCAAAGTTAGGCGCTAGTTCACTGCAGAACAGGTGCTCAACCTATATCAAGCCCAAGTTCGATCCTGCATGGAGTACTGCTGCCATCTTTGGGACGGATCAAGGATCCGCCCAAAGAGGCTGCCTTGGATTCAGTAGAAAGGCGAGCTAGAAGACTTATCGACGCGACGACGAAACACTTATAAACTCACGTCTCCAGAGTCTAGAACACCGTCGAAGAGTTGCTTGCCTTTCGGTTTTCTATAGGTTGCATTTCGGAGAGTGTGCGATGGAATTACATGAATTAATTCCAGCCGCTCCTTTCCACCACCAGTCAACCAGACGTAGGCTTAACTACCATCCTTACGTGGTGGACTATCCTCGCACACGTACAAAACGGTTCCATTCTTCGCTTTTAATACAAACGGCTAAGATGTGGAACTCTTTGCCGACCGACGTCTGTGTTCCCGGAACAATATAATCTTACAGTCTTCAAGTCACGAGTGAATAGGCTTTGCTAGTAAGCGTGTGCTCATCGTCACTTACCATCAGGAGAGATTGTGGACAAACGCAAGCCTATTTTAAATAGAAAAAAATATATCCGGATTTTTTTTTAATATTCATAAATACTTGCATTTCGGTTAGTATTCAAATCTATAGTTTGGGATATATGTCATGTGTAAACACGTTAAAAATATACTTTATGTATCAGTAAAAAATTGTTTTTGATAATAAACCTTAGGTACTCAAAGAAAATTATATTTATGCTACTTTTTTTTCTACTTTTCTCTATATATCATTGTACTTATCAAAATTAAAATTTTCCCAAGAATCGCATTTAACAAAAAAGGTTTAAAGGATTTAAAAATTGCAGTTATTTGTCATAAATTCGAAATATTATATTTTATAGAATACTAGCTTTCTGCCGCGGCTTCGCCCGCGTGGATTTCGGATTGGGTGTATAGAGGGTTAAGGGTCATAGCTTTTGCCCACGGCTACATATACGCGGAAGTCGGTTTATTGGTTGCGAAGATTTTATCGCGCTTCCCGTGTGGACTATCCGTTTTTCGAGATAAAAAATGCCGCAAAACTCCTCAAGAATCACTCTATCTATTGATGAAAACCGCATAAAAATCTGTTGCAGTAGTTTTTGAGCGAAGCCTTTATTGCGCATCCCGTGGGATCTGACGATTTTTCCGGGATAAAAGTAGCCTATGTTACTCGGGAGAATGTAGCTTTCCAAAGGTGAAAGATTTTTTGAAATCGGTCCAGTAGTTTAAGCGTGAAGAGGTAACAAACAAACAAACAAACAACAAATAAATAAACAAACAAACAAACAAACACACTTTCGCATTTATAATATTAGTTGGGATTTAAACAAGTACATGAAGCTATTAATCAAAATACTCGTAATTACTCCAGCGCTGGAATTACTGTGATTACAACACGTATAATCTGTTAAAAGTGTCCAATTCCATAATATATAATACGTAGCGTAGTATTATATTTGATACGTCATATAATGCAAATAAAACCATGTTGGACGCTTCAAAATTCAGTCCCTTGATAGTTCAGGTCTCTATGTGGCCCAGGCCCGTTCGCGTGCGCACCCCGTTTCAGACTTTTGCCACTGAGTTGACGGCAATCATAACTACGACCTGTCGTTCAGTATATACGAAGGATCCGTACCTTTCTCTGAGCTTGAGACTAGGATCGTCAGGGACATCGTTTAAAAAGGACCAAACTAAAGACCTCAAAGCACTGAACTGTACATCTCCCTCCACAGCTTCGGAAACATGTTCCTATATGCTTAGGGTGATAATGGTGAGTGACATTCCATAATAAATGTTTTTAGAATTTGCTGGTTTTTGTAGGAAAATGAATAAAGTAGTTGAACTTTCAACTACCACCAATTATTTACATAGTTACACGAGAAATTAATAAAATCATATTATTAATTAATAAGCACTGACAAAAAATCACAAATTATTGTTGATAAAGATTAAAACGATTGCATCATTTTTAGCATCTAAATATGTTGCATATCTATAATGTGCGACATTAAAAAACAGACCCCGCAATGCATAATGCTACATTCTTATCTTTTAGCCCCTTTTTTAATTCCCTAGATTTTAAAAGACTACTTTAGTTAATCTATGTTGGTGTCACGTTCTATTTTTCGATATAAGTATATATCATAAGTTAGAAAGAGAAAAAAGATTAAATAAAACAACATGAAGCTAGTTAGGCTTAAACTAACTTTATTTATAAGTTCCTAAATATTTCAAGAAATTATTAGAGAATGAAACAGATCATACAGAAACTACGAATTATAAAGAGATAGCGTTGCACTAGTGATAATTATATATAATTGTCATTAGTATATAAGATATGATATATAAGAAATTCACAAAGTTTCAATTATAATTAACTATATCTATGTTAACTATAATAGAAACCCCGTGAATAATATACACATACGTAAAGACGTAGTCATTTTTTTTCTGTGTACGTATGCCCTTATCAGGCTATATACCTCTTAAGGTCTTTGGTGTCCTCTTAATTTTATATTTTATTGACGTCAATAAATGCTTATGTTGAATAACTGAGGAGCTACATCATCAATACAATACATGTATCAATACCACTCACGTACATGCTTGAGCTTCCAGGCTACGAATATGGATTCGTAGGTCCACCCTCATACGTGGGTCAAATTGTCCGAGAAACTCTGAACGGCATCGCAGCAGGAGCGCATTATGTATTGAACTCGTTGTAACAATAAAGATATTAATTTTAATTAAATACTTGTTTAATTCTTTAAACATTCTAATGCTATGAGGCTCTATAGGACAGAGCGATGACGAATGAATAATTGTTAATGAAATGCGATAGTGACTGCAACAAAGAGACGTCGGAAGTCTGCACTGTTCCACTTTCGTTTCAGTACAGCCAAGACAAGTTAACTTACGTGAACACAGCGTCTAAGCAGACTGTTTGTACGAAAATTCTACATAATTTGTAATAAGAAGTACAACCATTGATGTACGTAGATTTCTTACGTTTTTTCCACACTGACACTGATTCAGCCAATCATCGATTACGGCGATTCATATTACGTGAATGCCAGCAAAGAGCTTCTTAATAAGCTATAACGTGTGCAAAACCTCGGTTTTCGCTTTTATAGACTGAAAAATACGTTCACGTATCCCAGCATCGCAGCAAACTTGGATGGCTACGAATTCGTCTTAAATCTTAAATCCTCGAAAAGGAATACTCGGATTTTATGTCTGCTTTACAAAATTCTCTGTGATCCTAAGCTTCTCACTAACCTTAGTGAACGCTTCTCTTCTTACTTCTACTTCCACCCAAGTTCATCATCATGTAGATCACACCTTTAGTCCCTCCTCATAGTACCGATTGCTATTTCCTTTTCGATCCACGCAGTCAGATTTTAAGTGCATTTCCGCATAAGTATATTATACTTATTACACTGTCTTCCTTTAAACGAAAGAGAACGAAAGCTAACAGAGCATTCTTTGTCATCTGCTTAAAATGTCATATTATTATTATTATTTTGAGTTTATTTTTAGAATAAACGTAATTGAGAATTCACGTATAATTTTATATTTTTTTAAAATGTATTTCTAGTCTTTTTGTTTGTGTTATTTTTCCTATCGCAGGGCTGTTGAAAGAAATTTCATAAGGAAAATATCATATACTAGCTGACCCGCGCCCACTTCGTTGGGCATAATATTAATAATCCCCGAAGCGAGCACGAAAGCGAACTGAATTAAACCCGAAGCCATCGCGTGCCGTCCGCTGATGATGATGATGATGATGATGATGATAATTTGAGATTTAAACTATCCTATCTCTCAAGTTGGATCGAACTGCACATGGTGTGCGAATTTTATTATAATCGGTTAAGTAGTTTAGGAGTTCATTGAGCACAAACATTGTGACATGAGATTTATATATATTAGATTTCTTTTAGGTTGCATAATTTTATAACGTTGCGTGTATACAAAATAAATAAATTAAAAAATTATTGTTTATTAAAATAATATAACAAAACCGACATCAAAACATCTATATCAATTTCTTTCTATCAAAATTATTATTTTTACTTAAAAAGGAAGTGTGTTTCATGAATATAAATAAAGTACGTAAAAGACTACTTCATATTTATAAACAGTTATATTTAGTGTCGGTGCAGTATGCCTTTTTGTATGGCCGGAGTAGGCCGATAGTCTCACCGCGAACTGTATTAGATATAGAATAAAATATACATAACAAATTAGATATACATACATATAAACCTCAATTATTTTATTGGTTGTCTTTTATAGCTCTTGTTTTAACATTAAATAACATTTGTCAAAAACCTCATTGATTTAATAAATTATTATTTGCTAACTGTAGGTATTGTTTGTACTAATGATTTTATAAGATAAATAAATTTAAAAATAAGTAATTTTTTTTTTTTTATTTCTTTTATATTTATTTTGTATATATAATTTTGAATTTAGTTTATGTTAATTACGTTTTTTTGTTGTTCATTTTCTTAACATACAGCAAAATGGATAACCTCTTCCTTTTTTAAGTCAATAACAAAAAATTATCAGTTTTAAATAATTCAGTTTACCCTCGATATCTGTACCAACTAGATATCGTTCAAACAAATACAATCATTGCTACATATATAAACTGTAATTCACCTAAAACCCCTAATCACAGAATGTATTACGAAATGCTCTTGCAAAATGTTATTGTCCTTTTAGCTTTACCTATCATCGGCAGAGGTTACCTGTTCACGAAAAAAATAGCTGCGTTTGATCTTCCATTTTACAAAATTCTATATTTTGTCGGATCATGTAAAGGTAATTTTTAATAGCTAACCTCTTTCTTCTATTTCTAATTCCTATTTATTTTAATTCCTATTACCTCATAAGGTAATAGGAATTCCTTCGATAATTTTCAGTGTTGGTAGTAGTGCCATCATCATCTGTCGCAATATGAGTAATACTGAGAGAACTACCATCCCGTAGTATGACCACCGAAACGCGATAGAGCAATTTATCACATTAAACTGTCAAAATACGAAAAAAACTTCAAGATAGCAGTTATATATCGCACTATAAACTCTTTATCATATCTTGTTTCGTTGCTCACCCTACAGTGCTGGACCGTCTGCTGAGGTACCTACTTTATTAATTTATTGCTAATGAGTATTTACGTAATTACATAAATTATATACTACCTCCGTTCATAAAAGATTGTCCGTTTTGGTAAAAATTTTTGTTCAAAAATGATTGTCTCGTTAGTTTCAATTTCGCTTAGACAACTTTTTTATTTATAAAATAAATATTTTATTACAAACTGTGTTCTTATATTATTTTAAATATCTCGTAATACATTGCGAGCAGTTTCAATTGCTTCCAAATTACATGTTAATGTTTCTGGAAGTTGATTCTTTCTGCGCAATGCTTTTTTCCCAATATGTGTTAGTTGGTACTTATTGTTAGATTGCACTAGAAGTGTTTGCAAAATGGCATTTCTCTTCTCGTTACTTAATTTTTTGACTTTACTCCAGAATGTTAGATTTCTATAATTTATGGCTATTTGGACCGCGCAGAAAATAGCAGCGGCTTATTTTTGTATACCGTCAAAAATTACCAATTTCAGACACTGATGGTTATTGGTGAAATTATTATAAACTGAATTTTTACTTATCAAAAATTATTCAATTTTTCTACTTTGCGTACGGTTCATACACAAATGTCAAATGGACAGCTTATATTGTTAAGTTGGCAAAATGTATGTATTATTTTGAAATTTGCACGTCTTCTCTGTTTTTGTGGCATTTCCTCTCGCAGTTTCCTTTCGCTTGTTTTTTTTAAGCTTTTTTTTTGTTTTGTTTGTTTTGACGTCAATAAGTGCCTGTAAAGGTCTATGTTGAATAAAGATTATATTGAATTTGATTTGATTTTGCAGCCTGCCGCAAAATAGTCGTTTAAATTGCTCTAATGTGATGTCGTAAATAAGCACGTCTTTTTGTGTTTATATTGCAAAAACGCTGGCTGAACCCTACGAGATAGACCAAAATAATTTACTACAGTCCTACAGTCAACCTTAAAAAGTTCAATAAAAAAATCCGCGATGGTATATGTCTATCTCTAACCCACCATAACCATTTTTTCATTGCACCCGTGCAAAGCCGGGGCGGCTCGCTAGTTATAAATAAAGTTCTAAAGGCGAACTTAGAGCAACAAGGCATTCTATACCAGTCAACCTTTTTTATTTTTTTTGAGGGGGGGAAATGCGACCTTATGCACCATGACACCGCGCTGGTGTGTGGGGCTCTCTGGTCATAGAGGACTAGTCTACCCACTAAAATCCCCCCGAGTTCTCTAGCCCCATACGGGGCACATAGCGGGGTGCGCTTTCGCGATTCGACCGCCATGTGCCCCGGGGCCGGCTCAACCAAGAGCTGGTTGAGCCACCGCCAAAGGAGGGACTCCGAGAACCCCTGGACAATCCCTCAGACAGAGAGACTTCACCACGGTATGCGCGTTTAGCCGGACGCGCACGCAGCCTCACGGTAGGGTCACTAGGCAGGCAACACTGCGCTTGCGTGTGCCCGCCTTCGCCTACCAATCCGTCTGCGGCGGAGGGGAGCGGCCTCGACGTCCTCCTCCTGCTCCCTCTCCGCGGCCTCCTTCTGCGAGATGCTCTCGCAAAAGAAGGCAACAGCCTCCCATTCCGCCTCGCCGGGAAGCATAGCCACGAATACCAGTCAACCTAGCTAATTAGAACGAACTGTGTTTGATACAAACATAGTTCAAAACTATTACAAATTTAACTATTTCTAATACATACAGAAATATATACATAAACATAGAAAATTACATATTTATATATATCATAATATTTAAACAGCATAACTTGAAAATAAAGAGTGAGTGAATCAGATATTGCTGTAGCACTAGGATGTGTCAGGGTGACTCGGGTTGTTAAAAGAAAGGCACCAATAATCACTTAATATGTATATTTACTATAGTAGGTACAAATTAAAGGCACACTGTAACAATAAATCACATTACAAAATTAACACAATTACAGCTAATACGAAATACTTTAAATATATTGAGCTACTTACATAAGTGCCTTCGTAACGTTCTATAATATTAATTTATTATTACTCTGAGAGTTGGAATTATGTATATTAATATTTATTTTGTAATTTTGTTCAATTTCATATGATATGCTCAGCAAATAATGGTTCGAGTGATGTCAAAATTGTCAATAAGCTCACGCTTGACGTACACCTTTTAAAATGATCAAGGCAGCCAGCCAGGAGGCAAGAAGTAAAATATAGCGCCTTGTTACATTGCTAGCGACACACTCTATTAAATATTTATTTATATAAATATTTATTACATACTAGCTGACTCGACAGACGTTCTCCTGTCAAATGTCTCAAATGTCATGTTGTCTCATGTTGTCTCGCTGTATGTAAAAAATTATTTTCTCGCTTTTCTGTTGAAATTTTTCCTGAATTTTCTTTGCTATAAACCTCATAGAGTCCGAGTCATTTCCAACGAATGCAAAACCGTGGAAATCGGTTCGTGCGTTCTGGAGTTATAGCGTCAGGAAGGATACTCGACTTATTTTTATATAGTAGATAAATATTTATTACTCATTTAAATCTCATGTCACATACTGGCAGCATACACTATGGTTGTTGCAAGGGTTACAGAGTTGCTGCAAAATTTGCAGGAACCACGTATGCTGTAGATGACTATACCCACCTATCATCAGGTAGGCAGTCTGCTTGCTTGTCAATCAATATTAGCAATAAATTATAAAAGAAGTGAAAACATAAATTTTGGGAAATTATCCAATAATAACATTTCATACGTTTAAACCACCTTATTGCAGACACATTAATCTACAATGAGACAACAGTATGGGGTGGCGTTACTATGAACCGTATCTTGGATTTTAATTTTGTCTGCGGTGACGGTAAGTACCAATTTTGTGGATATACTTTTTTTACTACGATGAAGTTTACAGTAGATACCGTTCATACAACATCTTTCACAATGTTTATACAAATTGTTAAAGTATACCAATGTAATTACATACTAAGACAGCGCGACCTTTAATTGTATTTAAAAATAGATGTACGAGTAGCTCTGAAGAGCTGTTTTGTATAGTGGACTGCTATACCACACCTCCCAGCTATACAACGTGCTTTCGCCCCGGTGACATGTCAATGGAAAAGAAAGTCGCAACCGCGAGTAAACTCGACCAGTAAATACTGTGATTCACCAGTAGGTAGAATAGATACTGATAGTTGTCAGTCAATAAGTGTTTATCATATCATTATTATATTTCTTACAACATGGACTTGAAATGCATACAAAATCTAAAGCTTTTTAAAAAGAAGAACATAAAAAGCAGTGAATGATATGTTATGATAGCTAACTACATAATAACAGAAGATGACTTCAGATTTGGATTTTTCGGATGCCATTTGGCAATCTCCCCTAAGAAACTCTCGTGATATTTATTTATATAGCTTAGTGTATTGACGAATATCAATATTTATCACAAACACAGAATTCAATTTCAATTCAATTCTGATAATTACTCACAATTTTTGACAAATACTGACATTCATCAATGTACTATTACCTACTACACGATCAATCAATATCACAATCCTTGACAAATACTAATTGATCACACTATTCATCGCCTTTAGATACACCGATCGTTATATTAAATTATTTAATTATATTGCCATCAATCTAATGATAATGTTACTTTTCAGAAAATATCAAGATCTCAAGAGTAGAAATAGCGCTAGTGATGAATAGGACTGATTGCGTAGCTCAATCTTACTCTAAATTAAACTCGTGCCGATTTTCGGCTGCAATAATTTTACCGAAAAATACAGCAACTTTGATAAACAGCGTAAAAATCTACACATGTGATAAAATTAACGAAATAAACGAATAATACAATAATAATTCCTAAGAGGAAGTTTGTTCATATCATATCTTTTATATCCTTACTAATATTAGAAACGTATCTCTGCCTCAAATCTTTGCTTGAGTATAGTTAAAAAGGGATGGCGCTATGTGGGCTCAATACCGCCATGCCTTTCTTATTTTGTTTCTCAACTTGTTTTTGAGTGCCTTTTTAACCGTGCCGTTAATACGGACCTTAGTTGCTACTGTTATATTGTTGGTGTTCATTATCAGCTCATCAATTAATTGGTCTTTATATGGTGTTTTAGTAGGCACAGGCCTTATACGGCTCTTAGACGCTTCCAGTAGTTGTTTTCACACGGACTACTCTTTCGTACCCCTCTGTTTTCACATCATCTACTATTTCCAATATCATTTCAATTAGACAATGGATCGAATTGAGCCTATATGCACTATTGGTACCGATACATAGAAACAAACCGATTCGAAATAATGTATATTATATCCTGCCAATGAAACATTATGATGTCGTGAGTAACGTCATTAGGTCGCACTAATAATGGCCACGAAAATGGGGTAATGCAGTGTATACACAAGTCAAACTCGAAATGTCACATTTAATTTTTAAGAGACAACTCCCAAAAAAATTTAAAGGCTAGCCCCAGCTATTAACCACTCATACTCTACTTTCGTGATGATCAAGAAATGTTTTCTACACAATTTTCGTATCACGCGTCAGCTGGTATATAGCAGCGTTCTGCCAATTTCAATCATGACGAGAATGCGTGTCGTATACGTTATGGTAACCGATTTGCACGGCAACCCTATGTATGTATTTAATTTACCTTTTTTCAGTTATTATACAATTCTTGTATCTATTTCCACCTTAATATATTATGACTAAAAAATATGTATGTATTTCATTTCAAAATATTGTATTTGATTGGTACATATTAATAACTTTATTGTAATGCGGATATTAAATGAAATATTTTAATTTTCGTCATGATCACAGTTCATATCCACCACAACCGAGAGGCCCTAACCACTTGCCTATCCTCAATGAGTTATATTATGGCAACCACGTTGGCCAGTGGAAATTACTCAACTACCTACACTTGAATTTCTTCGAATGTGTATGTGTCACGATAGATAGATAGATAACACTTCATTGTACATATACCACAAAACAGAGAGAAGAAAATAACAAAATACACTTAAAATTACTTGTACAATTGGCGGTCTTATCGCTCAAACAGCGATCTCTTCCAGACAACCTACGGACGGAGAGATATAAAGAACTGGAAAGACGGGGGTGTAAAATACTTACATATTAACAAATAATTTTTTTAAAAATATACTGACAAAACATTATACTTAAAATCAAATAATAATGAGCTAACTGACTTACCTAACCTAAAGAAAAATTTTATTATACAGAATATTATCGAACAGCCAATAAGCATTATCATACAGAATTACTTTATGTTAATGATATAATTTTTATCCCAACTAATATTATAAATACGAAAGTGTGTTTGTTTGTTTATTTGTTTGTTTGTTTGTTTGTTTGTTACCTCTTCACGCTTAAACTACTGGACCGATTTCAAAAATTCTTTCACCTTTGGAAAGCTACATTATCCCCAAGTAACATAGGCTACTTTTTATCCCTGAAAATCGACAGATCCCACGGGATGCGCAATAAAGGCTTCACTCAAAAACTACTGCACAGATTTTCATGCGGTTTTCATTAATAGATAGAGTGATTCTTGAGCAAGGTTTTGCCGTATTTTTTATTTTGGAAAAACGAATAGTCCCACGGGAAGCGCGATAAAACCTTCGCGCCATAAACCGACTTCCGCGCATATGTAGCCGTGGGCAAAAGCTATGACCCTTAACCCTCTATAGACCCAATCCCGAAATCCACGCGGGCGAAGCCGCGGGCAGAAAGCTAGTTTATAAATAAATGTATGTATGAAGATGAAACGCGCTATGAAATCTAAAATTAATAAATATAATACGTAATACAAGCTGATAATAAGTAGCGCAACGATCGTATAAGCTAAAGAGCTTGCTTGTGACTTCACCGGATTAATATGGAGCCCGAACGAAGAACTCCATTCCGCAATACATTGGAGGTTGGTGTTAGTGAGATGCACAGCACTGTTCAGATTCGGGAATGGGGATTGGCAATAAATTTGCAGATCGTCAGCATAAAGGTGGTATGACATAGAAAGTTTAAGAAAGACTGAATTGATGAAGATGGCAAAGAGAAGAGGTGATAGAACGCCGCCTTGAGGAACACCGACATTTGTTACACACCAGGGAGAGAAGCTCTCCCCAAGGAGAACACACTGCCTGCGACCGTATAGGTAATTGCGAAACCAATCATTCACCGCTGGTGATATGTTAAGAGAGCGCATCACGGCAAGAAGCACGTCAAAGTTTACGGTGTTAAAGGCATTACTGAAATCCAGTAATGTCAGTAGTGTTAGCTGTCCATATTTTCTTTACTATTATATTTATATATTTTCTTTACTAAATATACATATGAAATATGAAACACGAAAAACACATTGGTACATACAGCAACAAATCATTTCACGTGATGATATTGAAACAACTGTTATTAAGTCTAATCACGATAGTTTTGTAGTATAAATGTAAAGGACGTGACGTGTTGCTGACCGTACAAAGCAAAATCTTGCTTTCAATCAATCTTGCGTCAATCGACCACAACGCCACCAACAATCATTTTATTTTGACTATCAACAAACAATATGCATATACGAACACTCGCATATTCCTCGAACAACAACCCGGGACATTATTCGATTTAAAATAATCTGTTTCTATTAACGTGTAAGTTAACAGTGGCATGTAATAGCCGCCACTTATTAATTAGCCGCCACTTTGACAAATAATTTTTATTTGTGTTTTGAAGCGTGAAAATCTTATTACCCTATTCAAATCACTTTAAACATATGTGAGTTAATTATTGGTATAAAATAAATGTTTAAAAATGGTTTATAGTGTAGGGTATTTTCTATAAATAACTAATAAAATAAGAAACATAATAATATTAAAATAATGAAACATAATTAATAGAATATTGAATAAAATAAGACATATTATAATGCCATATTTTGCTTTAACAAACTGGCAACACTCAGTTATATGATAAATGAGGGTAACAAGCGTTTAAAATTAATACTCTTGGCGTATCTAGGATAACTACTTGTCCGAGTGGTTACATCTGTGGCGAATCGAAGTTAACTCAGAAAAAAGCTCTGCGATTATGTTCGATCCAAACTGCAGATGCTAACCAGTCTTGCACGTCACTCCCACCCTCCACTTTCAGGGGAAACCCATACCATGGCAACTTACTACAAAGTACTCGGGCGTAGCGTAGTGGCTAGACAAGCAGATCAATTTTAGGGCGTATGTCTCTAGGGTGACGCGATATACCAAGTCCTATATAACCCGTCTTAGCAATATAATGTTAGGTAGATTTATCGTTGTTGTTGTTTGTTAGAGGCACCATATCCCTCTAGAACAAGCATACCCTCTACCAAGCCGCAAATTCTACATCCCATGCAGGCCATGTAGAGCAAACTCTTACTCCGAATGGCAGATGCCCCCTATTAGGTCCGAAATTGTGACCTCCACAGGGAACCTTCGAACTCCTAACTATACAACAACACTTCCGGAATTGCCCCGAACGGTTCTTTAAAGCTGCAGACGAGCACCGGAATCCACTCATAAAGGAATCATGTACGAGTAGTTACAGCTCCATACTTCAGCGAACTTTCACAATCCAAATCGACTTACTCGAAATACTTCACAGACCACGAAACGTCCTTAGCGACCGTCTCAATCAATTAACGCAGGACCTTCAAGACCTGCTTGCGGCGGCGTCTGAGCCGGATTGCGGTGGTGTCCATGAGGATTCTCAGCCTCTCCTCTCGAGAGAAAAAAAAACACGATCAAGGGCATTTTGTGAAAAACCTTTGAGCTGTACGATTGAGTAAAATAAATGTCTTGCTGTTGTTCCCGAGTTGTATTACAATAGTTTGTTGTTTCATTAATAATAGTTGTAATTTTCTAAAATCTATAAACGAATAATAAAAAATTAAGACATGGATTTTCTTTCCACAAATGGAGATTACTTCAACGTCCATGTGAAAAAGTTGTTAACAATTTTATTTTTTACAGAAAAGTACATTAAAATTGAACACGCTGATAGAAACGAAAAAATTGAAATATTATTAGGATGCGTTCCGAAAAGCTTACAGCGGTTATAATACTCTAAGCTGTTCCGCGTGAAATATCGCACTAAAATTGAAAAATAACAGTTATTTAGAACTTAAATTATTATTAGTGGCTAATGCACAAGTCGTGCAAGCCAGAAGAGAAGGAAAAAAAAACTTAAATTGTCATATTTACTACCCTGACGATGTTTTCATTCATTATCACACCAACTATATTACCATCAATCAATCAAACCAACTATTTTTAATTTTTCCCACCTCAAGTGGAATGACATTCAGTTTTCAATCTACTTCTGTATGATTTTCATTATCTGTCACAATTATTAAATGACAATCAAAAATAACATTGACAATAAAAAATGGTTTGACAGAATACTTGTAGCAACTAAGCTAAGATCCGAGCATGATCGCCGTAAACGCAAAATAGCGATGTTAAAGTCAGGTCTCACCCTTATTTACCTACTGATCTTGATCCTAATACTCATTCCGATCCTTACATATTTCAGTCGTTTCCCTACCTTTTACCCTTGTTAGTGGCTAATGCACAAGTCGTGCAAGCCAGAAGAGAAGGAAAAGAAAAAGTCAGGTCGCATCTTGTCAACGTCACGTTCACGATGTTTGACATCAATAAATCGCCAATCAGAATTCGCTTCTTCCTATCCTTGTATTGCCTATAGTTAACGTATTTTGAGTTGCTGCTGTTTTGAGGTGCATATAAGACTTTAGTCCTACATACACCAAAAATCGCATATTCGCTTTGTTTATATAATACAAAATCTACCATAACATTTTAACATCTGAACGAGCCGTATTGAGGAATAAAACTAAACATTCACCAATAAATCAATATTTCTGACTCATCTCACTTTAAATTAAACTTTTATAATTTTTTAGACTCACAGTGTACTGTTTAAATAGAATATCTGTCGAATAAAGTAGTAGACAAAAATATTTTTCTAAATATGGAGAAAAAATTTAGATGAATATTAATAACGATTTAAATGTAATTTAATTGTGAACAACTGACGAATATACAAGTTTCAAGTGTTTACATATTCTGGGGAGCGACTGGAAAAATACATAGTATAAATGTTACGAGATCTGAAATATCTAAGCATTACAAAATTATTATTTTAATTACCGGAGTCTAATACTTAATGTAAGGGAATATTCCCACAAGAAAAAATTAACAAAAGTACTTAAGGTAGATATTTTTTGGAGTCAAGATTCAAAAATTATTGCCAGTGTCGGGCAGATTTACTATTTTTGAATTGGCTACATTGAGCACTAACTCCCCAAATAACTTTTGTTACATTGATATGTTTGTAAAAATTTGGTTTTATTTTGTCATCTATGATATTTACATAAAACAAGTACTATCAAAATAATAAAAATGTACGTGACAACTTCGCTTTACCTCAAAATACGGCATTTTGATATCCGAAACTCGGTATTCTAGTTTGATTTATGGCAACCCTAATTTTCGTGTTTATTTACCTTCATTTGTCAGTCGTACGCTAATCATAATAGTCATTACGCACAAACTGGAAATTCTCAGTGTTATGCTCTTCTTAAAGTGATTTAAGATGTTGTGGTATCTACCATGGTCTGAAAGTATCAAAAAAAGAGCTTGCAGGTATCTCCTACAACGCTATTTAGGAAATTTCCTTGAAGAAAAGTTGACTCTGGATCAGCTGAGCGTTGACCTATACAATGGTACTGGAACAGTATGCGATGTTAGCCTTGATTGCGAGGTGAGTTTATTATATTATTAAGATGCACTTCTAAAATGTGGTTTGCATATTTTTTAGTTTTGTTACATGGCGATTTTCCCAATGTATATTATTAATTCTTTGCCAATACTCATGTGCGCATTATAAAAAATAACACGTGCTGCTAACATTTGGCGAAACAAAGAAAATTATAACACAGTACTACTACATGCATCCACAGCACAAATAGTATGTGACAACATGCACATTTTTCATAATGTCAGATTTTTATTGAATTTTAATAGTTAAATTACAGCCTTTTTTTAATAGTTATAACTACCCTCTTACTACTTACTTTAACAAGACTTTACAATTAAGTCTTTTATTTATTTAGAAACACTTGTTAATGTTATGTCGACTAAACATAAATTAACATTAAAAATCTGAAACATATATTTAATGTTATCCCTGCTATAACTATGAATATTTAGAGAAAAGAGAAACACTTGAAACAGTTTTAAAATATCTCATGGAACAAAAAAAAATAGTTTAAAATGAATTAAATTGTGTACTGTTAAAACTTTTAAACTCTGTATTAAAACTACCTAAACAAATTACACTTACAGAAATCTTCTACTACCTACTATTACTACTATAGTAAACTTAACAACACAATTGTCACCACACAAGCTCTGATTATTTAATATTAATTTTGATGGTGATGTAAGGATTACTATTAATCAATTAGTAATAGAATTTTGTAAGTGTGAGCTCAGAAATCCATAATTGTTGATGAAACACACAGCAAACCTACAATTATTGCTATATTTACTAAAACCATTGATTCACTAAATAGTGTATTACAAACTGAGCTGGAATATCTCAAGGCCTATCTATATAGATTTCTTTATTAAATAATTGGAATATCTATCAAATTATCAATTTGTTAAAAAGATGTTTTTACTATCAAAAGGAAAAACTGGTTACACATTGGAAAAATATGTAATTTATTCCTACTAACTACTACTAAGTTGCTTAACTTACTATTTATTTTTGTTCATTATCCACAAACTAGTTTGCATTACTTTTGGCCTACCCTCTTACTTGGATGAAGTGATTTAAATTTATTGTATTAATATTTTAAAAACAGGATATATTTTATTGATTATTAGAACCTAATTAAACAGGGCTGAAGTATTTTTATTTATATACAGCGTAATCATAGAAGGAAGTGATACTAGATTATAAATTATTGACAAAAAACTAGTAAACATATTAGATTAAAAGATAATCATTATGCCGAATTTATATTAAGTATAAAAGAACAAATAATTTATAAGACAATGTATAAAGGTCATACTTTTATGTTTGTTCCAATAATGCACTTTGTTGTTACTTTTTATTCAATGAAACCTAAAAATTCTTAAATCATGTCCCAATTGTGAGTATTTTATGAGTAATTTTTATTAACTTAAACACAAAAAGAATCTATATTTTTACTCTAAAATTTCACTATTATATTTTAAATACATAATAGAGTTACATTTTTTATTTATATAATACATCAAATGCTCTAGATGGCCTTCTTGTTTGCTTAAGGTACATTACTACAATTTGCTGGAATGTTTTTAATTTCATTGGCATATTTTATAATCAAATCTTCTGTTAATTTTGTGTAAACACCACTTAGTATTTAGTGTTTTTATAAACTCTCTTGCTAATCTTAACTTCAACATTCAGTAACCTCCAATGAACTTCTTGAAAGTTTTGTACAAGCAGTATAAGTCTGCTCAAAAACGCATTTATGTATGCGGTACAAGAGAAACATTTACTTGAAACATACAATAATAATAAGAGATTTCCTAAGAAGAAAGTTCAGTAAATAATGGCATCCTAACACAATGGATAATAGTAAAAAATCTAACAAAATATCAATAACAAAAGAACAGTATCTGTGTGTAAATAAGATAATGGGTGATTTTAAATCATGCACCCATTATCTAGTGGCCAAATTACATATTGGTCATAGAAAGGCAGTTACATTAGTTCCAATATTTTTTGTTAACACCTTAGACTATAGAAATAATAAAAGGGTAATTGTAAAAAATTGATTTGTTGAATTTACAACAGAAAATAGACTATTATTTATTATTTTATAATCAAATGAAATCAATTCTTTTTCTGTATTACATAAAAGAGTGAGATTTTTGAATGTCCATACTGGTAATAAATATTTTAAAATTTCAATTAATAAAACCAATTTATATTTTGTTTTCTCTATTTTTTTTCTATAATTTATTGTCTAGTTTCACCTCTTATTGTAATTGGATGGTATAGTAAGCATGAGTACAGTGATGTTTAAATTGGAAAAACTACTTTTTTTTTAAATTCTATATATGATAAGAGAACTCTTTTAACTAAGAAATATTCTAGAACCAACAGTTTATTACGTTTGAAGATACATCAACATGTTTGCGTAGCTGTCGCAATGCTCAAAAATGCTCCATACTAAAAACATTGCAATTGTGACGTCATAATTAAGTAAACTCGTCTAATTTGTATTAATGTTTAAACAAAATTAAAAGATTACATTTAATGTGAGAAAGCTAAAAATATGTTTTTAGCCTTCTCACTTTTATTAATACTTTCATGGACTCTCGCAAAATAATCTATTATCAGTTTTTTTTTAATCTTATTAAGCCTTACACCATAATGGTTTTTATATATATATATATTATATATATATCCACGGACTCGTAGTCCGTGCCTTTTTTGAACTGTCCTCGTTTGGATCTACTACGTACTGTACGTACAGCGTCATATTATCTAAAATCCTTATTTTCATTTAAACACCATAATGGTTAAGCCGGCTACAAAACAATTTACATATACATGATTTTAACCGAAAGAACAAAGGAGGCAACTTATAATTCTAGCACTATAACTACATTTAAAACTAAAACATAAACATTTATGAAAAGCAAAAAACAGATCTTGCCTACTACATCTAATATTCTACACTAGCTGACCCGCGCCCACTTCGTTGGGCATAATATTAATAATCCCCGAAGCGAGCACGAAAGCGAACGGAATTAAACCCGAAGCCATCGCGCGCCGTCCGCTGATGATGATGATGATGATGATGATGACACTCAGCAATAATGTAGCTTTCTATTGGTGAAAGAATTTTTAAAATCGATGATGATGATGATGATGATGATGATGATGATGATGACACTCCGCAATAATGTGGCTTTCTATTGGTGGAAGAGTTTTTAAAATCGGTTCAGTAGATCCCGAGATTACCCCTTACAAATATACAAACACACAAACTTTAGTATATTAGTATAGATTCATTAAAATGACGATAACTTTTTTTTTAATGAACCGATTTTGATGAAACAAAGTCTATACACTGCCCGGGAGTGTGCATTCTTCATTAGTGAAAACCGCATAAAAATCCATTCAGTAGTTACGAAGATGTGCTCGAACAAACAGACAGACAGACAGACAGACAGACAGACAGACAAAAAATTCAAAAAGAAATTTTTTGTGTTTCATTGGTTTTCTTTTATCGCCCTGACTCCATTTTTGTCAATTATCTTCAATGTACAGACACACCGGGTCCTACTGTTTTATTATATGTATAGATAGATTAGTATAGATTCATTAAAATGACGATAACTTTTTTTTTAATGAACCGATTTTGATGAAACAAAGTCTATACACTGCCCGGAGTGTGCATTCTTCATTAGTGAAAACCGCATAAAAATCCATTCAGTAGTTACGAAGATGTGCTCGAACAAACAGACAGACAGACAGACAGACAAAAAATTCAAAAAAAAATTTTTTTGTTTTTCATTGGTTTTCTTTTATCGCCCTGACTCCATTTTTGTCAATTATCTTCAATGTACAGACACACCGGGTCCTACTGTTTTATTATATGTATAGACTAGCTGACCCGCGCCCACTTCGTTGGGCATAATATTAATAATCCCCGAAGCGAGCACGAAAGCGAACGGAATTAAACCCGAAGCCATCGCGCGCCGTCCGCTGATGATGATGATGATGATGATGATGACACTCAGCAATAATGTGGCTTTCTATTGGTGAAAGAATTTTTAAAATCGATGATGATGATGATGATGATGATGATGATGATGATGACACTCCGCAATAATGTGGCTTTCTATTGGTGGAAGAGTTTTTAAAATCGGTTCAGTAGATCCCGAGATTACCCCTTACAAATATACAAACACACAAACTTTAGTATATTAGTATAGATTCATTAAAATGACGATAACTTTTTTTTTAATGAACCGATTTTGATGAAACAAAGTCTATACACTGCCCGGGAGTGTGCATTCTTCATTAGTGAAAACCGCATAAAAATCCATTCAGTAGTTACGAAGATGTGCTCGAACAAACAGACAGACAGACAGACAGACAGACAGACAGACAAAAAATTCAAAAAGAAATTTTTTGTGTTTCATTGGTTTTCTTTTATCGCCCTGACTCCATTTTTGTCAATTATCTTCAATGTACAGACACACCGGGTCCTACTGTTTTATTATATGTATAGATAGATTAGTATAGATTCATTAAAATGACGATAACTTTTTTTTTAATGAACCGATTTTGATGAAACAAAGTCTATACACTGCCCGGGAGTGTGCATTCTTCATTAGTGAAAACTGCATAAAAATCCATTCAGTAGTTACGAAGATGTGCTCGAACAAACAGACAGACAGACAGACAGACAAAAAATACAAAAAATTTTTTTTTGTGTTTCATTGGTTTTCTTTTATCGCCCTGACTCCATTTTTGTCAATTATCTTCAATGTACAGACACACCGGGTCCTACTGTTTTATTATATGTATAGATGACCCGCGCCCACTTCGTTGGGCATAATATTAATAATCCCCGAAGCGAGCACGAAAGCGAACGGAATTAAACCCGAAGCCATCGCGCGCCGTCCGCTGATGATGATGATGATGATGATGATGACACTCAGCAATAATGTGGCTTTCTATTGGTGAAAGAATTTTTAAAATCGATGATGATGATGATGATGATGATGATGATGATGATGACACTCCGCAATAATGTGGCTTTCTATTGGTGAAAGAGTTTTTAAAATCGGTTCAGTAGATCCCGAGATTACCCCTTACAAATATACAAACACACAAACTTTACTTCTTTATAATATTAGTATAGATTCATTAAAATGACGATAACTTTTTTTTTAATGAACCGATTTTGATGAAACAAAGTCTATACACTGCCCGGGAGTGTGCATTCTTCATTAGTGAAAACCGCATAAAAATCCATTCAGTAGTTACGAAGATGTGCTCGAACAAACAGACAGACAGACAAAAAATTCAAAAAAAATTTTTTTGTTTTTCATTGGTTTTCTTTTATCGCCCTGACTCCATTTTTGTCAATTATCTTCAATGTACAGACACACCGGGTCCTACTGTTTTATTATATGTATAGATAGATTAGTATAGATTCATTAAAATGACGATAACTTTTTTTTTAATGAACCGATTTTGATGAAACAAAGTCTATACACTGCCCGGGAGTGTGCATTCTTCATTAGTGAAAACCGCATAAAAATCCATTCAGTAGTTACGAAGATGTGCTCGAACAAACAGACAGACAGACAGACAGACAAAAAATTCAAAAAAAAATTTTTTGTGTTTCATTGGTTTTCTTTTATCGCCCTGACTCCATTTTTGTCAATTATCTTCAATGTACAGACACACCGGGTCCTACTGTTTTATTATATGTATGTATAGAAGATGTATAGATAGATTAGTATAGATTCATTAAAATGACGATAACTTTTTTTTAATGAACCGATTTTGATGAAACAAAGTCTATACACTGCCCGGGAGTGTGCATTCTTCATTAGTGAAAACCGCATAAAAATCCATTCAGTAGTTACGAAGATGTGCTCGAACAAACAGACAGACAGACAGACAGACAGACAGACAAAAAATTCAAAAAAAAATTTTTTGTGTTTCATTGGTTTTCTTTTATCGCCCTGACTCCATTTTTGTCAATTATCTTCAATGTACAGACACACCGGGTCCTACTGTTTTATTATATGTATAGATTATATTCTATTAACTAATATCATTAATAAAAATACAAAAATTATTATGTTATGTAGATAAATAATTACATAAATAGTAATTTCATTTTAAAATTTTACCTTTACATAAATTATATTACATAAATTGAATTTCAAAAACAATCCAGTGAAGAAAAGAATACAAAAAATTATACTTTCCTTAATCATATTGGTTTTCTTAGGAAAATTTTAAAAGTCACAGTTTTCTATTTATTTTTTAAATATCTTTGTGGATATTGTCATTGTTTAAGTGCTCCTTATTTTCATTTAAATAGTAATAATATGTACTATTGTTTTATAAGTATTTGGAAGTACAAGTGAATTTACAAATACTTATAAAACAATTGTAAGTATACAAATAAGATAATTTATATAAAGTATTTTATCTACTTATTTTATTTAAAAAATAAATAGATAAAGATGTGAAAATAAATCTTAAAATTTTAGGCTCTCAATGAATTGGGGGACTCACAAAACTGGCCATTGGAGATAGTAGATGGTTATATGCACGAAATTACTGTTACCATCCCCTGGTCAACTCTATTAAAAGATGATTCAATTGTGGAAGTCAATGGTCTTTCGCTCACAGTACAGCCTAAAGTACGGCAAGAACCAGGTAAATAAATCATCAGTATGTGAGTCTATTATATGTCCCACTATTGTATACATGTCTCTTATTGAAAGAGGAACCAGCCCAGAAGATTAAACAAAGGTTTTAGTTTCAAATTTATATTTTTTTCATAAAGACATGTTCATAACTGTCAACTCTCTTGGCTAACTTTTATGACTATCATAGAATAGTTATTTCTTTATTTGCCAGAATTAATAGTTCACTCTATGGATTGTTAGGTATGGCTAACTTTTATGACTATGATAGAATAGTTATTTCTTTATTTGCCAGAATTAATAGAATTCCATACCTAACAAACTATAGATTGTTAGGTATGGAAATATAACCCACTTAAAAAAGAATTGCGCTTCTGGCTTTTACAAAGAACATTTTAGTCTACAGATTATTTTTTTATGTATAGTATTTAATAAGTATTATAAAATGGTCACAGAAGTGTTGCTATTATATAAATATTAGAGTGAATATAGGAATGTACCATGCTTAATTGGATATGCCTAACTTTGATCATATACTGAAACTATACAGACTGCATCACCTTATTGTAGGTATCATTATTGTTACCATACAATTGTAAAGTACTAATGATTCATAATTATTGACTCGACATCAAACTAAAATTGACATATACACTAATTAATTTTATATAGTCTAATCTAAAACATTCTGAATTAACTGAATTATATTAATTTTATATAATTCAGTTAATTCAGAATGTTTTAGATTTTCAAGTATGTATGTAGGTATTTTAAAGCCCCTTATTTAAATTTATTATAATTTGCTGTTTTTAAAACATTCTGTAGGATATTAACATATATACTGAAAAATATGTCTCCTGAACAGTATCTTCTATGTTGGAGTCCATGTGGTCGTCTATGTCTTCGTCAATGCAGTTGGCTGCAGAATGCTTGCGAGAAGAAGATGGACCAAAAGATTCTCGGCCGGTTGAAGGAATTGAAATGTTTGCACACGCAATTGATTCAAGTATGTTGCATTAAAACATTTTAATATTTGTAAAATTGTACATTGGTATCATAAATGAGTAAAATAATATTGTTACTGCAAAGTATTTAAATAATGTCACGGGATGAATAATTATACGAGCGTATGATATACTCCATTTTCTACGTCGGGTAGAAGAAAAACAAAAAAAAATTGTCGTGTATCGCAAATTTATTACTAATAAATAAACAAGTCTGACCATAAAAATAAAGTCACAATTTAAAAAAATCTAAACAATGCATTTGTATTTGGAATCTGTTATTCTTATATTCAAAATTCAAATTCAAAATTCAAAATTCTTTATTTCTTTAGCCTTATCGATTCTACATACAAATTTTCTGAGATCCTCCCAGTAAGCTTCAGTAGAAGCCTGTAGTAGGGGGTCTCGCTCTTGATTACAACTTTTATTTACTATATATTAGGCTACAGTAACCTATGGCAAAATTACAAAAAAGAAACTAAAAAGTAAAGGTAAATAACTGAAACTTAAGATTAACAGGTGCATGCGTGAATGTATATGAATGTTCATTATGTTTTCTTATTTTATATTTAACAACCGATTGGTTGTTAAATATTTATGTGATATTAAAATGGAGAGGGGAGATAAATTGAACTGAATTACTGTGACAACTACCTTACACAAAATAAATGAACCTAAATACAATTTTAAAACCTCCACCCGTTTGGTATTAGTTTGATGTTTGTCTACAGGGCTATTGATAGATACAATAAAACTCATCTATTTGAGACAAAAAGATTTGACCATCCACGCAGTGTCCTTACTAAAAAGGCGATCAAATATTTAAGAGAATAAGTTCTAAGAAATCCTATCAGAAAGTAAAAGTTTTATCTCCCTATTCTATCTTCTATCAATAACACCAAGAACCATTTGAAAAAGGGTACAAAACATCGTTAAAAGCATATCCAGTTACCATTCTTAAAAAGGTGGTTAGTCTCTTTAACAATAATGTTCCATAACGAAGAATGGTCCTTTCAGCAAGACGCAGCACCTAGTCATGAAGTTCGATCCACCCAAGCTTGGTTGGAAACCAATATTCTGAACTTCATCAGAGTTAACGACTAGTTTAATGTTGTAAAGAACATTACAGCCAAAACAGACAATTTCCAATAAGTTTCATATATTTTTAATGTATTTTTATCAATGTATTACTAATGTTGAAATAACGAATGTAATACGCAATAGAAAAAAACTGAGACTGCATAATCAAATGATCCCTTTAACTAAAAACCAATATTATTAGAAACGTTTGCGCTGTTTTCCTTTTTATCGTTTTACACACTTTTTCTTTACTTGATATGTCTAATTCATGAGATCGAAAATCAGAATCTTATAATTCAAACCACTTTTCTTTATGCCTTCGTTTTGACGATAGTATAAAAAGTTGAAAATAAAACATACACTTTTTTCTTAATGATAATGACAATACAATATTAAAAATTATTAAAACCACACGCTGTTACTGACTAAAAAGAGGAAAACAATTATTGTTATCACTTAAAAAATTAAAGTGTGAAGATTTTTTTCATAATAATAATAAATTGCATCGAGGTACAATCGAAAAATAATGCGCCCACCTTTAATTTGGAGAGTATAAAAGCGTATGTTATTCATGATTTTTATTAATAAGTATTTTATCTATATTATTGTAATTTAAGAACTGCAAGCAAAAAACTGATTTGCACCTGCAAACCAATCAATGCGTTCGAAATAAATTCATTTAAAAATGTTTTGCAGTCATTATAATATTATGTTTAAAACAAAAAGTGGTAGATACTATCAAGTTGGATTTGATCTTTATTTTAATATAATAACATTCTATAACTAAAACTGTTTACAATTTGGAAATTCATCTGGCTAACTGTTATTTATTTGTACTTTTGACTATTTTCAGTTTTAAGCCGAGTGAAAGTCAAATTTGTAAATACTAAAATAAGGTTAGAACATGTCCCAAAAAATGGTGATAGAGGAATTGCGATAGAAATTCACATAAAAAAGTAAGTACTTGTTTATTCTTTCTTACCTTCTGTGTCAACTTAGAAACTGGATCTGATCTTGTTCAAAGATATTTACATACATAAATAGAATCCTATTATGATGCAGCAGTTTGCATCCTCGTCGTATAAGGACTCTCAAGGTCGTATTACGCTGTGCAATGCCCCACTGTATAAATAACTTTGCTTCTGTAACAGCTGTTGGAACAATGGGGAACATGCAATTCTAATATTTATGAAAATTTTGTTATTAAAATGTTAAAAAATATGAAAGTAGTACCACTGCAAGATTTAATTTAAAATAATGTTGTTTTTAACTGTAGGTGATGAGGGTTAGGTTGCTGTTATTACGATCACGTTCAGACGAATTGTTTCGGTTATTTTAAGGAAACACACTTCTGTAAGGTTAAGTACAACATCTATCAGCAACATTAACAATAATTACGAATCAAAAGTAACGTGAAACGGAACGGATTTAAAAGAACCATCAGCGTTCAGTGACGTCACTCCTGTTATGACGTCTTATTTGAGGTTATAAGTTGTAGTAAAAGTGAACAATTAAACCTAAAATTAATTGCGTTTTTTGAATAAAAATGGAAGTTGGGTTTGCCAAAGCAGATTCTCGGACTCTGCCAAAAGTTAATGTTGACATGGTAGTGACATTTTTTGTCGAAAGTGTAGAAATGAAAGGGACTAAACAAAAAGACATTGAAAAGTTTGGGTAAGTGTTAGGTTACCTACCTACCACTTACTACTGTAAGCTGTACCTACCCAAACTACTGTTTCTTTTGTGTACAAGCAGATTAACTAAGTTCACAATAAATATATCCGCCGACTTACGTCAAAGTGGTCTTCACAACATCGAATGATAGTTTTTGGGGAATAAATGTCATTCCTCTTCGCCACTTGAAACCACATTTTTCTCAGTTTTAGGTCATAAGGTCCAGTCAAAAACAATTTATTAGGAAACGTATTTTAAGTAGATGGACACATTGGCACAAAACATACGTACATACGGCTTTTTTTCGGAGTAGCAATGGCATAGTTATGATCACCTGATGTTGATGGATAGTCCATTGAACATTTTTACAAAATAATACCTTGAAAGTCGAGATAAATGCAAAAACAACTAAAGCCAGCAATGGCACGCGCAGTACAATCAGTGAGCCAGTGACAATGACAGACAGGAGTGACGTCATACGAACTATAGGTCCTTTTTCGTGCGAAAATTTAAATTGACATTTTTATCGCATTTTTTTTCAGTAATATACAGTCTTTTCATGTTTTAATATACTTGTGGTCTATTCTACGTGGAGTTCTTTAAAATGAGCACAAAAATAAAAATTTTGCATGTTCCCTATTATGCTGCTATAGTCCATATAATCCTTAACTTATTTGTTATAAATTGTTTGGAGTGAAATAAATGTATATTATAAATAAACATGTATATTATCTCGCCTGATTAATTTTGTTAAACATGTTTAATCATGTGGAACTAAGATAATAATCAAAACAACATTTGATGTATATTATTTCAGCATTGACTATTATGATGAAGCGGGTGTTGAACCAACACCAGAAGTGACAGATTCTGAAAAATCTAAGACTTATGTTGTAGCGACGTACACAAATAAAAAAATACGTTTTGAGGGTGTTACTCTGTACACAGACGAGTTCCCATCGAAACTGCGAACGATGTCACGGAGTCTTATCATGGAGAAGTCTGCTTCTACACAAGCCGATAAGTCTGACACGTCTCCGGTCGAGACATCTGATATAAATTACCAAAGTACAAGTTCAGACGTATTTTATGAGACACGAAGTGTAATATCAACTATAGAATCTGATACTGTTAAAGAAGTAATACCTGAAACTAAATCTAACGTAGAATTGAGAGAGGTGACTCCTGAAGAAAGAGCGAATTTACCTGATCCAATTCTTTTCGCGAAGCTTACGGGCCAACAAGAATTGGCACTTAAACTAAAGCATTCAGAAGAAGTAGATGGACCCAAAGTGGAGATGAAGATGCTATTCGGTTCCTTAATTGTGTTTATATCTCCCCGACAACTTCACACTGTAATTGAGCTTGTTGACGCTGTAAACGAGCCTCAATTAGAAGATACCAGGTATGTATTTGAACTATATATGTAATTAATATTAAATTCTTGGACACATATTTATATAAATTCCCTCAATTTAACTTACAGTAATATACCTATTCGACCGAATACAATGAATGTACAATGCAAGCCAATGAAGCAAGCCGATTACCAATTTATAGAAGCGCAACTTCTAAGTAATCTGGAAAGACAAAGTGCTAAACCAAGTACCTCAAAGCACGGATGGTCTGGCCCAAATTACGGTAAGACACAATAATACAAATTGAACATTTTTACTATTTCCCTATAACTTAATAATAAATAATATATTTTTTAATATTGTCCTGATTTACTTATTTTCTTGTTTAACTTTAATCTTTAAATGAATAGAAAGTGATAGCGATAATGAAAAGTTTCACCCGATGACGTCACCTGGCAGCAACATGGCGGAGAGTTTTTCTTCGTCGGTAAGCTCCATGAGCGCCAGCATGACTTCTAGTATCAACATGCCCTCAACGCAACCGCGGATCAAGAGAAATAAAAAAGGTTAGAGTGCTATTATTATAACAAAATTATATATGTAATACCGAACCCAGTATTTAAATAATATATGACACTTATTTTCCTTATAGTCCCGCACATCGATGGTGATCCTACAGCGGAAATATCTCATATAAGTTTAAGGGTGTCTTCATTGTCCTGCATTCTGCTACACAAGGTAATCAATCAATTAGGTCTTGTACAAAGTATATCATGTATCATCAAAGATTACCAGAAAACATCACCAGAAAGCATTCTGGTGATCTGTAGCAAGCGAAAATTGTGGTGGAATTAAACAAACATGCACGTAATTAAAAAAAAAAAAAAATATACCATAGATAAATATAGTTAAGGCTGAATAAAATAGATATTATAATATACTAGCTTTCTGCCCGCGGCTTCGCCTGCGTGGATTTCGGGATTGGGTCTATAGAGGGTTAGGAGTCATAGCTTTTGCCCACGGCTATACATATGCGTGGAAGTCGGTTTATGGCGCGAAGGTTTTATCGCGCTTCCCGTGGGACTATCTGTTTTTCCGAGATAAAAAATACCGCAAAACCTTGCTCAAGAATCACTCTATCTATTAATGAAAACCGCATGAAAATCTGTGCAGTAGTTTTTGAGCGAAGCCTTTATTGCGCATCCCGTGGGATCTGGCGATTTTTCCGTGATAAAAAGTAGCCTATGTTACGCGGGGATAATGTAGCCTTCCAAAGGTGAAAGAATTTTTGAAATCGGTCCAGTAGTTTCGGAGCCTATTCATTACAAACAAACAAATCTTTCCTCTTTATAATATTATATAGTATAGACAATTAATTTAGTGATGATCCGGTTATTCGTATTGTTATCCATTACTTATTATTTAAATTGTATTATATAGATGAGTAATTAGCAATCAAATACTATTAAATATCAAATTATTTTTATTTCATTTATCGTGGTTAGTTAACATACCAATTCAATAAATCAATCAACTAATTAATATATATTTAAACTCTTTCTATAATATAGGAATTAAATACAAAATAATAATTAAGGTGCATTAATAATGAACTCTATTGAGTTTAATATCAATGTAACATTTAATTGAAAGTGGTATCTACAATACTTTCACGGTCACGCATCAACACCGATATTTTAATTATTTTTTCTCATTCCTTGTGCTCGGAAAGTAGCGTTTCCTTGATCTGAGTATTGGGAGGAAAACGCTAGTTCCCACCAGCGGGCGGGAAATTCTCATACTATTTACTTCCCTCCTTAAGGCGGAAAGTAAAATTTTCAAAATAGAACTGAATTAGGTCATGTAATGTAATAATATTCTTACTCACCAACTAGTTATAAAGAAAACACAAATAATACAAAATAACAAAATTACTGATTTAATTATCAACTTTAACACTTTAAATGTATATTTAACAACTTTATAAAGGTATATTAAAACTTTAACACTATAAATGTATATTTTTTATAACAACTAAATTAAAAATTAAAATAGCCAATTAAAATAAATAACTTTATTATATACTTAAAATAACAAATTTTGATGAGTAGACACAAGGGCAGGTTGGTTCTGGTACTGTTTGATCAATCTCGGCAAGGATATTTAGCAACAATGGTTGATCAGGGTCTTGAAATAAAATTATAATTAAATGGTAATTCTAAAATCTAAAACATGAATTCTTAAGCTAGATTCCCATCCCCCGGTGGTTAGTACTGAATACCTTCCTTGAGACTGGGTCCAGACACTCGATTTTAACTCTTCTTTTAATAAATTGCAATTATTCTTCTTCAGGTTTATATAATTTTCTTCAAGGATATTGTAATTTATAGAGGTATGTTTTTCTTACATAAATTTGTAGGGCCGGGCCTTTCAGGTATAATACCTCCCGGTACCTTTTTGCCCTGTTACATATCATAAAATGCTACATTATCATAGTCATGGACTCACTGTGGGTGGTCTATGCGGTTCAGAAGGAACCCATATACATTATTGTTCTTCATACAATTAAATCTGACAACTAGGTTACAAAGAAAAATATCAAACATGATCTATTGAACATTCATCAAATTATGGTACATTTACATTTTAAAAGAACAAGAATTTACATTATTTATATTATTATGATTAAATACAAACACCAATTACCTCAAATACATGAGATTAGCAGCTGAGCAACTAATTTCAGCATGATTTTGTATGGGTGGTTAAGCCTACCCGCTCAAAACAAATATCAATAATTATTTGTGAAAATCATTACTATTGGGAACAAATTGAAATTAAAGAGATTAAAGAATTAAAGAGATAAATGCAACTATTACTGACCTTTTTATCGGGCTTTCAATATGTAAATATTTTAGTTTATTATTTTTTCCTAAGTGCCGGTGGCAACTAGGTTAAATTATGTTGGTTCCAAGAGATATGGATAATTTTATGGGAAATAAAATACTCCTGAAATTTGTGATCCTGACACCACTTTCAGTAACTTATATACGTAGTTATATACCGAAATATGCGTGAGATTTTTACAATAGATCGATTCCCAATTCCCAGATTTCAGATCTCCAAGTCACAGATTAGTATACCATTACAGATTGCTTACCACCGATGAGGCAAAGACTATATAGACGATGTATAGTACCTATGTGATGTTTGTTGTTAAATGGAACTAGGATGGTGTGGAAACTATGTCGATCCGCCACAAATAAAAGAAAGGAAGAATTGATCTTCCTAAATTTAAGTTTAATTCTAAATGATATTTTTGTAACCGGCAGTGCAAATAGTTTGTTGTTAATTAGTATCCGGTATATAATCTGTGGGCAGTTAATAATCTACGACACTGTTTTTAATCTATGAATTCCGGAGTGATGTTTCAGTATTATTGATAAAGAACCTATCTTTGTAGACGACGCTTGGCTAGATTTGATTGCCTAATTTGCGCTATAGATAATGGTGTTAGGATCATGATAAGCGGCCCACACTATAGAACTGTCAATGTCAAAGCAACAATTCGACGAAAACATAACCAATGCAAGATACAATTGTAAATGTGAATCTAATCAATATGAATAAAAAAAAATGTCTTTAATAGTACTTAAAATCAGTGAAAAAAAACGTACATATAATCTTTGGTACAATGATAATAAAAGTATTTAGCTGAATGGCCAGTAACGCGATGTGTTCCAAATTTAAAAATACCAGTGAAAAAATTTAAACTTACAGTTCTCTAATTGTACTAATGTTACAATTAATTTTAAATAGGTTCTATTCATGTTAGGAGTATTTTTATTAATAAATTTTATTGGAAAAGCTGTTTTTTATTTTCCTTGCATTCGAAATGAAAAGTAGAGTGCTACACACGGGTAAAAGGAATCTACTATGACACTACAAGAGTAATTGCCTTATTATAAAATAGCCTATTGCTTCTGTCCGAGCTCTTCGCAGTTATATAATTATGTATTTTTAATTCGTAATCGCACAGAATATTATATATCACAATATTAAGCCGAATAACGCCCACTGCTAAACAATAGGCTTCCCCCATGGGATTTCCATATGGGTTGTTTGTGCGTTGCTAGCATTTAGCGCCTTCTTTCGATCTTCACCAAATCATCGGTCTACCTTTTGGAAAACCACTCGAAGACCCTCTCGCTTCAACGTTTATCAGCCCTGCGACTGATGCAATGCTATATTATTATAAAGTAGCAATTTAATAGGTATGTTACATTATCTGTATCCGCCATTTTTATCGCTCGTTTTAAAGTCAGGTGTGACATTATATATGGTTTGTCGTATTTATACTGAACAAAACGTAGTATCGACAACTGTTTTCCACACTACTAATGTATTATCACTACAACTATTAATGTATTATCACTAGAGATCGGATAATTGTATGCATATTTACCTAAAGTTAATTTTTGGCTCACAAATTATGGAAGCGGCTTTTTAAAATACATTTTGTTAAATAAAAATCCAGGGAAAATACGGGACTGCAAATTTAACGTAGTGATATTGTTTGAAAATTACTAAATTAGCACTTGGTATTTATTTTCAAAAGACCGAGACTCCGGTTTCATTTATACAACTATGCATACGTATTTACATGAAGCTTAGTTTCAGTTCCCCGTGCGATTTATGAATGTACGATTTATTATATGAAAAGTGTTATACGAAAGTAGTGAGCTAGTTTGACTAAAACAATAATCAATTAAATAATTGAATAAAAAAACAGAAATGGTGCCCGGGCGTAAGTATGGTCTAGTATCTCACTCTGAGTTACCAAAATGTTCTACAGTACCGGAATTCCGGGATTTTTATTTATGGAAATAAAATAAAAAGACGGTTCCATACTTTGTCAAAAACTAAATTAGGTAAATAAATAAACATCCGACTATCTAATTCCGCAATCCCGGGGTTTTTATTTAACAAAACAATAAAAAGCCGTTTCCATACTTTTTGTCTTAAACTTTAGGTAACTATGCATGCGATTATCCGATTTCTAATTGTCAATTAACAAATTTTGCTTTACCATATAACCCAAACAGAAATAACCAACCAAAATATCATTACCGTTGTAAATATAAACACCAGTGTATGTTTTTCTCGACTTTTTTCAGGATATTCTAAAGACAGCGCCGTTAGGAACCGATAGCTTATCACTGTCATCCACAAATAAAATGCATGAAGTTTCCAAAGAGTTTTTTAACCATCTCGCTCCATTCTCCATTGTCGATGGTTGCAAGAAAGAATTTGGTGACGCCAACGACGCTATAAATAAGGCGACTGATTTAAATCATCTAAGGTATCTGCTTGAAATTCAAAAGATAGTTATGAAATTATTTAAGCTATTATACAAGCAATACAATTAGAAAAAAAAAAACTAAAAAATATATTAAATACTTTTCGATTACCTTATAATATAATTGATATATGCAGATTTCCTCTCACTACTAATCGCTCAACTGCCAATGATTTTGCTTCTGAATGTATGGAAATTAATATAATTTTTAGGATACTTACATCAGAAATTACCCTAGACGGCAGCGACAAGAACACTTCCCATGGAAATCAAACTATGTGTGAGGCGTCCATCGCACGGTTGCTAGTCCGGGAATGCCTGTATTCAGGGGACGATCCCGAGGGATTCGATTTAGTACGCTTCGAATACAAAGGTGCGCGTTAATCTACCCTTGTCTTCAAAACAGTAACTGACTATACAATAAATTTATAATCATTAAGAAACTTTTATACTAAGGTGTTTTCATCTGTTGTTTTTCCAACAGAGGAGGATGACAATGATACAAGCTCGTCGTCAACTCGGGCCAATATCAAAATTAATTTTAAACAAACATCAAAATGCATACACATCGCCGGAGAGAAGAAGCTGGTTTATCCGTCCACCGATATTGTGTAAGTTTGCGAAGGTTAGCAGTATTACGTATACGTGCCATTTTAACACGTATAAACTAATGCATATGTCGCCGTAGATCAAGAATTACGTAGACGACTTTTACTGATTATGGCCGTTTTTATACTATAATTATCTGATTTGAGCAATTTGTATCTCTTGAAAGTATATCAATATAGAAATTTCAGTTTAATTATTAATTTATATTGTTTTTAGATTTCGAAAAAATGAGCAATTATTATTTACGTAATTCTAATGAAACGAACACATTTCTAACATTCTCACATTAAATGTAACATTTTTTTATATAGAAAGTATACCTCAGGCCTCCAAGTCATCCTACTTTTCCTACTTTTCCTACTTTTTAGTAGGAAAGTAGGAAAAGTCCTACTTTTTACACATTTGTCCTACTTTCCTACTTTTCTCTAAAAATTGAGTTGAATTTGCGATAATTTATTACACTTATTATTAATTTTTACATAATTATGTCAATATTTCCAATGAGAAGTTGTTTTTTTCCTAAAAATTGACTGACTAAGATCCTTTTCTTTTTATGGGAATAAAATAATTGATTAAATGTATTAATGTAACCTTCTGTATGCAATAAAGTATTATAATAAAATAATAATAATGGGCTCTGCCCCGCTGCCGGCGGCACACAGGTTTAAGTTTTTTATAATATTTATGTTTTATATCTATATGTATTGTAAAAAAATTAAATTTAATATTGTACTTTAAATAAATGAATAATAATAAATGATTTTTATCAATTTATAAGTTCCAATAGTATTATATCTAATCAACCGTGAAAACAATTTTTTTCAAAGACATGGCAATACATTGTGATACAAAATAAAAATAGTGATTATTATCAGTGCTTACTATTTTGACATGTCTCTTAGATTTCCCAATGAATTAAACTGAGGGGAAATCCATGCTCCTGCCTACTTTAACCCAGGTTGTGGCAGCATTTTCTTTCCATGTTCAGGATATATTAATAGTTTACCAAAAATTTATATTAGGCCTACTAATTCATGCGTTTTTGAGATCTTCAATTGATGTTCACATTGTTAGGAAATAGTTGCAGACATGTTCTAATTTAGATAATTATTAGTCTTAAGTGATAGAAAATGTCTACAATAATTTCCTAATCAATTCATGTTTTTCAGATTTTTTTCTGTACTTAGGTAATTGGTGATAGTTGAATGTTTTTGAAGAAACGTAATTTTTTATGTAGAGTGTAGTGCAGTGAACATGCCTAACATTTAAAGATGAATGGTTAAAGAAGAAGGACTCAAACGGCCAAATTATTGAACAGTGGTGTGTAAAACGATCAAGATATGAAGTATTTTGTCGTTTATGTAAGAAGGTTGTGAGATGTGATAACCGTGGACTGAGTCAGTTGCTAACTCACTCAGAAACTAAAGTCCACTCTTCATTTGTTAAAGACGTGTTAGCTGGAACACAAATGATTTTAGTAAGTCAAACCAAAACCTTAAATGAAGCAGATAATACCGTAGCTACTATTTCCTGTTGGACAGCAAAAGAAGAAGTCATAAAGGCAGAGCTCTTGTGGAGCCTCAAGTCAGTTAGTAGTGATTATTCATATAACTCAGCAGATGATACTCCAAAGTTGTTTAAAGAAATGTTCCCTGACAGCACTATAGCTTCCAGGTTTTCTATGTCCCACTCAAAATTATCTTACATGATAACAGAAGCAACTGGACCGTATTTTCATGAGGCCTTATTGTCTAAATATAATAAAGTCCTCATCTCCATATTCCATTTCTTTTGATGAGTTGACCAATAGAGAAGTAAAAAAACAGCTCGATCTGAAAATAAGATACTGGTCCAGCATTAAAAAAGAAGTTGTCGTCCATCATCTTGACACACATCTAATGGGACAGGCAAAAGCCAACACTATCTCGGAAAAAATTATTCAAACAACTAATGATGCTCAAATCCCACTAGCAGACTTTATTGCATTAGGCAGTGATTGGCTCAATGTAAACAAAGCAGTTTTCCAAATGGTGACTGAAGTGAAGAAATCTCAGGACTTACCTCCTCTTCTCAATATCGGGTTTTTTTAAACTACATTCCGTCCACAATGCTTTTTCCAAAGCTCTACATGAATTTGGAGACGATATAGTAGACTTAATAGTTGACTTACACTATTTTTTCAATCTTTCCCCTGTCAGGGTCGAAGAACTAAAAGAACTACAAGATGAACTTGGTTTCAAAAATCAAAATTTCTAAAACATGTGCCAAGCAGACGGCTTACTTTAGGACCTGCTTTGGAAAGATTGCTGAGCCCAGTGGTCAATGGCTGAAAAATATTTTATGAAAACTCTTCCTGTAAGAGATAAGAAAATAACTGAAAATGGACGTTACAACTGAATAATAAAATTCTTTAAAATCCCCCACACAACTCTGTCCAAGATCCATTTTCTAATTACTGTATCGAATCTATTGCAACCATTTCTAAAACTTTTCCAAAAGGAAGGAACCTCTTATCCACCTACTGTTTGATCAAATGGTCAGTGTTATTAAGAACTTGCTTGGACGTTTTATCAGAATAAAAAAATTAAAAGAAATGAGCATTGAAGATTTGAAGAGCCTGAAATTCCCAAATTTTGAAATTGAGCTCTCTGACAAAGATATAGATATTGGAGAAAACACTAGGAAATTAGTTGGTAAACTGAAGGCAGAACAACAGTCAAGTTTGATTGTGGGTATGCGTAAATTTTTGAGGTCTGTAACTTTGAAGTTGTTGGAAAAAGTACCAACCAATGGTATAATCCGAGAAGCACGATGTCTGAAGGCCCAAAATAGGTGTGAATCTTGGACTCTTGCATCTGTGAAAACCTTGCAGCCAGTGTCGCATTAAAAGAATCCCTAAATGTAGATATAGTAAATGATGAATGGAAAGTTCTTCAGTGTGAAAATATTCCACAAGACTGGTATAGTAATGAAATTGAGGATTATTACAAAAGAGGATTGATCAATACTATAGTGAAATCTTTGCTTTAAAAAATTATCTTGGCCAAGAAAAGTATCTTGAACTAAATAAATTAGTAAAAGCAGTTTTGGTTATTCCGCACGGCAATGCTGATGTAGAACGAGGATTTTCTCTAACTTCAAACTTTTTAACTAGTACAAGAACTTCTCTTTCAGCAGCGTCGATCAGTGCTTTGCAATCTACAAAGGATGGCTTAAAAAAGTTTGACAATAAATGTCACTTAGTCCCTATCACAAAAAATTTCATTGATAAAGGTGCTAGAGCCTACAGATCTTACGTAGAGAGAATAGAAGAAGAAAAGAGAGTGAAAGCAGAAATAAAAAAACAAAAGGAAGAAGAAAACAGAATAAATTGAAAGAAAAAGAAGATTTGGCAAGAGAGAAAGCTGAATTTGAAAAGAAAAGTAGAAAAACTAAAGAAGTGATATTGAAAGAAAAAACTCTAGGAAAGAAAGAGGATGAAGCTGCGACAGAGATGGATACTTACAAGACACTAGTAGACAAAGCAAATGAAAGAATTAAAAATGCATTAAAGAACCAGGATTTAAAAGGCGTTAAAATAGGACAAAGGCGTTAAAATATCCCCATACCAAATTACATCGAAAATGGTTTGACTGTTGCCGTCGCAGTTTCCCGCGGGAAAGAGATATTTTATCGCGGTAAAAAGTATCCTATGTCCATTTCCGGGGTTCAAACTATATTCGTGCCAAATTTCATCAAAATCGGTTCAGTAGTTTCGGCGTGAAAGCCGGACAGACAGACAGAGTTACTTTCGCATTTATAATATTAGTAATGGCTAAACACTATTTAAAATTTTTTAAATCCTTCATTAACGTTTTACGACGAAAACGATAGACTATTGAGTATTTATTATTTAGTTTTTAGGGTTCCGTACGTCCGAATACAAAAAACGGAACCCTTATAATATCACTTGTGTGTCCGTCTAGCGTCTGTCCGTCGCTTCCAGTCAATTATCTCCGAATCTACAAAACCGATTAAGATGAAATTTGGTACACATATAATAATTTTTTAGATAATAATTTTTTATGCGAGATAATAAAAAAAATAATTAGAAGTCCATGATATTAAAATAACATTGTAAATAACTCAATTTTGTTTAAAATGTTGTATAGATAATGGTACGAAACCCTCCGTGCGCGAGTCTGACTTGCACTTGGTCGGTTTTTAATATGTCATTTCATTGTTTTATCACAAAAAGATTGATTTTATGTCAAATTAGGTCCTACTTTTCAGTAAAAAAGTCCTACTTTTTGCTAAAAAAATCCTACTTTTCCTACTTTTTTGGGGTCAAAAACCACTTGGGGGCCTGATACCTATAAACGTACAAATAACAAAGTTATTTTAAAATTTGTTTATACGCTCATACAAATTTGACGAGTTTACTGAGTTATGACGTCACGATTGCAGTGTTTTTAGTATGGAGCGTTTTTGAGCGACCCGCGACAGCGCCGCAAACATGGCGATGTATCTTCAAAAGTAATAGGTGCAGGTGTACTGTTGGTTCTACAATATTTCTCACTTAAAAGAGTACTCTTATTATATATTGAATTAAAAAAAAATTCGCCTACCCAATTGCGTTAGTTTACAATCGAAACATTTTGAAGTGTGCCATACTGCTTACCATCATGCGTGGGGTGGTCCATTATATACTTTTACTTTAATTGGGAGCTCATTGTGTTGCAATATCCATATTTTACCTTGCTAGAGTTTCTGTACGTTATAAACTTCATCCTACTTACTATTATAAAGGCGAAAGTTTGTAAGTATGGATGTTTGTTACTCTTTCACGTAAAAACTACTGAATGGATTTGAATGAAACTTTACCACAATATAGCTTATACATCAGAATAACACGTAGGCTACAATTTTTGAGGTTTCTAATGTGAGGTAAAAAAAAAACACATTTTTTGTGCTTACATTGCAAACGCTGACTGAATCCTACAAGATAGATCAATACTGCAGTAGCTACCTATAGGCCTATAATTAGGGCTCTGCAGTGCTTAGTTACCGTATTTCTTACTTATTACTAGACTAGACGGGACGAACCTGAAGTCCACGCGAATGAAGTCGCGGGCAAAAGCTAGTAATAAATAATTAATTAATGTTATTCGGGTCTATCTGATCATATTTCAATTTTAATGAACTAAAAATAATATTAATGTCTAGACGAAAGCGATGGAGAATAATTAAAATTAACGAATTATCTTAACTCCAAAAATGGCCGTGTTGGAAATTGAATTTAACCAATTAGAAGTTAGACAAATCCTAGCTGTCTCACAGTGGGTGTCTATCTGCTAAAATGATGATAAACTATCATACATTCTGTATTCACAGTAACCTTAGATTTAATGTAACTGTATATTACTGGAAACTGTATGGTACACTATGTCTCAATAGTTTACAATCTCGCGCGACAAATCCTAGGCTAATAAAATTCATTATCTTACAGAGACACATAAACGCACTAATGCATACTATATGCATGCACGAATACTTGTAACGTAAATATGTTGATGTAAAAATATGTACTGTATATTTTAATGCTTATGCACTCGCATGTATGCAGTTATAAAGTGTACATTAGTTTAGTGTACATTATAAAACTTTGTGGGAGACCTTGTACTGGAAAGAACCAACAAAGGCATTTTTTACTCAGTATTTTTACAGAGTTCATTTAGAAGCTGGCGTCAGATAAATAGTTCGAACCCAACTTCCTTTACACATTTAAACATATTCACATTATATCTATAAAGACTATAGTACTATAGTTCCATTATATTATTTACTATAGTCAAAATATTTCACAACGTAACTATTAAGTTATTAAAATTATACCCAAGCATTGCTATCATTTAAATAATCGTTTTTAACAGTTTGGCTCGTAAAGCTGATGTAATTTCACCGGTTTTAAATATGTAAAGCGGGTCATAAAAAATGCGTGTGTTATAAAAGCAAATAGTTAAGTTATAGTCCATACAAATTCCAGAACAGTATTATTTGCCATTTCGCGCGCTGTTGCTATTCAAATTTCGAACTAATCGCCGCGCGGCGCCAGTCAGTAGGCAGCGCTAGGGTTTCTCAATTCTCGAGCTTTTTTATTTCTCGGAGTACGAGAATTCTCGACCACTATTTGTCGAGAATTCTCGGATTGTCGAGATATTTGTAAATTTTTAAAAATACGTGTGTTTTAACAATAAAACTACGCTTTTTATGCAATATTCAACAACATTTATCAATCAACAACATTTATTATTAGTTTCAATTGACTTTAACTTAAGTAAGTATATAAAATTTTTATTACACGAAATAAAATCTAGCGAGATCTTTTGTCATTGTTATAGTCTTCATCTTTAGGAAAAACAAATAAAATATCTTCTAAAAACAATGCCATCATGTCACCAAAATATAATTTAGTACCTTACATTACATACTATATAATTTACTTTAGTCTCTGTCTGTACTACAAACTTTTCTATTAAAATGTATAATTGAAACGACAGTTTTTGAATTAGGTATAATAATCAAACAATCAGACTAGCTTCATAATTACAATGAATAACAATAAGGTACAGGTAACTTATTTTAATCCAACTTTTCAAAATAAATTTTCAATATTTTGTTATATATACTTTTTTGTTACGTAAGTATACTTAAGAATCTAATAAATAATTAATCAGACTAATTATGATCACAATTTAAGGAGGAAACTGCTCCAAAAGCTAGCCCACTAGGTATTTTTATTATTTAGGAAATAAGCTTTCAAAAATACGAGGGCATTTAAAGCATTATCTGATAGTCGGCTTCGTATTAAGTTTTAAAAATTTATGACCTTATTTCTCTACTTTTCGACCACTTTTTTCTCGTCTCGAGTAAGGCAAAAATTCTCGATTCAAGAATTCTCGCAGAGAAACTCTAGGCAGCGCTAGCGCGCTGTTAAAATGGCGGGAAAGCAACAGTGTGCATTCACAGATTAAGTTTATTTAAATGTTTTTTTTTTTCTGTTTCCTCGCAAATGTGTTAAAAAACGTCGTACGATAAATTATATTGGTTATAATATGCTCGGCTCAATCACGCCCTAGCCTTCGGCTCGGGCTGAAATTCCGCCTCGCATGTTATAACCATCTTAACTCACTAATATCGTAATGTACTATAACAGTATAATAAACATATTTCATAAGACTATTTTGAACCAGTAATTTAAATTTGTGAAACGGCAAATCAGTGATACCTTGTAGAACTTTTTTATAAAAAGCTATCACTAGTGACCCTCCTCGCCTTCGCACGACTACAATATACTTTTATATGGATATTTTATACATACCAATAAACCCTCCTCTTGAAGTATAATCCATTGCTGAAAACTACATTAAAATCCGGTGGGTTGTTTGTTAGTTTTAAGCGACAGTTAGCAGAAGAGACTTCATTTTATATTGCGTAAAGATTGACAGTTTAACAAGATATGGAGTTAGGTTTGTTATATCATATTTTAGTGACCATACTAGCTGAATATACATATAAGACATGTTGAATCATAACCTCTAAACTGTTACTCATTCTGCAATTACTATAATCTTATTATCAAGTTGTTATTTTTAGGTTGAAATGCACTCCGTTCTACGTGGACGTGGAGTTAACGGTGATAGATCGCATGGCGGCTACCTTCTTTGGAAACCCCGCGGGAAATTTCCCAGCGCAGCCGCCGCCGCCGCAGCCTCAGAATCAATTAAATTTTTCTATGCAATGCTCCAACCTCAATGCTGTTTTGAGGTAATTATGTAGTCGGAGTTTTCATATCCGGCGACTTATTTTATATTGATGCAATCATTTTATTATTTGGCATTTCACAATTTCTGAAAATACCCACACGTTTTCTTACCTTCGTATAATTGAGTAGGTATATTGACAACTGAATATGGCCGTTTTTATACTATAATTGTGTAATTTGAGCAAATTATATCTCATGACAGTATGTCAAATATTTGCGATTTCTAAAAAGTGTGTAAATATTTTTTGCGTTATTCTAATATAACGAACACATTTCTAGCATTCTCACATTAAGTGTAACATTTTTTATATCTATAGCTGATAGCACCGCAAAAATGTTGATGTATCTTCAAAAGTAATAAGCGCAGGTATACTGTTGGTTCTACAATATATATCCGTTAAGAGTACTCTTATTATATATAGAATTTAAAAAAAGTCATATACCGAATTAACCTAAGTTTACGAAGAACGAAGACCAACGCCGAGACCACAACGTCACTAACGCTCAACGTATCTACGCTACGTAGTAATAGATATAGTAATGATAATCTATTACGAATGTGATCAGCCAACCTTTTCTTCAAACCAAACCAACTAAGTTTTATTTCTTACTTTTGACGTACTCAAGTAATTGCGAGAATTTAGTGGCCACAAAAGGACATCAATGAAGGAACATGTAAATGTGGGCTGAAGAGATGATAAGGCACACATACGTAAGTCCATCAATGACTAATTGTGGCCAAGTCTTGTATACAATACTGATACCTCATTGGTTGCCATGTTTCGGAGTAAAAAATCCTTCCATTTTAAAATAAAGCAGATACGGATTTTCGTACAGCCATTGCCGGCCGCTGCTTGCAATGTATTTGGCTAGTAAAGAATTTTGGATTTATATCGTAAAAGGTTGTCAAAATAATATTCAAGTTTCCAAGCATGTTCGTGAAATTATATTTTCACTTCATTATTTGAATATTTCATGTAATTTATTTAGATTCCCGATAGCGGATCTACGTCCGCACGTGTGCCGAGAGACGCGACTCGTACGCGCGGATTACTTGTCGTTCCAGTTCCAGAACGTCACAGTTTCGTCGAACCGCGCGGCCAGCGCTCGGGCTCTGCCCACTACGCTCACACTGAAGTCCACGGCGCTCGATCTATACTATCACGTGAGTAGCATAGTGCATCACAGCAATTTGTACTGCTTACGCCTGGATTACCTGATATTCCCGTTCCAAAACGTAAAACAATCTTCATACCATACAGCTAGTTTACAATAATTATCAATATGAAAAGCAATATGTACTGTGCACCGCGGAGCATTTAATGTAGTCTAATTTCAGAACATAAATCGATGAATCGCGTTATTAGCGCTTGCACTCTGCCGTCCACGCTCACGTTAAAGGTGCTAAATTTGTACTATCTCGTGAACAAAACTATTAGATAAAGGAGGGAGTAAGCGAGTGCCGCAGATCAATTTTTTTTTCCTCAGGAGAGGAGGCTGAGAATCCATCATGGATACCAACGCAACAGGCAAGCAGGGATGCGTTGATTATGTCGGACTCCTGGTGAATCGAGGCGCCTCGACCCAACAGACCTACCGACTAAACTCAGCCTAAGCCTTTGGTCCTAATGACCCTACTGGCTTTTATTGACGGGGGCCGCACCTCAGGAGAGGTACGGTTAGCGCTGCCCATGGGGAGCGCTAACCGCTAGAAGAGACGCGGTTCACCAAAGTGGGACCGGCCTGTATTGACAGGGAACCTACGCGTGGCTAAGCAGAAGGCTGCCGAATAAGGGGAGACAAAAGAGGCGACGGCTCAGACGCCGCCGCTTGCAGGTCTTGAAGGTCCTGCGTTAGTTGATTGGGGGGGTCGCTAAGGACGTGACGCGGTCTGCGTATCCTCTGCCGATATGGATTGGGAGCCGCAGATCGAGTTAACACAAATAATTTATATATAATAGGTTTTTTCTGTAGGTCACGTGACTAGATTCACCAATTGGAAATGGTGACTTGATCGTTCCAAAAATTATCACTTGCCCGCTGCAAGATCTTAATCTATTGTTTGTTTATAGAACAATTACGTCATACATGACACGTAATATAATGGCATAGTCCCGTAAATCACGTGACGAATTTTAAAGTATTTTATTTAATAAATAAATAATATCTAATAATTCTAATTAAAGGCTTTGGACGGTTTTGGAAGGCATTTGGACTTAAGACAACATATTGACGTTACCTCTTTAGTTTTATTATTAATAAAACTACCTCCGAGTTCCATACTCCAAAATTTTACTTATTACAGGAAAATGAATCCTTGCCAGCAACACACATTGCTTGTGCAACTATGAGCGACCCTATGGAGAAGAATATATTACGAGGCCATGCCAACTCCACTCATATACCTACGTAAGTTTCAATTACTTAATTGTTATCACAATCAAACTATAATAATAGCTCATAAAATTCAAAGTCATATACGGAATGTCGTTACTGATAAATTCTAGCTTTATTAATTCATGTGTTTCGTGTGGATGCGTACTTATATGCGTCGGTGTTTGCGTGCGTGTACGTATACAAACATTGGTCATACAACGGTTATGGAATTTTTGTTCAGGATTTCACTGACATTCAAGCCACGACAGACTGCCACTGGCCCGTTCGACGCGCTCTCCGATGAGCCTCGATTCGAGCCGGTCTCATCAAACCCCATGACCACATCAATGTACGTGATGCACAATCTACACAACGAGAACCCGAGCCCCTTCAGCGGCAAAAAAATGGCGCATCAAAGTATTGCCAAGCACGAGGGCGATACCCAGGAAAGTAAGGAATGATTTATTCACATACTGTGTTTTATGACTTTGTATAACAATCTTCTTGCATATCTTTTAAGAAGCCAAATATGAGTAGTCATGTTTAAAATTCTGAAGCTTATTTAATATTTTTTTAGATCAAGAGGAAGAACTAATTGTACCTGGGACAGAAGAAGAAATGGCTGAGTTCACTCGAAGTTCTGTTGAAAACTCATCTATACATCTGGAGTTCAATCTACCTATACTCAGCTTACAATTAGAGTGAGTGTTGCCATTTCTCTATAATATTCGTCGCAACTCAACTGTTCTATCTTATGCAAGTGTCCAAGTTTCAACTCGGACAAAACATGTTGATTAATAGTACTTAATCGCTTTTTACAGGTCCAAACAATTATATGAGATCATTTACAATCGGATCAACTCAGATCTTCTGTTATGGAAACCACATTTTGTGGATCCATTTGAGATCAACCCGCTCATGTACACTTCAATCTATCCTGATTTCGGACCCTTCAATAATACTGGACGTGGTAATATAACATTCTTTATTCTTAATTAGTCTTATTGTATTACAATCTCACCTTCCATTTCGCCTTTTAACTTTTTTAAATATACTGTAGAATCAGAATCGGATGTTTCGTCTGAAGAGGAAGAGAATCTGTACTATTCGACTTACGACAACAAAGCAAAGAAAGGTGTGGCCGCAGGCAAAATTCCGCCAGCGCCAAAGGATACACACGACTTTTGTCTCACTCTCAAAGTTGGCGATGGTCTGCTCACTATCTACGCTCCGGTTAGGGTAAGAATATAGCATATATATCTTTTAACACTAAATATGTATTATAATTTTTATACTTCCGAACTAAATTACACTCCTCCTGTTGGTAAATTACTACATTTATCTAGTTTTACTATTTTGCTGCTGCTGTAATTCTATAACATGCTGCTTGTCTCATTTTTACGTTATCGTCAAAGACAACTTATATAGCGAGTAAGACTCATTGTTTAAGAAATTAGTCTCATCGTAAGTACATGCGTGTGGTAGAAAAATACTTCTTTTTTCCTCTTTATTTTAAAAGGACTTTTATCCAAATAGATATGTCAGTCCCATCGGAACATATACATAATCATACACAATACGCAACATATACAATCACAGTTATCTCAAGGTAGTCGCGGCGGGCACAGTACATTGTATAACATATGGGCCTCTTTGGAAGTTGGCTGAGCCAAAATACTGTGGAACATACCAACATCCATAATAGTAATTTTTAATCTGTTAATTAAATCTCTCCTAGCATCTTGATAACGGACACATTCCACCAACAAGTGTTGGACATCTTCCAGAAAAATACTTATTATTCGTTTTTTAAAATTATTTATGAATTCATAACAGGATAGCAACAAGAGGGTAGTTCCAGGACAAATGGGCGAGCTGGTTTTAGAGGCGCACAAGCTTTCCATGTGCCAGGTCAGCGGACTTAATGGCAAGCCAAAGACAGCCCAGCTTTGTCTTAGGGCAGGAAAAGCGACTCTCTTCCATGATTGTGAGTATTGGCATGTAGGAAATACAACAAGATAACAAGAGGGTAGTTCCGGAACAAATGAGTGGTTACACTTTACCAGTAACTAATGTAAAATATCCCTAAAACCTATAATTTTGGACGACTTTCTTGAACTTTAGATACATTTTTATAGTGCTATACTAATAAAAAAATATATTAATGACTTTATTGTTTAACAATAATATCGTGAGACGTAGGTAACAACTATTCTTTATGTAACCAAAATATAAAACTATTTATAATTATTTTTCAGCCCTTATTACAATACCATCAGAAAAGCCATGCCTACGTTTGTATGGCACAATTTTGCCATCGCATCTGAAAACCACCATCTACTCATCCAGCAAAGGTGTGTTCGTGAAAGACAATCTCAAACAAAAGGACATGTTCTCGCTGGCTCTTAAAGTCAATCCAGACAATGAGACACCTAATCTAAAAGTGAGTAGTTTTGTTTTTAAAATGTATTGTGGCTGTATGTAATTTTCTGGTAATAATTCTTTCTGTCATTCTGGTAGTGATAATAACTTATTTATTGTTTTTCTTATCTTTCTTGTCTTTACTGTTTGCTTCATTTTCAGGTGTTTTTTTTTATTGCTGTTTTATTCTAATACTTATGAAAATAACACGCATGCATTCACATAACATGTATCTTCATGTCAATTATAGTGTCTAATATACTTTTTTTTAATAATTACTTAATTTATTGTCCTCTTTTGATTTACTTTACATTTTAAAATTTGCTTAAAATCTAAATCTGAATAAACAATTCGGGAAAATAAAATGAAATGTTCGGGTCCACAAGTCAAGCTTTACATTTGCGTTACTGCGTTAAGAAAACGACCGCTATTACGAACGACATAATAGGTTCCTCAAGAATGACTTATTTCAAAATATTGTGATAATAACATGTTTACCTAAACTACATTTTATCATGAATCAAAACTGTTACATTGATTGAATTGAATAGTAAAATTACATCAATTGGGATGAAGATAGTCTAACAAAAGAAGTTTTAAAAATAATAATTGTTTTATGCATAATAATTTGAAAGGCTTCTTGTCAGTTTTAACAACTTTACAAGCATTCGAAATAAAAAACATTTTTTTTTATTAATTTTACAGACAATCTGCATCGCAATGGGGATAGAGCAAGCGACTCTTCGCCATAGGGGTGAGAAGGGAATTGCTTGGCTTACCCAGTTGATGGATGTAATTGATGTCCTGGATTACCCAGTGCCCGGATATACACCCTCAACTGTGCTATCTGAACTTCACGTACACGTTTGGGATTGTGCAGTCGATTATAGGTGAGTTATTCTTATTTATACTTAGTTCTTCGATATAAATCTCAGAAACGGTATACCGTCGTTTGATACACCAATCATTATAGCACATGCATTACACAGAGAGAGAAGAAATCTCTTTTCACACTAAGATTGGAATTAGGTGACATCGATAATCGCTTTCTGTAGGTGTAGGCTTTGTCAAAAATAAACAATTGATGTAATTTATTTATATTCTTTATAATTGGCTAAGCTCTCTTTGATGTATCAGTATATTCCTGAATCAGTGATTTTTTTTTTCGCTCTGTCAATAACATGTCGAATGATTATTTGAATCTGTTTACGAACCTCACTACTACTTACGAGTGTGCAACCGAAAAAACGAGCAATACTTTAATTCAGTTTCTGTTTAAAACACTGTCGATAATTACGTACCATGCTCGTACATGAATATTCAAGTTTTCTAAAAAAGTTATAATTCATGTGTTCGTTATATAGGAAAACTTACAAAATTTTGACTCAGGCACGAATTGAAACCGTGTTTTCGATATGACGACGGACTACCGATAACTGTTAAAATGTGACCAGACGATAATAATATTTTGTACGTGTAATGTATAATATTTAACCACACTCCTTTGTAAAATTAAATTAAATACTTCAGCTAAAATATGTATTTCCAGGCCACTATACCTTCCAGTGCGCTCGGTCACCACACTAGGTAACTTCAGTATATCGAGCAACCTGATCGCCGCGACCAACACCTCCTGCCTTCGGTTTCTTGCTCAGGAATGCACTTTGTTCCTGTCTTATATCAACAACACCAAACCGAACATGCCAGTGCCACAAGACGAGGACAAACACCCGAATATAAACAGGGATTATATCTGCGTCGTCGATCTGGGGCTGTTCGAGTTGTCGCTACGTATGGATGATAAAACTAATCCGGTGAGTTGGAAAAACTTTACTATCTGTTCTGAAGTACCTAGTATCTCTGCTTGGTCTACCTAACCTAACCATGTAATTAATTATTTTCGGTCTGGCACTTACTCTCCTTAAATAGTTATTTGTGCAACAAGTGAGCAAAGTTCATGTTTGCTGCGCGTGCTGATTTGAGTTCCGAGCAAGCGAAGGATTCTGTTTGAATCACGAGCGAAGCGAGTGATTCTAGAGTAGAATCCTGAGCGTGTCGAGGGATTCAAAGGCACGAGATGCAAACAACTTTGCTCTCGTGTGACACACATAACTTTTCACTTCAGCAGCGAGAACAAGTATCATACCTACTTTGGAAATAAAATAAGACACAGGAACGAGTATATTGTAAAATAACTCATTTATTTAAATTCAAAATTATACAACAAATTAAAAGTTAAACATAGTCTGTATGGTTATCCCATTAGTTACTATACATAGGTTACTATAATCTAGGGATGGAGTTCGCCGCCTGTACGAGGGCGTCGTGCGATCCGTGGCCATGTATGGGGCTCCCGTGTGGTCGCAAGACTGCGCGAGGTCCCCCCGCTGCAGAGCTCTGCTACGGAGCCTGCAGCGGATAATGGCCATACGGATCGTACGAGGCTACCGTACAATCTCGTACGAGGCGGCGACGGTTCTGGGACGCTCCCCCCCATTCGACATCCTGGCCGACATGTACGCGGCGACGTATGCGTCGCGGCGTGTCGGCCGGGGGGGCGATGGGGGGAGCACCCTGGAACCCGCGCACGAAGTGCCTAAGCGGGAGTGGCACCGACGGATTGTGGTGGCCTGGCGTGCGCAGCTCGAATTACGGATCTGCGCGCGCCAGCGGGCCGTCGGTGCCGTACTCCCGCACCTCGAAGCTTGGCTCCACGGGAAGGAGGAGGTCACCTACCGATTGACTCAGATACTCACCGGGCACGGCTGCTTCGGTGAGTATCTGTGTCGAATAGGACGGGAGGGATCGACACATTGTCACCACTGCGCATCCGACCTTGACTCGGCCCAGCACACGCTGGCGGAGTGCCCCACGTGGGCCTCCGAGCGCCGAGTCTTGGTCGCAGAGATCGGGCGAGATCTGTCTCCGCCGGCATTGATTGCGGCAATGCTGGCGGACGAGGGAGGTTGGAGGGCTGTGGCCTCCTTCTGTGAAGCAGTGATGCTCCAGAAGGAGGCCGCCGAGCGGGGTCGGGAGATGGCCGATCCCGCTCGAAGAAGGCGGCGCCGGGCTCGGTAGCACAGCTGCGGCGCCGCCGCGGGTCGCCGGCGGCCGCGAGTAAGTCGCGACTGCTACGGCGACCCGGGATGGACCACGCCCCTTCCGTGGCCGGGGTGCGTCGTCGGTGGAGGAGACCGGGGGAGGTAGTAAGCCTCCCCCGAGGAGGGCTCCCCTGTGTCGACGGGGGAGCGGAGGCTGGGGGTTCCCGGAAGAAGCTTTCTGTTCCCAGGGGCTCCCTACATGCCTGAGGAAGGCCATCCCTGAGGTTTTTAGTGGGTAGGCCTCCCCCTTCTGGGGAGGAGAGCCCCACATAACCCCGGCTCGCCACAGACGGGGTATGCAATTTAATGCATTTTCCTCAGGGAAACAAAAAAAAAAAAAAAAAAAAAAAAAGGTTACTATAATCTGTGGTTAGCTTTGTCTCACTAGTGAGTAAAAATCGATTTTACTCACTGATTTTAAGCAGCAAAACCTTCATGTTTGAGCTTCTGAAGTGAAAAATATGTTATCCAACCCGCCCTACCCTATCACCCGCGCAAACGAATCCCTCCCGCCGGCCACCAACCGCGTCGTCCCTCCCGGACCCGGGCCACACAACCCTCGCCAAACATATACCCGGTACCGTCACGTGCCGGGTAGATTCTCACCCTCCACTACACGGCGAACTTGAGCGTCCTGGCCATTAGACGGCGACTCCCTTGTTTTAACCCCAACGGCTCCGGAATGGTCGCCGGCGTCGTTAGCAGGCAAGGTGTCGAACCTTCGGTTAAGAACGCTCTATCGCTATACTGCCATCGCAAAACAATTACAAGAGCTCTTTAAACAAGGACTATATTCGCGTCGATATTCGATAACATGAATTTATTTACTAGGAAAAGTTAAAGTACTACTTAATTTTAACTTAGAGTATCTATCTATTCTTTGTTAAACAATAACGTGTAATTTTCTATGAAAGAGTGTTAGCTTATATAACGGTTCTAACATTATCAAATTTTACAAAACTGTTTCCTATGTTATGTCAAAATATCATTTATTATAGTACATTACGATATTAGTGCGTTATGATGGTTATAACATGCGAGGCGGAATTTCAGCCCGAGCCGAAGGTGAGAGCGTAATTGAGCAGAGCATGTTATAACCAAAACGCACGTATATCGTACGACGTTTTTAACACATTTGCGAGGAAACAGAAATAAAAACATTTAAATAAACTACTGACTGGCGCCGCGCGGCGATTAGTTCGAAATTTGAATAGCAACAGCGCGCGAAATGGCAAATAATACTGTTCTGGAATTTGTATGGACTATAACTTGCTTTGGTAACACACGCATTTTTTATGACCCGCTTTACACATTTAAAACCGGTGGAATTACATCAGCTTTACGAGCAAAGGTGTTAAAAAAATTCATAAATATTTGTTTTAGTCTAGTGAACAGCCGCAAGTGGACCTCAGTGCGTCCAATAACATGTTGAATATTTACACCTGCTGGGACTCCGCGTCTGCCCTGTGCAGGCTGGTCACTTACGTCGCCTCAGACGGCGACTCGCAACCACCTTTCGACCCGTCCTCCAGACATACTAGCATATGTTCAGATCAACCTTTGGAACAGCTCGTAGGTAAGTAGCAATAGGGTAGACGACTACAACTGATTGTGGCCGTTTTTATACTATAATTATCTGATTTGAGCAATTTATATCTCGGGAAAGTATGTCAATATAGAAATTTCAGTTTAATTATTAATTTATATTGTTTTTAGATTTCTAAAAAATGAGCAATTATTATTTACGTAATTCTAATGAAACGAGCACATTTCTAAAATTTTCACATTAAATGTAACATTTTTTTTATATAGTAAGTATATAAACGTTTATATAAACGTACAAATAACAAAGTTATTTTAAAATTTGTTGTAAATTTGTTGTATTTGTTGCAAACATGTCGATGTATCTTCAAAAGTAATAGGTGCAGGTGTACTGTTGGTTCTACAATATTTCTCACTTAAAAGAGTACTCTTATTATATATAGAATTTAAAAAATTGTCGTCTACCCAATTCGGAGAGATTTCTGCCAATATTGCCAATAAAGTGTTTTCAAATTATGGCTTATGTCTATTGATTTTGGAATCCATGTAGAAATAATGGATTTTTTGGTTTCTTATAACCGGTTATTAAGTATATGTGTAATTAGAATTTAATAAATAGCATGTGAGTGTGTAAATTACATTGAAACGCATAATGAGATTAGAAGCTTTGTGTTAAAAATATATAATAATACATACTGATATATATATAATATTGTTATTAGGAATTGACGATCGTCCCGTAGAAGAAATCAGAGAGTTGTCTCCGAGCGAGATACAACAAGTGAATGATTTAATGGCCGAGGCCATGAAGGAAAGCCCAAATACAACGAGTAAGTTAGAAATGTTAAAATACAGTGTTTCAGGGCGGCTGAAATAATTATTTGTGGTGTGTATCTATCGGGAATTAAGTTTCTGTAGGAAAAATATATGCGCCAATCAAAATACTTTTTTTTCCCATAGAAACTAAATATTTTTTTTTAAGGTTAAGCATCAACAGGGTTATTTCAGCATACGATCTGATCGTATGCTGAAATAACTTTTCCCAGTTACTCTGTACTGATCCCAGTACAGAGTAACTAGCATTTCTTTTATAAACAGCTGACTTATTTAAGTTATTTAAAAATTGTGCTTTCATTTTGATGTGAGTTAACTAGGAAAGTATTACGTTTTTAGATCTTCGACAAGCACCTATGGTTCATTTAATGTCTAAGTTATACCCTTAAATATTATTTCGCCGAACTTGAAACAGCCTGTATATTATTAAGCAACACAGACGAACTAACTGATACATCTTCCCAGAGGTAACTTCAAACTAGACTTTTGTACAAATCTATCAAGAAAGCCTTTTTAGTATAGACGAGTAAAACCGTTTTTTTTTGAAAATATCGGCTTTAATGGTGTAAAAAATGAAACTTCGTCACCTTTGAAGCTAAATGTAAATTGTGTTTGGGTATTTGGTTTGAAATTGAGAACTACGTATTCCTAGACTTTCTCAAATGACAGTTTATCATTCATTTTAACCTCATAAGAGGTTGCTACAATCACTTTTATAATTCCCGTTAGCCAACTGGCCACTATACCACTTTGTCTATGACTATCTAACTAGTGGGCAAGGCTTGTCGAGATTGGCTTATCGATAAATGTATCGGCCAGTCGATATTCATAGATGTCTATAAATAGTGAAAATATAAAATATAATGTAAATAATTATAAATATATGTATATTATGATTTAAATTAAATAAATAAAAATATGTAAATAAATAATCATTTATTTTGGTGTTTGTAGTGTACTATATAGGAAAGATTCCTACAGTTCTATTCATATAATTTAAATCTTCTAAGACTTATAAGGATATTTTGCAAATAAACTCATTATTGTTATATTTATGAAATGAAAATTCCATTCAGTCAATGAAGAAGACCCTAATGCAAGCAATTTACCAGAGAAGGATGGTGTGGAAATATTCTTCTTTCCTGACGAATCTCAGTCCAAACAAAAGCCGATAGAGACTACAGTGGAAGCGGAGCTGGAGCCAACATCATCTGATTTCGAAGACTATCACAGTCACATGGAAGATGTGGATGATGACAGACCGCCTAACGTGCATGTTGTAAATGAGCTAGGCGATCCCACGTCAACTCCTATTGGTTCTCCAAGAAGAATCAGGCGAAAGGTATAAAATATAAATACTTGTTACACTTACACCAATTAGCCTAGTCCAAACTAAGCTCTGTAAGGCTTGTGCTACGGGATCTAGGGTAATGGATAGACATACATATATTATACATATATACATATTTTTTATAGAAAAATATAGCAACAACCATGACTAAGATACAAATGCTCGCATTCATCACACAAACATCTGCCCCACCGGCATTCGAACCTAGGACCTCAGATGACACATTGAAACCGGTGTACTATCCACTCTACTATGGAGGTCGTATGTGTATGAGTATATAAGTTTTCAGGTAGCTTTTCCTTTTTTTTCATTTTAACTATAAATTCTCATTACTGTACTTAAAATCGATATGCAATGCAAAAATATATATTTCCTCATTTTTCCATTTTATACTTAAAAAGTTAATGAAGTTAAAAAATAAAATGAAATGCTATGTTTGGTTTCCATTATTGTACAGTTGCATTTTTTTAACAATATCGCAGAGTTGAATATCTTTCACAATTCCTCTGCCAGTTCTATGATGGGATAAAATATGAAGAGAAATTGGTGTAGTAATTACATAAATGTTATGTAATTTATTTTGATGCGAATCCGAAAACGATTTATTATAAAAATTAATTAGAGTTTAAAATTAGCACTTCGCAAATCCCTATCACAAAAATTCAAAATCAAATTAAAAACCACTTTAACAAATAGCATAGAAATAGCACTTAGCATGCTAATTAAATTACAGAAAAATAGTATTAATTGCCGTTACTATTTGACACGCTATCACCATTAGGCGCAGTTACCGTAGCCTATGGACACTTGCAACACTCGCGCGTTGCATGAAAAAATATGCTCACATAAAAAAAAAATAAAAAAAATGCATTTATTTAGATAAATCATTACAAATAAGTAGCTGGGGTTTCCCAGAAAGTAGTCGAAACACTTGTGATGGGAAACCTCGCTCTTCCTTCGAACAATACTATAGATTTACATGGCATTTTTAGTAGAAAAATTTACAAAGTAAAAGAAAAGAGTTGATGTGCGAAAAAGTAAGTATAGCAATTATGTGCAGTGTGTGTATATTTGTGTGTGCGTGTGTGTGTGTGTGTGTGTGTAAATGTGTGGTGTGTGTATGTGATTGAGTATGTGCGTGTCCTTGTAAATGATAAATTATCGTCACTTAAATGAAACTAGAATATCTTCAGTGTCATTATAATTAAGGGTAGCAAGCCATTCTGTAAGAGCTTTCTTACAGTTCTTAAATGTCATAGCGTAAATATTGAGTTTACGATTTATTTTATTGTACACACGTGCGGCCTGCGCTAGATTTTGCCGACTAGCGAACACATGGACTCACATGGACGAAGCTCGGGTAGTATCATAAGTATATCTTATATATGATATAAGATATACTTATGATGTCATACAAGCCGATCCAGCCTAAGCATCTAAAATCGCTAAAACAACCATAACTGGGTTAAGAGAGTGTAAACGAAAATCCTTGAATCGTCCCTGCAAGCGACCACTTGCATACAACAGGATATTTCACAAAGACTTTATTACAAAAGTGCAGACTTCAAACGTTGGATAATTGCATATCTATTGCACTGATTTCTCAACAATAATAGATAATAATATACATTATATCGATTATTGTTGTGAATATACTGTGATATTTTTTTATTATAATAAGTTACTCAACATGGGCCTTTAAGGGCGGGCACTCATTGTTGTCACACAACAAATTAATAAATTAAAAGTCAGTGACATTCTTTAAAATATCTCCACTTCGTTTTGACTCGGGGATATTTACAGCACCCATGGATGTCGCCAGTATATTAACTGTTGCCAGCTATAGGTTTATGAAATGAAAAAAAAATACATTAACTTCTACATTGAAACTAATTTAAGAAAATTTGTTTATAGACAAAATCTAGTGGTGAGAGCGGCAACACCGATGACGAGTACTGCATAATAGACAACGAAGAAACGGACGACGACTTAGCCGAACCAGAGGTAATCTGGTACGGGCCACCAGCGCCGATGATCGAGAACCACTTCAGCATACCAGCGGCTCGTACTGATGTACTCAAAGCACCAAAGAGCTTCCCGCCTCCGGTAACCAGGTATGTTGCTATCATTCTCCACGTTATTAAGAAGTGATGTGTACTTGTACTATGTGCTTAAACCGCCCAAAAGCTTCTTGTCTCTTTGTGGTTCGTTCTTTCATTTCAGATGAGAAACGTCCGCTGTTGATCGTAGGCCTCCCACAAATCTCAACAAGGGCTAGTCCTGCACTAATTGCATCTAGACTAGATAGATAGATAGGAGGCCTAACGACAGTTCCCGGCATACGCCTGTCACAGAAGGATCCAGGTTCTTCTACAGATTGCATAATTTCTGATTCGATTACGCAGAAAAATCCCAAGCATAACTCTGTCCTTTGCCCTTTGGGTAACTTTGTGCCGCCTTATAAGGCCCATTGTAAGTAACCAAGTTCTAGAACTATATGTCATCACTAGCAACACGCGAACGGAACGCGATGAAATAGATTCGTCAGAACGACAGAATCAACCACAACCAAGTCTCGACGAAATCGAACGCTTTCTCGTAGTCTACAAACGCCATACCTAAGTACAACATGCCATACCATTCATAAAAAATAAATTGATAAAAACAATTTTAGTAAATTATATTCGTTTGAATTTGGAACTTACTGATATATTATCTGTGTAATATCGCTTAATTCTTTCTTTTTTTTCCTAGTCTAATAGCATGCAAATCTTGAATGGAACAAATTTATTTCTAGGGATATGAATACTAGTCTCTCTAGGTTCTAACATTTGAAGAATCGTCAATCTTTAGAATCCTTCACCTACTCGTGATTCGTCTATGGCCGTTGCTTTAAATTCCTCCTTTATTACTTGTGTAATGTACTATTACAAAATGTTATTTACTGTCTTAAAAAACATAATAAGTCCCAATGAAACCCAACCTCATGAAATATATTGCATATCTCATATGCAAGTTTATCCTAGCTTAACAAGAAGGTATAGTTTCCCTAATACCTTAAGATTTTTACTCGATATCTCGAGTATTATCCCTGTGCCGTCTTCTTGAGTCTCCGTCTCCGTGGGTCTATCTTAAAACCACAATGTTCGTGTTCCGGTGTGAAGGTTAAGACAGACAGTCGATACTGTGATTTTACATCTTATGTGACATGTTGATAACGTGTACTCTGGTGTATTACGTATAATCATGTATTTTCAGAATGTCAATAATCACCAATAAATTTAGAGGTAAATCAATAACCTTCTTATATATTTTGACAGGTACACGTTATGCGAAATGAGTCTCACATGGAACATGTATGGAGGCAACGACTTCCGTTCATCATCTGAGGCATCGCAGAAAAAAACCGTTACGATTGACGCAGATCCACGTAAACAGGGATCACCCACGACTAGCAAGTACGTATGACAAGATATTTGTTTTATGCATACGTAATCTATACTAATACTAGCTGGCCCAACAGACGTTGTCCTGTCAAATGTCTCAAATGTCAAATGTCTCAAATGTCACGTTGTCTCACGTTGTCTCAAATGTTTTTAAATAAATAATTTAGCTGAAAAACAATATCTATATGACCGTATTGTGAATCTAAACCATTCTCAAGCCCCCTGGAATACACCACAAAAAATTTCATCAAAATTGGTCCAGTCGTTTAGGAGGAGTTCAGTCACATACACACGCACACAAGAAATATATATATTTATATATTAAGATATAAAGCTGAAGAGTTTGTTTGTTGTTTGTTTGAACGCGCTAATCTCCGAAACTACTGGTGCGATTTGAATAATTCTTTTTTTGTTGGATAGTCCATTTATCGAGGAAGGCTATAGGCTAAATAACATTACGCTATGACCAATAGGAGCAAAGACAGAGCGGTAAATGTGTAAAAAACGGGGAAAATTATTCATTTTTGAAGGCTTTCTTTGCGTGCGCTGCGAAAACGGTTCAAGATACACAAAAAATATGTATGAAAGAATTATTCCTCTATACATGATCTAAAAAAAAGTCCGCGACGGCATATGTCTATCTTTTAAGGTTTAGTCACAATGACCGTTTTTATGGTACCAAATTTGGTCGAAATAATTTGTTTAAGTTGTATCAACATAATAATATTAATCTTTATTCAAATATAAATATAAATATGTTGTTGGTTAACCAAAAATCTGCCGGAAGTCACTATTCCACGCGGACGAAGTCGCGGGCAAAAGCTAGTTATAAATAGAAGTGTAATCAAACACCCACTTTTCCCCAATTTTATAATACGCTAGTGCAGAGGTTCCCAAACTTTTTAGTATCATAGACACTGCCATGTTTTTCGGGTATGCGTAGACCCGCTACTTATTTGATTGCCTACATCCTACAACTTACAAAATGTTATATGCATTTATAATATTATTTTTTACTTTAAAGGTACTTTTATAAATAATGTTGTCTTTATATTAGAAGATAGTATAATGTAAGTAAATAGGTACTATCAATGTTGTCTTAAATTTATGTTTCGCTGACGTAGACCCCTTGCAGGTTGTCATAGACCCCTAGGGGTCCATATAGACCACTTTGGGAATCACTGCGCTAGTGTAATAAGAGGACCTGGAGATGAATTTTTGAAACAATAGAACCAATTCGCATTCGAAATCGTTAGATTCGTATACGAATTACCGAATTCACTATTTCCGAACTTTCATTTCGTGCGTTGTACAACGAGTGGTTCAACCCACTCGTTTTTGATTTCTACTAGTAGAATATCCAACGCTGACGTGACCTCGACAGTGATCCGTTTCACGTGTAGGTCATCGCCGATTTTTTGTTTTTGTTGTTGTGATTTTGAATTTTCCTGCGTGAAACGAATTTAATTAAGAATTTGTTTTTAATGAGTACACTGAATTCGAGTGATTCAAAAATCGATAAAATTGTAAGCAGTGGATAATAATATCGCGCACGATTTGTATTCGTTTTCGAAATACGTATTCACGTCTAATGATTCAAAAATACGTCTCCTGTTGCTACAACCTGGCATTCCACAGAGGTACATTTTTTTTTTTAAGAAAGAAGTATTTTTTTTTTATAAATATTTCTTAAACTTTCACCAATTTACCAATCAGTAAGGTTTGTGTTATGAGAACTAGGATAACTGATAGACATACTCATCTTATACATATATAAATACTTTTAATAGAAGATTGTATATATTAACAATCACGACTAAGGTACAAATGCTTGCATTCGTCACACAAACATGTGCCCCTATCGGGTCTCGCACCCGGGACCTCAGAGATGGCGACACCTTCAAACCGGTGTACTTACCCCTCGACTACGGAGGTCGACAAACTATTGTGGGGAACGGCTCTAATCGATTGCTCTTACGATATTCACGGAAAGAAAGAACGTTGTCTCATTTATTTTAAACTATTCACCGCACACTTAAGCTATATCTGTGTTTAAAAAAATGACTAATTCATTGACGCAATGACTTTATGATGTGCATCGCTTGTTGCTCTAATGAGCAACTGACCAGGATGAATACTTAATTTTAAAGTTTTTATTTAATTTTACTATCTTGTTATTCTTGTTCAAATTGTATTACTATAACTTGCGGTAGTATTATTGACGTCATTGAGGAGGAGACTCAACAATGGCGTGCTGGCAGAGAGTAGCTTAGGATCGGCAGCTCCTAAGCATCTATTCTCGAATCCTTCAATAGCATTTTGATATTTATAGTATACTAGCTTTCTGCCCGCGGCTTCGCCCGCGTGGATTTCGGTCTATAGAGGATTAAGGGTCATAACTTTTGCCCACGACTACATATGTGCGGAAGTCAGTTTATGGCGCGGTTTTATCGCACTTCCCGTGGGATTATCCGTTTTTCCGAGATAAAAAATACCGCAAAACTTTGCTCAAGAATCACTCTATCTATTGATGAAAATCTGTGCAGTAGTTTTTGAGCGAAGCCTTTATTGCGCATCCCGTGGGATCTGTCGATTTTTTCCGAGATAAAAGGTACTCTATTATTTAATCCGGACTTTTATCTTTACGTCTGCGAAATTTCAAAGCAATCGGTTCAGTAGTTACGGCGTGAAAGCGGAACAAACAAACAAACTCACTTTCTGATTTATAATATTAGTAAGGATGTGAGAAGAATTAAGTTATTTCTTTAGTGTTTTCAGAAGCATTCTCAATAACTTTTTACAGATTTCTGTTGTATTTGAATAAAGGCATTCTTTAAAGAGTCACTTTCCGCATAATGTTATTAATAAAAGAACACTGCGTAAATGTATAGAAAAACAACTTCGACATAAAGGGTAAACCACAGAATACCAGCGCTGCATGCAGCCGCATTGCATGTTGTGCCATCCGGTAGCTCGCGGTAAAATGCTGAGCGGGACGCCCTTTTGGCACATTGTATCTTTTCTATTTTTTTCTCGCTGTTGTTGTGTTTTATGCTTATGTTGTGCCAATAAAGTCTATTCTATTCTACATACAGGCGTTCGAAAGAGTACGAACCGTACGAGGGTAGTAGGACGCTAAGCGGTGGGGTGAGCTGGGCAACGGGCAGCGAGAGAGCGCGCGTTCACACCAAACCATCGCACGAGCTGCGCTTGCGAGGCGGGCCTGGCCGTGACCACAGCACCTGTGTCAAGCTGGCGCTCACTAAGGTACAGGGTCGCTGTGTACATGCGGATGGCCACGTGACGTAACCAATGACGTCATTACTTACTGCGGTATTTGTGGAAAAAAGCAACGTCCAGTCTCCAGAATGGGGAACATGCAATTAGAATATTTATGAAAATTTTGTTATTAAAATGCTAAAAAAATATAAAAGTCGGACCACTGCAAGGTTTATATTTAAAACTAGCGGACCCGACAGACTTCGTCCAGTCAAAAAGATTTGTACAGTGGCAGCTTTTTGTTCCTAATTATTTTATAGATAATGTCGCATAGCCAACCAAATCGCAAAAAAAGTCTAAATGACCTATTACATTTTGTGGCTATTCAATTTTGGAACGTGACATTAAATCCTCCAACGATGTATTCTGTGCTCCAACGCACGCACGCACACTGTTTTGATAGATATGATTGAATTTCAACTATATGTAGCGTTAATAAAGCGCAAATTGACTCTTTGATGTTAGGAACACACCTTCATTGCTTAGACAACAGTGAGTGCTTGCAATATGAACTTTATACAATAACAATAAAGCTCAATTCGACTGTACGTTTTAGTTAGAAAACGTTTGCATGGGAAAATAAAAGGGCTGTTTTTAGGGTATTTCCGATAATTATTCGAATTTTCCTCATTGTAAAAACCCTCCTTGAACTTCAACGAACATTAACAAAAAAGAATTGACCAAATTGGTCCAGGCGTTGTTGAGTTATGAGCTTACCAACACATTTTGCGATTCATTTTTATATATAAGATAATGTTGTTTTTGAACAATAATTACGAATCTTACTGTAGATTCGTAATTATTGTTCAAAAACAACGTGGAACGGAACGGATTTAAAACACCAATCAGCGTTCAGTGACGTCACTCCTGTTATGACAACTTATTTGAGGTTATAAGTTGTAGTAAAAGTGAACAATTGAACCAAAATTAATTTCGTTTTTGAATAAAAATGAAAGTTGGGTTTGCCAAAGCAAATTCTAGGACTCTGCCAAAAGTTAATGTTGACATGGTAGTGACATTTTTTGTCGAAAGTGCAGAGTTTTCAAGTGTAGAAATGAAAGGGACTAAACAAAAAGACACTGAAAAGTTTGGGTAAGTGTTAGGTAGGTAACTGTTTCTTTTGTGCACAAGCAGATTAACTAAGTTTACAATAAATATATCCGCCCACTTACGTCAAAGTGGTCTTCACAGCATCGAATGCAGCAAGAAGCAGGAATAAATGTCATTCCTTTTCGCCGTTTGAAACCACGTTTTTCTTAGTTTTGGGTCAGACGGTCCAATCAAAAACAAATTTATTTGGAAACTTATTTGAAGTAGATGGACACATTGGCACAAAACATTCGTCCATACGGCTTTTTGACGTGACAACGTCTATTAAATTGGTACGGCCTGGAGTCATTCTCGAAAACACCATAACGGCCGAATCTGACGCCACACGGAGCCACGCACATTACTCATAATAATTAATTTATGTATAACTTCAGAAGCAGAAAATTTAAACAAACTATTAAATAAAAATATAAATGTTATACATTACTTTATTTTAAATAATTTCATTGCACCCAGAAAAAATTACCATGTAATAGACGTTGTCACGTTCAAATATCGGCAGTAGACGTAGTTCTACAGACAACCATTTTTTTATTTTTTCGGAGTATTAATGACATAGTTATGATCACCTGATGTTGATGGATAGTACATTATAATTTTTTACAAAATATTACCTTTAAAGTCGAGATAAATTAAAAAACAACTAAAGCCAGCAATGACACGCGCAGTACAATAAGTGAGCCAGTGACAATGACAGACAGGAGTGACGTCATACGAACTATAGGTCCTTTTTCGCGCCAAAATTTAAATTGACATTTTTTTCAGTAATATACAGTCTTTTCATTTTTTTAATGTACTTGTGGTCTATTCTACGTGGAGTTCTTTAAAATGAGCACAAAAATAAAAATATTGCATCTTCCCTATTGTCCATTTGTGTGTCAACAACAGCTTACAGCGGATTTGTTTGTATTTTAGTTATTTCTATTTTTTTTTTTTTTGGTAAAAAGTTATATCAATTACAGCAGTGCTTTGTGAAGACACCGAAGACATTACACTATCTCCATACAAATCTTGGCTTCTTTTCAATTGGCAGCCAATTTCAATTAAACCTCATAGAATAAATCCTTGGTACAAAATTGATTTCAAGGATGTACTCCAAAATTTGCTATCGACATATTGTGAAATTTGTTCATCTAATCTTATTTGCAGCAAAAATCGCATCTTATCGTTAAAGGAGCTTTTAAATAAAGATTTCATAGAGTGGTCTCCACATATTCGGCGTCTCCCAACGAATAGGTATCTAAACTAATGCAGTTAATTTTCGTAGGCACTTGCGTATACGAAAATTCTGTTAGTATTGTAATATATTTCTTCTTCATTACTAGTGCTCGTAATAGGTAGTAAAATTTTGTGTACTTGCGATTTTGTGACATCAATAGTACATTAATAGGATACGCCTGGGAACTTACTATTTTCAGAGATTGTAAAAATATTATATTGAACTTTCAAAATAGTATTTAATCTTTTAGTTTATTGTTTAACATGAAAGTTTTCAATAAAAGCGCAAATAAACAACAAACAGTAATACCGAGAAAATCATAGTATTATCTTCATTTCGAAGACGAATAATAACACCATCGGAACAACACTATGTACTTTAATGTTAATATAAATATATGTTTATTTTTAAATTTGATTTATATTGTAAACTTGCAATAAATATCTGTAATATCTGGACATGATTTTTTCCACCTACTCACTCCTATAAACCTACAAATAAACAATAAGTGTAATTTTCATGATTATATAAAATGACGTAAGTTCCATTGCATTGCATTTATTTAAGGTCCCGGAAATCACGCTGATTTTAGGTTTATCCATGTTACGCTTACATTGACTTTCTTTCTGCATGTACATAAAATTGAACTGCCTATTCCGAGCACTATTCATTACAGTCAACGTGATACATCAAAAAAGCATCTTTTGGGCAGGTAGGACAGTGGAATAAAGTCACTATCCTATCTGTCATCTCATTTGGGCCTCTTTCACCGCTTAACATCAGGCGGGAGGAAGTCACCTGCCGGGCCTAGCTTAAAAAAAAATCTAAGCGTAAATTGTGGCAGGTAAGGTACGTGCACGAGGTGTACCCGCCAGGCGGCACGCACGCGTCGCGGCACACGCTCGCCATCAGCAAGGTGGAGATGCTCGACCGCTTGGTGTGCAGCGACATCAACAAACTGCTCAGCCAGTACAAGCTCAAGGATGAGCCCGAACGGAAGAACGCTTATATGGTACGTTTTATTCGATCAATACGAGTACATACATAATACTTAGATCAAACAACCCAATTCAAGTAGATTCCTTTATCATAAACGATTTAATTATTTTTATCTACTATCATGCTATTAATCCTATATAAAAGAACCTATAACAATTAGCTTATTGCCAACATTAAAATACTCAATGATATTATGATCATTATATCATCCAACGCGTGATATTATGAACTTCCAAAAAAAAACATTCTCATGCAATGACATTTTCACCACCAGATCGCTAAAATTTTGAAAAAAGAACAATAAATTGTAGACTAATTCGTAATTTCGGATTCTCGTCTTATAGTGTTATTTCCCGCCATTTTTTCACTCCAAAATGATTTATGAAGCTGGAGTGAGCTGGAGAGATACGGGACGAGGAAGACCTAGGCGAACATATTTCGAACAAATCGAAAGTGTCCTCAAAAAAGGCCAGGTCAGAAGTACCCGCAATCGTCGAGCATGTATGAGGAATGTTATGAAAGTAGATGAAGCGAAAGAGATATGTAAAGACCGTAGCAAGTGGAAAGACGTAATCTCTGCCTACCCCCGTGGGAAAAAGGCGTGAGTGTATGTATGTATGTATGTAATATTGGAAATCTTTTATAGAGGATTCACATCATGATTAGTAGATAAAGTCTTGTATGCAACTGTTATAATTAGGTATTAAAACACTTATGTGATACTATTATCCCACATATAAATAAAAAATAAATTATAAACCCACACTCGTGTTTTAATACCCCTGCATATACAACAGTTGCATAAATAACTATTATCGCATTGAAATTATATGTATACTAGCTTTCTGCCCGCGTCTTCGCCCGCGTGGATTTCGGGATTGGGTCTATACAGGGTTAAGGGTCATAGCTTTTACCCACGGCTACATATGCGCGGAAGTCGGTTTATGGCGCGAAGGTTTTATCGCGCTTCCCGTGGGACTATCCGTTGTTCCGAGTTAAAAAATACCGCAAAGCCTTGCTCATGAATCACTCTATCTATTGATGAAAACCGCATAAAATTCTGTGCAGTAGTTTTTGAACGAAGCCTTTATTGCGCATCTCGTGGGATCTGTCGATTTTTACAGGATAAAAAGTACCCTATTATTTAATCCGGACTTTTATCTTTACGTCTGCAAATTTCAAAGCAATCGGTTCAGTAGTTACGGCGTGAAAGCGGAACAAACAAACTCACTTTCCGATTTATAATATTAGTAAGGATATTTAAATGTTTAATATAATCCAAAATTTTTTTTTTTTTATTTTTCAAGTACAAATAATATGTGAAGACTACAAGAAGCGACCTTTGTATAAATAAACAAAAGTCGTTACTAGTTTTTTTTATCACTTGCGATTTTGAAATTCGTTCATATACTGTGGATAGTTTTTATAACGATGGTAGTTCATTATAAGTTCGATAGTATATGAATGATTGAAAATATACTAGAGTTAGTTAGATACCTACAAAAAATAATCAAATACTATGTATAATAGTAAACTGGATATTTAACAACTGGCTGGTTGGAACTTCTCCCACTACTTTGCCTCTGCTAAACGTTTTGCTTTCTCTTCCCACAGGTAGTTGTGAAGGTAGTACATCTTAGACCAGACCCAGCACTCCCCGCTCAAGAGTGCTGCCTTAAAGTGTCTCTGCTACCTTTACGGTTCAATTTGGATCAAGATACGCTCGCCTTTCTCGTTGGATTCTTTACCAAACTTGGCACTGATGAAGCATCTGGTGAGTGTCTAAAAACACTTTTATTACAAAGAGATCTATATTTTAAATATTTTTTTACGATGGTAACTATACTATTAGAAAAAAGTTTTCAAACAACACATTTTTTTTAATATTTGAGCTTGTATATATGTATTTAATTACTAGAAATTATTACTTTCGATGGAAATTGATATGAAATTTATAACAATTGCGAAAAATAGATAGATAGATAAAAATTTTATTTACGAAAACATCTTCATCACACACAAATAAAGGAACACAAAGAAACTAAATAACATTTTCTTAATGCTAAGAACCCAGTACAAACCAAGAGCCGTGTGTGCTGTAGAAGTGTAAAAGGGTCGTAGCTTTGTGATTAAAATTGCTCAGAAAAGGATGTGAGCAAAGCACTGATATTCAGCTACAACCTAAGGGTTTTGTGTTTGTCAATAATTTTCGGAGATTTACTTGTCCGTACGTACGAATAAGGAAAAAAAAATATTGACTCGACGCCTGTTCGGAAATTGGGAGAGCCTTCTCGAGAAGAACAGGCAAGAAACTCTGAAGGTCTATTTTTTTATCTCCTCTTTTCAATATTAATAATTATAATTATATAATATAAAAATACAATATAGTATAAGATACAATCATACCTAATACGATTACAGTCGTATGTATGTTTACATACACATATAAAAATAATACAATGTTATAAATAATGTTGTTACCAAACATGGCTCTATAAATAGTGTCCCTATTCCCAAATAGTGTGATCATTTAGATAGTCACTTACTTTATAATAACCTTTACTCATGAGTGTCTTTTTGATATGGATTTTAAATTTATATAAAGGCAAATCAATGACACTTTGCGGATGTTTATTAGACATAGATATACATTTCCCCAAGAACGAACAGCTAGTTTTATGGAGTCTGAACATTGGAACGTCAAGTTTATTTTTGTTTCTAGTATTCACATTATGTAGATCACTGTTTTTATTTAATTTATTATAGTTTCTATATACAAAAACTAAATTATCATATATATATTGACTAGCTAAAGTTAAAATATTAATTTCTTTGAACAATTCTTTTAGGGATTCTCTAGCCCGTAAACAGTAAATAGCACGAATCGCATGCATATAAAATCAAAACACAACCCCATAAATAAAATACAAATTGAAATTATATAGAAGATTAGAAAAAAAAATATATATGGTTTCTACTAATTAATAAATATTCAGATATAATGCACAATTTGCTCTGAACAGATGAGGACTCGAAGAGCGTGGGGGGTCTATCAACGGACTCCAGCGGGTCCCGCCAGACGACCCCCACGCACAGGCCGCCGGTGATGAGCATCGCCAGCCACCTGCGGGACCCCCCGCCCACGCCCACGTCACTGGGGGACGTAGACTCGCTCTCACTCAATGAACAAGGTGAATCCAATGACCCATTGTCTGTAAACGCCCCAGCTCACAGGCCATTAGACATGATCGTTATCAGTAATAGCAGTAAGTGTAACAAATATTCAATATTTTTTTTTATGTAAATACAGGGTGTCTCAGAAACAATGGATAAACCTTTGACTGTTGATAGGTTATACTAACTTTAATTCATTCAACCACAAAAAGTCCGTATTTGTAAAAATTGCACATTAAAAACCAACCAAAAGTGGCATTTAAAAAAAATCATAAACAATCAAATATCTTGAAAACCGAGATATTTTTACTAAAGTCAAAATTTGAGATTAGAGAGGTCTCGACGAAACCTATCAACAGTTAAAGGTTTATCTATTGTTTCTGGGACACGCTGTATATATCAACAACCATGACGAGGGTAGAAAATGCTCATGCACATCTGTCCCCACCGGGACTTGAGCCCGGGATCAGAGATGGTGACACCTTGAAACCGGTGTATTAACCGCTCCACTATGGACGATGAAATATAATATTTTGTACGTGGTACGTCATTAGAATTTTAAAAGGTCTTCTTCCCAAAATGAACCCTCTAGATTTTTATCATTAACAAAATAAATGAAACGAGTATTATTAATATGTACATTTTTTACCCCCGCGCGTTACTTATCATACAATGATCAAATCAATCTTTTAGATGATTGGAACTCCTAATTGACAATATTTAATTTCTAATTCAAATCACTATTAGTCCCTAAAGAAAAATTTTTCCGATCCTTTATGAGGAACTAAATAGGGGTTGTCCATTAATCACGTGAGGCTTGAAGGGGGGGGGGTGACAAAAATCACGAGAACAACACAAGCGGGGAGGGGAGGTGTAATAAGATATCACGTGTATTTATTTTTTCGTCAAACGCGCGATTTTTAAACAGTATTATAAAATATCTTGACTTACATTTTTTTTAACATTGTTTCGGTAATAGGAATCCACGCATACCGAGCTTAATTTATTCCTATACTTATGTACTGTTTATTTAAATGAATATTTTTTGATTCGCTATGACGGGACTTTCAGCGTTACCGGCTCTCGGACCATTATCATGATCCTTAATTTCAGAATAAAAGAAACGTATAGTTTATACCTGTATTTAAAGGTAATATTTTGAAAATATTACAAATTCTTTGTAGGTACTAATAATATACGGGAAGGAGGGGGGGGGGTAGTGTTAAACCTCACTACGTATCACCAAGGATGGTTAAAAAAATGCTAAAAAAGATCACGTGATTAATATAAATAAAAAAATATAATATTTGTTACACTTACACCAATTACCTAGCCCAAACTAAGCTCTGTAAGGCTTGTGCTATGGGATCTAGGGTAACGGATAGACATACATATATTATACATATATTTTTATTGAAATATATATCAACAACCATGACTAAGGTACAAATGCTGGTATTCATCACACAAGCATCTGCCCCCACCGGGATTCGAACCCGGGACCTCAGAGATGGCGACACCTTGAAACCGGTGTACTATCCACTCGACTATGGAGGTCGTCAAATTCATGGACGGCCCCATAACTCTTTCGAATAAATGTGATAAAAATATTTCGTTTAATCATTTGTAGTCATCCGAAACGACGAGCCGCTGATGGAAACTTACGAAGCGGAACGTCTAGTATCGGAGAACCTGATACAACTGGAGGAGGACTTCAATAAACTCGGCATGGGCCAAGAGAAACCGACCGCCAGGCCTGTGGACAATGAGCCTGTAGACGACTCGCCGATATATTTCAGGTGAGTTCTATTTCTAAAGCAGCAAGACATGTAATTGCATAGCAGATATTATTTATTAACAGCACCACTATTTTTTTACTGAAGTACGTAATGTTAAATTGTTAATGGTTTTTTAAGCCATTACAGACTCTTGTGGCCTATATTGAACACAACTCTTTACTGTACTCGAATTCTAACAGACTTCTGGAGACGAATTTTTGAAACAATAGAAAACCAATTCGCATTCGAAATCGTGAGATTCGTATACGAATTACCGAATTCACTATTTCTGAATTTTCATTTCGTGCGTTGTGTAACGAGTGGTTCATTCCACTCGTTTTTGATTTCTACTAGTAGAAAATCCAACGCTGACGTGACCTTGACAGTGATCCGTTTCACGTGTGAGTCATCGCCGGATTTTTGTTTTTGTTGTTGTGGTTTTGAATTTTTCTGCGTGAAATGGAATTTAATTAAGAATTTCTTCTTAATGACAACACTGAATTCGAGTGATTCAAGAATCTATGAAATTGTAAGCAGTAGAAAATAATTTCGCGCGCGATTTGTATTCGTATTCGAATTCCAAATTCCAATGATTCAAAAATACGTCTCCTGCAATTAATCACTTACAGAAAATTCTAACCATTGGATGTTACTGAACTGAGCTTCTGGCATTCTAAGAAGTAGTGATAAGAAATAATTACAGACACATCACATATATAAACGTTAAATTTAAAACACATCTACTTTATCTCAGATTGTCATGTCTGCTGACAGTAGTCTCCGGAATCTCTAATTTTAAAAGGTGAGAAATGTATTTGGGTTTTCATCACGTCGTCAGTTGCCAACATAAAGTCTGGCGTTAAACAATTCTCACCGTGTACTCAATACTTGCATTCAAATGTGAAATATCCATATTTTAATGTAAACAGCAAGAAAGAAAATTACAGCGAAAGACATGGGCTATATGGGTTTAAATACCATCGCCTTCCTATATTAAGGAAAATTGAACTAAAGAAAAAGAGTTATTTATTTTATTTTTTGTATTTATTTATTTATTATTAACAATAACGTGTTCACAATATAAAGGGCAACACTACATAAACTAATTCTAGTTTTTCCGAGTGATGCAGATTCGCATTGACACAATACAATAAACACAGTAGGTAGGTACAAAAAACATATCAAACATTGACATAATATTCTACCGATAGACAAGAACACTAAAGGAAAAAGTGTGTTCAAATACTGGTGAATGTTAGAACTATAATCAGGTAGATCGCTAAATCTATGCGACTTCGTCTGACCATAGAAAAAAGACAACTGCTGGATCGCTTATCGAAGTATAGATTTCGTTCTACCAAAACGTCGTAACCGCCGCTTACTTACGACGTTTTATGCCGAGCGCAGGGAAGCATGACGTTATAGCGCTTTGTATCAAAGAGTTTTCACCGCAGAAGCGATACCAAATTTAATAAGCACATTGTATTATTTTGTTTTATAATAGAAGGAATGGCAACATAAAAGAAAACAAAATAGTAGGACTTTATTTAATTATTACTACTATATAAATTTGTACTAAACAATAAAAAAATACGAACAAAACATTTTATAATCATCCCCGTCTATACAGATATTAACCTAACGTCGCCGCGTACACTTAGGAATGGAGGAACATCTGTAGGACTTTACTCTATGATTTTAGCAAGCACGTGCCAGCACGGCGTCAATAAATACAAAATATTGTTTATGTTGTATAATTATAATATTATTATCCTTATTTCCACTTAAGCAACTAGATATTTTACTCACTTAAATTTTCAATAATTATTTTTGTTCAGGTTTACTATTTAATCACTGTTTTAATTATGTTTATTGTCGGCCTATGAGCGATGCACACTGCGCCAATGGCGACGACTCACTGAGCGAGGTGCAGAGCGTACCCTGCACTTCACTTGAACGTAGTGAGTGTTCGGGCGAATCTAGTACGTAGTACATATATATCGATGATATCAAACAGGTTCTTGTGGGAAATTTATAATAACAATGCGATAGCTGAAGAACAGGCCCCGCACTTCGAGCGCACAAACCCGACACATCGTCTCATCATATGGCGAAGCGATAATGATACACTGTACACCAATTTCACGAGTGCGGGTCCTGAGATCGATCTTCTCGATACAGCATGTTCTTTTTTAACTTTACAAAAGCCCTTATATGCTCATCATACCGTTTGTTTTTATTTACTATTTATCATATAGGCATGTTTTCAAATTATATTTTTATATTATGTAATGGAAAGTGACTTCATGAATTATCAATATTGAAGTCATTTTCCAAATTGACGACTCTGTATCTATTTAATACAGGGAAAAAAAAAAGCCCTTGCTGAGTTTCTTGCCGGTTCTTCTCAGTACAAGGTCTCACGCCGTAGATTTGCGAACCGATGGCGTAGCTTTTCGACATTCACAAGTGCTTGTAACAGCCCAGACTGAATAAATGATTTTGAATTTGAATCTACCAAAATAATTAATTAATTTATCTAATATTTATTAATTATATAACTAAACTTTGAATGTAGATAGAAAGTATTTTCCTTTAAATGATATTTAATATTCTTTTTATTTACTTTTTGTTTAAGGTTTATAGGTAACTCATTAATCAATTGTGGAATTTTATATTGCAGTTGGAATGATCCGTACTTATTATTGTAATGGCTGTCGCCAGATCTGATCAACTGCAACAGATCAACTGCTTTCTTTGTGATAGCGCGTATTCTTATTATGCTTGTTCGTTATTCTGTCAATACTCTCATCAAAATAGTGTTACGCAAGTGATGCATACTTAACTAATTTTTTGCTTTAAATCTTGGGGATACGATTTCGAGTTTGGCTCGTTTTTTTTATATATTTCTTCAGTATTTACTCCTCCTTTTTTATACCATTCATTAGGTAAATTTTCAGCGTGTTTTTTCTTTACCCTTTAAGCGTTCAGAATCCACACATTATTAGAGGGGCCACAAGAGGACTATAAAAAATACTGGTTTAACATTGCATTTTTCTTTTTTTTTCATGTAGACGCGTAGTATTCTCACCTGAAGTACTCATACGTCTAGACTACGTTGGCAAGCGCGTAGACCTGTCCGCCGGGCCCGTAACGGGGCTGCTTATGGGCCTCGGACAGCTCAATTGCTCGGAACTTACGCTCCAGCGACTCGACTACCGGTGAGTGCTGTATATTAGCGATGTGCCGAGTACGGTTTGACTCGAGTCAGACTCGATTCCTGCTTTGGACTCGCCTACTCGAATACCAATTTATTTTGATTCGAGTATATACGCCGGACTTCATTCCGGTACTCGAGTCAGGAAGAATCGCTTCCTACTCGCTAACTCGATCCTATTTATACAAATCCTACTGACTCGAGTCTAGTATTCGAGTTTGGTTAACTCGCTTGTATTCGCAAACTGTTTACATAAGCTCCTATGCTCTATGTCTTTATTCAATGTTTATTATGTTTTAATAAAAATTGCAGTGTTATTATTTTTGTGTCATTGTGCTTAACCTAACCTACACACTGTTTGTAGCTAACTCCTTTCTATTTTTCCTTTTTGTTCTAAAATCTTTAGAGAGATAAGACTCTACTAGAGTCGGAAATTCTTTTCCAGAGTCGAATTTTTGGACTCGAGTCTAGGAATCGGGCTCAAGTCTAGAAATATTCGAATACCAAACATAAAATTCGAGTACTGGGCTCGAATCAGGGAATCGAGTCCTGATTCGAATACAGTATAAACTGACTCTAATCGACTCGATCCTCCAAAACAGCGACTCGGCACATCACTACTGTTTATTACCATCAAGTTAAGTAGTTACAGATAACTCTACAGTAGGCAATATGTATTAAATTCAGATAATAATTTTGTTATTATATTTATTAACACATTTGTTAAAAACGTTCTCTTTCTTGCATATTGTAGGGCGGTCGCATATAGTTACTTTACGGCAAATATCGTACTTGAGACGAATTTTTGACAACACTGAATTCGAGTGATTCAAAAATTTCGCGCTCGATTTGAATTCGTATTCGAATTCCAAATTCACGTCTAATGATTCAAAAATACGTCTCCTGAGCTAAAGCAACACTACTTAAGTAAATAATTTGTAATTTTTACTTTTAGAATTCAAGTAAGTTAAAAGTACATTTATTTGTAAATATACACGCAAAACAGGTATTAATTAATTATTAGAATACATACTACAATATACTAGATACATAGGTAGGTATAGAGTCTCTCTCCGGTAAATTCCCTCTCTTATTAGTGTTTTATCACCTTATTCGTTATTGTGGCATTCACATTGTTATCCTCCCACCATATTAAATATGGCCATGGTCAAGGTTCGTGTATTTTTTCCTAACCAACAAAAATTATATTAATGCGATATCGTCTTTATCGGCGGAGTCTTGAATTAGCATGGCATATGTAATAGGGAAGATGCAATATTTTTATTTTTGTGCTCATTTTAAAGAACTTCACGTAGAATAGACCACAAGTATATCAAAAAATGAAAAGACTGTATATTACTGAAAAAAATGCGGTTTAAAATTGTCAATTTAAATTTTAGCGAGAAATCGGACCTATAATTCGTATGACGTCACTCCTGTCTGTCATTGTCACTGGCTCACTGATTGTACTGCGCGTGTCATTGCTGGCTTTAGTTGTTTTTTGCATTTATCTCGACTTCAAGGTAATATTTTGTAAACATTTATAATGTACTATCCATCAACATCAGATGATCATAACTATGCCATTGATACTCCGAAAAAAAAGCCGTATGGACGTATGTTTTGTGCCAATGTGTCCATCTACTTCAAATAAGTTTCCAAATAAATTGTTTTTGATTGGACCTTCTGACCCAAAACTAAGAAAAACGTGGTTTCAAGCGGCGAAGAGGAATGACATTTATTCCTGCTTCTTGCTGCATTCGATGCTGTGAAGACCACTTTGACGTAAGTGGGCGGATATATTTATTGTAAACTTAGTTAATCTGCTTGTACACAAAAGAACAGTTACCTACCTAACACTTACCCAAACTTTTCAATGTCTTTTTGTTTAGTCCCTTTCATTTCTAGACTTGAAAACTGTACTTTCGACAAAAAATGTCACTACCATGTCAACATTAAGTTTTGGCAGAATCCTAGAATCTGCTTTGGCAAACCCAACTTCCATTTTTATACAAAAAACGCAATTAATTTTGGTTTACTACAACTTATAACCTCAAACAAGTTGTCATAACAGGAGTGACGTCACTAAACGCTGATTGGTGTTTTAAATCCGTTCCGTTTCACGTTACTTTTGATTCGTAATTATTGTTAAAAAAACAACATTATTTTAAATATAAACCTTCCAGTGACCCTACTTTTATATTTTTTTACAATTGCATGTTCCCCATTGTCGGTTGTAGGCTCGGTCTGCTCGGCTTGGAGAAGCTGGTGCAGTGGGCGCTGCACGAGTGGCTGGCCGACATCAAGCGGCACCAGCTGCCCGGCTTGCTCAGCGGCATCGGGCCTATGCACTCACTGCTGCAGCTTAGTAAGTCTTTCTTTCTCTTACACAATAAAGAAGGAGAGGCAGGGAATCCTCATATGGTACACCAAAAGATCGGCTATTTAGGTAATCTTACACCTGGGTCGCCGGCGGGTGATACGGTGACCCGGGAGGGACCACGCCCCTTCCGTGGCTGGGGGGCGTCGTCGGGGGAGGTATTGAAACCTCCTCGAGGAAGGCTCCCCTGCACTGGCAGGAGCGAAGGCTAGGGTTCCCGGGGGCTCCCTACATGCCTGAGGAAGGCCATCGCAGAAGTTTTTAGTGGGTAGGCCTCCCCCTTCTGGGGAGGGGCCCCTCATAACCGCCGGCTCTCCGCAGCCGGGGTATGCAATTTAATACATTTTCAGCGTACCAAAAAAAACCAAAAGTAATCGTTCACCTGACTCTTTGATAAAACTACGGGAAAATACGATATAACGCAGGCTCAGCCGCGGACAGAAAACATGTACTTTATATATGAGGTGAGAGTGTAAGAAATTAATGTATACCATTTATCCAATAGAATATTATTGTAATAATAATAATTACCATATACCTTAAATTATTATTACTTCTGTTTCTGAAATTTTCAACATCCCTCCCTTCGCATTTATAGTCACCGGTATTCGGGATCTTGTATGGCTGCCGGTGGAGCAGTGGCGTCGTGACGGGCGCTTGGTACATGGGATTAGGCGCGGGGCCGCTTCCTTCACGGCCAGAACGGCAGTGGCTGCCTTGGACATCACCACGCGGCTGCTGCAACTCATCCAAGTGAGCTCATTATTCCATCATTATTCTCTTTTATCATCGCCGTAGCCAGAACCACGGAGCAACAAAGTGTTGTATCTAACTTTGTTCATCAAACATTAGGTCGAAACTGAACAAGTTGCGGATATGCGGCCAAGTGTAAGTGATCTGACGGTGGATAGCCAAAACTGAATCATTAGTCGGACTACCGCAACTCAATATGATAGAAAAAATTATCATTTTAAACTGTCAAAATATATATGTAATATAAATGTCAAAATGTTGATTATATCGCACGATAGGTTTTATCTTATCTTGTTTACAATGCTACGAAGACAGATTTCGGTAATAGTTGAACAGAGCTAGCATGAACACAATAACAAAAAAAAAAACATATATCGCGCTGAACTATCAATATTCGATAAAATCTATTGCATTTTGACTGTTCAGCGCGATATGGAGCTTTTCATGTTTTAGTGTTAATGCTAATCAGGCTGCTGTCATCATACCCAAGGTGTCGTCAGTTTCAATGTAGTATTCAGTACAGTCGGGCCAATTTAATAGGCCACATTTGACATTTGTTTATAGTGAGGTGACCTGCTTAAACACTCCGATTATGGTGAAAAAATCGATATTTACTTCAAACATATGTGAATCGAATACAGTTATTATGGAAAAGTACTTTTTTTTTAATTTTAATAGGCAAACGAGCAAATGGATTACTTGATGGTAAGTGATTATCGCTGCCCGCAACAACAGATGTGTTGGCGGCCTTTTAAATGTGAATACACTCTTTTTTATAGGTACTGTATTAATATATTATTTCTCTGTTAAAGAAGTTATTATTGTTTTTTTTATTATAAAACAAAAGAATAACATATTTTATTCAAAAAAACAAAGCTTAAAAAAAGAAAAGAAAACCTTGTCCGTACGTACGAATAAGGAAAAAAAAATAAAAAATTTGACTCGACACCTGTTCGGAAATTGGGAGAACCTTCTCGAGAAGAACAGGCAAGAAACTCTGAAGGTCTATTTTTTATCTCCTCTTTACAATGTAAATAATTACAATAATATAATACAATATAGTATAAGATACAATCATACTATTAATTCATGGTCAAACTGACTGACTATTAATTCATGGTGAATAATGCTTTCACAAGTAATCATTGCATTCATTCGATTTATTGAGGGACATCACTTACGTATAGACTTCACTGAACGCAACATTGTAACAACGGTCATTTGTGCATTTCCAAACTAAAAAAATATTGAATATTTTATGTCCGCCATTACAAGGTTAGTTGAGGAATTTTAATGAAATGTCAAATGTGGCCTATTAAATTGACCCGACTGTAGTATTCTTTGGTTTGTACTACTGTCACCAGGCGATAGATGGTGGATGATCAGGAAACGTTCTAAACTAAATAAACTTAATCTAAATATTAGGAAAAGTAAAAAGATTGCTTATTTCATTGATTTTGATTTGTCTAGCGACACAATAGAACACATTAAAGTGCAGGGTTTAAGATTGTTTTATAAGTCTAGTAAGTCTTGTGTTACCCCGAATCGAAACCGAAAGCGACATCTGGCGGTGATTTGTTGAATTGAAAACATTAATTGCGACTGGACTACATTGAATACAACATCTCCGTGCTGTTTTTGTTACGTGGCCGGAACGCAGCTGTTGCTGCTCTAGTAACATGACTGAACTCTTAAAATCCAAAGAATACAACGTATATATATTTATTGCAATGACTTGAAATAATATGCAGACGTGACGTTTTCGCGAAAAATAACTAACAATTTTATCTGTGAACGTCTTTTTAAAACCTTGCTCAATATAACAGACATTTGATACACCAAAAATATTTAAAATGCCTTTGAAAATGATGAACAAAAAATAAAGTATTTTGCAGTGGCTAATAATATCACGAATAATCACATTGAAATAAATGGCGTAAAAAGAAACAAGAATACAAACAATTTCATACATACATGTTTATCATGAATTTAAATGGTTTTATCTAAGATATATGTTTATTGACAATTATTGTTACTTTACATGCATATTAAATACCAATTTAATTCCCTTTTTTTGTTTAAATTAATTTCGATAACATATTAAAAAGTGTCTAAAATCTAATTGACCGGCTATCTCAGAAACCTCTCGTTTTTGACAGGCATTTAATTATTAGCAAATGACTTCAAACAAATAACTATAACCTCCTTTAACTATATTTGCATATATGCCTCACAACATTCACGCTCACCACTGATACTAAGACATTAAATGCAACTGCGAATATTTACTTCTTAGAAGATCCGTATCGTGGAGTGTAATCAGAGTGAAGTAGTACGCATATGATTAATTTTTCTTTTTGCTACAATTAATTATTGGCCACTGTATACAAGTCTTTCAAGTCATTACATTAAAATAATATGTCACCACAATTAAGACACTAAACTGTAACTTTTGCGAAATATTATAAAACTACACATATTCAGTAAAATTAAGTAGCTAAGATATGATTTTATTGTTTTAATTAAAATATTCAAAAAGTAAAACTTGACTCCACATCAATTTGAAATTTCGCACTCCATCATGGCTTTAAACAAAATAGCGATTCAACACTCACTATAGCAATATAATATGCTTTGAGCTAAATTGATTAATATATAAATACATTTTTTTACTATAACTTTACTTGATTTTAAAGAATCAAACTCCATTTTAAACTTTATTTGAGCATGAAATTAGATTTTATGACAAATGCTTGTTAGTTTTTATGAAAAAAAAATATTGAAGGTATCACATACATATATGCATTGGATGGGTAAGTATTAAATAAGACTTGATGGTTTTCCTTTTCCTAGAAAAAAAAACTATTTCTTTTATACCACGGTGATTGCGAACAGGCCTATGCCCCCCCTGATGGTAATCGATTACCGTAGCCTGTTTGCTCTATTAATATATTGGGATAAGCAGAATATGTAAATTATATATATATATATATATATATATATTATATATATTATATATATATATATATATATATATATATTATAATATATATATATATATGTATGTATGTATGTATAAATATATTAGAAAAATAACTTACAAAAAGTAATATAATATTAATTACTATGACACGAATGTGTTTTTAAAAGTACGAGCGTGAGGTACTTAAATGCTCTTGGGCCTGAATTCAATCATTTTTATGGTAGTAGTTTATGTTATTAAAACACGGAGTGGATTTTACTGGTCCCCCAAGAACTTTTCGGCACCAAATTACAACGAAATCCACTATACAATATTAAATTGAAATTAAATACTTTGCAGTGTGTTTTGAAATGAAGGATTGTTTAAGTGAAAAAAAAAAACGTGACACCAGCGAAGAAAACACAATTGCATTTTACCTGCAATGTCACAAACATGAACAATGCCACATATACGAGTGTTGCTAGCGTGGTCATTCCGCGTGGCTCGACACATTTATCGCAGTATATTCATTTCCCTAATACGCTGTACTTGCTTGCGTCGCTCTGGCACCGGTCGTGCTTTACAAACGTGTTAATGGGCAGGCTTATAGTTATTTATGCAACTGTTGTATAATCAGGGGTATTGATTACCTGATACCCCTGAGCTCGGCTCGGTTCGACTCGGCTACGCCTCGTGTCATAATAGTATCACACGAGTATTTTAATACCTAATTATAACAGTTGCATACAAGACTTTATCTGCAATCATGATGTAAATCCTCTATAAAAGATTTCCAATATTCGAGTGAGAAAATGGCGAGAAATAACACGATAAGACGAGAATCTGAAATTACGAATTAGTCTACTATTTATTGTTCTTTTTATTGTTCTATTCTATTTATTGAAAATGTCATTGCATGAGAATGTTCTTTTTTTTTAATTCTTAATATCACGCGTTTGGATGATATAATGATGATAATATCATTGAGTGTTTTAATGTTGGCAATAAACCAATTGTTATAGGTTCTTTTATAGAGGATTAATAGCATGATAGTAGATAAAATGTTTTATAAATCAGTTTCAGCAGGTCACAGGCGTTTGCCAGCGCGGTATTTTTAACATGCTCGTCTCTAATGCAATCCGGTAAAGCATCTTATCTTACAATGTCCCAAGTATTCCCCTCGAGCGACTAAAAACGTTTTTAAGAAAGGCTAATTTATTATTATTTCTTCGTGAGATTTTTAATACTAACATTTTTTTAGTTATCAGATTCATTATGACTCGGTTGCTTTTACTCTGAATACTATAGAAACAGGCAAATCGTATACAACTCGAATACCGTTAAAAGTTGTTCCGTTAAATGTTTACTACAATGTCTCCCCATTTGCAATGGTTGCAAAGCAAATTGTTTTTATAAAAACATATTCTTTGTTTACAATTGATTGTGTATCAAGAACAAATTGTCCTGCTGCGTCTAGTTGCCTTATAAAATCACTTTCCATAACTGGTTGAAATAGATGCTAATTTAGTGACACATTCCCAACAGACAGTAGAATTCTAATAAAATCATCTTCTCTTGTACAGGGCCACTACTAGACAACGCTTTTCAGGTATGGCAAACGAATTACGCCGCGTGCCACGCAACTTGCCTAATCATTGTATCCTATGCTACTATATGCTTATAAAATTGTATTAGAAGTAACAAAATTTTGTTGTTTGTAAGATGAGCTTTATTAACATTTGTGTATAGAAGACCAGACGTGAACAATATACCAATTTATGGTTCTAGGCTGATCCACGCCCATACGCTGTGTACATGATAGCAGCGTTGTATGGACCATGGATGGCGATTCGCTATTTAATTGGTCCTGTATTCTCCATTTACGTAAATATTTAAACTTATATTTACAACATCAACGAATAGATAATGACTAGAAATACTCAAAATATCAAAATTTATTTCTTAAATTTATAATTAGAAATGCGATTGGCTCTCGACAGGTCAGACATAATCCAAAACAACTGTCGCCTTTCTAGTCATATTATTTATTCGAAAATTAAGTGAACCCAAATGGGTTCTATTTTGCTTTACATCTATTTGTACTTAGCTCAATGTGGGAATGTACTTTTAATAGGTGGAAATGCGAAACTTTATTTCATTTTGGCGCATTATAATTTCCGGTCCCAGTTTAATTTTTATTAGCTTTGTTTGTATATTTATTTATTTAATTATATTACGGAATTTCTGTTCAGAAGCATGTACGCCAATAAAACTGTGTCGTGAATTAAATTTGGTATTCTTAAATGTAGGTAAACCATCAAATGTACGTAAGGTGGTATTTCAATGGCGTCTGAAAATATTTTTATTCTACCCTCTTATAATTAAAATTGGGAAATATTCTTGGTAGCCATATTATTAGATTTTCACAGAATGTTGGCTTTTTCCCGTTCCGTGCACTGCCATCCCACCTATCCCGTATTAGCTTTGAGTAGTTTCTGATGTGATCAATAATTATAACACTGGCTGCGAGGGCATCTGCATGTCTGGTAAAGGTCTATAATTTTTCTCTGGTCTCTGACCGGATATTTTTTTTTATTTTATTAGCGGTCATCGTGATAATATTTCGTTAGATTTATTGCTTATCCAAACCATATCCAAGCACCTGGTTTGAACTATTCAACATTATTAAAGCCTCTGTGGCAACTACACTCAAAAGTAATAGTTGTGTTTATAATAATTACTTGAATATATAATTAGTTGAAAAGTTACAATAAAGCATAATCTGCAGGCGGTAATAACTTAATCAGCTTTGTAACGAATCGAATTAGGTTTTACACGGTTTTATGACGCTCAGTTGTATTCGTGTGTTTAACATCTCATTAACGTATCCAACCGTCCATCCGCTTGAGCCAAGTGCGACTGTACTTAAACGCTTAACTTGCAACATCAATTACTTTTCGTTTACCCTGTGTTTGTCTGTTCACCGAATATTTGGGGCATGTGGAACATCACATTTAAAAAATAAATAGAAGAAGCAAAGATTTTCACTCCTTACTACAAAATAGTCTGAGGGATAAACATCATAATACAAATAGATATAAAAATAATAATAATTCATTAATAAACATAAATATATATCAGTAATATTATATAGCTTAAGATGTAATATTGATCTGGTAACATCAGTGGACCAGCCAATAGCAACAATGTGGAATAATTATATTATGTGATTTACATAGTGGAGTGTTGCAAGGCCGAAAATTTTATCACCTACAGTTTTGGTATATTTGTATCAGTTGTAAGTACTTATTCGTGCGAGCAAGCGTAGTCAACATTTTTGCTGCTTCTTTGTATCATATTAGCATGTGTGGGGATATTCAAAAATATCTCATACATAATCTATAAATCCAGTCGCGTGGCGCTAGTGATTTAAGATAGGAATGAGGTCAAACAGTAGATTTCAGGCACCAAAAATCATAGATTTATTATTATTCACGTATAGTTTTTTAGTAAATGTATGTCAATAACTTGGAAGAGGACGACCCATATTAAAAGATAATAATAAAGATGCGGAATTTGCTTGTTATCATCTATTTGTAAAATATAAGTATCCATAATTATACACACCACGTAAATATATGGACACTTATATTTTATTTGGTGCGTATTTATGTTACGTAGTAATACACTACATTTACGTAGGGCTGCCATCCGTCCGGATTTCCCCGGATTTGTCCTAGTTCGGAAGACGTCCGGGGAGCGTCTGGACGGGGTTTAAAATGTAGTCCGGATTCAACGGACGCTAGTTTACTTTACGCTCTATCAAATACGTAGTAAAATATATTTTAGTCAAGATATAAGTGAATGAAAAATGTATTGATATGTCCGTGGTGAAAGCCCCAAAATCCGGGGAACTTAAGCATCCGGTCCTGAGGGGCAGGTTTTAGTAATGGCAACCCTACATTTACGGAACGTCATCTGAAATAGCGCATAACGTCATACCTACATAGTCCCCGCTCCTTAATTTTAATCCGCTTATTCCTTGTAGTATATTTTTATTTTATTCGACAAAGCAAAACACGTACTATCTAACTAAATAAATATATTTAGATCTGATTACTCTTCATACACGTACGCATGCCTATTGTTTGTGTCTGACGAGAATAAGCACGTGTGGAGATCGGGAATGATGTTTGTCGTTGGGTTTGAAAGGCTACGGCGGAGACAGCGTTCGACATGCTGACGCCAGGAGCAGCTCTGCCGCTGCGTGCCGTGGAGGGCCGCCGCCGGCGCCGCCGCCGCGACTCCTCGCGGCACCCCGCCGACATACGCGAGGGTGTCGCCACCGCCTACCAAACGATGCGCGAGGTCAGTCTAAAACTCCATTTTTACCTACCACAGTTTCAATATATTAGACAAAATGAAGACTATGTGGAAATGGTGCTTTTTAAAAAGACTAGAATATCTTTTTGCAATAACTACTCTTATTTATATAGTTCTACGTTTTATTAATGTCCTTGTAGATTAGTGTTGTCAAATTTTTATTTTCGTTAATCTAAAACTTACGACGTATTAACGACATTACAATTTACAATAAGATTGTAATATTACAACATAATTCTGTACTACGCAATATATATGAGGACGTACGCGGTTAGATAGTTCTTTAATGATGGTTTGCCATCACAGGTAAATCTGATCGTATGTATCAATCCTAAAGCAATGTCCTTTCAATGTTGAGATTTTGATACTCTGAAAATAAAGCGACATTAATAATGGTATCTTTGGTGGAAAGTGAAATATGGAATTGTGTTAATTAATTGAGAAGTATCGTGAACTTGGTGTCAACAGCAGGTCTAATCCTCCAAACTTCCATACCTTTATCCACCATCCTGGTTTTACGGGCCGAAACAGCAGGAGCATACTCTGCCGCGCACATTTCTTCACTCCCTAGAAATTCTTTAAGTATGTCTCAATTGACACTGCGTCCCTCTCCCCATTCTGGGGCGGACAAATAGACGAACGCCTTCGGTTCTCCCCGCGGACATCGTGTGCTCACCGTTGGTGTACCGCTGGCTTCGTCACAACAGTAGGCCTTTTTTCTTTTTTTTTCCCCCTGAGGAAATTGCATTAAATTGCATACCCCGGCTGTGGCGAGCCGGCAGTTATGTGGGGCTCTCCTCCGCAGAAGGGGGAGGCCTACCCACTTAAAACCTCAGGGATGGCCTTCCTCGGGCATGTAGGGTCGTGGTAGCGTCCTCACAGGTATCCCACGGGCCTGTCACGCCGCGGGCAGTTCTCGACGCGTCTGGTGGCGATGTCGGACGCGCCGTCGATCGAGCGCTCGCGGCAGGCGTCTGTGGAGGAGCATCGCTGAGGTTTTTAGTGGGTAGGCCTACCCCCTTCTGGGGAGGAGAGCCCCACATAATTCTGCGCTTTCCCGGGGTGCAGGATATGCAATTCAATGCATTTTCCTCAGTGTTACCAAAAAAAATAAAGACCTGCTTTGAAATCGATTGATCGAAATTGACGCAAGGCGTGTTCGTCGCGCAGAAGACGTATTTTTGAATCATTAGACGTGAATTTCGAATTCGAATACGAATGCAAATCGTGCGCAAAATTATTTTTGAATCACTCGAATTCTGTGTTGTCATCAAAAACAAATTCTTAATTAGATACTGTTTCACGCAGATAAATTAAAAATCACAACCACAAAAATCAAAATATATGTACTTCAGACAATATTTACTTATTATTATGTACCTATTTACAAGCTTTATATTAACCAGAAAACAAAAAAAAAAGATTCCATCAACTTGCTAGTATTAACTAATTTAAATTATTAATTCCAAAAAAAACGGGAGATATTTAAAATCTAATCTTTATCCAGATGATCTACAATAATTTATACTCTATTCTGTTTCGTCGTGTAAAGTTTCGTCGCTGCACATTATTCAGGCCCACCTTCCATACAAATTTTGATCATCACCTTCATCACTGTCAAGGTCACGTCAGCGTTGGATATTCTACTAGTAGAATTCAAAAACGAGTGGGTTAAACCACTCGTTGCACAACGCACGAAACGAAAGTTCAGAAATAGTGAATTCGGTAATTCGTATACGAATCTCACGATTTCGAATGCGAATTGGTTTTGCATTGTTTCAAAAATTGGTCGCGCAGGGCTTCGCGGAGACGGCGGCGACGATGGCGCTGGCGGCGCGCACGGAGCGCGGCGTGGGCGTGCTGCGGCACCTGCCCGGCGCCGCCGTGGCGCCGCTGGCGCTGGCCGCCGCCGGCGCCGCCGACGTGCTGGGCGGCGTGCGCGCGCACCTCGCGCCGCACGCCGCGCGCGACTTCGCCGACAAGTACCGCCGGCACGCAGGTACTGCCACCTTCCACAGTTCCACCACCATTTCAAAAACGTTTTTTTTTTCGAGGGGAAATGCACCTTAAGTTCCATGACACCGCGCTGGCTGGGCGCGGCCGTGTGTGGGGCTGTAGATATTATTTCGAGATGCTCCTTTTCTTTTTTTTCCCCACGGGGGTGGTAGTGAATCCTCATAGGGGGCGCGCCACCACAGTGGTCGCTATGACAACCCCCTGGTGCTTGGACGACCTCGCACCGGATACCACCCGCAACCGGTCTACGGCGGATGATTATGTTGGACTCTAGCAGAAGGCCAGCCTACCAACTAAACACTACCTACAGCCTTTGGTCGGGCGGAAGGCCTGGGACCCTATCGACTTGAACTAACGCTCCCGCCCTCCAGAACGGGGGCGGTGCATAATGCTCCTTTTCAATATCTTCTGTAGACATTTTAGCTTTTTTGATTTTTATAAAATAAACACGGAGTCACCAATTTGTAGATATTATAGTAATAAAACAATAAATAAGATCGCAAATATATATATAATGAATTACGATTCTCAATAATATTTTTAACTATTTTGCAATGTCAAAATATGTCACAATAAACTTTTTCGACAATAAATAATAAACTTTTTTAAGTGCTGTAGCGACCAGCCTTTTTATATGGTCCGCTACAGGGCTCTCTGGTCAGACGGACCGGCCTACCCACTAAAACCCCCCGGTGTCCTCTAGGCCCGTATCGGGAGCGCGTGGCGGGGTACGCTTTCGCGATTCTACCGCCATGACGCCCACGGGCCGGCTCGACCTGGTGATGGTATGGCCAAGCCTCCGTCAAGGACGGGGTTGTCCGAGAACACTAGGACATCCCCCAGGTAGCGAGGCACTGAACTGCGTGCGCGGTAGCCAGCCGCGCACGCTGCCTTCCCCTGCCAATTACCTACGGGACCCGGGAGATCACTCTTCCATGACCTCCTGGGACAACGACGACGCCGGCGATAGTCGGACTGGGGACGGCGGTCGAACCTGCATTGCGGCGACACCAAGTTGTGTCGTCCGATTCGGGATCAAGCATCCCCGGACCGATGCCGGGTTGCAGTTAACTCCCCCATCGCGGGACGCCTGGCGTCCGTGCAGACGGCACACCTATGTACCGCCCCACAGTCGACCGCCTTGTGCTCCTCCTCGCCGCAACGGAAACATAGTCTGCTGCGGTCCTTAGCAGAGGGGCATCGCTGGGTGGGGTGACCCCAAGCCCAAGCACCTATAACAGCGCGTGGGCCCTCAAGGGGACCATTTCAAGGACTTACAAACAGATGTATCAGAACATACACGAAATACACTGTACAAAATTTTAGCCTCTTTAGAACTTTGAGTCAGTACTGTGGATCATACCATCATCGATAGCAAATAGACCTAGAAGTAAAATAGACCTTCAGAGTTTCTTGCCTGTTCTTCTCAAGAAGGCTCTCCAATTTCCGAACAGGTGTAGAGTAAATATTTCTTTTTCCTTGTTCGTACGTACGCACAAGGTTTTTGTTTTTTTTTAAGCTTTTCTTTTTTTTTTTGTTTTGTTTGTTTTGACGTCAATAAGTGCCTGTAAAGGTCAATAAAGATTATTGTGACATTTGAGTATTAATTTTGAATCTATTAAACCAACCATTCCCAAAGTGGTCTACATCTACCCCTAGGTCGTGAATTTACACATGCAAACTTCAAGGGTGCTCGGCTCACCGTCCAATAAGCTGGCAATAAGAACACTCTTCCAACTCTAAGACTTGCATTTGTTAGTTGAATTCTCTGTTTGTTTCAATCAACTGATTTTATTATCATTTGTATCCGTATTTTTAATTTAATAATAAATACGACTATGTGAGAGAGAAACAAATTATAAAAGAGAGCATCAGTCCGTTAAACATTGGGAACGTTTGACGTTTTAAAGTACATAAGTAAACCCTGGCTACTAGACCAAGCATACATTTGAAGAGATGCCTGATTGAAATAATATAATAAGACATTTGATAGGTCGCTGAGAATAAATATGATTTATTAAGCATCCATTTATTTTATGTTTCAGAAAATTCGGAGTAATTGTAGACATCGTTTTCTCAGAACGAATCCTGTACATTGGTCTCAAACAATATAGGGTTAAATATATATGGACGAACGATTGTTTCTTCAAAGTAACCCGATCACATAGGTTGTATTGACATGTTTATTGTATTGAATAATAATATTGCTATTATTGATTTCCTTTATGTGATTTATTAGATTAATAAATGTATAAAGCAGTTAAATAAATACGAGTAATTAGAAAACTAACTTGTTTAAAACTACTATAGAACATTTGTGGTTAATTTTATGTAATTATATATTTTATAAGTACAATAATCCTAAAGAGCCAATCAATTTACACAACACTATAAATATGATTAAATCGTTAATTTCAAAGAAATGAAAATATTATAACTGTTACGCATTAAAGCGATTTTAGTACGTCGTCATAAATAAATTGAGTTGTTAGAAACGACAACATGCTTGTGAGATAATGTAGTAATAAATTGGCCAATTACTTGTTTCGTATATTCGAAACGTATTCAGTTTGTTTGTATTTATTACTCGGAATAATATCAAATTTAACATTATCGGTTCTCGATATACACATAGAGGATTATAGAAAAATGTTCTTTAAAAAACAAAAAAAAATTGCATGCTATTTTAGTGGGACTAGGAAATAAGAATTTTAATACTATAAATTCCAAAGTAATAAAGAATTTAGTAATATACAACTGGCAGCAAGTGTTGGGGGAAAATTTGTGCATATACACTGAGGTGTCTTATCTATTCTCCTATTAGTTATTATTGTAAAATAGAAATTAAGAAGATGAATACTTGAAATGTGATATATACTTATTCTTGGCAAGTTATACGCCGACTATGTTTACATTTATAAATAGTTTAATATTTTCATGTATTATAGGTATTATATAAAATGTTATTGACAAATATCAGGAAGATACATCAGACAGAAATTGAAAAGTTGATACTACTTGATCTCTAGCATTTTAGAGCATTTAGTGATCAATTTTGTGCTTAAGTTTTCTATGATGATAGAAAATAAAAACCGTAGTGTTTATAATTATTTTACCTCTCCTTTGGCGGGTACATGTCGCCTTACGCGTGGTATGTAGCTTATAATAATATTTTTTACTCAATGTAATTAAGTATGCCACTTTGTCAAAAACGCATAATCTAATTTCCATTGTATTAATTATAAGCAACAATTGGAGGTTGAAGAATACATATATCTCCATATGTGAGAAACATCTTTGTAGTAACAAGTATCTATTAGCAAAAACCGAAACTACTAAAAGCATATTGATAAAAAATTTGTTGATAGATACTAGTCAATGCCGGCCCTTGATTACGGTAGAGCAAAATTGTCTTCCAGTGCGATTACGCAACAGAAAGATAAAGACCACTTTAATAATTCACAACTTTGTAAGTAAGAACTTTGATTTTGTGTTCAATTTTATTTCACATACGGCATTTTTTTTATTTTTTACCATTGTCATATAAAATTACTGCACTTTCCGTTCAACCGGGCCGGCGTTGATCCCAGTTCATCATCTCTCCTGAAAAATATCTACTGGATAGGTTTCTCAAACCACTTTATGAAATTTGACCACCAGCCATATGATTCCAGCAATTTTTTTATAAACGCTTTACATTCTCAAGATGTTCCTTACATTTAGAGATACCATTTTGTACAGACAATTCTGTAACTAACACATCTCATAGTCTCTTTAATGTGTGCTGTGTTCGAAATTAATATTAATATATCTTATTATAATTTTTTTATGTTTGAATAGATATTGACTGAAATTTAGTTGTAATAAATTTAGTATTGTAATCCCTATTTGTTTTGGTAAAAATTCATCGATATAAAAGATATTAATGACGGAATAAATGTATTTTACCAATTGATCATACATTACTTAATTTTGAATAAATGAATATGAAAAATAAAATGATTTAATACATTACTAATATAACCTTTATTAAATATTTTTACTTTAAACTAGCTTAGTTCGCTATGATTCACTTTCTGCTTTCTCTTCGGGATACCTTTCAGTAAGGAAACTCTTTACTTCCCCGTACTCTGTTTTTAAATTTAAACGGATCTTCTCATGATTCCTGTATTTTTCATACTTCTTCAAATAAATCTGGTAATGTGGCATTGTTTCATAAAAGCGCGGGAACTTCTTTTTCTTCAAAATAACTTTGTCATTCATCACATATTGAATAAAGTCCAAAGTCTCGTCTTTTGGTATTTCCTCTTTGGTTCTAACCTCTTTTGGGCTTGCAATAACTTTAGGATAGTATTCATTTTCTGCCCTATATTCTACTAAGTGTAGTTTCTTCTCTTCTGCCAATTGTTGGTGAGTTCTCTGTAGAAATTAATAATTCAAAATTTCAAATCGGCCACAATCGTAGAAATATTTGTGAACAGATAAAAAAATAAACACACTATAAATAATTAAACAAAATTATTTTTCTTTTTTTTTGTATCAGATAGGAACTAGAATAAAATATCATTACAAGATCATCATACCTGCTGCAAAAGGCCAATAAAGAAGGCTTTTACAATATGCTGTAAATTATTCGAGCCTTCGACTTTTGCTCTCAAGTCTTTGATGCCAATAGCTTGACATATTTCTTTGATAGCCCTGTGACATTTCAAGCCATACCCTTCATTTTTCATCTGCACAAATATTTTCGTTTTCCCAAATGCAGTGTAAAAATCATGGAAAACTAAAAAATGCATTAAAAGTAATATTTTTTTAAAATAATTAATTAAATTAGGGGTTATTTTACGACAGTCAAATTACAAACTTTATAGCATAAACCTCCCAACAAAGATGTCAGTAATTAGTTAAATTAACTACAAAGGCCAACACCTTCAATATGTTGTCATCTCCGATGCGGACAAAGTGATGGATATTTATACATATTTTGATTGTATACTAATGAGAGTCATGCACAGAACCGGGATTTTGTACCTTTTCCCCTTCTTTTCTACCTACCTACATATTTGAATCTATTTCTAGAAAAAAATGGGCAATTCTGGGGAATTACTTTTGCAAATGTTTGTTGACTTTTGAAATGTGAAACTATTTCTAAGACCTGTTTCACAAGTATGTGCAATAGAATATTCTAAAAATATAGGGGTACATTACGTGAAATGTTTAGGGGGGGGGGGGGGATATTGACAATATTGGGGGATCAAGATCATTCACTAATGCGTTCGAAAGAAAAGAATTTCACTCATACTTCGACGTTATACATCTACTGACTAATAGCTCAATTTAATCTGAATTAACGAAACAGTGTTGCCCGTCCTTTGTTTTCGCGCCAATGTCAGCCGAACTCGATAAACAAGAGCGTACGAGCGGAGTGGCAGCGAAATCATATGGACATGTTGCTTCCTATAGTCGCTCTTGAGACCGCACATGATTCTCCATGTACTGAATTAGAGTAGATATTCTTTTTTTAATCACAGTAGTCACGATTTAAATATTTTATTGTTAAATTTTTATTACAATTTTTATAACTCTCAGCACGAAGCAATTATTTTTCTTTTTACAATAACAATTCAACGCGTTTGAAAAATCTCACATGAGATTGGGGGTTAAATAAAGTCTCACGACATCTCACCAGGGGAGGAAGTTACAGAAAATTAAAACAACCCCTTACGTAATTTATGAACGCCCCCTAAAACATGATGAACAGGTACTTTTTTGATTCATTTAAATAATAAACTCATATTACTTAAAACATTATCCAATGCTATGCTACGTTATCCTGACAAGATATGTATATACATACAAATAAATTAAAATCAAAGAGTAAAAGTGACAAAGTTTATGAAGTAATTAAAATATGTACATGTAACAAAAAAAATATTTTGAACCATTACCAAAATTCAAATTATTCACACTAAAAGAACAATGTAATTTAGTGGATGTAATGAATTTGGTTACATCCACAATTTTTTACTACAACTGCCTCAGACTACCTTTTGTTAAAATCTGAATTAATCAAATTGTCTTGAATAATGTCAGCAAGTGCAATGTCAGCAGATATTTTTACAAAAAGTCTACGTCTAACTTTTTAAAACATAAATATGTAACAAAAAAGCTTGGTATACTACCTATTGCAAAGTATTTATGATTCTGTTTAAGTGGAGATGGATGGCAACAAAATTATATATTAATCTTGACTTGTTATAGGTTTGTGACTACTAAATAAATTGTCTATTGTAAACGTGACATTATTAACATGGCGATATTGATGCGTATATTATTAACAGATATTAATTTGATTTGCTTTTTTTTAGTAATTTGGCAAAATCTATATCATAATTTTTTAAGAAAATTTGGTATGTAAGTTGTCCTATTTCTGCAATATTTTTTACACTGAATAGTAAAATTCAGTCATAGTGCTTTGAAGAATGGTGAGCAGTGCAATCCAGGCTTGAATAGTTTTTAGTAATGACATCTGTGGAAGTTCATTGCTACCTATCTACTTATTAACATAGGAATAAAAACAAAATTTCTCACTTGTATGGCCATTACAAATTTCAAAATGCATCAATTTCTGACCAGCACGGTTCTTGGCTCTTCTGAGTGCTGCAGGAGCTTCTTTTGATCTCCCTATTCCAAAACCAGCAAGCCCTTGTCCATTTCCAGTAACAACCTGATTATAGAATTACAATATAAACCACATTAAACAAAATAAGAGCTTAATATATATAGAATTATTGATATTTATAATACCTACCATTGCTTGGTAATTCTTGGTTCGTCCCAAGCTTCCTTTCATGATAAGCAATGATCTAAGTTGAAGTACCTTTGTATCAAAACCAACAAACTCATCTGAAATATAAAGCCCATAATTAACCACATCAGTATTTCTCAAGTTTTTAATTTATTACTGTATATAAATGAGTAAGCAAACACATACTTCCTTGAAGTTATGTAAAAATTAAGATAATTTTATTACCTTCTCCAATTGGATCTGGTGGTCCAATACTACGACCTGGCATACGGTTGCCAGACCAACCCCTTTCTATAGGAGTTAATTTTAATCGTCGGAACTTTGTCATTGAATCACGTAATTTGATAAGCTTCTCCATTCTGAAATATAATCACAGCAAGGACTGTAGGAAGAACATAATTTTATTCGGCTATATGCAAGATAGTCTTTTATATAGCAAAATCATTTTCTCAGACCAAATAAAAACAAGTACCTCTCAGAGTCATCTGGAAGTCGTTGTTGCTTTAAGAGCTCTCTTCCCCTAATAACAGGGGCAGACAAACCTGGCCATAGCATGTTGATTTTGCCAACACCAATTACTTGCCCACGATTTAAGTCACGAATTCTAATTCTACCTGCACCTCTGCCTCGACCTTTTTTAGCTCCGGCATTACTTACAGATGTGACAGACTTCCATAACTTTTCGGCCGGTACTATGAATATAAATTTAACCATGTTAATATGAATTTCGTAATAATATTAAAATATTATCTAAAAGCGCTTTAAAAAAATCTTACATTTGTTGAAGAAATTAACACAGTATACCGAAGAAGTGCTTATGAATTTAAGGTTATGTACAATGTTATTATTATTTAAACATCTCGTTAGTAACGAACTTGATGGTTGGACAACTCTTTTGAAAGCTAAAAACTTTGAAAACATTGTATTTATAATTATTAAAATAAAATTTATACACTAAAACTCATATTAAAAATATTTATCAACTTTTTTTTTATATAATATATATTTTTTTTTATTCATTTCACGAAGGTCTTCAGCCGATTATATACTATTTTTTTTTTTTTGAGATGCTTTACTGGCCTGGATTCTAGTCCTTTAGGCCATATCTTGTATGGGTATCTTGCATTATTTCATTATTTAAATTCTTTCTCTATCTTCGTCTTTTTTCCGTTTTCTATTACTTAATAAATCAGATATTGCCAACTGTTTTCTTTATATAATTGTACAGTGTAAAGTAATATTTTTTGTTCCGTAGATAATCTTGTAAGCGGCGGGGACAGGGTTTTGTGCTAGTGAGTCTTCATCAATGTTTTGATTATTATTGTGGCACAAAGCGTCAATGTCACTTGCCAATACAAGTCGATCTAAAGCAAAAGCACTGCATTTAAAAATAATATGTTCAATATCACCAACAAATGAATTACAGTGAGGGCAGATATTACTGCTAATTATATTAAATCTTGTCAGATGAGCAGGGGTTTTGTGATGACCAAATCTTAGATTATATACTATTGGCCTAGATTGTTCACAGACTATTTTAATTAGCACAGATGAGTATACTAATTAGAGATATGTGAAAGCAAGGAACTTATACAAAAATACTTAGAGCAACGCAGGCCTTCCTAGGCGTTGCTCTAAGCAAAAATACAAAAAAGTTTATTTTCTTTAAATTCTTAGAATTAGTTACAAATGTGGCAGGAGCCTCCTTTTAAGTTTTATGGACCTGTGTTAGGAGACTCCGCTCTTCATAATTACAATCTTAATGATATATTTCACAACGTAAAATTAAATTAAAAATAAACGTCGCACATAACCAAACAACACACATTTGTTAATAATAATTATCAATAGCTAGCTGTCTGGACTAACAATCTCTCGACCTCTAGGTAGTCTTTAGATTCTATCCACTTCTGTACCATTTTCCTGCACTCTTTATGAACTTTGCCATATATATCTAGATCTTTGTTAAGATTATTGTATAAGACTGCTGAACGAGCATTAAATTGTCTTCTAGCAAATACAGAATAGGTTCTGGGAATGTTAGCAACAACGTGTTTTTTTTTCGTTTATTCAAAGCCCTAGAATCATATGGTAACTCTTTGTGTTTTTTTTATTACAGTATGAGGTGATGTACAATTTCCTAACAGATAAAAGCTTGCTCATCTCATATAGAAGCCGAGTGGAAAATCGCAATTTCTTAAAGTACATCATTTTAATTAAACTTCTCTGGGCACGTTCAACTTCCAGAAAACGCGTTTTCGCTGCACCTCCCCAGATGGGGATACAATAAATCATTATGGACTGCGCCAGAGAAACATACACTTCCTTCAGTACATCCCTTTGGTGTTTCAAGGAGCCATCCGGTCTTGATAACACATCTCGCAATGATTTAAAAATCCAAATTAGTTTTCTAATTCTCAGAATAACATATTCGAGATGTGAGTACCAAGAAAGACGCTGGTCCAAGTAAATACCTAAATATTTAGTTACGGAAATTTTTTAAATTGTTGGACAGTCACATTGTGTTGCATACTGAGTACTACTTTTACATCTATGTATTTTAACTCTGTAATCATCATTGGGTTGTGTGTTATAATAAATACTATAACATACATAATTAGTCTTAGCTGTGTTCAATGTAAGAAGGTTATTTTGAAGCCATTCGTCTACCTGTCTTAAACCACACTCAGCACTGTTTTTAACCATATCCCAGGTTTTGCCAGTGAAAACAACAGCGGTGTCGTCAGCATACGCGAAGATTTTAGCATTAGGTAACCGCATGTTGCAAAGGTCATTAATATATATAAGGAAAAGCGTCGGACCTAATACGCTACCCTGCGGTACACCATAGCAGACGTCTGTGCTTTGACTTGTGTAGTTTTCTATTTTGACTTTTTGTTTTCTCCGCGACAAATAATCCTTGAAAAGGTTAAGTGGGGTACCCCTTATGCCTATCTTCTCTAATTTACGAACCAGGATTGGAACAGAGACGGTGTCAAAAGCTTTTTTTAAATCTAAGAATACTGACATACATTTATTTTTCTGGTCTAGTTGATCAATTATCAATGAGGTAAGCGAAGATACTGCATCCTCAGTTGATATTCCCTGACGAAAACCAAATTGTGTAGGTGATAATATTTCAAATTTATTTAGGAATTTAAGTAACCTAATATTACGCAGCTTTTCCAGTATCTTAGATATCACAGGTAGTACTTAGATAGGTCTGTAGTTACTGACATCCTCTCTGTTCCCTCCCTTATAGACCGGTGTAATAATCGATTTCTTAAGAGGCTCTGGGAAGACACCCTTGTCAAAGCACAGATTAGCTAAGTGAGTTATAATCGGCACCACTTCTGTTTTTGCAAGTTTCAGAAAACTTATCGGTATATTATCCCACCCTGGGGCACTGTTTGATTTAAGGTTGACGAGAACGCTATCAACCTCCTCATTGTCCGTATGTAATAGTGTGAAAGAATTAGGTAGAGTAGGTAAAGTAATTAAGTAATTGTTTTCACTATTTTGTGTGATACTAGGTAAAATACTATGTGCAAGTTGTTTGCCTATATTTGCGAAATACTGGTTAACAAAATTAACTGAAGCTTCTGGGGATGAATGTGAATTTAAAAGTTCCGTGTTAGTAGATTTTGAGTTGTTAGTGTAAGTTATATTTTTTATATTTCTCCATAATGCTTTATTATTGTTAACGGATTTAGCTATCAAATCTCCTTCATATTTCCTTTTCAGTATTTTTATAAGTTTATTACAAAAGTTCCTATATCGTATGTATGTTATTTTACTAATTTCACTGTAAGGCTGTTCTCGAGCCTGTTTTTGCAATTTGGTACGGTTTCGAATGCAGCGCAGGATGCCCGGTGTAATCCATGGTTTTATGATCCTATTCTTACATGTTACATTAGTAATCACTGTATTTTCATTAAGTGTCATTGATAAAGTATTAGTTAGATCTTCTACCAATTTAATTTGTTTTAGTGCTAGGTCAAAATTTATATTTCTTTTCTTTTTATATTCATTAGGGTAATACTTTAGATTTTTTAAGGACATGAAAGTAGTTAAGTAGTCTGTAGTGGTTGTGCGCAACACAGCTATAGCTGCGGTAACCTTATTTTTGTTAATTTTTAACATTATATGATCAAGACAGTTTTTTTCTCTAGTAGGTATGTATACCTAACTTATACCTAACATGTTATGTATATCAATGTTAGGTATAAGTTCCTTGAGTGTTGTTGTTGTTGTTGTTATCTTTTGGGCACAGAATACATTCACTTAAGAGCTTTTGGGCCGTACTCATCCCCGGTGTTTGCCAACACCAACGTGAATACTTTATATATGATGCAACTTATTCAACACAATGTGGTCTCAATAATTCCTGGTTCATTCACAACCAAAATCGTGATAAAGACCTTCCCAATATTCAACAACAAGGTTGTTGAATATCGAGGCTACATCTGCACCGCATTCTTCTAGTTAGCATTCGCTCTCATTCCCAGCCATTAGGTCAATAGGGATCGAGGCTCAAGGCGAAGTTAAGTCGGGCTGTCGGGCTGTCTCGGCTGACATGAAGTCCAACATAGTCCCCGTAAGACTTAGCTACGGAAGTATCCTGGGTACTTCCGTGGTCCTTGTGAAAATTCTCAGCCTCTCTCTTCTGAGAAAAAATAAAAAAGATTAATACTACTCTTTCGTTACGCTCCGTCTAGTTACAACAATGATGATACTACTCTTAGATGGTCTAATTTATTTATCGTGATATTATCACTATCATCACAATATTGATATAGACCGGTCGTTAGCGCAATCACATTTAACTGTATCAATAACAAATAATTAAAAAATCATCTGAATTTGAAAACCTATGTGTAAATGTTGTTCAAGGAATTCACAAATATATTAATTATGATTTTAAGATTTTGTCATACTGTTAAAAAGTACTATGAAAATCAAATGAAACTGGTAGTGGAATAATTTGTGATTGAAAATTATTTCGATAATATCTAATTTATTGTTTTGACATTTACACTCACGAATAAGATAGTGGTAGTGCAATGAATGACATCGTGGTAACTAAAGTGCACGCTGTTATCCTCAAGCGGAAAACCTTCTATCATGACTACAATGACGAAGGAAGTTATTATCATCCTGAACACACTCTCTGAATTAGAGAAATTATAACCACGTCGTAATCTGTTATTTTCAATAGAGTAATCTCAGTACCAACACAGTGCTTGCTGGAGTCTATACCATACAAAAGCCAAGAGAACCAAAAATATATAAGAAAAAATAACATAGCACATCAAATTACAGAAAGTTAATGAAAAGCGTTTCAGCGTTTATATATATAGTAATTCGAGCTTTATATATAATAGAAATAGACAGATATATCTGAGACTCGTTCAGTGAAAGAAATTGTTATTATTAAGCAAGTCAAAGGTGAGCGAGATGTGTCTAGTTTTTTTAATTATAAAATTTCAAAACGGTTCTAAAGAATAAGGATTAAACTAAAGTTTAATCCCTTTGTTTTTCTCCAATAAAAAACTTCTGACATTGACAGTGACAGCTATATTTACGTGGCTGTTGCTTACTCTTTTTTGCAAGAATAATATTTTAATGTTGTGGTTAGTAACTGTGCATATACTTCATATTTATGTTGAAAACCTTATCGACAAGTTGTTTTTGTATCTTTAAAATTATGGTGATAAGTAAATTGTTTAATTTGACACAATATTTGGAATAATTAGACCAAACCAACTCGGATCTGCCCCAATAAATAATCATGGGCCTTTGCAAATGTCCCAAAAGGCGTGTAACGAACCAGTTTTGCTTTGAACATAGAGTAAATGTTTGTGAATACTGTATGGTGACAAACCATCCAAAGGTAGGATATAAATCGTTGATGTAAATGTGCACTGTTGGCATATGTAATTTTTAGTAAAGCTTATTATGTTAATATTGACCATATGTTTAATATAATGTTTTAGTGCATTATTCAGTCTTATCTGCAATGGTTACAAGACAGCGATTACAACCCTATATGTGAAATTTGTACAAAAAGTTTGGGTGAAGAAGAGTGTATTCGCTTAACATGTTACCGTAAGTATTAACTAATTTTTTTAGTAAGTTGTAATAATATTTATATTATAAACGAAATTACATGATATTGGGGTTTTAGATGTGTTCCACTGGTCATGTGCAGAGGGCCGCTATCGTGCTCTTCCTCGAACTACTGCACCAGCAGGGTATCAATGTCCATCTTGTGCTACTCCAGTCTTTCCTCCATCAAATTTAGTTTCTCCAGTAGCTGATGTATTGAGAGAAAAACTGGCAGGAGTAAACTGGGCTAGAGCAGGTCTTGGATTGCCATTGGTATGTATTTTTTGGGCATGTTATTTTTTTATATATATTATTATTATTTTATATATATTCATATATAATATATATTTTGTATGTTTTCCCAGTTGTCTGAAGATCAAGATTTAAAAGGTGCAGTTGGCAGACGAAGTCAGTCACCTATTGATCAATATTACTCAAGTACAGTTGACAGTCAAAGAGGTACACCTGTTGGAGCCAGTGATGATGAGTCTGCTAGTTTGATTGCAAATGGTACCCCACATTCCATTGTTCAAATCCCCGAGGATACTATTAACATTTATGATAACACTTCTACAAAATGGAATGACAGTATACAAGGTAATTTTAAAAATTCGTTAAATGTAGCTGTCTTTCAAATTGCAAACTTTTTGTGATTCATTTCTTCTTGATACAATATATAACAGGTAGCCAAGCTCCAAGGAAACAATTTAAGTCTAATGATCATATGAAAGCAGCATTAAATTTTGATCATGATGAAAACAAATATAAACAAAAATCAACTTTTGCTTGGATCAGCAGATGGTGGAAGTAAGTATTACTCTTCATACATTACACACTAGTATAATAAACATGAAAGTAACTGTTTTTCTGTTGTGTTATAAAGATATAACAGTCAAAGTAAATTAAATTGGGTAAGGATGTTGTTTAAAATCTCAACCTATGAAAATCGTAGAATTGTTACCATAGGAAAATATATCTATTATATATCGCAAGTAGCAATACTTTTGATTAATTTATGAATAGATAGTGCTTACAAGTGAGAGAAGTGATACTAGTTAATAACAGCATTATAGAAGGGATTTGCATCATTTATGAAATGAAGTATTTGTTTTACAAAATGGAGTTCAATTGATGTCTTTTAATAGCTCTATTATTTTTATTTATAAAATCAATCATTTTAGGTATGTGCATTTTGAGTAAAATGTTTGTTTGCATTGCTTTGTCAGCCTTATTTCAATTTTGTTGTGTTCATTTAAAAAAATATATAGCGATACTAATTCCTTTATAGCTTTAAATTATGTAAGTTAAAGTTCTTTTTTTATATCTATTTTTCATATATTATCATCATCCTCTTATCCCATTATCTATTGCATATTGTTTATACAATAAAGTCATGTATTAGAGAGTTGGTACTGGAAAACAGTTGCTTTGAATTATTTGGTGAGAAATATGACTGTTTTCATTGGACCACAAGCCTTACTTGGGTGAAGATCATAAAAAGATTGGATTGGAAAAGCATTGGATGCTAATAGCATTGGAATAATCAGATTTAAGATGTGGTGGTGGTGGGGTGACTACCATGACACTTGGCTGTGGGAGGTTCCTGGGTGATGTCCACCCCTTGTGAAGATTCTTTGCCTTTCTTTCCTGAAGAAAAAAGTTTCATAGGACTTGTTTTTTATTTTACTATAATAATGGAGTAATTTACAATTTTAATTTCAAATAACAAAAACTTTGAAATTTTTATCAAAACTTCTTTCTTCTTCCAGAAATAATCTTCCATCTTCTCGAGTACGCAGAGCAGGAGGCATTTTCAGAAGATACTGGATAATTTTGCTTATTCTTATTGCTATAGGTATTATTCTTATCCTACTTAGTAACAGAGATGTGGATACTGAGAGTCCATTTGCATATGTAAAAGAAGATGACAGACGGATATTACAGAAAAACTAATAAAATTTAGTCATCATAAAAATGTATAATTTAATAAATCTATCATTTGTGTAGTATTTTTGTGTTTAAGTAATTATAAAAAATAAGAATTGATAAATTTATAACAATTCATTTATGCAACAAAAAAATGTGATACAACAATTCTTTTTATTTACAGTAATAAATTAACAATATCTTTAAGTAGTTCTTTTAATTACATATATCTATTCATAGTATTCTTTTACATGTAACTATATCTTTATTTAAAAACATAACAGAAAATATATCATTATAAAAATTTGGATAGTAGTGGCAAGCACGTTGGCAGTCAGGCATCCAGTTTATTTCCAATAATTTTGGTTGAATTTTTAAGTCTTTTATTGATTTATCTGCATGCCAGCTAAGCATTATATCAGCTGCATACAATGCTCTAGATTGTAAACTTCTCGCAATACCACATGGTGGGTCTTTGGCCGTTGCTGCTTTAAACAGTTCTGATATCATTTCAAAAATGGAGTTTTCTACTACGTTCCAATCATAATTAGCATATTGCTTTGACCACTCTTCTTTAAACTCTTGACAAAGTAACCTGTATAATGCAGCCCCAACCGTATAATTCATTACAGTAAAATGTTGTTCATAGTCTTCAAAGTTATTAAGAGCAAATGGTTTATTTGAAAACCTAAGAAAGAAATTATTATAAATATATACTTCAGTTGGATTGACTGACTTTAATATAATAATATAACGTATATCAAATTTTACTAAGCCTATATCAGGTCTATCAAATAGAACTGGGTTTTCAATGTACTTTTGAGCGATTTTTGGTCCAGAAAGTGGTAAACGACATAAACAATTTAAGTTATCTGTTATAAAAGTATCTAACCCTCTAGCTAAATTATATGGTTTACAAATCCAGTTGTTATCTAAACCTACTTTTTTCCTTTGATGGTAATATGCAACAAATTTTGGGAGCTCTGTCATTAAATTGTAGGTTGTTGGCAACCACAATGGGCTACTGTCTTTAAAATCTGTTGGCAAATCCTTCTGACAAGCCCTTCTTGCTATAACAGCCAATAGGTCTTTGATTGTAATTATATATTCAAAAGGAAATTGATTTACAAATTTTTTTGGGTGATTATCACTTAATTCCTTATATGCTTTAAAATGTTTTAAATACCATAATATATCAGCTTCCTCTTCACTGTCTACAATTTCAAATTCAGGTGCTGTTAGGTATTCATTAATATACCTGTATTCTGAAAATACCTTCAATTTAAATGATACTCCTTGTGTAAAGTTATGTTCAATAAGTTTTAAATTAGGTAATGTTTCAACAATATGACCCTCAAGAAAATATTTTTTATCTGGTTCCTCTTGAATATAACTGTTATGAAAATGTGCATAATATTTCCAGGGAATAAGCATAGCTTCACGTTGTAATTCATCTTCATAATTACCTTCAATGAAATTTCGAGTCACAAAATCTCCCTCTTTAACATTCTCAATAGGAAACAAGAGTGTATAGGTCATTTGATCAGGAACATTAATAAAAGGTACAGCTCTAAAATTTGGTTTGTCAGAATGTGTTATACCTGAGCCTAACTCATCCATAATATACCACACAGGTACTCTCTCTTCAACAGAAAACTCATTTCCTCTAACAGCATAAGTATGGGCATATTTCCAAATGTCCTGTGCTATTTGATCTATTTGTTCTTCTCTAGAATTACAAGTTATTTTCATCATTCCACATATTCTTTGTAAAAGTTCAGGTACATTCCTGAGTGTACTTTTAATTTGATTTGCTTTGAATGTCCATGCATGATCTATTAAATATATGTGCGTGGAATCCATACAATCTATATCTGCGATAGCAAGAACACTCCAAATCGGATCAAACGGATTTTTCTCAATGTTTTCGTAATCTATCTCAACTAATTGAAATGCTATACCAGAATCAAATATTTGATCAGCTAATTTTTTGCATAAAGTTGGCCAAAAGTGGTCAGGAACTCCCGACAAAATCAATTGCGGTTTGTGCATAGCAAGAAAGGTGCTAAATGTATTTATTCCATCCATACCTCCTTATATTTGTCTTAAATATAAATACTATTCAATCTTCAATTGGTAAGGTTAGAACTACTTACTCTGCATTAGGGATATTCATTTAATATCGATATATCGAATTATTCGATAGTTGCCATACGATATAAGAAATAAATCGATATTTTGAAAAAGATTTTTTTTTATTCGATATATCGATATATTTATGAAAATATCGAATCGATTAAAAAAGCTAAAGCTGACTCACAATGACAACTGTGTGGGGGCAGAAAGAGCCTTACATATGCATTCCATAGAGCAGACAGCCGATCAATATTTTCTTCATCTATTATTATTAACATAGATTAAGTATTCCTATATGAATATTTCTTAATATGGCTACATTTATCGTCCGTGTACATAATCTGTGGGTATGTGAATTCACACCGACAACTCATAAATTCCTTGACCATCTTCCAGCTCCATCGTCAATCCCTGATTACTTTATTACACTACTAGTATAACTATCTTACTCTGGTCTTTGATTAAATTTCACATATACAATACAAACAACAACAAATGTCTATTTTTGATAAGAAAAAGGACAAATTAAATTTAAGTAAAAAATATTCAATATTAAAAAAATATCGATATTTTCTAACGATATATCGTAAGGTATCGATATCACGTTTCGATATTTTATATCGATATAATGTATCGATATATTTTTTGAGTGGACACCCCTACTCTGCATGAAAGGTAAATAGGTAGATTTTTATACTTTATCCCTAATAAGACAAAGGGAACTAAGTCAATAAAACTATTGAGGTGGTGAAAATCATTATAAAATTCTCAACCTTACATAAATAACACAATATTTATATCAATGATTTTAATATTTGATCGTCAAAACGGTTGGTTAGACAACAAAATACCAATACCACTTGCAATACATTCGTAGATTGTTTTCGAAACAGATTTTTTTTATGTAACTATGCAAGTTATTTCATTTTTTGTTGGTGGTTTTGCATCGCACCTTAACCTGAAGAGTGGTGGCTATTAGTATCAGCCATAACACCATCAAAACCAAGGTTTTAAGACAGTTTAACTGGTAGGCCTGCTGGGCCGAGCCGTCTTGGTTCAGTCTGATTCCATTATAACCTCCGCAGCACTTGGCTGCGTAAGTAAGGATCCTCTCCCAAGGAAAAAATAAAGTAGTAATAATATTAAAATAAAATAAATATTATGGTATGGTTTGGGTATGGTACTTCAATTTTTTTTAAATTTTATGACCTGGTAACAGAGACTTTTAAGTCATAACTTATTTGGAAAACTTTGAGGTCACTTCACTAAAGGAGGTGTTCCATTTTTGTATGGAGGCTGGCCCCCTCTTAGCGTACAGTAATAAAATAATATTTTATAGAAAGAATAAAAATAAAGAACCTTTACCAATAAGAAGATTTTTTTTAAATCCTGCAAAACATTGTAAAAAAAAGAAAAGGTTTTGAAGTTAAGATCAATAAAACAGCAACCCTAAGCCTTTTTATATTGGCAACTTCGATTTTGATTGTCAATGGATTATCACAATGAGTGACATGACTGATGTCAAAAGCATCTTTATTCAACATAGACCTTTACAGGCACTTATTGACGTCAACAGACAAAACAAGAAAAAAAAGCTTAAGAAAAAAATCAAAAACGTTGTCCGTACGTTCGAATAAGAAAAAAAAAAATATTGACTCGACACCTGTTCGGAAATTGGGAGAGCCTTCTCGAGAAGAACAGGCAAGAAACTCTGAAGGTCTATTTTTTATCTCCTCTTTTCAATGTTAATAATTATAATAATATAATATAAAAATACAATATAGTATAAGATACAATCATACCTAATACGATTACAGTCGTATGTATGTTTACATACACATATAAAAATAATACAATATTATAAATAATGTTGTTACCAAACATGGCTCTATGAATAGTGTCCCTATTCCCAAATAGTGTGATCATTTAGATAGTCACTTACTTTATAATAACCTTTACTCATGAGTGTCTTTTTGATATGGATTTTAAATTTATATAAAGGCAAATCAATGACACTTTGCGAAAGTTTGTTAAACATAGATATACATTTCCCCAAGAACGAACAGCTAGTTTTATGGAGTCTGAACATTGGAACGGCAAGTTTATTTTTGTTTCTAGTACTCACATTATGTAGATCACTGTTTTTATTGAATTGGTTGAGGAGTGTGTCTCACTCCCACAGTTGCCATTACTATGAAAAACTGCAAAATGGACGAATATTATTATCACGGCGGTACTTTCTAAAATCAATATCTTAGTACTTTAACAGGAAATATTTATAAGTGATTAAGTATTGTTACATGTTACATCTTATGTCACAAATTGTCAACGTATACTGTGGTTCTTGTGTTGCAGATATTCTGCGAATCTTACGGGAACTACACGTACCTACTACGAGTATAGGCGACTTTTACCTCTTATCATCAGGTGCGCAGTCTGCTTGTTTGTCAATTTGACAATAACGTACTACGTACTAGCGTGGAGACTCGATAGTTGCGATGTTAGGTGTTATCATTTAGCCAAGAAGGGGATCCAAACGTATAAGCGTGACGACTACCAATAGCTAGTTTGTTGTGTTGTCTTTTCGCCCAGAAGGGGGTCGAAGACGTGTCGCTATGATGACTATCAATAGTAGGTAGTATTAGATCTTATTTTTTCCCCCAGAAGAGGGTCGAAAGCGTATCGATATAATATCTATTAAACAATAGAATGAATTCTATTTCAATATGTTACTGCAAAGTCTAATTTTGTATATTAAATTAAGTAAGAAGCACTAATCAAAAAGTTCATTCGTATTTTGCAACTAGTTGCCATATTCATTATTTGCTGGCGTGGTATGTTGATGCAGGCAAAGCCACGGGTGGCCGCTAGCATCATAAATTGCCCATGTGTTATTTCAAGGTTAAGTTATATTTTTGGAAAAATTCATAAAAATCCGTTCAACAATTTTTGCGTGAAAGAGTAACAAACATACATCTATCCGCCCTCACAAACCAACATTTATAATAAAAGATGTAGGAAGGTATCCTGCACAAAAATACTATCGTGTGGTAAACCTACTTAGACAGAGACACACTCCTCTACTATGACTTCTCTTTCGTCACATTTTTCATGCGCAGTGCTGTCCTGTTCGTATTATACGTCCATGGCCACTACCAAACTAGAAGGATGTCACTGTCACACTGACAATGACATTACGATGATAGGAGGTAACTCTCATTATTTAATAAAAATGCAAAGGAACTACCCAATACAGCCAGCATCTACGGTTTCATTTTCAGGAATAAATCTGCATTAAGAGCATATATTTACTATCAGAATTTATTAATAGTTTCGAAAAAATAATATAAATAGCTTGACGCCTTCATTAAAACCTATAAATATAAAAAAAAGCTTTATGAAAGAAACCAATATTCGAGATTTGAAATAATATTTTTTAAAAGTTCGCAGGTTTTTATATTTTTTTTCTTTTTGGAAACTTTAGAGCGTAGATCTATCAGAAAAACATCACACATTAAGTGTAAAAAAATAATAAAAAAATGTCTCCTTTCGTCATTTAAATTGTATTTTTTATGTAACTATAAATAGGTTTATAGGATGTTGGATCTTTTAGTAAAACGTACACGTAAACGTACGTGGTATAAATCAAAGACTCCAGCTGTGTCACAGACTATGTGTCTCTTTTAAATATTAATTTACTCTCCACCGACTCGTGCTCTATGATTTTTTCCTTTTATTTCGTTTTGGTCTAGGGCACAAACTAGTAAGTAACCAAGTTCTAGGGTTACTATTTCTGGGAGTTAGATCTAATTGGCAAAAAACCATTGCCATTATTAAAATCACTATCTACATACATACATACCTATATGTCACACCTTGTTCCCAATGGGGTAGGCAGAGACCACCTCTCTCCACTTGCTACGATTCTGGCACACTTCTCTTGTTTCCTCCATTTTCATGAGCGTCTTCATGCGTGCTCATTGGTTGCGAGTACTCTTGACCCGGCCTTTCTTTAGGATATCTTCGATCTGATCAAAATATGTCCGCCTAGGTCGACCTGCACCGATTCGTCCTATCATTCTTACCTTGTGTATCTCTTTCGTTAATCTTCCTTCATTCATTCTTTCAACATGGCTGAACCATCTAAGCATCCCTTTCTCTATCTTTGTCACTACATCTTCAACTACACCTATTACTATCTAATTGAAGTATATGTTCCAAACATACTTGTCAAAAATTTTCAGTGCAACTCCTCCAACCTTTAGAGTAGATGCTACATGGGAATTCAACATAATTTTTGGTTTCTCCATGTTCGTTTTAAGATCCATGTGTATAGCAACTAAGCTATTCTAAGCAACTTATCCAAATCTTCCATGATTTCATACCAATGACTACGACATCATCGGCAAACTGAAGGTGTAATTTTGTTGCTATTGCTATATGTCAAAGCCGTCCTCACCAGTCCAAAAGCTTAAACACATCCTCAAGCGCAACTGTGTATAGTTTTTCGATATCACCATTCCCTGTCTCACATAGTGCTGAAACCATATCGACCTTCAGTTTTGGTCCTAAAGGTGGACTGTCATCGTGACATTTTCATATAGTGCCTGCAATACATTGGATATAATGCTCGCTTAGCAGAAGCAGAGAATTGACAAAACGATCCGGGAACTTACACCTTGTTTTTAATCCTAAATATTCACTACGGTTGTGGGAATATATTTCTATTTAGATCGTCGTCACGCACTAGAACTTTATCATGTGACGTGAGTGCAGTTACATAAAATCATACATGCACATACACTCGAACAGCGACTGATCAAGAGTTCTCACAGCCCTAAGCTAATTGTAAGAACGCGCCCCCGCCAGGTGTGTTACGGTCGGCCTAAAAAGAACCGATTCGAGTCAAGTCAGCCCCCCCGATCCTCGCGCCCTAGGCTGCAGCCTAATTAGCCTAAGGGTTAATCAGGCACTGCACTCGAACCGTAACAAATTTCTGTATGTCATACGAAATATTTGTTTTGTGCGGGAATTGAACACGTAACTCGCAGGGTGGTTGCCATAAAACAAAGCAGTGTCTTGCACTAACTACTGAAGCGACGACGCTATTGGCCTGGCCCAGTCCAGCACGGTTTGGAACACAGAGGTCTTATATGGACGCTCAAGTCCCTAATACGTGCAGCGATCTATCTGCAACCGAAGGAGGAAAATAAATATAAAAGAACGTGTGTCGATTTAGTAAAATGTATATGTGATTATTTGCCTACTTAATTAATATTTATGAAATAATAAAAGTAATGATTATTGTAAAATTGATTTTAAATTTGATTTTCTTATTATTGATAACTGAAATGTTAATACTTTTTGGATATTTTCTGCAAATAAACTTTAGTTAAACAGATTTGACGACCGCCGCAGTCGTGGTTGCTAAACCGGTTTCAAAATACCGCTATCTGCATATATTCACTGTTGGACTCAGCAGTGTATTTACAGTATATTTTAGTGTATTTTTTAAAATACAAGTTATTATCGCATTTATTGTTTATTATTTGCATGTATTATCGCACAGCTTTTTGAATTTATCAAAAATTATAAATATTTAAAATGCTCATATTTTCTTCAATTTTCAATATTTTCTAATAATATTCATTGGACAACATATGTATATAGTAAAACAAAAGATTTTATTTGTGAGCACTAGTTGTGAGTTTCTAATTCATCAAGAAATATATCTCATACACTTTACTTAACGCGTAGTTAAGTAACATTACGATAACGTTGAACAATTTGTTACAAATAAATCACCAGGGCAAAATAAATAAATAAAACAATGCATAACTTTCAAGTCAATTTATAATAATACCATCATTCTCATATTAAAAGCTTTTTGGGGAATATTTATGTATTTAATACCAAACTTACTAAGTAATCATTTAAATTACAACAATAGATCACATACATTTTTATACTTTAAAATAGTATATTCTATATAGTGTAGATATGAGATGAAGCAACTATAAGAGGATTTTTATACATATACCTACAAGATAAAAAAAAATATGAGAGCAAGGTATACACAAATTTTGCACACTTTACTCAAAACTTAAACAAGATAATTTAAAAACATTATTATTAGAAATTTTAAGAATTATTACAAGTTAGCCCACATAAAAGTATAAATGCTTTGATATCATTCCACTTAAGTATACATTTTCATAAATTATTTTAGGTATACAGCATATATTTAAATTAATATAAAATACAAGATGCAATAAGCTTAGTCTACTGTGAATATACAATGAATAATGTAACCTTTTAAAAACAGTGAAACTTTACAAAAGCGTTTACCGCGAGGATTTAGTGCCTGTAGTAATGAACCGTTGAATAATTTGCCATCATTGTCTTTAATGCGACATACACATCTAGTGGAAATCCCTGCTCTAACGCAGAGTTGGTGCCTGCCAACAATCATGGCACGCATGCCCCTGCACTGGCTGTGAGCTTACATCCTGCACTGCACCAATGTGTTTATCGTTACTCTATTTTCTATGTTTGAACATATCGCACTAATAATACAATAGTGTATCAACTCAAAACGTCGTACTTGACATAATACTATAAACACACGCAAAATTTGATTCCTCACGCGTGATCAAGATCGTCGTTCGATTAGTGCAAAAACAGAATAAGGATAAATTAAAAAACTTATGTGACAGTTATTCAATTTGCTATTACATGATGTGAGTAATAAGGTTTTTGATGATTCTGAAAAATGTTCGATTTTGAGTTGATACACTATTGTATTATTAGTGCGATATATGTATATTTATCTACTATCATGCTATTAATCCTCTATAAAAGAACCTATAACAATTAGCTTATTTCCAACATTAAAACACTCAATGATATTATGATCATTATATCATCCAAACGCGTGATATTATGAATTTTAAAAAAAGAAAATTCTCATGCAATGACCAACAAATATCCAACAAAATCCACGTGTCAAATCAAATTTTAAGTTCTATAGAAAATAGAAATAACGAAGTGGTGAATATAAATATTCCAAGTACATCAGGATCTGCCAAACATTCAACAAGGTGCAAATGTTCAAGTGCATTTCAATAATTGTACGATCCAAAATGTAAATAATTATTACAATAAATAATTCTTTTACTTATTAAGGTTTGTTTACATGCTTCGCAATTAGACTTTTCTTGAATTTACATAGATCTTACAACACTGTACAACACCCTATGGTATGAGAATCTTTTATAGAGGATTCACATCATGATTGTAGATAAAATCTTATATGCAACTGTTATAATTAGGTATTAAAACACTTATGTGATACTATTATCACATTCGTGTTTTAATACCCCTGATTATACAACAGTTGCATAAATAACTATTATCTCACGCTATAAGACTACCATAAAATAAATGTATATGCATACAGTTTGCTTAAAATAAAAAAAATGGCAGTAAACATAAAAATTAAGAAAAATTAATTTCAATAACCAATTAAGGGAGAAATATTATGTGTAGCCTGCGAAGAAATTATAAACGTGTATAAATAAAATTGACCACCTCAGTGGGGCAGCGTGGCTTACTAAGGCCTGCCCCCCTAGACAAATGCCACACGTTATTTATTCCGCAAACGTTAACGTTACTGCGTTAGCATGACTAAAACGGTAGACAATGTGCATAACGCATTGCTAACGCAATCTTTTTTTTTTCCTTATGGCATTTATTAATTATGCCAGCGTCAAGTGAAAGATAAGTTCGAAACTAAATATTGTAAAAAGGAAATTTTGAAAGAATTGTACACCAATGACTTCTGATGATTATTAATAAGATCTGAAACGCAAGAACCCGTGTAGAACGTCACTAAACGAACGTTAATTGTCTATGGAATAGCGTTTTTTCTGATGTCAAACAATATTTTGTGATGTCAAATTCTAATGACTTTTTGAATTTTATCAATTAAATGAGATATTATTTTAGAGGTAGTAGATTAAATAAGTTATTTAATACGTAATATATATATATATATATTAAAATGATTCTAATGCCTATGCTGTTGGACTAAGTTTTGACTGTTTTATTTTATTACAGATGGAAAACAAACTTCGTACTAGCTGCGATCAATTTTCATTGTTGCTAAAGTATATGGAACGGTATAATTTAATATTTTACTGTATTTCTTTTTTATAATATGTAACAATGTTAACACTGAAGTTATAAATAAACAACATTATTGTAAGGATTGTGTATTAAGGTCTTTTATAGCTTTGAAATAAGTTTTCAAATATGATAAATATTTTTTTTATAATATTGAGTTTATTCAAGTGTTTGTAATTATTGAACTATGTAATTAGTCAACAATACCTGAGTACATTTTTACACACATATGTACTAAAGAGTATGATCCTCATTTGAAAAGTTGTACAGAACACTCGGCAGCACGTTTTTTCGCCGTATACATTATCACATCTAGGTACTTCATACTTAGGCTGATCTATCACTGTGCGTACTCTAGATGTTTTTACTAATAAATCTATTTTATTTTACTCATCAAGTATAATTCAGATATTATTTTTTTAAAGACTGACAATTTTACAATATTTAACTGTCGTTACTTTCTTTTATACTTTTTCTTGTGTCTCAGTAAAATAGTTTACTGTAGTTTGTATATATTATTAATATTTGTTTTACGAGTACATTCTAAGCCTAATCCATACATTGGACAATTCAACATACAAACCTTAGTCTCGAAAGAAATCTCTCCTGAGCCTTTAAGATTTGTGAAGCGTTTTAGATCGGCACATAAACAGGAAAAACTAATTCTGTGAAATCTAAATTTACAATAAAATCTTTTTCCTCCTAATTTGCCTTCTTAATCTGGCCTCTTCGTTTGAAGCAGCCCACAATAATCGCAGGGCAATAATTAATCACAAATACAATTACCATTTCTTTTAAATACAAGCACAAATTACATAAATTATAAAGTTATCGGTTGGCAGCACAGACTAATTAGAGATACTCAGTAACTTTGCGCCAATCTAACTGTAGGGTCGTCGGTGACGCTATTTGCGTTAGCATTTCCTTAGTGTTTCTTTAGCAAAAGTTGGCACTTGTCTAACAACTAGTATAACAAAACGTTGGGTTCTTGCAGTCGTTAAGGAAAACTTTTCTGTAGCGTTTCCGCACTGTGACAAGAAGGATTTTGTCTACCGAATCAGCAGATGGTCACGTGATTTATCTAATGTCATCCCCATACATTTTTTATTTTCCGCAGCTAATGAACGCTAACGCTAAGTGGCATTTGCCTAGGGGGCCTGTTCACCCTGCTATGTAAGGTAAAGCTCGTGCCTCGGCGGAGACTTCTATAAGCTGTGAAAATGAATGCGAAGATGGCGCTGTCTCTTTCACGTGACGTGGTTATATAACTACCATAACAACGGTGACTAATCATTCAATGGTTTCGCTAATTAGAGATCTACGGCGATGTCCCACTTGCATAAATAGTTCTGCTATTTTGAACTACGCATATATTGTAATGAACAATAAAAATGTACAATCATTGCTACATCACTTGGCAGTTTTTGTGAATAATGATAAAACATTATTATAATACTATGGTTGATAACATGTCAAAAGGTTGCTTTGAATACAAAGCAACCTTAAAGTAATTATAAATTAATCAGTGTAAGATTAAAATACCACAGCAATTTTACAACATGTATGCAGAGCAGTACAATATCAAACTATAATCCCATCAATTTCTTTTAACTGTTAGCAAAACAATACACAAATTAGTAAGACTATTACATTTTATTTGGTTGGATCTTTTTATAATCTTTGTTTTTCAGAAGCCATGATTTACCATAGTTAACCTAACAAAATAAGACAACCATATTTAAATCAACAAGGGTAGACAACGGCAGATGTCGTTACACTGGGAATATTATCTATTTGTAAGATTACATAACCTATCCTATACCTAAAACATTGTAGTGTTAAAATTAAATATTGATTTATCGTACATTGACTATCATGGTAAACGTCTAAAGTGACGTATGCGCGATTGTAGGGCATTCTCTTTGGATCCATCTCTACGTGTGGAACCGAACGTTCTTCTAAAATGGACTTGTCTAAAAATATGTTCAAGCAATAGAAAATGTCATATAATTCGTTCATTGCGGTTATAGTAGGGGAGCCCAAGCGGGGATTTTTGAAGTGACTCGAGCGTGTCAGAAAATTATATAGGGAGAATCCTTGCATCTCTTAATGTACCTCTACCAAGTATGAAACCTTCATATGGTGGGGTGTGTTGAAGGCTACCCGTCTGATTAGTAGAAAAAAAAACGATTTTTAGTAAAACTCGAGCGCGTCAGATTAAGAGAAAGTTGATGAATTCAAAATTCAAAATCATTTATTCAGTCTGGACTGTTACAAGCACTTGTGAATGTCGAAAAGCTACGCCATCGGTTCGCAAATCTACCTTCGCAGACCTTGTACTGAGAAGAACCGGCAAGAAACTCAGCAAGGGCTGTTTTTTTTTTCCCTGTATTAAATAGATACAGAGTCGTCAATTTGGAAAATGACTTCAATATTGATAATTCATGAAGTCACTTTCCATTACATAATAACATTGAGAAGATTGTATATCTCAATAATCTGACAATTTGAGCATAACATTAAGAAACAAGCTAGTCTCGAAGATGTAAAAAAAACGTCACCTTGAAATACTGGAGCGCGTTTCAATTTTTTTTTATTATATTGAAGAAAACAATATTAGAATTACAAAGAACTAATAATCTAACAGTTTTCATGGGGCGATGTTAGTAGAATCGTGGAGCAAAGGTGAAGCGGGTTTCCCTTAACACACCCCACCATATGAAGGGTTCATACTTGGTAGAGATACTTTAAAGGATTCTCCCCATATAATTTTCTGACACGCTCGAGTCACTTCAAAAATCCCCGCTTGAGCTCCCCTACTATTATCTGATTAGAAACAAATGATTTGAGTTTCTTTTAATATGTTCCAATACACAAACACAAGCGTGCACTTCCACAAGTTTTAACATACACTTGTCTCTGTGGCTTTCACAACAAACTAAGCAATATTTTGTTAAAACATGTGCACTTGTCCCTCATTTTGATGATTACTTGAGCTAAGGACTATCAAAAAGACAACACAATAAAAATGTTTGTATGAAGTGTTTCTGTACATACAGGCAACACAGCATAATGCCAATCTACATCAGGAATAGATCGCTCACCTACAGCTATTTAATACAATAGTAACTACTTATTAAATAAAATATGAGATGCAGTCGTCGAACAGTCCACCACTTGTTACACGTTCACAAGTCGTATCATATGGAACATAAACAAATCCCTTCAGCTGTTTACGAAACCGGAGCTTTCTGATCAGTTCCTACCGAGTGTAAACATGGTTGTTTTTACAATATTTTCTTTAAGGGCAGAAGGCACAACTGTCATAACGAGTACCACACTCAACGTGTGCATACTGCAATATGTACTAAATGCAAAATGGAAATTCAAATTTGAATGCAATTTTGTAAACTAATCACTGTTATACCTAACCGTATAAAGTAAAAAAAAGTTTCCGTATCTCACGCAATTTACGAGGTATCAGGTACTTAATTATTATTAAACCCAGGTTCCTTCAAGGGAAGCAACATAATCTTCCTACCACGAATAGTCTGTTTTTTAAATTCAGAGGCAAAACCGACACATGTACACGTCAAGGGTACGAACCAAAATCGGTTGTTGGACAACAGTTTGTATGCAAATAACGCACACGAACGCAGCAACGACAGCAATTCTTGGATCGCTTCCTTAACTTTTGAATGTCACTGCATAAAATCTAGCACCGCGTAATTTCACAATTTTGTAACATGCTAGAACTGTGTATTTATTTGCCACGAATAATTAAAATTGGAACGTTTCTAAATATTATAACAGAAAAAAAGGTAAAAATATATATTTTTAGAGCGTTGGTGGCGCTGTGGTCTCGGCACTAGTTTGTGCGCCGCATAGAATCGGGAGGCCCGCGATCTAATCCCCACCGTGTACCAATGTGTTTTTCGTTCCGAATTTCATATGTACATTTATCCGCCGCTCCTACAGTGAAGGAAAACATCGTGACATCTGCGAAGCGATTCAAAGGTGTACGTAGTCAACCAACCCGCACTGGGCTAGCGTGGACGTAGTTAGGGTAGTCTCGAGCCCCTCGGTGGGGACGTATATGAGCTGTGATGATGATGATGACATATTTTTAGCATGTTATAAAATTGAAAAGATTTTTCTAATCACCCGAAATGTTTACAATTGCAATTTTGAGTAACACGGTGTTAGAACTTCAGCGACGAGTGTCTTAGTATCAGCCATAAAAAGCAAGACTTTGTAGTGCGGAACAAGAACGAATGAAGTTTCAGCGGAGACTAGTTTGCAAAACTGCGGTTACGTTGGTTCAGCTGAAGAGATGAAAACAATAACGTAACAAATAAATTAATTTGAATCAGAGTCCATGTGGTTTCTGTAATTCCGTCGCGCCTTTTTGACCCGCTGCCGGAACTTGACGGCCTGGTAGTCCGGGTCGTCGGACACGTCGCCGGCGCGCGGGCGCGGGCCGCGCGGGCCGCCCGAGCCGCGCGAGCCGCGCGAGCTGCTGCCGGCCGCCAGGCTGGTGCCCACCCCGCTGTCCGGCGTGCCCACCGCCGGGAGCCACGCGCTGCCTTCCGTACTGCAGCTACTCTCCAACTCACTCTCATTCGTTTCATTCATCAATCGCGTAACCGTCCTATTATGACTCACCTGCGCTGAAAGTCGATCCACCGGCGAAATCACACGCCCCAACGCATCCTTCGGAGTGGGCGACTCGCTAGAGTCATCCGACTGTTGCACACTCGGGCGCCCGTTCCGCCGTATTCTTCTCAAGCTCGATCTAGCCCTGTTCTCCGGTAGAGGAGAGTAGTTGCTCCTCGGCTCCGGCGGATCCATACGCAGTGAGTCTCCCAGGGAATCCCGCGATCCGTTTATTGGCGTCGGTACGATGCTAATGAGATTTGGAGGAATGCTTTGATTGTCGTTTTGGTTCCTCGGCGATAACGGCCGACTGCTGACCGATTGGTCATCGTCCGAATCGACCTCGGCTATACGAAATAGTGATGAAGTACTTTGTTGACCTCGGTATCCTGTGAAGAAAGTATACGATTCGATAAGAAAAAAATAAAAGTATTTTTATTTTCATACAATCTTTTATTAAATGCGTTAAAAAGAACAAAATAAACCTTTACATATAAAAGCTTGTCGCGAGATTTACTTACTTATAGAATACTTTTAACGACAAGCTTTTATATGTAAAAGTTTATTTTGTTCTTTTTAGCGCATTAAATAAAAGCTTGTATTAAAAAAATGTTCTTTTAATTTATTTTTCGACTAAAAAACCAAGCTTAGCAAACCCTTTCATTTGATACCCATATTATAGGGGTGCATTATAAATGATTGATCCGCCATCTTGGGAAAACCCGCCATATTGGATTAAGAGTGACGTCACATTATTTATCGAGCTGTTCTTTGCAAGCCGTTATATTTGATACCCATATTGTATAGGTGCATTAAAAATAATTGATCCGCCATCTTGGCAATGGCCACCATGTTGGATTTAGAATGACGTCACACACATAACCATGCATTGTCATCCGACTTACACGTGCATGTAAAATTTTAGCTCAATCGGAGACCGGTAAGTGGGTCAAATTAAGATTCCAAGATTTTCTTACATACTTACAAGTGAAGCTAATATAAAAGCTTGTAAAAATAAAAATAAACCCCAATGTTACAAAATATGTTTTTAGATAGTATCAATAAATGTGGCTCACAGAAAATATACGATCATTCAGAATATGATTAGAACCATTAGATGGCTGAATGCCATATCTTCTCTTCTTCTTCCTGCCCTTTTCCCACCTTAAGTAGGGTCGGCACAACATGTTTTCTTCTTCCATTCTCCTCTGTCACTCGTCAGCTCAACATCGACTTCCTTTACTCTCATATCACAATTCACACATTCAATCCATCGCTTTCTTGGTCTACCTCTCATCCTAGGTCCATCTATATTCATATCCATCATTCTTCTTGTTATATGGCTTTCATCCCTCCTCATTACTGAATGCCATATGTGAGTGGGAAATTAAAAATTATGTATCGTTATATACAAATATTGTTGAACAATGATTTTGTTAAAATTAATTATTTTTTGTGTACCAAGTGATTATTTAAGACTAGGGCTGACTATAAATAAATTGACCTATAAAGTATGTAGATAAGAAGAACATTTATTAGATTTTGACTACATTTATTAGTAAATCAATACAATAACACTATTGATGATCAACTAAACATTGACAGTTTTATATATACTTTCAATATCGTCCTCAAAGTAATATTAATATTCCACATTATTGACAATTACTTTGTGTAATAGTCTAGAAACCAAAGAGTTGTTACCTGTACTAGTGCTAGGTAGTGCTAAAGACTCGTCGTCATCAACATTTGGTACGTTGTTAGTGTCACTACTGTTTGGTCCTAATGAAGTACCTATAAAAGAAGAATCAAACTAAGAAATGCAAACATTAGAATATATATATATATTTTAATCATTAAACTCACCATTACTTCTTAAATTCATTACTTTCCTAATACTACTGACTTTGATTTTCCGTTTGGAAGTTCTTGTAAGATTCATTCGTCTTCTCAATGGCCTAATTATCTGTAATGTAAAAATCCCAATTTAATGTAACATTACTTGCATTGAATTACTTTATGTTAAAACATATATTCTAAATAGTACTCAGAATATAGAATGCTATACCATTATACCCGTAAGTCATAAAATCGATATCCGTCATTCTTTAAAATAGCTAGAGGTTACGGATGGTATACCTATCTAACCAAAATATATTTCGGTAGGAGATTGGTAATTAATTTTATTGCCAACGGCTATTAATGTTTGCTTGTCATTAACTCATGTTAACTTGCACAAGTCACTGTAATACTTCAATTTTGTAATGGAACATTTTTGTGAAACAGCCCATCCATATAATCGAAAACCAGTATGAAAACATATAATGGTAACTGTTCTCATAAATATATTGACCAAATCAAAGATATATATCAAAATTATTATCCAACATAACCAATACATTATATTTGGTGCATTGTTATCTGTCTATAGTGTCCCACGACATTTGATGGCTGTTATATTATTTTTTTTTACCGAAATATCTCCCGAATTCATAACAGCCTAATGAACAAATGGAACAAATCATAAAAACTTTTTGTAGATGAACAAAAAATGGAATGGAAACCACTGAAGGTAGAACTAGGGGTACATTTTGGTAAGAGCACATTATTAACCAAAACATTGGAAATTGTACCCACTTAGTGCTACGTCTGTGTGTTGCCTAAAGATAAAATATCATACCCATTCGTTGGTACTTTACTTTAATAACTGTAGATCTTTATCTACAGTGAATCACATAACCAGATTTGAACTCAAACTTACATTAACCAATTCTGATTTACAAAATTAAGATGGTAGCATTTTTACGCTCTAGAAGCTCAAGTGGCACAAAGTTGGAACCGTATTGCAAATTTTGATTAATCTAAAGTCAGTGTTACTTCTTTTCTCAAGATATGGAATTTCGAAGTCTAATTATTCCATTATTCTTAAAATTCGAAATATTAAATACAAGTAAATATTAATATTCAGTAAGAGTTATCATAATGCCAGGCGAGTTGGCTAGGATTAAAATGGCGACAGGTGAGATAAAGATATATTTTTGTTTGCGCTAAAAAATGTACTTCAGTCGTAACGGGATTTATATACACTAAATAGTGTGTTGAAAAATTACATATAGCATTTTATTCTTTTTTTGAGTGAACAGCATTGTGGGTTGCTACAATTGTGAGTAGTAATATATTAATCAATTTGGACCCAAACATAAAGATATTGTAAATCGGTTCAATCAATGAATCAATTTGATTTTAATAGTTTAACTTTGTTTGAACGTATTGATTATCAAAAGATAAATGATAACAACAACATTTTTGTCTATCGGTTAACTATTGAAGTAACCACATCTTAGGTATGACTTATAGCTATAGGAATTATTATATGTATCCTCTTCTAATTGAAATCTACCATCACTTTAGTTTGTAGCTACGCAGTAGCATACAAACATACACATTGAACTTACTGGGAGAATAAAGTCAGTTGCTTCAGTGCACCAGCTCTGGACACGAATTTTTGAAACAATAGAAATACAATTCGCATTCGAAATCGAGAGATTCTTATACGAATTACCGAATTCACTATTTGACTGAACTTTCATTTCGTGCAACGAGTGGTTCAACCCACTCGTTTTTTATTTCTATAAGTAGAATATCCAACGCTGAAGTGACCTTGACAGTGATCCGTTTCACGTGTGGGTCATCGTGGGATTTTTGTTTTTGTTGTTGTGATTTTGAATTTTTCTCCATGAATCGGAATTTCATAAAGAATTTGTTTTCAATGACAACACTGAATTCGAATGATTCCAAAATCTATAAAATTGTAAGCAGTAGAAAATAATTTCGCACACGATTTGCATTCGTATTCGAATTTCAAATTCACGTCTAATGATTCAAAAATACGTCTCCTGGGCGCTCGTGCTATTTAATTAGCTCGGTTGTTTTATTTATGCAAATCGTTCTAATAATATCATATTAGTACGTGTTACAGTGGATTAAACAAATATAACTGTAAAATGTTGGATGGATGGATGTGTGGTGTGACAAGGATGGATAAGATAAGGAATGAGTATATAAGGGGAAGCCTGAAAGTAGCGCCAGTGGTAGAAAAAGAGGAAGTGAATTAGCATGGTTTGGACATGTGATGCGGACGGATGAAAGTCATGTCACAAAACGAGTGTTGAATATGAAGGTGGAGGGATACACGGGCAGAGGAAGGCCGAATAAAAGATGGATCGATTGTGTGAAGAATGATATAAGAATGAAAGGAGTAAGCATGGAAATGACGGCTCGTAGAGAGGAATGGAAGAAAAAGATCTACTGCGCCGACCCCAGATAATGGGAAATGGGCAAGAGGATGAACTGTAAAATGTTCATAATGGTCAAAGAATAAGGGGTACCCGCTCAGTGGTGAAGAGGCAGTGGCGCGGCTCGTCCGAGTCGGTGCGCTCGCTGGAGGGCGCGGAGTGGCGCGCGCGCCGCGCCGTGGCCGCGGGCCGCCGCGGGCCGCGCGCGCGCCGCACCGCGCGCTTCCCTTTGCCGCTCTGGTTGGCCACCACGCACTGGCTCCCCGACTTGCGCAGCGATGCCCTCGTCTGCTTACTACGCCTGTATTTCACCTTTTTTTGCATGACATTTGTCACGTTTGCTTTTTTTTATAGGATAGGGCAGCAAACTAGCAAACGGATCACCTGATGGTAAGTGATAACCGTTGTCCATAGACACCCGCAACACCAGAGGAGTCACAAATGCATTGCTGGCCTTTTAAAAGGGAATAAGCGGGTTGCGGTTGCGTCTGTGTGGTGACGGACGTAAAGAATACTAAGGTCACCACCCCATCTCGTCCCGTGGGTGTCGTAGAAGGCGACTAAGGGAAAATTTCAGCAGTGCCAAGAACCACTGCTTAGAGAAGGAAAACTCGAAACTAAACCCTATGCCAACCCGTCTGGCCAGCGTGGCCAAAACCTCCCAAAAACTATGACACCACAACTAAACCAACGGCCCCCAGTTCCCGGTAGTCCCGCTATTCCCAGCCAAGATAGCGGTCGAGGTAACGGCGGGACAGGGGGTGCTAAGAATCACCGGGCTACGGGAGGCTACCACCACCTCAAAAAATTGACCCTGGCGACGTACAACGGACGAAGTCTACGGCTGGACCAACACCTCACCGAACTCGAGGTAGAACTAAGTCACATAAACTGGCACATATTGGGGTTATCTGAAGTCCGAAGACAGGGGGAGGACACGATAACCCTTGAGTCAGGCGACCTGTTCTACTTCCGAGAAGGTGACAAGCCTTCCCAGGGCGGTGTCGGTTTCTTAGTCAACAAGTGTCTCACTAGCAACGTTGTGGAAGTCAGCAGTGTGTCGACGAGGGTAGCGTACCTCTTACTCAAGATCACCGACAGGAAATTCCTGAAGGTGGTGCAGGTATATGCGCCGACTTCAACATACTCTGATGAGATAGCCGAAACCATGTACGAAGACATAGCTAAAGCATTACATGGTACTAGGAAAGCTCAATACAACGTTGTAATGGGAGACCTCAATGCCAAAGTGGGAGTACAAGAACGCGGCGAAACGATAATCGGACCTAACGGTGTGGGGCGCCGAAATCACAGGGGCCAAATGCTGGTTAACTTTCTAGAGTCTCAGGGGCTCTTCTTGATTAATTCCTTCTTTAAGAAGAAGCCTCACAGAAAGTGGACATGGCGGAGTCCCGATAATGTGACAAGGAACGAGATAGATTTCATCATCACAGACAAGCGGCATATATTTAGAGATGTCTCGGTGCTCAATAGGTTTAATACCGGTAGCGATCACAGACTCGTCCGAGGCTCTCTAAATATCGACCTAAAGGCCGAAAGAGTTAGGATGATGAGACCTACTCTCCGACCTACGCTGCCTCAAATAGCCTTAGGTTCTGAAAAGTTCCAGTTGGAACTCCAAAATCGTTTCGCACTGCTGGAAACCACGGGCAACGTCGATGAGAAAACCGACACAGTGGTCAAAACGCTACAGGATGTGTCTCGAAGGTTGTTTCCCGGAAAACGCGGCAATAGGGAGTCCAAGCTCTCACCCGAGACTCTCGAACTTATGAAGAAAAGACGAGAAACGCAGGACGCCCAGATGTCTTCGTCAGATAGGCGGTCCCTAAATCTGAAAATCAGGAAGCTGACGCGACGTGACCTCCGACGCTGCAGCACTCGTAATATCGAGGCTGCTATTGAGCGAAATAGAGGCACCAAAGTCTTCGCTAAGCCATTAGGTAGACCCCATCTGGCGAAACTTAGGACCAGGGATGGCGTAACCGTCACCTCTAAGTTCGAGATTCTCGAGGATATCGAGAGCTTTTATAGGCACCTATACGCATCACGGATGACTAAACCATCGAGACCTAGAGACGATGACCACAGAGCCCCACTCACGAGCCACTACACCGAGGAAATCCCGGATGTCGACCCGGGCGAGGTTGAGGCAGCTCTCAGACAACTGAGTAACAACAAGGCGCCGGATGATGACGGAATTACAACAGAGCTCCTCAAGGCCGGTGGGACTACAGTCCTGAAAGAGCTAGCTAGTCTCTTTAATTCCGTCATTCACCAAGGCTTAACACCACAAGCGTGGAGCGGGAGTGCAGTGGTTCTGTTCTTCAAGAAAGGTGACAAAACTTTATTGAAGAATTACGGACCTATCTCACTCCTGAGCCACATTTACAAGTTGTTCTCGAGAGTAGTCACAAATCGCCTCGCTAGAAGACTCGACGAGTTCCAGCCACCGGAACAAGCCGGGTTTCGAAAAGGCTTCGGTACCGTAGACCACATCCATACTGTTCGGCAGATTGTACAGAAAACCGAAGAGTACAATCAGCCGCTGTGTTTGGCTTTTGTGGACTACGAGAAAGCCTTCGACTCCATCGAAACCTGGGCGGTTCTGGATGCTCTGCAACGATGTCGTATTGACTGGCGATACATTGAGGTGCTGAGATGCCTATACGACACCGCCACCATGACCGTCCAGCTCCATGACCATAAGACCAATCCGATCGAGCTGCGTCGAGGGGTGAGACAGGGGGATGTTATATCCCCGAAACTGTTCACCAACGCGCTCGAGGAATCTTCAAGACACTGGAATGGACTGGACGGGGTATAAATGTGAACGGTGAGCACATCTCACACCTTCGATTTGCCGATGACATCGTCATAGTAGCAGAGTCGCTGGACCAGCTAAGCGAGCTGCATGACCTTAATGGAGCCTCACGACGGGTTGGTCTTGACATGAACTTGGATAAAACCAAGATTATGTTCAATGGACATGTCATGCCGAGACCGATATATGTCGAAGGATCGATGCTCGAAGTTGTTCAAGAATATATCTACCTAGGGCAGCGTTCAGCAAGCTTCGTCGGGTGTTCTCTTCGCCTATACCGCAATGCCTAAAGACGAGTCTTCAACCAGTGCGTCCTACCGGTTATGACTTACGGCGCCGAAACGTGGACATTAACGGTCGGGCTAGTCCATAAATTTAAAGTCGCGCAGCGAGCTATGCTCGGAGTTTCTTTGAAGGATCGAATTCGAAATGAGGTCATTCGACAAAGAACCAGAGTAACCGACATAGCTCGCAAAATAAGCTCGCTGAAGTGGCAATGGGCTGGCCACGTTTGCCGAAGGACTGATAGCCGATGGAGCAGACGAGTCCTTGAATGGAGACCGCGACTCGGCAGCCGTAAAGTAGGACGTCCCCCCCCAGGTGGACTGACGACCTGAAGAAGGTCGCTGGAGGGGACTGGATGCGGAAGGCGGAGGACCGGGTGTTGTGGCGCAAATTGGGAGAGGCCTATGTCCAGCAGTGGACTATGATTGGCTAAGTGATGAAGCGGTTTGAGCCTCCGGTACCCTCACTCACTCGGCGAAACACAGCGCAAGCGCTATTTTACGCCGGTTTTCTGCGAGGCCGTGATATCCCCCCGGTCGAGCCAGCCCAATTCGTGCCGAAGCATGGCACTCCCTCGGTAAAAGTAGTTACCAATGGGATACACTGCAGATATAAACTAAGAGAATTTGATACGTATCTCGCTTGAGGGTGGTGGATTTTATTTATTTAAAACAGAAGGCTAGAAGCAGCATAAATATCTCCACTTAACTTGACGCTGGCGCAGATTGTGAAGATGGTGGCCGTAGGTGATCTGCCAACAATCTACCCATTTGTAGGCTAAATGGACAGTCAACAGGAAATCAATAGCAGAGACAATCTACTGAGCCAACGCTATAATACTCTTGTGTAATAGTACTGCGAGCCTCGCTGGTACCGTAGGTAAAAGCTCTGTTTATTAAATTTATTCATTACGGCTATTTGCAGTATGCAACATACCTGTGAGATCCTCTGTTTTGTGATCGCAAATTTTTTGGATATCGTGACGCGGTTGCCACCAAGCGCGCTAATCGATTAGGACATCTTTGACTGCGGGCACTGTTTTGATTTACTGTAAAAAATAGAAATGTATATAATTATACGACGTAAAAAGAGACCTTAATTAACCTAAACTGTTTTGTTTTATATATTTAGAACTAAAGTGGCGCACACACACGATAACAATACGTATAGGTACGATATTAAGCTTTGGTGCATTTTTAATAAACATTATCAAACACAGGCCTGAAGGCGCTAATTCTTTGGTTTTTAGTGGTGGTCGTGAGAGTTATGGGTACAATATCTCACTTTTTATACAAAAAATCAAGTCATGTAGATAGGATATTTGCATGCTTCCTCGCACCACACTAGTCCATCATATTATTTCTTACTTATAGATTTTGTGACCTTGTGATCATCTTCACACAAGACCTGATCTATACTCAGGAGATACTGAAGAGAACGGATAAAAGGTAAGTAATCTGGAAAGATATACGTTAAAAATTATTGCCTTACATAAGAGGCATAGCGGAAAATTTTGAACAGTAAATGCTAAATATCAAAATTATCACGAACATTTAAGTATCTTATCCCATTAGGCGATTAAAATAGACACACTAAGAAATATATCGTACCAGAGCTTTTACTCGATACTAGAATTAATAATCATTGACTTGAACTTGAACGCTTTAGACCACCCTCGATACTGTTAGTGCCGCAGTGACTGTCAATATAATTTTGATACAAGTGTGCAAGAAGATTCAGTCTCTTCAGAGTAGACGACGATGTTTTTGTCAACCATTAACCAGGTAAGTGTTATCACATGCTTATGACCTCAGTGGATGAGAAGACTTTTTGCAGAATTATACATAGTAATATATGCTGGTAAACAAGATATATCCATTTAAGCTCTTTATTATAAATGCTAAACAAATATATAAATATGGAAAAACAACGCACGAAAATTGTTATACTCTATGAACTGACTTGTGAATAAAGTTTACTTTGGTTTACCAATGTAATGTGAAGATGTTAGACTCGAATTCCGCCCGAGTCGAACATCTATCTCGCATTGCCTTTTTAATTCAAACTGTTAAACAAACTTAAAACAAACTGTTGGTACTTAGGACAGGTCGGTGTGCCGAATGGCACGTAGCTCACCTATTTTTATTAGGCTTAGTATAGGGTGGTCTGGCCATTTAAAAGTTTTGAATCCTGTATGCTGAGATCCTGCGAGACTAGGTCACGCCCCATCACCCCCTACGGTTATTTATTGACATCTAAGTCATATCTCATCCATTCTACTACTATTCAATTTTCAACGAAAAAAATTTTGGGGAAACTTCCATTAACTTACCTCTTTTTGGTGGTAACGGTAGAAAATCTGCGACTATCTGATCACTATCTGATGAATCCGAGTTGTTATACAGAGAACCGCAAGTGCTGGAGCCGTCCAACGAATCTGTCACATCAGCCACGCACTCGAGATCGCGCTGTACGAGAGAATCGAAGTACGCCATCATTCGTGGGTCTTCGGTAGTCGACTGCTCCGCGTAGTTGTGCGAAATAAACTATGGAACATAAAAATTCTAAAGATGGCGCTGGCGCTCTACTGTCTATTAAAAGACAAGGTTGGAAGGTTGCGATGACCCAAAAATACAAAGTTTTATTGTCAATATATGTTGTATAAGTAGTGAAATATATGTAACACATCCAATAAACAAAAAACATTGAAATGCAGTAAGTAGTTGATACTACTTCCGTTTCTAGTTGCATCATCTGATAGAATCCTGCCAAGAAAACAACGCTATTTTATTTTCAAAAATATAATAATTTTGTGTCTCTCAAATTACATTTTTTTTTGTTTGTCTAGTTTGCATAAATATACACTCATTTGCAAAATTACCGGGCGGTTTTGATTTTCATTCATCTTTAATAAGATACAATACAAAAAAGGTTTTAATCGTTTGTACACGTTGCTGGCCGGTTTTAAAAATCCCGTGGTATTTAAAAAAGTACGTTCTAAATTCAAATTTTCATTTGATGCTCATTTTTACAGAAAACCCCTTTTTATCTTACATTTTTGGTGGGAAGTTCCAGAAGTTTACATAGGCTTTCATAATTGTTATTCAATTTTTATCGATTAATTTCATATCCTTGACTGTCAAAGCTTTGACAGTCAAGGATATGAATTTATTGCTGTTTGGCTGTATTAAACATGGTAGTTAAAGTGGTAAAAACTACCAAAATTATCGCGCTGCTTGAAGAGGGTTTTAGCCAATGTTTCGTGGCTAGGAGGCTAAATCTAGCTCGATGGTCCAAAAGACCTGGCAGCGATATCAGGAGACTGGTTCGGTCTGATTCTGGAAGAAAACCATGTACCCAACCACGGGATGATCGTTTTCTTGTGTCGCGCATTGAGAAATCCCAAATCTTCGTATGTGGGATCTTAAAAACCACCTCCAAGAAGTAAGAAATGTGCATATAGTCTATGGGCAGTCAGGAGGAGGCTTCTCACTGCCAATATACGCAGTCACCGCCCGGCCCGCGGCCCCAAATTACTCCGTGAGCACCGATTTCACAGGCTTAAGTTCCTTAGAAATTATGAATTATGGACTCAAGATCAAGATTGGAATAGGGTTTTGTTCTCTGATGAAGCCAGGATATCTCTGTTCGGTGAAGATCGACGTCGGCGAGTGCTAAGAAAACAAGGAGAACGCTTTGCAGAGGCATGTTTCGAAGAAATCACACCTTATGGTGGGGGCCCTGTTATGTTTTGGGCAGGAATAAATTCAATGGATCATACAGAGTTAGTCTTCATTGAAAACGACTCACTGACTGGGCATCGATACATAACGGAAGTTCCAATTCCTCATGCACAACCCGCAGTGGCCGCTCTAGGTGAAGACTCGATTTTTATAAACGACCATGCTCGCGCCCACCGATCTCGCGATATTAATGCAAGAGGTCGGCATTCGTCGTTTAGATTGGCCAGCTCGAAGTCCTGACCTCAATCTCATAGAGCATATCTAAGACGCTTTGAGACGGCATATGAGATCAGTACAACCGGCTCCGCAGATCATCAGAAAGCTGAAGAATGTGATTACTGCGGAGGGGGAACGTATTCCGCAAGCAAGTATCCGGGATATACTCGCTAGGATGCCCAGACGAATTCAAGCTGTGATTTTAGCTAGAGGGGGTCACATTAGATACTAAACATTTATCTGCTTTTACTTTATTAAAGAAAAACAAACAAACAATTTTTTTTACTTTTACTTCATGAGCATATGCACTACCAACAAACATACACTACTTTCTTTTTGTTCCCCTGAGGAAAATGCATTAAGTTGCATACCCCGGCTGTGGCGAGCCAACGGTTATGTGGGGCTCTCTTCCCTAGAAGGGGGAGGCCTACCCACTAAAAACCTCAGGGATGGCCTTCCTCAGGCATGTAGGCAGCCCCCCGGGAACGCGAAGCGACTTCCGGGAACCCCCGGCCTCCGCTTCCCTGCTGATACAGTGGAGCCCTCCTCGGGGGACGCTACCATACCTCCCCCCGATCTCTGCGACCAAGACTCGGCGCTCAGAGGCCCACGCGGAGCTCTCCGCCAGCGTGTGCTGGGCCGAGTCGAGGTCGAATGCGCTGTGGTGGCGATCTCTCCCGTCCTATTCGGCACAGATACTCACCGAAGCAGTCGTACCCGGTGATTATCTGAGTCAATCGGTACGTAACCTCCTCCTTCTCGTGGAGCCAAGCTTCGAGGTGCGGGAGTACGGCACCGACGGCCTGCTGGCGCGCGCAGATCCGTAATTCGAGCTGCGCACGCCAGGCCGCCACAGTCCTTTGGTGCCACTCCCGCGTAGGCACTTCGTGCGCGGGTTCCAGGGCGCTACCCCCATCGCTCCCCCGGTCGACACGCCGCGACGCATATGTCACCGCGTACATGTCGGCCAGGATATCGCATGGTCGGGACTGGGGAGCGTCCCAGAACCGTCGCCGCCTCGTACAAGATGGTAAACATACACTACTAGCGAGGTTTAGCATTGTTTCCCATAAATTGTATCAAAATTTTATGAAATACTGATGAAAACGATTATTTTCTTATTAATTTACCGAATTGTGAGGATAAACCTACCTACAATTATCAAACAAAGCAATATTAACATTTCAAATGGTTCATTTCTTAGGTGCCCGTTTATTTTGCAAATGAGTTTATTATCCACGTCTTTTGGTTTTACCATATACAAACTTAACTTATACCAAAGTCTTTTTTAGAATCTGGGAGTAAATTGGTGAAATAATAGTGGTTTTTTAAAGCCTTGACACAAACTGCGTGAATCATCTGCATTGTTTTGAAACGGATGTGTCTGCATCACCCAAACTTGAATATAATATAAAAATGTATATAATAGCAAATATTAGTTATAGATATTATATATAAACCAACAACCTATATTATTAATCATCAATTTTGTGTTTTAAATAATAAAAAAGAACGATAAATAAAGTAAGGCAATAGAAAATTGCGAAAATATCACTTTACATCTACTTAATAATATTTTTATTAAAATACTCTTTGCTACCTATTACTTTATTACATTAACCATAAGTGCTTGAGGGTGTACTGATGCTATTCAAGTTAAAGAATGCAAAAGCGAATACCCTTTGTTCATTTTTGCTTAAACCTTAGAAAACCTAATAAAAAGTATGTGCAAAATATTATGACACTTATGTGGTTCCAGCATTAAACGTATTTTTTCTTGCATCCATCTCTTTTAACCGGCATCACAATACTGACTTTCTACGTGTATACATGATTCTACATGACTGACATCTTTCTACACGAGAACAATGAATAAATTTGCTAGCTTACAATTCCACTGTTGTGAACCAGAGATACATAATCTTCATGACTGTAAATCTCTCGTGGATTATCAGAACCCTGAGCTTCTTCTAACAAACTGCCTCTCATTTGCGGATATTGAAAAGCCGACCACACCTGAAAGACATACCACTGCTTAATTTTCAAGTAAACATAACAACCAATAACATTGTGCATTGTGGAAAATGCTAAACATTGTATAGTGTGTGCAACACTTAGGTCTTTCTATTAACGATTCCAAAGACAAATAGCTAATGTTTTGGATTTATCGCTTCATAGATTTATTATTTAATATTGCTGGAACCTGGTTTTCATAAACAAAAATTCGACTAACTTTGTCGGTGAATTCTGGACAGTAAACAATTATTCAATAACAGTATACAACTTTTAGCATTTATTGATGCTTCTTCGTATGATTCTGGAAGGTTATCTTGCCTTGATAATTTTTTCAACTCCAGATGATGCTATTAGACAGTAATGGGGATTGTACCGCACTTGGTTGACAATTGATCTATGACCATAGAGTACTAAATGAGGTGGTTCCACAGCTATGTCTGAAAACAGTGCGTAATTAGCAACAGTCATAATATTGAAATAAAATATTTATATTTGATATGAAAGCATACGTACTTGATCCATCAATATCAGGTATCTTCCACATATATAAATTAAAATCATCAGATCCTGACATAACGAACTGATCTGCTTCGCCAGCAAAGCAACAGCTCTTCATGGTACAGGAGTTATAATAATCTTGATGATAAAACTCCGCGACGGGCTCCGGAGACTGCAGTGAGTACAAAACTGGAGGCAGGCGTCGCCTGAGCGCAAGTATATGATTGCCTAGGCTGTTGAATCGCACACTCATGCAGTTTTGAGACGTTCCATGGTTGCCCACATATCGCATCACCGGACTGTTGAAAAAGAATCAGATGTGTTAACAATACAATATACATAGATCATCACCATCTAAATACAACATAAATAAAATATTTACCACCACCACCAATTATACCGACTAAAAGAATATACTTTACATTTGTTTAAATTACACACAGTTCAGTAACAAAAAGTTAATACTTCCATAAAAAAAGCAACCAATGAGATTGTATGTAATGATTTCGTAACACTTACTGTTTTGCAAATCTAAGGTCCCAGAGAGCCACACCATCGCGGGCATTAGCCGATACAACAATACCCATCTGTTGCTGATGATACATAACGCCATGGAAAGCTTTTCTACTACGCGATATCACCATTGACTCTGAATTGAAAGAAAATATAATAATTTAAATTGTATTTTGATATGGAAATAAATACTATTTGAAGCTATGCAAGTTGTTTCAGGATCAGTGAAATAATAATATATTTCTGCATAGTATTTTCTATGTTGATCTAAAAATTTCGATATTTATGATTAAAAAGTTACATATTTATTAAGTTCGGAAGGGTGTGAAACAAGTAACTTATTATATTATCACACAATTCAGTATTACTTTCACTTCTTGAAACAACCTGTAAGGTTGAGCAACTGTTTAAAGTGATTATCTATATCTATAATTACAATTTCAATAATTGTATTGACTATAAAAACTTCCTCAAACACTATGTTAGCCTTTATACATACTTTATCCATCGATGTATTGATTTTTGTAATAAAGTAAACCAAATACTTTAAGGTGCATCCAGATGCAAATTCTTTGCTGCCCAAAATGAATATGTAGAAAGTATATGTAATTCTATTATTTTTCTATTTTTATTAAAATTCATATGTTATGGTAAATGTGTACAGTATGTAATTATTTATAATTATACATAATTACTATTGGTAAATCAAAATAATACAGTTGATTAAAATTCTAAATGTGGATACATTTACAGGTATGCATTCCTTCCATCAGCAGTAAATGTTAACATGAACTTGTGATTGAAACGCAAGTGATTAAACACACTGTACAAAAACTCATATATAAATTATCAAAAAATTAATGAAACTGAATAATTTTTTGTGCTTAGTTATAACCTGTTGGTTTTCAAAATAGTGTCTGACCAACAAATCAGTTTCAAATGAGCTTCAATTTTTTCTTTCGTGAATTCTATTCAATAAATAAAATAGATAAAATTAATTTATTTTGTTTTATTACCTAAATATTACTTATAAAAAAATATAATATTACTTATAAAAAACTAGCGATCCACATGCTGAGTCCCTCGGGGATTCCATAATAGAAGGGCTTTGTGCCAGACCCTATCAAACGCCTTGGCGATATCAAGGCTGACGGCAAGAGCCTCACCATTGCCTTCCAAGTCCTCCGCCCAGTGGTGCGTAAGGAACGATAGAAGATCACCAGCTGAACGATCGTGTCGGAAGCCGTACTGACGGTCATTAGGCAGCTGGTGATCCTCAAGGTAGTGGAGTAGTTGTTGGTTGACAACCCGCTCCATCACCCTGCAAACAAAGACGTCACCGCTATCGGCCTGTAGTTTGATGGGTCTGACCGGTCACCCTTTTTGGGGATAGGGTGAACATTAGCTACCATTTAAGAAGATGGAACCCTATTAAACTAATAGGAAAGACGGTAGAGGAGCATTAACACAGATGTAAACACAGGGGCGCACGTCTTTAGCACCACTGCGGAGATGCCACCCGGCCACTCGACTTATGGGCGTCTAGGAGGTTGAGTTCTAGCCTGACCGCACGTTGTGTAATGCGGATTTTAGGCATCGAACTTTCACAGCGCGGGATGATAGGCGGTGTGGCTCCATTGTCGCCCAAGGTCGAGTTCGAGGCAAAGAGATCGGCCCGGACATTAGCCTTATCCTTCACACTGTGGGCCAGGCTTTAATCGGATTTCCGCAGTAGTGGTAGATTGATTTGGCAGAAGTTGCCTTGAGCAGCCTTGGCGAGCAACCAAAAGGCGCGACTCCCAGAAGGATATCCCTTGAAACGCTCGCCAATACTGGCAACGTGTTCCGCCTTGGCCACGGCAATCACCTCTTTACTGAAGCAACATTGAACTTCTGCTTCTCCGCCTTCACCTTCGGATCCCGACACTTTCTGCCATTATTCCAGGCCATATGCTAACTGCTTACGGTGTGCAGCATTCCTACGGGCGGTGTTATACCAGGGACGACTGCGACCGCCAACAGGTATTTTGGCGTTGGGAATGAATAGATTCATTCCCAATAGTACCGTGTCCGTGACGCAGTCGGCACAAGTGTCAGGATTCCCAGAAGAGAAACAGAGCCGCCCCCAAGGGTAGGATCCGTAGACCTCCCGCAATCCATCCCAATCTGCTGACTTGAATTGCCAGACTCTGCGGGAACCAGACGCCTTTGAGCGATTTGGTCGTGCAACGGGGGCAGTTGAGCGGATAAGGCAGCGGCAGCTCCGCGATCTTAGCACCTCATGTGCGGAATTTCGATTGACCAATTATACCATCTGAAAGGTCAGAAATTGGTCATAAAAGGTCAATTGGTCTCATTAATTGGTCAGCATCAGAATTTTTTTTATTAAGGATTAAAGTTTTTCAAGGTCAATTAATAATTTTAGCACCTCATTCGCGGAAAAAATAAAAAACTCCACCTATGCGCGATCGGGAAACATTCGCTGATAATTGGTCAGCTAATATAAATAGTTGGTCAGTTTTATTTAATATTAAAAAAAATTAAAAAGTTGTCTCTGTCGTAACGCGCATGCTTTGAGCCGGATGATTCTATCAGGGCAGTGAGTACTTACTGTGCTGGCAGCGGCTACCACCACACTATGATATGATATATGATATACCGCATGAGCTTGTAGTCAGCAGAAGATCCAGCAAGGAAGGTTCGTGGCTCTCGATATTTGTGATACGTGTGTGATACACTCTTTGTGATGAGCGTTAAAATCCCCAAGGACCACCACCTCCGCAGATGGACACTGCTCCAATATTTGATCAATCCCATTTTGGACGCTCTCGAATAAATGAGTTGACTCTGCATCACTGGCATGGGACCTGTAGAGGCATGCGTAGAATCGCATTAGACCCCCATGGTCTACGCGAAGCCATAAAATTGACAGATCCCGATGCTCGAGGCCCCGAAGGCAGCGACAACAGACATCGCCCCGGACAAGAACGCACACCCCGGCTTTACGTCGGAAATGTCCGCCAGTTCGTAGCCAGGGTATTTCAGGTACGATATATCGTCCGGAGCGCCAATCTGCGTCTCCGTTGGTGATGGACGGCATCGAAATTACTGTTTAGACCTTGATATTGCAAAGTCCACAGAAATTGTGGATGGACTGTCCGCCGAGCAAATCCTGCTTCTTTTTAAAACCTTCATATTTTGAGAGAGAAAAAAGGAATATGTGTCATGGACCCAAAGCTGCACTTAGGCAAAGTGCGAGACAAAGTGCGTGCTGAACTCAGAAGTTTAGTGAGGAGCTGATACGAAACACGGAAGGACACCCGGTGACCCCGCGCCTGTGACCATCGGGATCCACTCCGGTCTCCCACTCCGGCGCGACGACCACAAGACGGGATTTTCGCCGGTTGGCGAGACAGCCTCCCGAGTAGGATAGGCTCAGGTCCGGGTCTCCTATTGACCGGCAGATGACCGGCGGAACCATTCCCACTGGGTCTCCCTGAACCCAGTCTCAACCCCTCACGCTCTACAGGTCCAACATGACTTGCGTCTCGCTGGCTCCGGGCAAATCAGTTGATTCACGACACAAATGGAAGAGAAAAGGAGCGAAGAAAAGGTGGGATGAAGGGATAATTAGGCCACCGGCACTCCCACTTACCAAACAAAACAACCATACTTATTTATGTACTGTTTTACGTCGGTGTTCTGTGAGAGGGTAGTTCTTCTCCTGTCAAGCCGGCCCATTCACGCTAAAAAACAGCATAGCTCTACTACCTCAATAACTTTCTAATATCACAATCAGCAATTCCTTTAGAAGTAGTATAACTTAATCTATATATAGTTTGGATTGGATTCACCATAATAATTAATGTAGTGCAGCATGGTTTTGTTGGCTCCAACTCTTAAGCATTTGATACAATCTTACCACAGTTACCATTTGTTGAACTCCTTGTGTCAAATAGTAGCAACCGTCCATCATTGCCAGCGGTGGCCACAATTCTGTCATTGAATGGATCAATACTGAGACTACACACAGCTCTTTGATGTTGCAAAACTTCCACAGGACGTCTAGTTTCTATATTGTGCGCTACGACCTAAACAAAATAATGATGTTATTAAAAGAAGCATTCCTTGGACTTTTATATCCATAAATTACAAACTTGGCAGTATATATATATATATATATATATAATATATATATATATATATATTGTAGAAGATATGAAAAAAAAATGTCCATGGAGGGTATAAAAGCAAGTGCAAACTATTGACCAGGGCATTGCTCTCCGTCATTTTTGTGTGTTATTGCTGACGAAAAACAGCTAGGTGTGCTATGTAGTGTTCGTGAGTTCGACAGCAGCCGAATTTATCTGAACGCTCTTGAGCTCAGAGGCTTCGTGGCGACTTCTTGTTGAGTTGAGTTTCTTTTGCATAAATTAATTCAGAGCCTTAAGTGTTTTTGTAAAAAGTTACGTCATTCTCTTATAGCGTGGATCTTCTTATAATATATATATATATATACACACACACTATTTATTTATTATAAATATACTATACTCTGGGTTCAGGTAAATTTAAAATAGATTAACACCTTATGGAAAAATTTAAAAAAAAAGCATAACCACAAACTCCGTAATGCATGTTATACATATGTTAAAACAAAATATAGTTTTTTGTAAATATTGTATTATTAAATAAATATTGTTGTAAAATATTGTAATATTGTATCCCTATGTAGAATAGATATATATATTTAGGTCAACAATAGGAAAGCCTCCTATTTCAAGATTTTAGCTGTTATCAAAATATCCTAACATTACTTGTTAATTATTATTTTGATATCATTACTTAATCAAACTTTATTAGTACAGGCTACTTTACCACACACCTTTTTCTCCTTTTAACTCTAACCTGACTAAAACCATAATTATTAAGAGCCTTTAGTAGTAAAATGACTTTGCATGTATATAATTATTCAGATTTACACTGCAACATTTAATAGAATAGCTAGTGTAGGAGAGAGTATTCACAGTGTACTGACAACCCTGCTATACTTTAATTGTAAACAATAAATATTATTACATATTTTAAAATAAAAGGTAATATAATTTTGGGAAATCAATATATCTTACCATATCATCATTGCCACCAGAGTAAATTTTCTGATTGTCACTTGTAATACCCAAGCAAAATATATTGGATTGGTGCATACATTTCATTTGTAAAGGCACGCCATAATCGAAGAGGGCTTGCCCAAATTGCCAAAGCATGACCCTTCTATCATCTCCACCTTAAAACACCCCACAATATATAATCATGTTTATTGTACATAAAATTGAGTAATATGTTCTACATATATCATAACTTGTTTTATAATTAGTTCTTTGGTATATCCACCTAAATATAAAGATGAACAAGAGCAGCATGAATATTAGTAGAAATGCTTTCAAGTATGTTTATTTTACTTTTTTGTTTAAATATACTACATTATTGAATAGTTATTTATTTACATACATCCGAGTGATATTTTAGTACGAAAATATTAATATATTAAAAATTAATGAAAATATTAATATATACAAAATGTATTTTATTTTCGATTAGAAATTGGAAGGAAATCAAAGAAAATCAGAAGCTATAAACACATCAAAACCTAAAAATATTACATTCTAGAGTATGGACAATTTGGTAAAGCAAAATCAATAACTAGTATTTTAATATTGCTGCAATAATAATTCCCCTGCCATTATTAATACTAATTAGGAAATGTTTTATAATAGATACCTGATACGAGTAATTCGCCATTACTTGAGAATTCAATGGCGTTTACACACCCAAAATGACAAACCAAGTCACGCCGAAATAAATTTTTTGCTGCATTTAGTCGTTTATTGAATAAATGAGATTTAAACTCTGGTATGAAACCATATTCTCTTTCACAAAGATATTTTAATGGACTCACAGAATTCGCCATATTTCAGGCTAACATAAAACCACCATTTTCAATTGCTAGACACAAGATAAACTCAATATTCAAGAAGTATCTATCAGCTGGTATTTATTTTTATAACATTTGATTTGACACAGATGGCATAGAAACAGATTTTTCAAATTTCGGTCCGAAGACCACTTAATGTGACTATCAGCGATATTATTATCATTACATGCTTTTCGGGAAGCGTTTTAAATGTCTGCTGCTTGAGCATAATATTAACGAGCCCAGGGCCCCTAGAGAAATGCCACTTAGCGTTAGCGTTCATTAGCTGCGGAAAATAAAAAATGTATGGGCATGACATTAGCAAGTGACAAGTCACGAGACCATCTGCTGATTCGGTAGACAAAATCCTTCTTGTCACAGTGCGGAAACGCTACAGAAAAGTTTTCCTGAACGACTGCAAGAACCCAACGTTTTGTTATACTAGTTGTTAGACAAGTTAGACCTGAGTCGATCGCGATTGATCAAATCACTGTGATTCGATCGCGTAACATTTATGAATGATCGAGTCACGACCCACGAAAAGATTCGATCACCGAGGTGATACGATAAGTTTTTTGAAAAAGACATGAAAAAAGAAATAATAGTAAAATATTAAATTATACCGTTCCATATACTCTAGCAACAAACAATGAATATATATCTATATATATATATCAGAAAAACACTATTGCATAGACAATTAACGTTCGGGTTCTTGCGGAATTTGCGTTAGCAATACGTTATGCACATTGTCTACCGTTTTAGTCACGCTAACGCAGTGGCGTTAACGTTCGCGGAATAAATAGCGTCTGCCCCCTTAGACAAATGTCTAAGGGGGCAGATAACAACATTTTCACACGAAACATCAAAATTTTTCCCTGACTTTTATGTCAAAGAGAAACCCAAATCGGTGACGTGCGTTTTCAAGAGCGACCGTGGTAATAAAATATAAGGATAACACTGACAATTTGGAAACCAACTCTCAGGCATATGCAACTATTTTCGTTTATTATAAAACATTAAACATTTTTAATATGGATAATGGTATACAATACACATTAGCATAAAAGATAATAGTGACAATTAGAGATTAAATGAGGTGCACCTTGATCAAGGCTAAATTAAACTCTAATTAAGTGTATGTAAAGAATTTTGTACCGATTGATAATATGGTCGTTCCAGGACAAACATTTGCAAATAAGCAAATATAGATATTATAAATATGTGTTCTAATTGGATTACTGTATAATTACATTATATTAGAGAGGATCAAATAACACTGTGTAAATAATAGTAAATCTTCGCCCATTGTCATCCATTTTCAATAATTTTACACTTATTTCTAACAACTTAATGTATGAACTAACGAAGTATTTTGATAATTGAAATCATTAGTATTAAAGTACTTTCATTACAGATATAGGGTACTATCAATATCTGTGACTAAAGAACTTTAATACTAATGAACAAAAACTTTCCCAATTTTGGTTGTTACAAATTCAACTTGAAAACCGAGCGTGACTGGAACGCGCTATGTTGTGGACGCATTTATGTCAATAAAACCACGTGGGGCAACTTGTCAATGCCAATGTCACATGTTTACTCGTGATACTTTTATGTATTTACATTATAATATTAAAATTTAATAACCGATAACATAAAGCTGAACAGTGGGATTTATTAAATTTATGAAAAAGATGCTAAAACCCAAATTAAAAGTCTTGCGTAAGTAGTTAAGATTTTTCAATAGGTAATCATTAAATACAAAAAAATAAACATCTATAAAAAGTTAGTTATTGAAAGAATTAGATAATAAATATCAAAGTTATTTTTGTTCAATTTGTCTATATAAAATAATAATTAAGAAAAATGAAAATAAAATTGTGATAATTTTATTCATAAGCTACCAATCGACATTTAAACCCCGACAGTTAAATTTGTGTCTTAAAATATATTGATAATAAAATCCTAAATATGTATATGATACTGCTTGAAACTATAATTCATGGGACCCTTGAGTGGATGCAAATACCATTTATTGATTAGTCATTGTAATTAACTTTCATCTAATCCATTTAGATTCAAAGCCCAGTAAGGACACAGACAGTCAAGATGAATCTGATTTTGGAAGTACTAGTAGTGCAGATGAGAGTGCTCCCATCACTAATGAAGGATGGGCAGACTCTGTAGCTAAAATTCTTGGGTCAAATAAGCCAAAAAATAAAAAGTCATTGGTTTTGTCTAGAGCTAAGAAACATTCGGAAATAATAAAAAAAGAAACACAAGTTAAACCATTATTTGAAGTTATTGGAGAAACCAATGAAACCAAAAAAGAAATTAAAACAGAAATTGGTTCTAGAGAAGAACCTGCATGTAAAAAAGTGGTAAGTTCCTACTTGTTATTCAGATCGATTTTCTGGTTCTAATAATCGTATTCTTCTGCATAATCATTGTCACCAATTATTTATTTTACAGAAAATTGATAAACCATCTATTAGAATTAAACCCAATATATTACAAAAAGATAGAGAAAGAATTTTAGCAAAAATTGCCACTAAAGGTGTTGTGCAGTTGTTTAATGCTGTTCGTAATCAACAAAAATCACTAGAAAGAGAAGTAGATAGAAATGATATATCAGAAAATAAAAAAGAAAAAATATTAAGAAAATTTGATAAGAGAGCATTTTTAGATACATTAATGGGCCAAACAAAGTCTGTAATTGTTGATAACCAAATTAATACTATGAAGGATGAACTTAAATCAGAAGATAATAAACCCAAATGGAGTGCACTTAGGTGGGTATTTATGAATAAATAAAACTAATCTATGAACATTGTAAATAAATATTTTTATTAGGTTTATTTTAAACATTACTTTGGAATAGTAATGTTTGTTGCATAAAGAACTTAATAAAAATAATTATACATTTATTTCATTATTGTTCCTATTCATGACATGGAATAATAACGGAAGTTGAGCTTGTATTGTAAAGAATAATCTTTCTTTCTTAATTTCTTTCTATATTGTTTCACATTTTAGGGAGGACTTCATGATGGGGGCCAAAATGAAGGATTGGGATAAAGAGTCTGTAGATGAATGATGTAATATCAATACCTTAAATTAAATTTCATTACATAAATAGATTATTTTTATTTACAGTTTCAATATCAGGTAAATTTCGTATTACTATATACTTTTAGAATTTTAATTATTTGATTAGTAATGTATATGCATCATTTCCCACTGAATGCTGAGTTATTTGTTTAGGTAAAGTAGAATAAATTTTTACTGGTAGATTCCAAACCATAGTCTCAATAGGTACATTGAGTGGAGCATTCCATTCCTTATCTTCAAAATTAGGTAATAACTTTTCATTTGTAGTTACAAATTCAAAATGGAGACGCCATCTTAAAGACACTGAAATAAATTTGTTATTGATTAAGCTATGGAATGTTGTGATGAATATATATCATAAAAATGGTATTCAATACCTTCTTCCACTTCAAATGCTGGAGTAATATGTAATGGTATTGGAAGTATTAGCTGTGAATGTGTAAGTCCCAGTGTAACTTCATGATATCTTGCTACTGTCATAGACCTGCTGCTTGTGTCTTTGTTTGCATTTTTTGAAGGTGATTTTGGTTTAATGATTTCTTCAGGTTGTAGAGAAACTGACACCTGCATACATGTGACAGTCCCTACTGAGAAATCAAATGTACCAACAATATCCTCTCCCAACTTGTAAGCAGATTTAAATAAACAAAATCTTCCCACTTTACCTCTTGTGTTTGTAATCATATATGAGTTTGGGCTTCTTCTTGCTGTAAGGTTCTAGAAAGAGAACTGTTAAGTTAATGCTATTTCAATTGTTAATAAGACAATGCAGCAACAACTAATAATCATAAATATAACAGTAAACACTTGAGGCTCATCAAAAATATAAAATTAAGGAAAACATTTAAATAAATGTATATATTTTGATGGTGTGGCCACAGTGATATTAAAAAAATCTGCCATATTTTTGTAAAAATTGGTTCCCTTTGTTATAACTTAGCTATAAAAATTACTTTTAAAGATTATGTGGATGAATGGTTCTCCATATTTCAATAGTACAACCATATCAATAATTGATTTTTTTTGAAATTTTGATTGCAATCCATGGTAATTTTCTTCAATAATATTCTGGTCACCACATTGAAACTGGCTTCAAAACTTTCTCAGATATTGTTTAAAAAGAAAGCAAACATTTCTTTCATCTTTTGTAAGGTAATAATATTCTAGGTACCTGTAATACTTTTATTGCCATTGTTAAAGGAGTTTCTACTTTCTTTTCTTCTGAAAATGGATTTGTTGGTTGTAGTTCTTCTGTTGTTTCATTACCACAAAGAGCTGCCAGATCTTGCATATTAATAATTGGGCTAATGGGGAGAACTCTAAATGGTATTCTGACCATTTTTATATGTGATCCCACTTTCTGAGTTGCTATAGTTATTTTATAAGAGTATTTGACTGCAGTTCCTCGATAAGATGGTGCAGCTTCTATTGGTAAAGATTCTCTGTACCAAACTGAAAAAAAAAGGATTTTATTATTGTAACAATATATATTATATATGGAAACAATATTTAAAACTTAGTCTAGGATATTTTTTGATAAGATTCCAGTTAACAAAAACTATGCATTATCACAAAAAGAATTTCATAATCAGTGTATATTCCAAATAATATTATCTGACACAAGTTATGCAATACAACTAATAAATTGTCAAAGAGACATTCTAAGTAAGTACATAAGTAAATAATGTAGACAACTCAGTTGATTTAGTTCAGCAGAACTACTGCATTGTTTAGATTAAATTGAATTTATGATTAACTTTGTTAGAAAAAATAAAGTTTTAATTTTAATCAGTTGAGACAATATATAATGATTCAATCACTGTATTTGTAGTCATCTGTAGTGTGTATTTTCAATATTACCTCCAGTTCTAGGTCACACACTGTATATATCTGAATATTATCAGATTTTTAAACACAATATTACTTACAGGTTTTAGATTCCCCAAGAGGAATTGTCAAATCACAAAATAAAATTTTGGGTTTTGTATGAAATATAACATTGCCTATATCAGATGACGTCATTTCCAATGATGTTGTTTTTCCCAATAGAGATGTTTTTTCACTTGTACTACCAGATGTTGAATAAAAACAATGAATCTGAGCTGATGCCCATGCTAAATTTTCCAGTATGTCACTGTGAATAAAACAAATAAATGTTTATAAATGACAAAAGAAATTGACAAAATAATTTTGATCGAATAGTAACCTATGACTTTGAGAATTTCTGTGTTCAGGTTGAGTTGTATGGCAAAAAGTAATACAACATTCTAGTGCTTCACCAGCTAAATATACTGTTCCAGTGGTAAGTTTAGCAGAAAGTTCAATCATATTTCTCTAAAATATTAAAGGGTATATGAGGAAAGTGTGAGAAATGCAAAATAAGGAGAGATACTTTAATACACTTTTTGAAGTGCAATTTAATTTAATGTATACTCCTTCATTCATAATTTGCACAAACTAGCTATAATAATCACAGATGATACATGTTGTTGTCAATTTTCGTCCATAGGGACAGGCGAAGGTACTAAGCAATGCTGCCAAACACAAGATACAAACGGATTTTATGTTGATTGAGAGAAAGCAAAGGGATCATAGCCATATAACCTTAATTTTTTAGCCGTCAACCATTTTCTTCTTATTTCATTAAATATAACAATATTAAATGTATGCATAAAATGGGGTGGGGTAGGTGGTGACGTTAGACATTTTCAGCGCCTTCGGCACACTCCCTGTAATGAATGAGTCAAGAAGTATGGGGATAAATATGCTTAGACTTTAGTAATAAAATATTCGAGCTTGATAATTATGTTGTTTTATTTTACATTATTGGAAAACCCAACAAAACAAAAAATAATCAGAACAGTCAATTTTAAAAATCAGTGACAAATTCGTTTCGGAATATTGTCTATCGGCTTGACCGCGTAGTTCTTAACATCCTCCAGACCACAAGAAAATCCATAATATTTTACTATATAAAAATGTTAAAAAATAATTTCAACAAACAAATTAAGACAAATTCTAACAGAACATAAATAAATACACCTTATACACATTTCAATTACTAAAACAATTTTATAACATTTATCTATCTATCACTGCAGCAATGCATCAGTAAAAATGAACCCAAATAATAACAAATAAATAAACAAACACACCAAAATAAATTACTTGTCATTACAATTGTGTATAAGTGCCTTAAATTGATGTAGTGTAAATGTGTTAAATAAAAGAGAAAAAAAACTACTTACTTACCTACTACAGTTTGTATCTACTAGGTAACTTGGAAACTCGCCCAGAACGTGTAACTTTATGTTGAACAGGAATATCTTTTTCAGGACTAGTCACTTCCATGGGGTAGAGACGCTGAAAAGGTCGAACTTTATAACCTGACGAGGTTCTTACCTTTGCAGTTCTGTTAACGCCATCTTTACCTGCATATATCTCAATAACAATACCCAAAGGCCATTTTACTCTTTTCTCGTCCGTTTCGATTAAAACTACATCTCCAATACAAAGAGTGCCATTACCTTTACTTGATTTTTGAACTAACAAATTCAAATATTCATTTTTAAACCTCTCCCTAAAATCTGATCTCAACTTTTGTATATAACTTAAACGTTTATTCATACTTTTTGTATCCAACATATCAATATCCGGCACATTAGATTCGGATATAGGTTGAATAAAACATGACGGTTTTAGTGGTTCTAATGAGTCACATTTGCCGTCTTCTATATATGTTAGTGGTCGGTCATTGAGTGTGGCTTCACAGTCGCACAGAACAGTCTGGAGTTCCTCGTACGACACAGAAGACTGTCCTAACACCCGCCTTAATAGATCCTTGAGCATTCTAATCAGCCGTTCATAAAAACCACCCCACCACGGTGCAGCTGGTGCGTTCAGCTTCCATTTAATGCGACGAATTGTAGATTCTTGTTGTATCTCATCCCAATTTATATCCATAAACATATTCTTTGACCCAATAAAATTTGTTCCATTATCTGAAATAATAACGCTCATACGTCCTCTCCTTGCGATGAATCGACGTAAAGTCATCATAAATGCATCCGTTGATAGTGAGTTTGTAAGCTCTAAATGCACAGCTCTATATACGGCACATGTAAAAAGAACAATCCAGCATTTTGATCCGTCTCGTAACTGTAGCGGGCCAGCTAAATCAATACCTGTATTTTCAAAAGGAGCCGAGCTATGAATACGTTCTTGAGGTAGAGGTGCTGTTGATGGTTGTACTGGCTTACTCCTATACCGTTTGCATACACCGCAATTAAATATAATGGATTTGATTAACTTCCGTGCTCCTATAATCCAATATCTGGAACGTAGATCAGCAGCCATAACATTATAGCCCCCATGTTGTAGTTGCCTATGTCTCTGATCCACTAATCTTTGAATGATAACAGAAATATTTGGAAGAATAATAGGAAATTTTGTACTTTCTGGTACATCGCTTAATAAGAGTTTTGTTTGTAATCTTAACGTACCTTCTTTATCGTGAAAATGGTTCAATCCTTTAATCCGCTGAGTTATATAATCGACGTGTTCAAGTTGAACGCATTTTAAAAGTATTTGTTCAGACTTTCCATATTCTTCATAACTCAGTTCACCTCTTATTAACTCACTTCTTTTGAGTGAATTTGTTACGAACCTAAACATCCACGCCAGCATCCTTACTATTTTCGAATATTTAGAAAAATATGTAAAACGTGATAAAATATTAGATTTGAGACTAACATTATTATTAGTAGTGGAAATAAGTTCACGATTTACTTCGTCCATGTCAATGTCATAATTTGAATTAGGCCACTGCTCTTCCTTCATAAGTAGCCAGGTTGGGCCTTCCACCCACCGCGAAAGATATAACTGTTTAGCATCGCAGCCTCTCGAAGCTAAATCGGCCCAATTTTTTGAACCTGGAATATGACACCAATCGTTAATATTTGAGTTTTGTCTTATTTCCTTGACACGATTGCCAACGTACGTATTCCATGACAACTGCTGCTTAATCCAACAAAGGACAACGCTAGAATCAGTCCAACACCGTTCAGTACAAAGAATTGCTAAATCTTTCCTAGCTGCTTCTAAAAGTCTTGACCCAATAAGTGCTGCTAACAGCTCGAGCCTGGGAATACTTGTTTTCCCAATAGGTGCTATTCGAGATTTTGCTGATACTAAACGTAGTGAAATTTTATTGTCCACCTGAACCTCAGACCTAAGAAAAACACATGCAGCATAACCATACTTACTAGCATCGCAAAACAAATGCAACTGCAGTTTACAGTCGTCTATAGAAGAAACAGTTAATCTCCGTGGAATTTTGCAATCATTCAAAAATTTTAGTGTCCTATACCAACTCATAAATTTATTATGCAACTCTACGGGTAATTGTTTGTCCCAAGGTAGTGATTGTCGCCACGCCTCTTGTAAAATTAGACGTGGTATCAATGTCACAGGACATGTGAAACCAATAGGGTCAAAAATTCGTTGTGAAATCGACAACAAGCTCCGTTTTGTTACTTTAAACAACTTGTCTGATATCGGTATCGTATTCAAGTTACACCCCAAATTATCTTCCAAAGTATACCATTGCAGACCTAGTATTGAGATATTGACATCAAGCTTTTGTTCATGAAGTGGAGCCATGACCCACTGTCTGAGATCAAAATTTTTTAGAGCCATAATCTGCTTTGCCTCGGACTCAAACGATCTAGCGCCTGGTTCCGTATCTAAACTTGTGATACAATTATCTACGTAGAATGACTGAGACAATATTCTGGCTGAATATCTCATACTTCCCACAATAGTTTTGAGGTGATGTTGTATAGTGGCTGACAACAAAAATGGACTACATGTCAAACCAAACACAACTCTACAATGTCTTAAAACAATAACTTCACCTTTATCATTCCACCATAAAAAACGTAACATGTCTCTGTCACTTGGAGCAATCGATATCTGTAAAAATGCTTTACAAATGTCTGAAGTTATACCTATAGCCCGTTTGCGAAAACCATTTAAAAGTGATGGAATTTTATCTAATAAATTTGCGCCTTTTTCAAGGCACATATTTAAAGACCTACCGTTAACGTCTTTAGCCGACGCATCGAACACAGGTCTAATACGAGTTGTGAGACTCGACTCTTTTATGACCGGCCGATGAGGTAAATAATGTGAACGCTCGTGAAATTGTTCTGGTGTTACTACTTGTTCTATGATACCTAATTTTTCCCATTCCGTAAATACACTACCATAATCGTTATAAACACCTATGGCTTTTAATTTCTTTGTACAGGACTCCAAACGCTTAACGGCTAATTCATAATTATTTAATAAATCGTCGTGACCCACCATCCAAGGCAGAAAAACTTCATAACGATTATTCTCATTGATCGACACCGTCTGCTCGAAATTAATTAAGGCATCTTCTTCAGTCTGCTGTCTTGTTTTAGTTTCAATAGGATCTCGTATACCTATTGTCTCCAAAGACCAAAAATCACTGATATCCAAACTGCAAAACATATTAATATTAGTCGCTTTATTTTTCATGATACTTCTACTAGGAACTACGCCCTGCAAAGTCCAGCCCATTTTGGTATCAATCGCAACTAAAGACCCCTGTAATTTTATAAAGTTACCTGTCATAACTACACCTGAAAAATCTACACCAATCAGTAAACCTATATTATCATCACATATTTGTGTACTGTCGGAAAGTATAATGTTGTGTTTGGTGAGTATATTAGAAAGGTAATCTGTACAATTAAATTTTGGAATATCTTTACAAATGCACGGCTGACCTAAGGCGGACATATTTAAAGAAAATGTTTTATTAATATTTTCTACCTTAAAATTATATATATTATATTTTTTGCTGTTTAATTCCACACCGCCGAATAAATTGTGGGTTAATACTTGCTTACCAACAACAGGAATATCAAGTTTAAGTGCAATGTCTTCACGAATATATGAACGTTGTGACCCACTGTCAATCATGGCTCGTACTAATACTTGCTTACCATCGCGTACTATTCTTACCACAATAGTTTGCAAAAGTGTCACCTCTGAATGGTATTTCGGTACTGCGGATAAATTAGTTGCAAGCGCTTGATCGGGTTTGTTCGGCATATTATCTTGACCCTTTCCAGTACATAATATTATAGTATGACGCCTTCCGCATACCAAACACTTTACAAAAGCTCTGCAAACTTTAGCATGATGACCTTTCTTTAGACAAATAGTACATGCTCTTTGTTTTTTCAGATGTTCTCTGCGCTCATCTATAGACATCTTTTGTACCTTGAAACATTCTAAACTATTGTGTGTTTCTTTTTCACACCATATACAACGCGGTTTATCTTTAATGTTAGTCAAAAGGCATCCAGCTGTCGGCTCTCTGTTACCACAATTATCTAAATTATATGATGATGTCGATTTTATATCTTTTAAACCAAAGGAATTCTTAGCCATTGTTATTCGTTGCTCGCTCTCCACTTCTCTTTTAAGGAATAATAATAAAGCACTTAGTTCGTCGTCAGTTCTTAGTGGCTTCGCTCTTTCCCATGTTTTTAATATGTCAAGTGGTAAGGCGGACTCTACCATTGGAAGTAGGAACGCTGAATACTTATCCTTCGTCACTCCTAATGTTTCTAAGCACCGTAAATGCGCATTTAATTTGTCGTATAAACTTGTTAGCTCCATATTTCCAATTTTCTCTTTATGGAGAATCAAACCAAGCAGTTCACGAACATACACTTGAATTAGTAGATCATCTCTCGCAAATCTCGATTTTAACTCAGTAATGCATTGAGCGTAACACTGTCCTGATGGCGGAAAACTATCAACGAACGATTTAACTTCTGTGTCTGGGGTCATGGATTGTATTAGGTATTGGAACTTATCTGTTTCATCTAAGTTTGGATCAGCATCGATCTTTTGAAATTGACCCCAGAACGACAACCAATTCTTGATATTCCCGTCAAATTTTTTAAGCTCAATAGCCGGTAACTTGAAATTACGCTGTAACCTATTATCAGTTTGAATATGCAATTTAGTATCTACAGTTGAATTAAATTTTAATTGTATTTGTAGCCAATTTTCTTTATATTTTGTGGCGTCATTGACTTCCTTTTCTAAAATATCTTCAGCACAATCTACATCTAACATTAGCTGACATATTTCTTTATCTAAGGTTTGAATATTTAAATAAATACCTTCGATAATCTTGTATTTTCCAGTCGCCTCTAAATCTTTCGTCAAAGTCTCGAATTCGTGTACATTTTTTGTAAAGACAGTTCGCAATATTTTCCGTTCTTTCTTCTTCTTTTCTAACTCCATTTTATTATTCCTTATCACGGTCGCCACAATGTAATGAATGAGTCAAGAAGTATGGGGATAAATATGCTTAGACTTTAGTAATAAAATATTCGAGCTTGATAATTATGTTGTTTTATTTTACATTATTGGAAAACCCAACAAAACAAAAAATAATCAGAACAGTCAATTTTAAAAATCAGTGACAAATTCGTTTCGGAATATTGTCTATCGGCTTGACCGCGTAGTTCTTAACACTCCCCTGGCAGGCCATTAGGGAGGTCGGGTCGGGGACTATCTGCGTGACGGGACCCCTATTAAGGAACCTCACATACGACGCGGTCTTTTGCACCAACCTATCTCGCGGCGTGAGTGTCGTTTGCTACGACACTCTCTTCGCGACGACCGGGGCCGACTTTGGGCCTCAAGCTTGCCGAGCTTGGGGTAGCATGTGTCATGCGGGCAAGCCGCCGGCTGGGTTTAGAAATAGCACCTCACAAAATCGTGGCGCTATGGTTCCACGGCGCCGAGCTTCCGAGGCGCCACTCAGCTGTCGGATCCGGATAGGTGACGCGGTTGTCTCGGTGGGGCCGTACATACAAGTACCTAGGCCTCACCCTGGACCGCCGCTGGAGCTTCGAGGAGCACTTCGTGCGGTCCCCCGAGCCGATAGGATGGCGGTCGCGTTGCATCGCCTGCTGTCCAATCTCGGGAGATGGGCGTCGTGGCGGGCCGTGGTCTTGTGTGGGGCCCCTGTCGGCAAGTCGGCAGGCACGGCTGCTTCGGTGAGTATCTGTGTCGAATAGAAAGGGAGAGGTCGACACGATGCCACCACTGCGCATGCGACCTCAACTCAGCCCAGCACACGCTGGCGGAGTGCTCTGCGTGGACCTCCACGCGCCGTGTCTTGGTCGTAGAGATTGGGCAAGATCTGTCTCCGCCGCATTGATTGCGGCAATGCTGGCGGACGAGGGAGGTTAGCGGGCTGTGGCCTCCTTGTGAAGCAGTGATGCTCCAGAAGGAGGCCGCCGAGCGAGGTCGGGAGATGGCCGATCCCGCTCGAAGGAGGCGGCGTCGGTCTCGGTAGCATGGTACGGTGACCCGGGAGGGACCACGCCCCTCCTGTGGCCGGGGGGCGTTGTCGGTGGAAGAGATTGGAGGAGGTATTGAAGCCTCCCCCGAGGAGGGCTTCCCTGCATCTATAGGGGAGCGGAGGCTGGGGGTTCCCAGAAGTTGAATATCGTTCTCGGGGGCTCCCTACATGTCTGAGGACGGCCATCCAGAATGTTCTTAGCGGATAGTGTCTCTTGGGTTGAGTTGAGACTCGTTCAGTGTCACTGCCCTTGGGGCAGCGACGTCCATAAACGGAAGTAAAACTTCCGTTTATCCTGGTAAAAAAAGATCAACAAAATATCGCCACTATTATTTAGACATCTGAAAGCGGTACTGCTAACGTAGTGAATCCGATGTGTACAAAAGAGAGGTAAACTATGTACTTGGAATGCATTTGGAACAATTTTTCTTAGTTTAAACATCTTGCGCGCGGAAAATATGAATTTCACATGTACGGTATTAGTATTACAAGCCGCGCCCAGAGTTATCCGCAATTTGTAAGCGCGGTGTAAGTTCAGTCGTTACAAAAATTAACACGTGCACGCAACATACATAAACGGAGGACACTGTGTAGATGGAAGAAAAGGTACTCTGATTAATAGATGCGTACAGAGTTCGTGAACTTCATATATTTTCTTCAGAAAAATCTAATCAATTAATAAGAAAAGGTGAGGATTACATAGAATAAAAACATGACATAAGAAAATTGTATATAATATATAACTACCAATTCAGCGTCTTCAGACTGTAAAAGCATGTTTTCTTAGAACACAAACGATATGATTCCAAATAAACTTTCATCTATCCGTTTCAGCAAACAGATTCATCAATTTTTCTCCCAAAGAAAAAGCACTAACCCGCAAAAAAAATATGGGATGGAAATAATTCTATTGGGGAGCGATGGCCGGTGTGATTTCATATAAATAATTTAATATTTTAAAAAATTCGACATTTCCAAATTGTATCGTTATATTTCGCGACTAAAAAAAGCAAGCAGCGCAAAAAAAAGTTGCTGAAATTTGTTTTGTAATAAGTTTTGGTTCCGTTTTCGAACGGGAAGTAGTTTTGTAAACAGTGATCCCCTACAACACTTAACAGCTTAAAAAACTTCACCGCTCTTCAATTTCCGCACGTATCTTTAACCAAACTTCGGTTGTCGAGGGTACCTAAAGAGAAAACAATATAATACATTTTTGGTGCTATCTCAAAGTGCGGACTCAGGAAACACTACCAACTAAATAATGTTAATATCCAGCAAAAACAATTGATGTAATAGGCTTGTATCCACTATGAACAAATCTGATGCATTAGGTTGCATAACTATTAAGATGATCATTTAATTATGAAAAAACAAAGTTTTATAAAATAATAACTTTTGATTATTTATATTTTTATAAAATAAAATTGCACAATATAAGCCACAAGTCACGTGACAGCAAACACCAATTAAAAAGTGTTACGTCACGCCGTGCGAAACGTCAAAGTCAAAATGTCATTCCCAAGTGTCTTGTGGAAGTGCGAAAAAGAATGGGCATCATTCCTTCTCGCGAGTGTCAGCCACTTTTTACGTATCTGCTGATTGTTTGGCACGTATAAATAATTTTTTTGGTGTTTTTATACTTGTGCTTGTACACTGGGGCACTATGCAGTACTTGTAATACGATGAATCCATTTTTTATTAAAATAACTTCACAATACCGAATATTCCGATACTAAAACAGCTGTGTTTTGCACGGCGTGACGTCATTCAAGACGCCATGACAGTCATGAGCGTTTTTGATGACTAATGTCAAATATTTAATTAAATGCAAAATTATTCTTATAAATAAGTATTTTTTTTCAAAAATAATAATTATTTTGTATAGAATAGGCATCAAGGTATATTAGTATCTAACTACTGAAATTTAGGCAACAAGCCTATTAAAAGTGTCGTTTTCGTTGAAGACTCACTATTTGAAAGCTGACAGATATATTTCGAATCTTAGCGATATAAAAATAATGATATGCACTCAGACTACTATGAAACTTCGAAGATAAGGTAAAACTATGTGGCTGGCTTGATATTCTAATCGTCCTTAGATTTACTACAGTTAAACCATCTTTGAACACAAGTGAAGCAGGATCTAACGGTCATATAGAGTTATGTTGCTTGAGTTCCAAATTTGAAACTTCATAGTCAGAATTTTATAAGCTCATCTAGTACAAAAATATAGTTATATATGTTAAAATATAGTATTATTACTTTGAAACTAATAAAGAATTTAAACATAAATAAAGATTTTCATAAAAACTACCTTAATCTCAGCGGCGGGAACACTTCAGGAAGATTAGCACTTATGAATTGTTTCTATACCACCTGCAAATTAATGTGAAAGAAAAAATCTCAGTGTTATTGTAAGCCTACCTTGAATTAAAATCGAAATAAAAAGATTATTATTTAATTTTAATCTAAAACTAATTTAAGACAACACTATTTATGAGTAGACGCGACCCGTACAACAAAGTGGGTGACAGGTCAATCAATGTATGGAAAGTGGGCATGACCCTTTGTACGGTTTCGACTAATTTTTATTCCAACTTCTCGTATAAATGTTCAAAGTCTATTGGTGTCTTCATTATGTTTTTAACTTATTTGTGTAAACATTTCTCCACCTCTCCTTTTGTACAACTCTGTTCGCTACCAACATTTTTTCATGAATTGATGTATAAACAATGACAATCAGGCTGACCTGAGTATGATCTATCAGATTGTGGAGTGTCGTACGCGAAAAATGAAACATGTATTGACGGGTTGCGTTCGCGGCGAAATATCGAAAACAGACGTACGTGAGAGGTTCTTAGTGAATGCACAGTAAGAGTGTGCTACAAAAAGCCATGGAAAATAAAAGCTTACAGCAAACGTGTACTAAAACTTTTACTGTAGTATCTTTGGTGAAATTAGACTTTATCTGTGAATTTAATACCATGTACTTAATAGTCTATGATATATTATAAATCTGTGAATTTAAAATTCTAACGAGCGATGATATATTCGAATTGGCCGACTTCTTAGTTTGTTATTGAAAATAACAATTATATTGATAATAACAATGCTTATATCAGATGGAATTAATCACGTTAAATTACAATCTATCATAGTTGGCGAGTTAAAAAAAGCCGGTCTGAAACATCGTTTGAAAAAAATCATATTGAAAAATGTCAAAGTAAGTTTTACGTTTATTTGTTATCAAAGTCGTACAATAAAAAGAATTGCACTTATTTACCCGATTTTACGAATTTTACAGGACCACAAAACTGTCTTTGGTGCTCCACTGGTCAAGGTTCCATCGTGTAGTGTTATTTGCTGTGGAAGTACTCTTTGTGTTCCCATGGTAGTCACTGAGATGTCGACGGTGTTAAGAGCGAATGCTCATGTTGAAGGAATATTTCGAAAAGCTGGCTCACAAAACCGACAAAAAGATATAAAGGTTTATGATGCAATATTATGCTTGTGGATTGTTTTATGTAGTAAGTTAGTTAATATGACAGTATTATAAATACTGTCATATTAACTTATTAATTATTATTTATAAATACTGTCATTGTTTGTCATACCTTTAGCCTTAACATTTATCATCTGATAAAAGAACAACAGTATTTATCAATACCTAGAAAATCTTTTTGAAAGAAAACCTATTCAATGTATCCTTGTATTGAAATCATTTAAAAAGTTCTTTTTGTCAATTATTTTCATTAATTTGTCTGGAAACATTTGATTCATTGAATTGTATTTATTATATGAAATTAATCTTTAATGATTGTCTTTAATGATTAATGATGATGTTACTGTAAAAATAAAAAAAAGCTTAAAAGGCAGTACATTTTTTGTAAAATAAATATAAAATATACTTATTTTTTTATTAACTAGATTATCTATTTTTTTTTCTAGTCCAAAAAAGGTTATACATTTAGTTATTTTCAGAGGTTGTTAGATGCTGGTGGTTGTGTGTCGGATGGCCATCACCCTATTGATGTAGCCAGTGTGCTGAAGCTGTATCTGAGATGTTTGCCAGAACCATTAATAAGTGCTGAAGTCCAAGATCTACTGCTACGCTGCAGACTGTCTGCTGGTGATGATGCTCTCAAACCAATATTACACACATTATTACTTTTACCAGTTTTACATGTTCATTTACTTCATTATATCATGGAGGTAAGTCCTATCATATTTACAAAAAAAGAGATAAACACACTCAACTTACAATATAATTTAGTGTAATGGATGCTACACTAAATTGAATATTATATCAACTATTGCATGACACTATTTTCCTTTTAGAACCTGAGACTTCACAACAGTAGTAACTAGGTCATTTAAAATTGGAAGATTATCTGTGTAGCTTAGTTATGTTGTTTGAGTTGCAAATCTGAAATTTCATAGTCAGAATTTTATAGGCTTATCTAGTACAAAAATATAGTTATACATGTTAAAAATATAACTATATTTTATTGTTATATATATTAAAAATATAACTTATTTTGAAACTAATACAACAACCAGATAGTGATTACTTTTGAACAGTTTATCAAAATATTAATTGATCTTAAAATTAATGAAATAAGCATTTTATTTCACTGTTTTTGCTGTTGTATCACTCCGAAATATATGAGTTTATATCAAAATTATGTAAATACTCAAAAAATTAATAAGAAAATTGGAACACATTAGAACTAGAAAATAGTAGCTAGTACTATTTTCTAGTTCTAATGTGTTCCAATTTTATAGGTCATATATTGGAAAAACTACATAAACTTAATTTTTTTTAGAATTACAAAGCTGCAAAACCAAGAAACTAACAAAATAAATTGTATATACATATATTATACACATCCTTTACTTATATCTTGTTTTATCTGTTTAACATTTAGTATTGTTATTAGTACAATATTAACACATTAATGAAAAATATATGTTTAATAATAAGTGTAGATACTTATTGTAAATTATTCCAAATATATATTTTATATTAGTTCTTAAAAATTGCAGCTCCTTAACTTCATTGCCTCCAGACATAAGGATAATCTTATGGATGCTTCCAATTTAGCCATAGTCATGGCACCAAGTATTATGCCATTGCCAGCAGCAGCATCTGCACAAAGACTTGAGCATCATGTTGCACTTGTAAAGGTATTCTAAAAATGATTTGTTTATAATTTAGTTGTTAATTAAGTTAGTAGTTTAATAATGTTTATATTTTAAATATCTGTAAATGGAGATAATAACACAATAGATTTAAAAAATGTAGTGACTAAACTGCAAGTTGATTATTTGGTAGAACTGTTCTCTGTGTCTCTCCCAACTGCTCTATAGTCACCAGCATAAACATATGACAGGATAGCTGTGTGTGTGGCTGCAAATATATGTGGTTTTTATTTTTTTAAATATATAGATTCTAATATCTGTCATATTATTAAAAATATAATTATAGCATGCAGTGTTGGAATAATCCAGCCAGGGTCAGATATCTCCAGAACTATCCATTGTAATATTGAATACATTGGTATCTGTGTAACTCATCCATATTCCAGACAGAAGTCATTGAGCTACTGGATATATTACAGATTGGTTATGTAACCTAGCTCATACTGGGTATGGTTGAGGGTCCTCTCTGTGTTATCAGATCACTGCTTTATCAGTAGTACCACAAATCTGGAACAATAAGTTGTACAGTCTGGCTTTATGAGTCAGTGGACTGGGATGAACTTTGGATCCCACTCCTGGTTGCGTCTCTAATGGAGTTAAAGAGTACTGGAATGAAAACATTCTGAATGCATTTTTGCATCTCAACAATTGCGTACCTGTTTTACATTGTAGGCTAGCCTGGTGTGTTTCTTGCATGAATGGGAGAGGCAGAGGTACTATAAAGAGAATTAGGTATGTAATGATCGCCAATATAGCTACTGTGACAGCAAAAATTACGCAATGCAATGAGCTTTCGCTGTTAGACGTGACATTGTGTGTTGCGATAAGTGTTTGATAAGATCCTGCATAGAATTTTTTTTCGATCCACTCGATTCCCTGTAAAGGCATGCTTTCCATAGATGATCTCAGTATCACAGCCCAAACAGAGATCTTGAAACAGCAGAGAGATTTATCCTCTTTGAAGGATTGTTTGGGATGATATCTCCACCCCTTTTTGGTCTTCGCACCGCCTGCCACTGTCATAGAGTTTGTCTGTTTGAACTGTATATGCCAACTGTAAAATGAACTCATAGCTGCAGTGTTTCCTGGGCACTATGGTATGTTCTACTTTGAAATGTAAGTTAAAGATCACATCTCACCTGATAAGTGTAACCTAGTAACTGAACTGTTCTTGACATTCTATAATGATATCCGTGAGCTATGATTAGCAATTTACTTAAATGTCAATGAAGCTACACTTTTGGTTGACAAATCCATAGTGGCCATCTTGGTAATAGTAAGAACCATTTGTTTGGTCGGCAAAGAGAGTTGCCTGTTAAGCTTAAAATTAGTCTATGTGTTTTAAGAGTAAGGATTATAGCTGTATGTTCCAAATTAAAGAAACTTACTGATATGAAACAATATGTAGTAGAACACAGAAAAAAATTTGGTAGATTTATAGTGTAAGAAGAAAATTACCTAAATACACTGTTTTACTCAATTATACACTTTACTCAATTTATAATTTGGTGTTAACTATAAATGAGCAGCAATTACTCAATATTCACAAAATATTTCAATCGTTCGGGACAGTAAAACTAGTACTCCCATTGAGCATTATCTGTTCTAATCGAATTTAAACTACATTCTTTACCTTTTTTTTACATATTGTAAGTTGACTTTATTTACATATCAAATTGTACACACATATTAGTATTATAATCATTACTCAAAATGTTTCAGATATTCATTGAAAATTCACAGCATATAGGACTACTTACTGAAGATCTCATGATTCAATTGGATGATGACTCTGATGTGTGTATGGTGAGGCGAAAGAAAAGAAGAAGTGGCTCGTTCAATCGTAAGTGTTTTAGAATATGTAGTCCACTCTAGTTTAATTTATGTGAATAGTTAAATGTGGCAGCAGGCCTATATCAAGGATTGACTTGGGGCCCATGTTTGTTCTTTGTGCCGGTCATGAGAACGTGCACATATTTCTAGCTTACTCTGCACCCTTGAGATGATTATGTCAAGGAATGTTTAACCTCAATACGTGCACGTTCTCATGACCGGTACATCAGTTATTGGCGAATGCCTTATAGGGGAAAAATCTGTAATATTATCGTAAAACCCGTCATATTTATTTGAATATTGGGTAACAAGGGAGATACACAGGAAGCATTCGCTTAAGGGAAATAAGAATGTTACTATGGATCTGTGACACGATTGGACAAAATGAGGAATGATATATATATACAAGAATAATTGAATTCCGTAAAACTTAAACATATATGTATATATATTGATTTATTTATAGGAGTCTTAAGTGGTCTACGCAAAATGGTATCTGGTAGCATAAATACACCAGCTACAGTGCGAGAAGTCAGCAGGACCCCAATTTTGAGTAAATCTGCAGCAAAACGAAAATTTGATGGCTATGAGGGACTTTCTGCTAAAGTAAAGTAAGCTTTAAATTCTATTGAATCCTTTTTGTTTCAAGTACTTTCCTGTTTTTAAAAATAATTATTATTGCAGGAAAGATATAACACAAGGTTTGCCGCAAAAAGAATTATCTTTCACTCCAATGAAGATGTAAGTATGCAAAAAATAACATACACAAACTGATTGATAGAAATTATAATTACTCGTAAAATAATAATATTCATGTTTCATTTTCTAGGGGTTTGACTGAGAGAAAAAGACTGCGTCTTAGTTTGATCGACGCTAGAAGTACACCTGTAATTAATTCCGATTTTAGTTCCCACAAAAACTCGGAAACAAGTATTAGTAGTGAAGACTTGCTAACTTCGTCTGAACATTTGTTCAGTGCACATGATACAATTGATTTGTCTCAAGATATGAAACATCAAGCAGATAAAGATTACGTAAGAATATCCAAACAAGAATATGAAGAAATTAAAAGTAGAGTATCTGCTATTGAAAATAGACTATCTAGAGAATTCACTGACGCCATACCGCGGATTCAGCCCCTACAACAGGTACAGAATGTCTACGAACAAACTTTAGAAGAAGTGGCAATGTTAAACTGTCCTAATTCTGACCAGTTAGCAAGACGGTTAAGTAAGGAATTAAAAATTAGGCCAAATGAAGAAGCCAAAATTATACGTTCACCTAGCGCGCGTAAAATTGGTTCAATACGGCGACGATCAAAAGAAAATATTACAAAAATCGTAAGGCATAAATCATGGAATACGTCTTCCCGCTCGCAAGTTGGTCAGGGTGGGGACAGATTTTACCCGTACATTGGCGTTCCGCGTCGAGTTAGAACCAGTACAGCAAAAGTAGATCAAATTGGTGCGTCTAAGACGTCGACACCAAATGAATCAAATGCCTCAGCAGATTTCTTAAATATATCTAACACGAATCAAAGGCATCCTCTGAACAAAAGAGTGAGTCTTGCTTCCAATTATAACCTCGATAAGACCATAAACAAACACAAACCCCGTAGATCGTTAAACATAACCGTAGAAAACAGTTGGGATAACTCACGTTCAGAAAGTTCCACCAATAACACCATTGACTCCAGCACGAAATCATGCAAATCTGACACCTCAACTTATTATCAAAATTTACCAAATAAATATCAAACTGAAGATCGCAAAGCAGGCGTAGAGCGATCCCAACCGAAATGGCTAAGCGCTGCCGCATTTTTCATGGATAAAACTGGAGAATTAGATAGCAAAAATCAAAGTGGGCGACCATCGGTAAACAAGCTGCGTAAGCAAAATGCTGGAGCTGTTCTTGCTAAAGCAAAGCTCTTCGAATCTAGTTCTGACAAGTCGTCAGAGAGGAACGACAACACAGCTCACACAGGATTCGCGAGGCGACCCAGAGTGAGTACACAAACGCATAAATCTCAAAAACTTGTAGCACATGTTAAACCAAAAGCTCAAAACGCGCATATCCACGATAGTCCTTCCAGTGTACATGTTAGGACTCAAAGATTATTAAATATGGCACCTATAGCAGCAACTAGACCTCAAAGAACTTTAACTCATGCTAAAGATGAACACGACTCCTGGCGATTAAACAGAAAAATAACACCAACGAAGAAGGTTACGTCACCCCAAGCGACAGCTATGCGTACTCCTCAAATACCTCCTTTGAAAAAAACTCTTTGCACGCCTAGAAGTATTAGAAATCCAATAACGATAGTTGATTCACGGAAGATAAATACGCCTATGAAAGCTGTACACATATCGCCAAAAAGACGTTCACCAAGACAAAGACGTTTTTGATGACTTTATTAGGTTTATATTATTTTAAATACTAGCTTCTAAATGTAGTTCCAATTTAAGAAAGTCTGATTTATGAAATCAAGTCGCCATTTGTATATAATATTTAATTAAAATGATAACATGTATTGATTTATATATACCTTTCATTTTATAAATTTGATTAGTTACATACCCACTTTCATATTAACAATATAGCATACCTGGTTATTCAATCGATGCAACGCTTTTGTTTAGCGAAGATAGTTTTTTTAGTAAAGGATTAGCGATTTACGACGTTAACACACATTCGTATACGAATTACCGAAGTCACTATTTCTGAACTTTCATTTCGTGCGTTATGCAACGAGTGGTTCAACCCACTCGTTTTTGATTTCTACTAGGAGAATATCCAACGCTGATGTGACCTTGGCAGTGATCCGTTTCACGGTGTGAGTCATCGTCGGATTATTGTTTTTGTTGTAGTGGTTTTGAATTTTTCTGCGTGAAACGGAATTTAATTAAGAATTTGCTTTTAATGACAACACTGAATTCGAGTGATTCAAAAATCTATAAAATTGTAAGCAGTAGAAAATAATTTCGCGCATGATTTGTATTCGAATTCCAAATTCACGTCTAATAATTCAAAAATATGTCCCCTGGTCGCTTGCATTTGCTATTGAGGGAACTTTCTACAAGCTTCCCTTTCTACCCTAACACAAGGAAAATGATTCATTGGCCAACGACGCAAAGGATATCGCGAATCTTTTGGATACATTCTTTACATTTATTACTTTGTAATGATAGTTAAGTAAAAGAACTTAGGCGACAGTTTTCTGTAGTTGTATTTCAACCAAAGTGCAGTGTAAGAACTTTAGTAATTGCCATTTTCTTTAGAATGCGATATAAAACCGTTAACGACAACATTTATATTGGGAAAATTATAAGTTATGAAAATAATTGCGCATCGGAGAGCGCATACTAAAACAAATAACGCTGTGACCACCTTGATGACATATTCACGTGTGTTAACAAGGTCACTCGTGCATACGATTTTTAATGTTATTCTTAGATTTCTATGATCTTTGTCGAGCAAAGAATCAAAATTAACTTTATTCAAATATGACTTTATAGAAAGCTCTTTTGGATCGTCTAATTTTTTCTCCTACTACCCATTCAGGACGTATTTTTTAGCTGATAAGAAGAATGGGCGCAAGAAACTTATCAGTTTTATCAAAAGTAATAACATTTACAATAAATTATGTCGTTATCATACAATGTACATAATTATGTGCTTACAATTTATACGGGAAAAAATATTTACACTTTAGAATGTATCCTTAAATCAACAAATTATTTAAATGATGCCAACATTGGCATAATTTAAATAATCTTTGACTTTGTGATAGTCCTTACTCATTAGCGTCTTTTTAACATGTACCTTGAAGTTATGAAGAGGCAATACCTTTGACCGGACCCTATAACGTACACGCATAAGTCATTCCTCCCGCCCTACGCACACCTATGTACAATTACAAGGATGAATTTTCCCCATTTATGATAACGGCTGGCACCACTTTGGCTTCCCACAACTCAATCAGCTCATATGATCCCTATTATGGGCCAGCGCTGCATAGCTCTCTTTCCTGAGCGGTTGCCATCACGATTAGCCTAGACGTTCTTTAGAACTTACGCTGCCTTAATGGTATCGGGGGAGGTAGTGTAGCCTCCCCCGAGGAGGCCTCCCCTGTAGGCAGAGGAGCGGAGGCTGGGGGTTCCCGGGGGCTCCCTGCATGCCTGAACAAGGCCATACCTGAGGTTTTTAGTGGGTAGGCCTCCTCCTTCTGGGGAGGAGAGCCCCACATAACCGCCGGCTCGCCACAGCCGGGGTATGCAATAGGGAATTAATCTCTTTTTTGAAAAGAATCTTAATTTGATCCTTGCGTGTCAGTAAACCATATACTAAAAATATGAAAATTTTATTCACTCGTTAAGTACTATAAAAATTATATTAAAATTTAATATTTTCAAATTTCGCGCGTAATTAGAGGAAGGCGCCGCACGAGTTGTTACTCTGTAGCGATGACGTCAATACGGCATGTAAATAATAAACAAAGCTCTATGTTTGATGCTATGTATTATTATATTGTTACGCCGGTGGCTTAGTACAACTTCAAAAGTGATTTTCTGTGACTTAGAAACGTTTTCAGCAGGCTGAAACGTCGTTTCAGGCCGTTTCAGAAGTAGCTCTTTCACATACTAAAAAATCTAAATTACACCCAAGTTACAGTAGTTTTCAGGCGCCTGAAACATGTTTTCAGTACGTTTCAGGCTACCCTCTATCCAACGCCGCAATAACCTGAAAACCCGTTTTCAGGCGTTGTCAGGACCCCTTATGGGCCATTAAGCCAACTTCAGTAAAAGGACATAAATTTCAATAGGAGTGAAAGAGATAGCAATAGTAGAAAGAGACAGAGATAGTTAGAACATTCGAGAAGTATTAGAATGAGAAAACATCATTAGAAAGAGATAGACAAACACAGAATATTCGAGAAAGATAGTACAGGAATATTCGAGTATTGTGTATCGAGAATATTCGAGTATCGAGACAGTTATACTCGAAACGTCTCGAACGCGCGACGTATTGGACTACACATTCGAGTGTGTCCGCGAATGTTCTGGCAAGAGTGGCAAGTATCTTAGGGGACTATATAAGGCTGTGTCCGGCCGCCGGGAAGCATTATTGTTTTGCGATACAGTGCGAAAACATCTAAGTGATATTGGAGAACTAAGAAGCGACTTTCAGTGCTTTCAGTGAAGTTAGTGTACTAATTAATAAAAGTTCAGTGTTTTGGTAGACCGCCGTTTAATTTACTGACCCCAGCTCGTAACATTTGGTGTCAGAAGTGGGATCAGTATGCCGGTTCTACCAAAGGAAGACACGGAAGGAAGAATCCGGACAAGAAGCCAGCGACAACAGGAAGCCGACCAGAGACGCTTCGGAGCTACTCAGCCGCCAACTGACGAGGACCAGCAGTCAGTTATGGAAGCCACTCCCTCAACGTCGGCTGCCGCACCAGATTGGGCGGCTTTCATGGCGATGATGCAGGAGCAGGCTCGCCGTCCGGAGGAGCAGGCCCGCCGTCAGGAGGAGCAAGCACGCCGTCTGGAAGAGCAGTTGCAGCGTGATAAGGAGGAGCAGGCCCGCCGTCAGGAGGAGCAGGCCCGCCGTCAGGAGGAACAGGCCCGCCGTCTGGAAGAGCAGTTGCAGCGCGATAAGGAGGAGCAGGCCCGCCGTCAGGAGGAGCAGACTCGCCTTTTGAGGGAACAACTGCAGCTCGGCCAAGATGAACAAATGGTCCTGATCAAAGATCTCCAAGCGACTTTCGGCAATAAGGTCAAAGTGATAGAGGATAAGGTTCTGCAACACGAGAACCGTCTCACCGAAGCTGAATCTGAGATTGCCGATGTCAAGAAGGCTTTGGGTAATCTGAAGGTCGGAGATGGGACAGCCACTATCGTCAGTGCCGCTCCTTCGGTGCGAGGATTCAAAGTACCACCTTTTGATGGGAGTTCCTCGTGGTCAGCCTATAAAATACAGTTTGAGGCTGTAATGGAGGCAAATGGGTGGACTAAAGCCCAGGCCATGACCGCACTCAAGCTAGGCCTCCGAGATCAAGCCTTGACAGTCCTCGAAGCTCTTGACAAGAAGGTGAGCTACGAGGAACTATTGGAAGCGCTTGAGGCAAGATACGGCGACGCACACCTTGAACATGTGTTTCGGGCCCAGCTAAAAGATCGGGTTCAGCGTGTTGGTGAAAACCTGCAACAATGGGCCCTAGAGGTAGAAAAACTGGTACGTAAAGCGTACCAGTCCGCACCGACGTTAATTGTGGGCAACCTTGTACAGGCTTTTGTCGACGGCATTCGGGACCTCGAAGTGAGAGCTGCTGTGAGACTCGGGCACCACGAAACCCTTAAAGACGCCCTGGCCCATGCTCTAGAAGTGGAAGCTGTGAGGCAAGACCATCGGTCTCACCGTGTCAGGGAGGTAGTTGCAACACCTGTGCGTGACCGCTTCAAGGGATACAGCCCTAGATGCTACACTTGTGGCGAAAAGGGACACCTCCGATCAAGTTGTCCTAAGCGTAGCTCAGGGATTGATAAAGATGGGCCTCAGGAGAACAGGGCAGCTAATAGCGCTGTCCAACAACAGCAGGGAAAACGAGTAAACGCCAGGACTGCTGGGCGAGTGCTGGCTGGTGTTCGCAAAGCCCCAAGGATTTCGATCTCACAAGCCCACGATGGGAACAGCCTGATCATCAATGGCAAGGTTAACGGAAGGTCATGTAAGCTGACAATCGATACCGGAGCTTCTCGCACGGTTGTTGGTTCCCAATTTGCGAATCGGTCTCTGAGAGACTTTAGAAACAACAGCCTGGAGCGATTAAATTTAGTAACCGCCACCGGTCAGCACATACCCGTCCGAGGCGAACAGAAGGTGGAGTTGAAGTTGGGTAATCAAGTTTACCTGCACAACGTCATTGTGGCTGATATTGTCGATGACTGCATTCTCGGATTAGACTTTATGAGGAAGAATGGTTGTGAGATCGACGTCAAGCAAGGAATTATGAGTTGTGGACGAGAAGAATTGTTCATGGAAGGAGCCACACCGGGGAAAGTGTATAGCTTAAAGAAAACCGCTCTACCCCCAAAATCAGAAACCATTGTGCCGGTTAGTCTTCCTTACAATTCTGGAAGATCTCATGGTAATGCAGATGCTTTGTCAAGAAGACCTTGCTCTGAAGGCTGCAAGCACTGCGTAAAACAAGAGGCAAAAGCAGACCTACCTGTGAGAATGCTAAACACGGATCTTAGCAATGAATGGAAAGAAACCTTTCAGCACGCTCAGCAGTATGATGTAGACATCAAACCGATTCTCGAATGGATCAAAGCCGGTACTCCTAAACCTGCCTGGAGTGATATTGCGTCGATGAGTTCCATCACGAAGAGCTATTGGGCTCAATGGGACAGCCTGGTTATCCAAGATGAAGTCTTGTGCCGCAAATGGGAAAACGCTCGGGGAGACCGTTGTCATCTACAAATGGTTGTACCCAAAGCCAAGATACCGGATGTTCTACAGCTGTACCATAACGGATGTTCGGGAGGTCATATGGGAGTGACGAGAACTCTGTTAAAAATAAGAGAACGATTTTACTGGATAAATTGCCGTGACGATGTTGAAGATTGGTGCCGCAAGTGTACTAGTTGTGCTGCAGTAAAGGGACCTCATACACGCAGCAGAGGTGCATTGAAACTGTATAACGTTGGTGCACCATGGGAAAGGATTGCCATAGACGTTGCGGGACCATTTCCGGAAAGTGAATGCGGAAACAAGTACTTCATGGTTGTGATGGATTATTTCACTAAGTGGCCGGAAGTCTTCGCTATTCCTAACCAAGAGGCTTCAACAGTTGCGGATAAATTAGTCCATGAAGTCTTCTGCCGTTTTGGAGTACCCTTGGAAATTCATAGTGATCAGGGAAGAAATTTTGAGTCTCAAATATTTCAAGAGATGTGTCGAGTTATGGGTACCCATAAAACGAGGACCACTTCTTACCATCCGCAATCTGATGGAATGGTGGAACGATTTAACCAAACATTAGAGAGGTATCTTGCAAAGGTTGTGTCAAACAGGCAAAAGGATTGGGACAAGCACATCCAACCATTCCTGATGTCATATCGAAGCGCAGTCCATGAAAGTACTTCGGTGACACCAGCATTTGCAAACTTTGGTAGGGAACTACGGTTGCCTGCGGATCTACTTACTGGAATTCCACCTGACGCCCCGCGGAATATAACCGAGTACGCGAATGATTTACGCAACAAGTTGAACGACGTACACGAGCAAGTCAGACATTCAAGCCAACAGATGTCTGAGAAGATGAAAACCCGCTACGACCGAAATGTAAACAACAAGGGCTTTGAAGAGGGTTCGTTGGTGTGGCTACATAATCCAGTCCGCAGTAAAGGGAAATCTCCGAAGCTTCAAGCCAAATGGGAAGGACCCTATCGAGTTTTGAAGAAGATCAACGACGTCACGTACCGGATACAGCGAAATGCACGTAGTCCCTGTAAGATTGTTCACGTTGACCGACTGGCGAAATACCACGGAAATAATGATGCTCGGGACGAGCATGTCTTAGGAGGGGGTAGTGTTACGCCGGTGGCTTAGTACAACTTCAAAAGTGATTTTCTGTGACTTAGAAACGTTTTCAGCAGGCTGAAACGTCGTTTCAGGCCGTTTCAGAAGTAGCTCTTTCACATACTAAAAAATCTAAATTACACCCAAGTTACAGTAGTTTTCAGGCGCCTGAAACATGTTTTCAGTACGTTTCAGGCTACCCTCTATCCAACGCCGCAATAACCTGAAAACCCGTTTTCAGGCGTTGTCAGGACCCCTTATGGGCCATTAAGCCAACTTCAGTAAAAGGACATAAATTTCAATAGGAGTGAAAGAGATAGCAATAGTAGAAAGAGACAGAGATAGTTAGAACATTCGAGAAGTATTAGAATGAGAAAACATCATTAGAAAGAGATAGACAAACACAGAATATTCGAGAAAGATAGTACGGGAATATTCGAGTATTGTGTATCGAGAATATTCGAGAAAGATAGTACAGGAATATTCGAGTATTGTGTATCGAGAATATTCGAGTATCGAGACAGTTATACTCGAAACGTCTCGAACGCGCGACGTATTGGACTACACATTCGAGTGTGTCCGCGAATGTTCTGGCAAGAGTGGCAAGTATCTTAGGGGACTATATAAGGCTGTGTCCGGCCGCCGGGAAGCATTATTGTTTTGCGATACAGTGCGAAAACATCTAAGTGATATTGGAGAACTAAGAAGCGACTTTCAGTGCTTTCAGTGAAGTTAGTGAAGTTAGTGTACTAATTAATAAAAGTTCAGTGTTTTGGTAGACCGCCGTTTAATTTACTGACCCCAGCTCGTAACAATATTCATAATTTAAAAATGAGTTATTATCTTTTATATATAAACAACTAATAAAGGAATAATAATAAAAATAGTAATACTGACATCGATGTTTTAATACTCCCTAACTCGGCAGAACCAAAGTCGGGATTTGCAGCAAAGAATTTTCCGACCATTAATGCATTTATTTTTGGTAAATTCGTACTATCTCCTTTTACAAAACTGCTTTCCATAGTGTGAATCACGTGCGATTTCAATTTAACTTACGTATTTATAACGTTCTCTTACATTAAAAAAGCATCCTACAAACCAATCTGTGCTACAAACTTTTTTTATTGTTTTGCGGCTTTATACCGTACTATGATTCATAATGACATTGACACGCATAAGTTTACAGTACCTTATGACGTCACGACATGGCGGCCTATGTTTCGCTCTTGTTTTACGTATAGATTAAAAGTGAATACTTTGAAACTAATTTTTATATTATTTTTGTTATTTTATGTACTTAAACATGATGGTTCCGACTATTTAATGCATAAGCTATCATAGTTATATGCTTTTAGATATTTTCTAATATAGCTATGGCGCAGAAAAACAAACTTCACTAAATGACATGTTACAGATAATCCTTTAGGCTGAGATTCATATCATATCGTAGTCATGGCCGACACCATGTAAGACATGCTCGAAGACCTCAGTAGAGTTTCACAACAAGTGGGTCTTAAAATGAACATGGACAAGACGAAAATCATGTCGAATCACCATGTAGCACCCACTTCTGTGAAGGTTGGAGGCTCTACACTGGAAATTGTTGACGAGTACGTTTACCTGGGACAAATAATCCAACTAGGTAGGTCCAATTTCCAGAAAGAGGTAAATTGGCGGATCCAACTCGGCTGGGCAGCGTTTGGGAAGCTACGCGGCATATTCTCGGCCCATCTACCGCAGTGCCTCAAGACGAAAGTCTTCGATTCGTGCGTGTTGCCAGTGATGACATACGGAACAGAAACCTGGCCACTCACAATGGGCCTTATAAGGCGGCTCAAAGTCACCCAGAGGGCAATGGAGAGGGCTATGCTCGGAGTTTCTCTGCTTGATCGAATTAGAAATGATGAAATCCGCAGAACCAGGGTCACCGACATAGCCCGAAGAATTGCGAACCTTAAGTGGCAATGGGGGCACATTGCTCGTAGGACTGACGGCCGTTGGGGCGGAAAGGTCCTGGAGTGGCAGGCATATGCCGCAACGTTGGTAGGCCTCCTACAAGGTGGACCGACGATTTGATGAAGATCGCGGGAAGGCGCTGGACGGTTGCAGCGCAGGACCGATCTGCGTGGAGATCCTTGGGGGAGGCCTATGTCCAACAGTGGGCGTCTATTGGCTGAAATGATGATGATGATGATGACATATCAGACTGACAACATACATGGTAGGTTAAAATAAAAATCTGGTTGATAATATTATATGATGTATATCACGGCTTTTACAGTGGTATTTCTCATGTATAAACAAAATATCCAGAATTGTATTCAATAAATTAAAGAACATACTGAAAATTCAATAAATAACAATTTCCACAATCAATTACATAAAGCATTGTTGTCACAATAATTTTGATGACAATAAAAATTACGATAATTATTATTACTCTGAATGGATTCAACTAAAATAATTTCACTTACACATTTAGCGATGATCACAGATTGAGGATTATACAAAAGCAGATTCAGGATACATACCCGTCAGGCTATGGAAAGACGATTCAACAATACGAAACTTGTTATAGGTGGTTACTGAGTAATTTTGATTTCATATAGCTTATCCGCTAGACTTATTACTATCAGCACTCTGGCCGCTCACGTGCGACACATCCCAGTTTCTTAACATTGCTTTTCGATCGATATCAATACCAAATTTAAATTAACAATATAATAAAATATCAATTGTACCTAGATCTTTTCCAATTTAAATACGCACATTCGTTCTTAATTGCTTTTATTATAATACATAAAGCGGCGGCCGTTGTCGCGCGCGAATGTGGCATCTCGGAGCCGCGCGACCGGCGCCCTCAACTCTGAGCGTTCACAATACCATAATTAAACATACGTTGTGATTATTAATAAAAATATAATGATACAAATACATTAATTGCTACATTTTCGATTATTGTGTGACATTAAATATTTACAAAGCGCTCGAGGAGCGCCGAAACAGTTAGGCGAGGCAGGCTCCCGGACGAGACTGCCGGCGACCCACCCTCCGCTGCGTGATCTTTATTAACTAAAACGTCCACTCAACGGACGACCTGTCAGAATAGCTCGGGGTCGAGCACCCCAAAACTAAATCAAATCCTGTCGTCAAAATTATAAAAAAATAACCATATTCACTATAATACAAAAAGCTATCCCGACCGTCACAGTCACCGGGACGAAAACTAGTCCTTAAAATAAAGATGTTTCATCTTAGGAAAACAAAACAGATCTTCCCCCATGATTATGATACTATAGTAGATTATATAATAATACGTTCCTACATCTTATAAAACGAATAACTATCTAATTTATCAATGTGTGATCTCTTGATACGATAGTATGATTATGATTACAATTTGGGAATGCATGACACTACTCAACGAAATACATAATTATTAAGTACCGACAAAAGAAAAAGGCGTAGCCGCGATGGTGTAACAGATTTCATCGCATGCGTTGAAACAGTGACAGACCAGTTTTACGCGGTCAATATAAACTAGGTGGGCGAGAAGGCCGCGACTCATTCCCGGGACGGGATGGAGTTTAGGTTTTAGGTAATAAAAATATACGTGCTTAGAAGTAGGAGAGGCGACGGCTCGAAGAGGGAGCCGCGAAAAGAATAGAGACACGAGGAGAAGCGACTTTAGAATCATCTATCTATAATTAATGAAAAGAGGTGGATGGCAGTGTGTCCACTCAGATATGAGTGAGTTTTGTTTGCATTAGGTTAGGGGCCATCCACAAATTTATTTTATATTTTAGCTTTCCCTGGAGTCCTCGCCACAACTGCCCAAATTTGTGAATCTCCCATCTCGCTAGGGGGCGTTCAAGTATTACGTAACGCAATTTTTTTCGATGCGTTAGAGACGGGACGGGGTCTTTCTTACAACACGTTACGTAACATTGTTTTTTTTTTTTAATAATAAATCTCCCAAATTGGCAACCCTTTTCGTTTACGTTTTACGGGCAATCCCTCGATTGTATTAGTCTGGTTGTCATTTTTAATATGTTCCCGCAAGTTGGCAAATCTTTTCGTTTATATTTCACAGGGAAACCCTAGATTATATTGTACGTCATTTAATGTTGTTTTCGTTTCGTTGATGTTTATGTATACCAAAGATAAAAATTATAACATAACTTTTTGCGACTTTAGGGTAAAAATGATCACTTGAGTGTTACATAACGTTTACAAGGGGGGGGGGGGGAGTACCGAAAACGTTACGGTGCGTTACAAATGGGGGGGGGGGGGATTTAGAAATCTTCGTTGCGTTACGTAATAGGGTAGACGACTACAACTGATTATGGCCGTTTTTATACTATAATTATGTGATTTGTGCAATTTATATCTAATGAAAGTCAATACAGAAATTTCCGTTTAATAATTAATTTATATTGTTTTTAGATTTCTAAAAAATGAGCAATTATTATTTACATAATTCTAATGAAACGAACACATTTCTAGCATTCTCACATTAAATGTAACATTTTTTTATATAGAAAGTATACCTATAAACGTACAAATAACAAAGTTATTTTAAAATTTGTTTATACGCTCATACAAATTTGACGAGTTTACTGAGTTATGACGTCACGATTGCAGTGTTTTTAGTATGGAGCGTTTTCGAGGGATCCGTGACAGCGCCGCAAACATGTCGATGTATCTTCAAAAGTAATAGGTGCAGGTGTACTGTTGGTTCTACAATATTTCTCACGTAAAAGAGTACTCTCATTATAGTATTTAAAAAATTGTCGTCTACCCAATACTTGAACGCTCCCCTAGTGTGACGTTTTACAATTTTACATCCAGACGCAATTTGTGGTTGGCCCCATAAGGCGTGGCTCGCTGGCTCCTGGTGTCTCCGCTGGCTACAATAAGTAGGTGGCTCACACTGTGGCTGTGGCTCAGTTGACCATGAGCGTGTGCGACTCCATGGGCGCGGCCGAGTCGTACAACGTGTCCGTGTCCTGCGTGGGCTCTCCCTGTAGCTGGCACTGGTTCGACAACGTCCCCGCGCCACAGTCGCAGAAGAATCTAAAAGTTGTGATTTATATACTATACATCTGTGAAATTCCACATTTATTCATTTAAATGTTTACTACAGAATACAATTCTGTGGCTCTTTTTTAAGAGGGGAAACGCATCGTGGCTCCGCGCTGTCTAGGCGCGAACGTGTGTGGGGCTCTCCGGTCTGATAGGACTGGCCTACCCACTAAAACCCCCCCAGAGTTCTCTAGGCCCATGCGGGGTGTACTTGCGCGATTCTACCGCCATAATTCTGTGGCCTAGTGCTAATAAGGCCAAAGTCGGTTTTTGTGTGAAACGAGATTGTAATGTCAGTTTATTGAAGATATTTTTTTTGTGCTAAAAAGGCATTACTTCATCAACAACTCACTCGTCACTGAGCTACGACCCTTTTACACTTCTGCAGCGCACATAATTTATTTGTTTTGAGTAATTGTTAAGTTTGTTTAATTGTAAGTCCTTTGTATTTGTGTGTGATGAAGTCAAGTGTAAATTAAGTTTTATCTATCTATCTAACAATGTTTCAAAAGTTACTATGTAAAAAAGGCCTTTTGAAACATTCTTGATGAAGTAATGCCCATTTAGCACAAAAAAATCATACTTTTTCAATAAACTGGCATTACAATCTCGTTTCACACAAGAACAGACTTTAACCCTATTAGCAATAGGCCACAGAATTCATTTCATGAATAACACTAGGTTATATATAATAAGTCTCACACTAAAAATTCATTCTGGTGACACATCATTTACTTGAAATAGTTATTTAGATAAAATAAAAGTTTTCTATTTTATAATAACTATTTCAAGTAAATGCTTTATTAATATTGCGCTAAAAAAGCTTTCACTGGAGTTCTTATATTCTTATAAACAATTTACCTAATGAAAACCTATTGCTGTCCACAATTGTCTCATATTTAAATACAAGGTTGGCTGGAAGAAATCTCTAATAGAGATAAGCGTTTCATCATTTGATTGATCTCTAAAAAAAGGCCATCAATTGACCTAAATTGTATAACTTAGGTCAATTTAAAAGTAAAATTTTTGGTATTCAGTACACATATATAAAAACTGTAAAACATAAATATTTTTTTATTTGAAAATTATATATCTAATTTAATAGGCTTGTTGCCTAAATTTCAGTAGTTAGATACTAATATACCTTGATGCCTATTCTATACAAAATAATTATTATTTTTGAAAAAAATGCTTATTTATAAGAATAATTTTGCATTTAATTAGATATTTGACATTAGTCATCAAAAACGCTCATGACTGTCATGGCGTCTTGAATGACGTCACGCCGTGCAAAACACAGCTGTTTTAGTATCGGAATATTCGGTATTGTGAAGTTATTTTAATAAAAAATGGATTCATCGTATTACAAGTACTGCATAGTGCCCCAGTGTACAAGCACAAGTATAAAAACACCAAAAATATACGTGCCAAACAATCAGCAGATACGTAAAAAGTGGCTGACACTCGCGAGAAGGAATGATGCCCATTCTTTTTCGCACTTCCACAAGACACTTGGGAATGACATTTTGACTTTGACGTTTCGCACGGCGTGACGTAACACTTTTTAATTGGTGTTTGCTGTCACGTGACTTATGGCTTATTTTGTGCAATTTTATTTTATAAAAATATAAATAATCAAAAGTTATTATTTTATAAAACTTTGTTTTTTCATAATTAAATGATCATCTTAATAGTTATGCAACCTAATGCATCAGATTTGTTCATAGTGGATACAAGCCCATTGCTAGTATAACTTCAAAAAATTTTGTAATATGGCTACACTTTTCACTGGCGAAAGACTACACCAGGATCTTTATGTATTTCTACCACAACATATTCACATTACAGTGTTCTGGTGTAGGGAGTGAAATTACTGAGTACAGTGACTTTACATTTGATATGAGGGGGTTAACCAAAACACTTGTAGGAACCACATGCTATATGGGTGACAGCTGTAAGCATTTACCATCAAGTCTGTTTGTTAATTAACAGAAAAATAAACATGTGGAAGTGTGATATTGTGCAAGTGATTTGTGTAATTACAAGTCTTAGGTTGCTACTGTGATGACTTAACAACGGGACGCAGAGGCTGATCTCATATGCTTTAAATCACTTAATTTATATGCTTTAAAATAATATATTTAAATTATTACCTGTCATGGCGAATAAACTCTACATCATGTCCTGAATGACATGTTTTGATACAATTTACACAGATGGCATTACGGTCTGTTGTATTACAAGTCTGGCATCTGTAAATAAATTAAATCATTAACATAACCTGTATTAGTCACCTTAATAAATAAAATCAAGGTTATTTAAATATAAAAGTTATATGTTTAGAAACATTTAAAAAAATGTTTCTCATCTAGAATTCAGTAAGGGGAGTTTAGTAAATTCAAGTAAAACCTCTAAGTTACTGTACCTTTTTACGTTTGTATTTATTAATAGACATGATTTCCCCGTTGCAATTAGACAGTTAACTGCTATATTGTCAACAACTACACTACAAGTAGAAGATTTACAAGCAAACGCAAATGTTACAGTCTCAAAAGAGTTTTTCACAACAACATGGATAGCATTGGATTTTTTCAATCTTTAATGATATACATCTTGAAAATGAATCAAAGAACAATATATATCACACCAAGTGCAGCATTCACTTTGACCGTGCAGGGCATTAGCAAATACTATACCGATCGGCTATTGTACACTTTACAACTTACATATAGTAATAAATAATAATAATGTAAAATTTGAATTATTACTGTTGTATGGTTCAAATGTAATAACTAACTGCAATATTAGTTGTTAAAAAGTCGAATAAATTAAAGTTATAAATTCAAAATATTTATTACATAAGATAATTCAACAACATTAAAAGATCGTAATACACAATACGGTGCCAACCGTTTGGTGTGAATCGTTGTTAATACCAACATTTATTTTTATTATATAGATATGGAACTCACCTATAAAAATCGTGCATCGGGAAGGACGTGTATGACGATATCTTGTATAAACACTGACCACCCCCGACCGCTTTTTCCACTGCATCTTGATTACTGAATATCTTATTGCCGCGCACTAACGGCGACACCCCCGACGCAAGACACAACCCACCAAACCGATTGTTAAATATCTGATTGTGCTCGAGGGTAGCGGTCGCATTGTTCGTGATCTCTACGCCAGCTGCCAAGCCATCAAATATACGATTCCGCCGAAGAACAGGATGGCTCTGTGTTGATATTAGTACGCCCGCTTGTGCGTTACGAAATATATCGTTTTCTTCTAACACACCCTGTAACAAGAAAAGATTTAATGTAAAATTTCCATTTTCATCAATTGATTAATGCATTTATCTTAAATACTGAATAGATCTCAGACTCAAATTTAATTGAAATAAAAAAATATATTGATGATTGGTTCATTTTTATAAATATTTCGCACTATTCCTGGAAAAAGAAAGTAAGTGATTTTCACTAGCGATGTGCCGAGTACGGATTGACTCGAGTCAGACTCGATTCCTGCTTTGGATTTGCCAACTCGAATACCAATTTATTTTTATTCGAGTGCGCTGGACTCGATTCCGGTGCTGGAGTCAGGAAAAATCAGTTCATACTCACTAACTCGATTCTATTTACACGAGACGTCCTACTGACTCGAGTATAGTATTCGAGTTTGGTTAACTCGCTTGTACTCGCAAACTGTTTACATAAGCAATAAAGTGGCGCGGGCCTAATATCACATACAAGTTTGAACCTGCAACTTTTTGTTTTGATTTTGTTCTAAAATTGGACTGATTCTGGACTGGACTAGAATTTCCAGACTCGAGTCTAGAAATATTCGAATACAAAACATTGAATTCGAGTAATGGGCTCGAATCAGGGAATCGAGTCCTGATTTGAATACCGTATAAACTGACTCGAATCGACTCGACCCACCAAAACAGCGACTCGGCACATCACTAATTTTCACCTACTTTTCAGGAGCTTTAAAAAACTGTCCTACATTTTTATTATGAGGTCTAGAAAAGTTTCACAGAGATAATCACAGGTCACAAGTTGCCTTGAACGTGTTATTTAATTTAGGAGGTTACTTCTTTGAAACGCATCACATATATGCAATTAACAATTATTGCTTTTTAGTTATGTATTTTGAAATATATGAACTAATTTAACTCTACTTACGGCTTTGTACTCTCTTATATTTCATTATAATCTAGAGTTGTAAGTATAATCATGTTGTTATTTAACGGAAAATCCTTTTTTCTACATAGAGAAAATAGAATTACACAATATCCTAGATTGTAAAATACAGGAACAAGTAATTATGTATATTTGCGTTATACATTTTTTTGTAAATCTTCTTTTCAAATTTACGAAAACATAATTATGACTTTATCAGCGGGATAATTCTAAAACGAATAAATGTAAATATGCATACCCCTATTTTATGCTGGAATTTTATGTTTTTTGAAGTCGCAAAATTTTTGTATTTTAGCATTTATTGCGAGATTTTGACAGAAGGTATAAACCATGATGCTCGCTTTATTTACGTAATAAAACATTTTCGATGCAAGTTTAGTTACGACTTTTTTACACGAGTGGTGCGATTTTTTGATGCAACAATAATGAAAGTAAGTATAGTCGACTACTCATTTTTACGAAAGGAAATAAGAGATGGTGGGCCTGGTTAGAAAAGTGATGTTCTACCCATCAGTATCAACTCATATAACTAATAATGTTTTTGATAATTTTATTTTATTGATAATGCAATAGTAATTGCCTAGAATCCAGACACTAAATTATATCATATTCGAGATTAATATTATGCATATAAGTTACTTGTTGCTATTGGAAGAAAGAAGAGTTAATGTTTTGTTGTGTACACTAAACAGAAAGAACTTTTGTAAATTGTTACACAAACACATTTTTTTTTATTTTGGAGTATTTACTAGCTTGCTTTGTCATTATGTTAACAACTAAATAACACTATCAAAACAAGTGCTTACCTTTCCCCCATTAAAAATACAGATGCCACCATCTCGACCATCAAAAATTTTATTTCTTTTTAACGTAGGATTGGAATCAGTCTTTATCCACACTCCAGCCATGGCATTATCAAATATTTCATTTTGTTCTAATAATCCTAAGCCCCCGTTGTATACAAGGACACCTCCGTTCTGTCCGCCCCATATCTTATTGCCTCTGATTACAGGATTACTCCCTGTTCTAATCTGTACTCCTGAGTATAAGTGATTGAATATATCATTGTCCTCTAATTTACCATGACCGTTGTCGTAAAAATACACTCCAACCTGTAAAATAACGTATTTAATATTACTTGTTATTTTCCTGTCTGAACAAGTATAAAATGATTTGTCTGAATCGTGTTCAAGTAAAAGGCTACACTGCTATTAATGTTTTAGCAAATTCTTTATCAATAACTTTTTAACGATTCATTGATGCTAAGTTTAATCGAAACTATTGATACGTGTCATTTGTCAGTATTGTTATAGTTTGATTTACAACCAAATTATTTACTTGTTTATGAAAACTATTGTTCGATGTTACAAAAAAGAAGGTCTATACCTGGAATTAAAAATGATTTGAAACAAAGTGGAGTCGGTGGCTGTCAAAATGTTTTCTGAATGCTTTTTTATATTGGAGCAGGACTAGAAAGCAGTTCTCATTTGAGTGCAAATGAAAAGGGAGTGAGTGAGTGTCAGTATGTGGAGGTGAGACAGAAATATCTGCCACAGCACCTTTATTTGATATTTCTACAGGTAAGAAAACATTGTGAGCAACCTGCATACACTCATGAAGAAATAGAAAGGTGTTTGTGAATTTAACTAATTCACATACAGTCAGTGTGGATCAAGGCACAATCGGTTAATGTAGTTAGAGGAGACTCATGCCCCTCGGTGGGGACGGATATGAGCTGTAGTGATGATATGATAAAAAGTATTACTCAAGAAACATAATTCACATTTATTTACGACAATTAGTATAGATTTAATATGTCGTCAGAAGACAGCATAATTGATTTTGACCTATTTGTAACACCACCACCACTATAGGTAACAGGGTAACACGACTTGTTTTATTCAATAATGTACTGCTTGGCTAACATCATGAACAATCCCTTTATTTGCACAAAGGTAATATCCAAAATAATTGCAACTCCAATGACTGATTCCTAAGTCAACTTATTTACCAATTTGAAAAAGTACCCTTACTTTTGTATTATTTTGCAATATACTGTTTTATTATCTTGTGTTTTGTTTGTGGTACAGCGTGGCTGGTAGGCAGTGATGGCAATAACGACTGTTTTGTAATAATGAATAACACTGTTATGTTATTTTCCTATAACTGTTATTGTAAACTGTTGTCTGTTATCCCGTTATATTGCTGTTTTGACAAATGTTGTTGAGTACGTTTGTTATTGTTATTATAGCTAGCTTAGTTATTCTTGATAATGATATGGCTTAGGACTGTCAGAATATTACGCAGTAATTTAAATAATTTAAAACTAATTACCTAATCAATATAATTTTCTGGCGTATTTAAAAGTTCATTGATCTGTACATAATTTGTTATTTAGATTCAATGTTTACATTATTTACTTATTGCAACGAATAATTTAATTTACATACGCGCGATCGCACAACGGCAAATAATGCGTAACTAAAAAAAAGACAACAGCTTAGGCACCAGCAAGCCAGCAACAGTTTACATAATTGTTATTTCAAATCACACTGCAAATCAATATGAGTCTAAGTCTCATACGAGCGAAGATACAAAATTGTGAATTTGGGATTAGTAAAATTACTGTAAGAAATAAATAAATAGGAATTTTATTTCCTTGTGAGAAAGGTTAATATTATAAGAATAGGCAGTCAGGCAACAGAGCGAGCGCCTACGCCTACACAACGGTTAGCTTTGTCTCGCTCACACTTGTAGCTTGTAGCACAGTCGTACTCGCTCGCTCCGTGCCGCACACACGCAAGTGGCAACAACAACAATGCGACTAGGCGATAATTTTGTCAACAGCTATAGCAGGATAACAGTATAAGTTGTTGTTAAGTAACGAGTTATTCATTACGGGAAAAAAATTCATTATATTATCTGTTATTGAAATAACGACCATTACTACTGGTAGGATATACCGGCAGATAAGTTGAATGACTATTGACCTGCTTGCCAGAGTGGATCCGATTGCGCCGTAGCACCGGCGTGGAGCCGGTAGTGATCCAGACCCCGGCCAGCGTGTTGGCGTACACTTCGTTCTCTTCTATGAGTCCCTGACCCTTTTCATGTACATAGATGCCGCCGTGCTGTCCATGGTGGATCTTGTTGTGCCTTACTATAGGGTCACTGTTTGTACGTATCTGGAATTGAAAATATTTTTGCTATGAAGATATTTTCGGCTGCTATTAACAGAAAATATCTTCAATGGGAACATGCAATTATAATATATATGAAAATGTTGTTATTAAAATGCTGAAAAAATATAAAAGTAGGGCCACTGCAAGGTTTATATTTAAAATAATGTTGTTTTTTAACAATAATTACGAATCAAAAGTAAAGTGAAACAGAACGGATTTAAAACACCAATCAGCGTTCAGTGACATCACTCCAGTTTGACAACTTATTTGAGGTTATAAGTTGTATTGTAGTAAAAGTGAACAATTAAACCAAAATGAATTGCGTTTTTTGAATAAAAATGGAAGTTGGCTTTGCCAAAGCAGATTCTAGGACTCTGCCAAAAGTTATTGTTGACATGGTAGTGACATTTTTTGTCGAAAGTGCAGAGTTTTTAAGTGTAGAAATGAAAGGGACTAAACAAAAAGACATTAAAAAGTTTGGGTAAGTGTTAGGTAGGTAACTGTTTCTTTTGTGTACAAGCAGATTAACTAAGTTTACAATAAATATATTCGCCGTCTTATGTCAAAATGGTCTTCACAGCATCGAATAAATAAAGTCTTTGGGCAATAAATGTCATTCCTCTTCGCCGCTTGAAACCACATTTTTCTCAGTTTTAGGTTAGAAGGTTTAGTCAAAAACAATTTATTAGGAAACTTATTTGAAGTAGATGGACACATTGGCACAAAAATACGTCCATACGGCTTTTTTTTTTCAGAGTATCAATGGCATAGTTATGATCACCTGATGTTAAAGGATAGTACATTATAACTTTTTACAAAATAAGACTGTGAAAGTCGAGATAAATGCAAAAATAACTAAAGCCAGCAATGACACGCGCAGTACAATCATTAAGCCAGTAACAATGAGAGACTGAAGTGACGTCATACGAACTATAGGTACATTTTCGCACGAAAATTTAAATTGACAATTTTAACCTCTTTTTTTTAGTAATATACAGTCTTTTCATTTTTTAATATACTTGTGGCATCTTCCCTATTTAGTTTAGTTTCAGTAAAGTTACAACCAATATGAATGAACTGTCACTTTTCAGAATAGGCAGGCTATATAATGTCAGGCTCTATAGAAGTGTACTTTGGCCAGTGTTTCATAATAGTAATCTGTCAAAAAAAATCTAATAATATTTTGGGTACAGTGCCATTTCTCTATATAAAATAAAAGCGATTGTTAAATAATGGCAAACACTATATAGGCCACGTAGGCATAAGTCATAATAGTGTATTGACACCATATTTTGCAAAGCAAGCTGATTTTCGTGGTTTCACTATGTTTGTTGTGATAGGGAAGATGTATTAGAAAGAAGCAGTAACAAAACCAGTAAGGGCTAGTTTATTTTCTCTAATTACATGTAACAGTTAGAGAATCGTCAGGTGAAAGCAGACGTCTAAGCAAATCGTTTGAGTCGAATTTCTATCAAAGGATTAGATATTAGTAATAGGCAGGAGAAGAGGAGTGATAAAACATCTATATGTACTCTCGAGATGATTAGTATTTGTAAATGAAAAATTATGATGATAGAGAATACACCAACCTGTATACCAGCTAAAGCATTGCCATAAATATTATTGTGCTCGATTAGTCCACGTCCTTCGCCAAATATGTACACTCCTCCTTGATGTCCATTGTATATCTCATTGCGACGTATCGTAGGATTACTGTTTGATGTAATCCAAACTCCTGCAAAGTTGTTAGAGTGGATCTTGTTGTCTATGAATTGACCGAGTCCGGATTCATGGACGTAAATGCCTCCAGTCTGCCCATGATGTATCTCACAATGAACTACGGTAGGGTTTGCTCCTGCCTTTACTTCGAAGCCAGCAATTCTGTTATTGTGTATATCATTTGCCTCAAAGTAGCCCTGTAGAATGATATTTATTAGTACTTAATAACTCATCATTTGTAAGTAAAAGGTGTAACTACGGTATGTTCAATGCTCACTACCTGTGTTAAATAAACTTTACTACAAAAAATGATGTTACAAAATATTAACATAAATATAGTCAGGGGCAGTGAGTTAGAAAACTCTGCAAATCTTCACAACTAATTGCATGAAAAGTGATGTTTAGTATAACTTAAGTTTTATTTTAAACATCAATAATTACTTTGATATTTCCCAGCATAAGTATAATTTCAAAGTGGAACAACCATTGAATGATGGATCATTAATATTTAATTTGCCTTATAATTTTAAAATGTAGCCTTTACATTACTGTAGTATTTTATTTACTTCGTTTAAAATAATATGGTTAAAAAATGTAACAAGGCTGGGACCCAAATTTTTGGAATTGGTTGTAGATGATAATTTTTTAAAGTGAAACATTTTTTGCATTGCATGAATATTTTTAAGAATTTTGCTTTACAATAATAAAGTTTTTCTATTATATTTTGAAGCTTTTAACTGCATTTCTGTAGACGTTAAACTAACAGCATAAAAATTGAAGGCAAATAAACTCAGGAAACACCAAAAAACAGACATCTTTCAATAATCTTTCTGTTCTTGTATGGAAAAATTCTTATTATAGCTAAAACGATAAGATTTTAGAAAATAACAATTACAAATAAATCAAAGCGTCGGTGGCGCTGTGGTGTCGGCACTGGTTTGTGCGCCGCATAGAATCGGGAGGCCCGCGATCTAATCCCCACCGTGTACCAATGTGTTTTTCGTTCCGAATTTTATATGTACATTTATCCGACGCTCCTACGGCGAAGGAAAACATTGTGAAGAAACCTGCATACATCTGCGAAGCGATTCAAAGGTGTACGTAGTCAACCAACCCGCACTGGGCCAGCGTGGTTGACTAAGACCTAATCGCCCTAACGTAGTTAGGGTAGGCTCGAGCCCCTTAAAGCTGCGACGTGTTCGTCAAAGCCGAAATGTCCCCTTTGCACAGCGGCTGGGAAACCAGCGGATCATCGCCTTGGGGACAAGACATGCTCTTCCCCCAAGACTAATGTGAGCAGGAGACGACAGAGGCGGGCTATAAGACCCGAGACCTCCGAAGAAACGGCGATGGAGGTCACCGATGGCTCCAACGCCCAAGAGACGGCCACGGGTGGAGAGGAAGCACGCCCTCCCCGCGTTATAAAAATTGTGCAGCTCCGTGACACGTAGTGCCGGGGAATTGCGGTGACGAGAGCCGTGCATGAACACCTGCGTTGCTCCCCACAAGATGCTCAGGGAAAATGGGAGGGGCTTGCTACGGCGAGTACGCATCGACGGGGCCGCGGTTGTGTACTATGTACCCGTAGCCCCGTCACTTTTCGGTGCAGATGCGAGGTTCGTAGGGTTTTAGTCGGTAGGCCGCATTTAACATCTGGCGGAGAGTCCGACATAACCTCGTGCTGCTCCCGAGCACGAGGTATGCGTCTCGGTGGGGACGTATATGAGCTGTGTTAATGATGATGACAAATAATGGATCTCACACATAAAAAGGGGTGAAGGTAGTTTTTCTGAAACATTTTATGATTTTTTTCAAATATAGCTTGGTAATGTAATATCCTTTATCCCTCCTTATGATTAATTATGAAATAAGCAAGTCGAATACACACTCACCATTCCATTCTCGAACGTGAATATGCCCACGTCCCGCCCGTGGTGTATGTGGTTGCGGCGCATTATCGGGTTAGCGAAATTCTTCACCCAGATGCCGGCTAGCGCGTTGCGAGAGATCTCGTTGTCCTGGTACGCGCCTTGCGCGTAGTCGGTCACGTACAAGCCGACGTTTTCACAGTCGCTGATATCGCAGTGCTTGATCACGGGGTTCGCGCCTGCACCGCTTACGCAAACTGCTGCGCCAACTGTACATATACAGTCGATTTCGTTAATAACGACCTCGGTTGTAACGACGTTTTGGTTAAAACGACGTCAAACTTAAGTCCGTAAGAAATTCATAGCGACTTCGGATATAGCGTCAATTTCGTGTATAGCGACTTGTTTTTATGAACCATTCATAACAGATTACTAGAAATCCCTTGCGGATATTGCGACTGAGTCGGCGAAGGCATAAAAACCCACTAGTACTATTAAATTATCTTATCCTTTGTTTACGTTCACAGATGGTCAAACAAATGCTTTGTAGGACTGCATAGCACGTGTACGTAGTTAAGTTTTGAATCGGTTAGATAGCAAATTGCAGTGAGTGAACAGTGTTTCTTAAGCTTGTAAAAATGACTCCTCGACGTACATTTACTGTTAAAGAAAAAGTGGACATAATTTTGAGACTGCAAAAAGGCGAACACAATGTTGATTTGTGTAAACAATTTGGAATTTCACATTCTACAATATCAACAATGTGGAAAAACCGTACTAAGTCATGGAGTATTTTGAAACAAAATCCTTGAAAATAAAGAAAAATCGTAATCTAACTCATCAAGATATTGAAAATGCTCTTCTAGTGTGGTTTAAAGCTCACAGAAACCAAAATGTACCCATTAGCGGCCCTCTTCTGCAAGAGAACGCTAATCATATTGCCAGACAGCTAAGAAAAACTAACTTTAAATGTTCAGGAAGCTGGATTTACAGATTTAGACGTCATGATATAGCGTCGGTAAAGTTGTGAAAATTTTTTGCAAACAGTTTTACTGACAGTCAAATATGGAATGCTAATGAGACGGGATTATTTTTTAAATTGATTCTATATACATATACATTTTTTATTATTTCGGATATAGAGACTTTCGGATCGACTTTCGGGCCTTAATGAGGTCCCTCCGCCGTCATTATAACCAAAATTCACTGTATTTTCTTTCATTAGTTTATTGTTCTTTATGTATTTTGACAAATTGTTGTATTGCCAAATATTTGTGGTTATGTACAGACGCGAACACATTAAGCTATCGCAATATTTCCTAACTACCACCCAATTGATTCTGAACTCGATACTTCAACACTAATAAAATCACATTTGAATATACATTATTGATGTTTTTTTTTTGTTAGTACTTTGTTAGTACAAAGATCAGCATAGCATTTAACTTTATATAAAACAACACTGCCATATCTAACAATATGTAATTCCAGTGTGTTATACAGTTGTTGTATTTTATGTAGGTATATATTTAATAATAAAAGAAGAAAAATCTAACATAAAGTAGAATAGCTTAAAATTAATTATTTAAAACTATCACAAAATACTGAATTACGGTTGGTACCTACTAGTTATGTCTAATCAATAATCAATCAACTACACCTGCAACTGTTATATAAAGACAATTTTTGTAGTTATATTAGGATAGGATTAGTCATCGATTTCATTGTATGTACTTTAGTACTGTTATATTCATTTTAGTTGGTGTTTTCTTCTGAATGCCGTGTCTTATGATATTATTAGCTTTTCTGACAAAAAAATTATGATAAACATATCTTACTGATAATATATTAAATACCCTTATAATGCCACCAATACATGTTGAGACCAGGAGACGAATTTTTGAAAGAATAGAAAACCAATTCGCATTCGAAATCGTGAGATTCGTATACGAATTACCGAATTCACTATTTCTGAACTTTCATTTCGTGCGTTGTGCAACGAGTGGTTCAACCCACTCGTTTCTGATTTCTGCTAGTAGAATCCAACGCTGACGTGACCTTGACAGTGATCCGTTTCACGTGTGAGTCATCGCCGGATTTTAGTTTTTCTTGTTGTGATTTTTAATTTTTCTGCGTGAAACGGAATCTAATTAAGAATTTATTTTTAATGACAACACTGAATTCGAGTGATTCAAATATCTATAAAATAGTGAGCGGTAGAAAATAATTTCGCGCACGATTTGTATTCGTATTCGAATTCCAAATTCACGTGTAAGTAATGATTCAAAAATACGTCTCCTGGGTGTGCGTAACGCTATTCATCGCGTATCAGTGTCATCAAGAAAATTCGCGCCCGCTCGCGATCCAATCACATTTTACCACCAGCTTTAGTCTAGCTGGAAAATGATTAGAATGGAATGAATAGGTTTTGTATTGTGTTGTTTTTCTTTTTTTATACAAATTAACCAAAGAGCAGTTAAGAGATGTAAAAGTCCTTAAAGCTATTTGGATTTCTTTATCTAATATGTTGAATTTCAGGTTGGGAATATTTAATAACCAATGTGTGAAATGCTTCATGAACATAATAGGGCAACGTGTGGAGCCAGCATATTAGACAGTGATGGTTTACTAGCATGATTGCCAGATAACAATATGTTAGAACGGTTTATTACTATGATAAATTAATATACATCTCAACGGTCCCTACGTATAAGAGGATAAGTCTAAAACTAAGGTTTACAGGAGAGTGAAATGAATGTTCAAACCGCTCTAGAAATAAAAATATTTTCAGCTTTGAATATATTGTTTGCGTAATTTATGTACACTTTTTATGACAGATGACCGTTTTTACACCCTTATTGAAATAAAGCCACATCAGACAAATCTTAGATAACCGTTTAAACAATTGAAGAAATAATGCAATTTTTTATGATAAAATGCTAGTATTACTTGTATAAAAAGCAAAATATACTTATTTATTTACAATGGTATTTAAACATCTCTAGATCTTCAAGCAATAATATAAAAAAATAAATTAATGAAGACCGTGAATGACGTTAAGTTTGACAAGACCGCGTTTACACCGAGTGGCGCGCATTTTAAAACGTAGTACATATATATATATAAATGACAAGCATTCATATCTACGGCACCAATTCCGGAAAATTATAATACTTGTTCTCATATACGCTTTGTGTATGTAGTAAAAGACATACAAAAAAATCATGTATTGTATGGTATCAACGCCACAATCTAATGCCATATGTGTAATAAAAAAACCTTTTATATGTAGGGACCGTACTGACCGATCTGGTGTATTAGTAATACTGACCGACGCTAGCGCTGCGTATAATACAGTGGTCGACGGTGGGGGAGCAGTTGTCGGAGACCTCCAGGCAGTAGTGTTTGTGGTGTTGCATCGTGCTGGTGGCATCAGGGGAAAATTTGAGAGTCATGTGGCCAGCATATGCTCTGCTCGCTCCTTCCACAAATGTTAATGTTGATTCTGCTTCACGTTCAAGCACCACTGATTCTGCCACATTGCCCGGCCCACAACCTGATAACATTTCAATTGAGATTACACAATTGGGTAGACGACAATTTTTTAAATTCTACAATATATATAATAAGAGTACTTTTAAGTGAGAAATATTGTAGAACCAACGGTATACCTGAACCTATTACTTTTGAAGATACATCGACATGTTTGCGGCGCTGTCGCGGGTCACTCAAAAGCGCTCCATACTAAAAACATTGCAATCGTGACGTCATAACGCAGTAAACTCGTCAAATTTGTATGAGCGTATAAACAAATTTTAAAATAACTTTGTTATTTGTACATTTATAGGTATACTTTTTATATAAAAAATGTTACATTTAATGTGAGAATGCTAGAAATGTGTTCGTTTCATTAGAATTACGTAAATAATAATTGCTCATTTTTTTAGAAAAACAATATAAATTAATAATTAAACTCAAATTTCTATATTGACATACTTTCAGTTGTAATCAGTTGTAGTCGTATACCCTATTTATTATTTCCTGTTATGCCCACTTTAAAGTCTTATCTTTTTGGTCAAGTTGTACAAATATAATATTTGAAATTATTGTATCTGTAACACTATAACAAAAATTATACATTCAGATGAATTCAAATATTGGGATACTAAGAACTTGCATCTTCTGTTAGCTACCAAACATATTACCTAATTAAAAAACATATATATGGCTTATTATATTTTACATAGTGGAAGTGTGACTACATTGAAAATGATGCTGTAACAATTTACATAAAATTGTGTAAATTGTGTGTGTGCGCCTTTTTTCATTAATAAATTTTAACATGTAAGATCAATCACAATGATGTGATTGCTATCATATAAGGGGTCTAAAATAACACTAAATCCTACCTTTATCAGATCACTCATATAGAGATTTTTTGTCGTGGTACTTTAGTTTGCACACTAGTTTCAAATATACCATCATCTCTAAAGTTCCAGGTTCGAGTCTTCGTGAGTTTAGATATTGCTAGTGTTATATAATATGAGTATTTACTTAATAAAATATATGTATGTTTAACATATGTATATCTATCTATTTACTATAGATTCCAGAATATAAGCTTTACAGTACTATGAGCTAGGAAAATTAGTGTCAGTGTAAAAAAACGTATATAATAAAAAAAATATTTTGATCGTTAAATGGCAATAATCTTAATATCTTGCACATGATTTATGATTTATAACCACATCTACATATCATAACAAATTTTTCATAGACAGTTATGTAAAAAATCTGTTTAATAAGCTATATGCAACTTATCTGGAGCCGTTGAAATTGGCTCTTAAAACAATAATTACTCTACTTAAACTAAACTAAATAATTAACAAACATTACTCACCAATAAGTTGCACGTCCGTGTCGATCGTAAGGTTTTCCTCTTGGTAGTGGCCGGCGTGCACGAGCACGAGCTGCGGAGGCGCGGACCTCCTGCACGCGCAAGCGCCTCCGCCGCAAGTGCACGCTCCGCTTGTTGCGCCTGCCCCGCTGACTACCCCGCCCACGCCCCCGCCTCCGCTTCCGCTCGTGCTCGCCCCATGCGACACACCCGCACTCGTACTGGCGACTGAGCACGCGCCGCCCCGCTCCTCCACGTATTCTAGAGCCGCCTGTAAGGTACGCAATTGTCAAGATACATCCACGTACCAATACTTAATTCCTTATAAGATTTCTACGATTATCTCTTAAATCAGCTTATCCGCGGCTTATTGCAAGAACTCATCAACTAAAAAAATAATAGAGACAATTAAAGCAAAGAAATTTATTTACGGGTTTAATAACATATAAATTTATGTTTCCTTTTAAAACTGTAAAAATTAACCATGAAATTTTTGCAATAAATCAGTTCAATAAATCAGTAGGAAGAAATAATGCAAATTTTTTATGATAAAATACTAGTATTACCTGTATAAAAAGAAAAAAATATAATTATTTGTTTACAATGGTACGGTCGGCCAAGAAAGTGGTCTACCAGTTTTTGTTTTTGACAAAGTATGGAACTGTGTTTTTATTTTATTTCCATAAATAAAAATCCCGGAATTCCAGTACTGTAGAACATTTTGGTAATGCAAAACTAGTCGGAACCCGTTTCAAACAATATCACTACGTTAAATTTGCATTCCCGTATTTTCCCGGGATTTTTATTTAACAAAATGTATTTTAAAAAGCCGCTTCCATAATTTGTGAGCCAAAAATTAACTTTAGGTAAATATGCATCCGATTATCCAATCTCTAATTATAATAGAAAAACAAAAAATTACCAACTCTTCAATCATATTTTTAGCATTAACTAAAAAAGCAAAATCAAAATTTATTCTCCAAATTTGATTTTACATTCATGCTTGCATGTCAAAGATGCTATAAAATTCATTCAAATGTCTATCGCGGAAGACCTTGCACTGGAAAGAACCAGCAGGTAAATCAAAAAGTGCTATTTATTTATTCTCTGTATTTTGACATTCAATTATTAAAAAGAAATACAAAAGCTTATTAATACTTTTATAAATATTGCAAAATAGTTTTTGATAGTTAATAACAGACCTTTAATTATGATTATTTTTATGTTTTATTACTTTTTTACTGTAAGGACTTATAGAAACTTTTTATTTAGAGATATCATTTTCCCCATTAAATCATTAAAAATAAAAAAAACTATCATGAAAATAGTTCACATTTTTTGATGGAATTTTGTACTTTATTGGCTAAAACATTCTAAAAACAAATTTTTGGGCCTTTGAATAGATATTTGAATGTTAATATTTTGTTTAATGCCAAGAAATTGCTTTATATGGTAAAACTAAGACTTAATAATCTCAATAACAAATATCATAGTTAAAATAGTCTCTAATAGTAATGCATATAAAAAAATCTTCTGAATCTTCTGAATGCTTACCTTGATAGTATTAAAAAATTTAATTCTAGTGTCTTTTTTGGGACGGTAATTAGACCGAACATGAATTCCATAGTATAGTTGCCGAAAGCTTTCTTTCCAAGGGTTGTCTGCTTCACATTCATCAGCTGGTACAAAATCAAACTGGCATGGCGCAGGGTGCATCAGTGGCGTGTCATACTCAAATACAGACTGATATAGGCTTTTCCTGTCGACAACATATTAATATAACATTAGAATTGTTTTAATAAAGTAGGTTTTAAGGCAATTGCACAAATAGAATATTTTAAGCAGCATGTAAACAATATCACAACTTAAGTACCATAGTTCTGTATCATTTGCAATAGTGTTAAATCTCTTGCAGACTTGTGCAACGCGACAAAGATCTCGTTCTGTGAGATGAGACAGGATACATAATAACACCTCATCTGGCAGCTCATATTGCAAATACTGTGATACATTGCACACGTCAACACCCTGTGATAGTGATCTGAAAATAATTTATATTGGTTTCATTGTAATCTGTCAATAAAGCTGTATTTCATTGTAGTCTTATTTTCTTTGTATTTTATTACTAAATGAAAAAATAACATTTATAATAAGTAAAAATGAATTGGAAGGTGTTCTGAGTTACATCTAATAGAACTCAAATAGCCAACCTCAAATGATTGCAGTGCATTTGCTAACAAACTGATGAGGCTTTACTAGAGTAGGTCATGTACTACACTAGAAAAGCATCATCTGTTTATTAATGGTATGCCAACAAAGGTTCCAAACAAGACTGATTGGAGTGCAGTTCTGTGGGAGGCCTATTTTCAGCAGTTCTATTGGCTGAGATGATCATAATAAGTACAATATGACTTTTATATAAAACTAAAAGTTTATATTAATAATTTTTAGACAGCAATAGCTCCAAGTTTTCAGTAGGAATATTTTCATTACCTAAATTTTATCTACAATTGAATTAATGATACTAAGGCTTTCTAATTATATCAACACTTACAGTGTTCAATAGTGTTTCAAATTCCTTAGTCATTTCTGTTATTTTTTTATTCATAGACAATTTCGCATTACACTAAGCTATTTTCACATTACTAGACTCACGTTCGCGGCCTCTTTCTGGCTGGTAGAGAGCATGCGCCCGAGGGTCCCGGTTCGTGATAGGCGGGTGGTGACTTGCGTCGCAGGTCATAGGGGCTATGGTGACCGGCTGTGGTGGCGGGCGCGGCGGCGGGCACGGGTGGGGAGCCGCCTCCTCCACTACCACTGGGGCCCGCGCACGCCGCCGTCGCTGCCATGGCACTGCCAGTCACATTGTTTGGGCAGGGGACTGACTCACATGGTTCCGCTGGAAATAATATCATAAACAGTGAGTTAAAGACACTATTTACATTACTGTAAGATATAGAAATTAAGAATACCTACAAACACAATGTACTTTATTAACTTTCAACAAAATATATAGTGGAGACTAGGAAGTCAACTACTTTTAATATAATGCAAGCATTACAGCTAGAATGGATATGATAGTATTTATTTATTAGGTTAAACAACCATTACCTAGTTACATAATACATTTCGGCAAATATAACAAAATTGCCAATCTACACATATGATTCCAGTACTAGACCTAATTCTGTTATGGCTTTTATGATGTTACCAATAGCTACACTCTCAATTTATCTTTGATTATCACTACTAATAGATTACATTATTCTGCATGTATCTATGCTGAGATAAGATGGAGCACGTGCTAAAAATGTAGCTTACTTCTTTAAATGTATGTTTTTAATTTTACAACAAAAACATTAGCACATATGGCCCATCTGGCGATAAAAAGTAGTCACGTCAGTCATACAAAGTGGGACAATACATATTGTTTATATAAGATAATTTAATCATTGCAAATATTTAAACCCTATAAAATAACATGAGGAAACTGATGAAATGATAAAAAACAAGTTGAAAGGTCAAAAAATTTGTCTCTTGCTTCTTGGTTGAAAGGGGTCCATAGAAAAGGAATTGTCAGATATGGTTATGAGAACTACTTAAACCACTTTATGAATACATCAGGTGAAGTTCATTCATATGGATTTGTATTAAAGCTGGTATTATTATAAATATGCAGCTATTTAATCTGATGCTTTATGAGCATTATTCAATAGTAATATTCAATATAAAATAATAAGGCTCATAAAATCTTATTCAATAGAAGTCTCCACATGAAAAAAGTTGGTTTGTAGTGTAGCAGAAACACAGGAGTAATATTATAGGAAATAATCTATTATATTTAACAAATTCATATTTAGATATGTTTCATTAAATAACATGTGTTGTGTAATACAAAGATAACACAAACATCAAGAGTTCATATGGGAAGGAGACTTTATATATAACTTCTTCTGCAGCAAAATAGCAGTGTAAACAGTTTCGAAGTTTGAAGCTTAACATATAGGCTATGGATACATTACTGGAAAAACAAACAATATTCATACAACAAATTTGATCAACAGAGATATATTTCAAATTTTATTTATTATATTTCATTAATATTAATTTTATTAAATAATTATCTAATAGTTATCTTTGTATTGCAAGAATTAAAAACAATGGCTAAACATTACATTACAGGTAATTTACACAAGTTGATAATTGATAAATAAAAACTATACATTTTATAGATTTACAATTAATAGTTTTACCACTATTAATCTTATATTACAAATAATTATTCAAAACAAAGAGGTTAATCTTTTATTTTCAAGGATTAGCAATTAATTGTTATTATTGCTATAAGAATTGTATTTCTTATCATAATGCTACCAATGTCTTTTATGTCACTTGTTTGTATGTATGTTAGTGCAATTTTTCTCCATCAAAGCTTTAACACAACAATTAAAAATAATAATTAATGCAAATAGTGAGAACCAAAGAAAGCTGTGCACACCAAACTAAGGCCCATTAATTCAATAATGTCATTTCATAAGTTTAATATTAAGACACAATATGGCATGTTTCCCTTTTTTTAATTCAAGCATGAAGCTGTTTCTATATCTATGTTTTAGTAAAAGTACTTCTGTGTCGTAAAACTATAATATAGGTTTAAGGTTCATGTTACACTAAAGTAAGTGAACAGCTGTTTAGAATTTCTATGTATAGTACAATTTTTATCTGTAAATCAATATTCATACTATGCAAGTGGCCCAAATGCGCTATTGTAGACTTGTCAAATGTGAAATAAGAAACTATGAGAATTTGCATGTCAATCATCTGTGCGAGAACAATGATGTTTGAACTGATCATTTAAAAATACCATCTCAAAATGCTAAATGCTGGAAGTATTAATAATTACACTGCAAGGGTATTAATGATGTTACATACGTAAATATAAAGCGCACATAAGCTCGGTAGATAAACGTTGCACATAAATGGAAATGTCGATAAAGTCATTACTAGATTGGGCGACATCCACGACCCGGATTACTTACTTGATTGTGTTCTAGAAGGTAGTGGTATTCGATGTCCACCTTTTCTTCGCGATCTACGAACGTAGGAACGCGAAGAGGAAAACGAGGCACTAGGCATTATTTCGATATACACTTATTTTCACTATAATTTAACTCCTAAACAAAGGAGACACCCGCACTAGAACAGTCGGCCATTTTCTGTTTAGATTAGATTGAAGAAATGTAACAGAAAACCGTTAATAGACCATATTAGCAGGTAATACTTTATTATTCTTATTATTGCTGTAATACACTAAAAACTGATAAACAATTATAATACAACAGTTAACTCATAGAAATCATTATTTCAAAAATTACAATAACCACACTACCCCCGAGCAGCAAGCGACTCTTCAGCAAAATATGGCGGATTTTTCGGATTAACATGGCGGCTCTGGCGACGCTGGTGCCATCTAGATCTGGTAATCGACCGGAGATTTTAAAGATTTGTTCCTCTAAAGCACGCACTTGAAGTATTTTTACAATCAACGGCTAGAATTATTTTCGCTTGCGATGTTGGTATTACATTTCGTGTTTATTATTGAAAAAAATCGTATAATGTTCTATTTCTATGTTATATTATGGAAACGCTTAATATAGTTGGTTTAAAATCAAACTGTACCATGTAAACTAGCTTGTGCTTTGCTGCTCACTACAGACGTTATCTATACAAGAAACTCCTTGGCCGCAAGATTTTTGACTGAGGTGTCAGCGTATATAGTTTATTTATTTCATTGAAGTAAAATTGTCTTCACATTTTATGTGAAAAAATGATGAAATTTAAATCATATATTATTAATTTAGATCTTATTAATATTTATAACGTAATATATTTAAACATGTAATAGTACTGTAAATAGATGAATTTCGGCTATACTAGGTATTTAATATATTCGATCACGGTACACTTAATCGTTCTTTTATCTATTTTGTTTTATACTTTTAAGAAGTGTTAAATTACAGCAGTTTAACTTTAAAGTGTGATAAATATTTGTTTGTTCTAGTCACGTTCAAGTAATCCTAAAAATTATTACATTTAGACTGATTAAAATGTCAGAAAAAAAAACAAATTTTATATCTTATTTCTGTTATCTTATATAGAGCAGAGAATTTGCAATAAACAAGAGACAACTAAATGATAATCTATTTCATTTAGGCTTTTTTTATCCAATTATATGGAGTGTTTGCATTTACATTATGTATATAGGTGCCATTAGATTATCCAGATATTGTATACATTTTTAAGATCTGATAGCCTTGACTTGTAATGAATATCTTTGGCGCTACTATTTGTACCCGGTCACATTGATGATATTTATCTGCCATTGGTGATATCACTAAGACTTAGTAAGGTAGCTCCCACATACTTGGTAACTAATATGTTTTCAATTTACTGATTGAAAACATATTAGCTGATGATTACACCTGCAATTTTTATCTGGTAAGTTTATAAAATATAGAAATATATTTTTCCCTTAGGAGAAAGAGGCTGAGAATCCTCACGAGGAGCACGAAATGTACCCAGGATACTCTCGTAACGACAACTGCCACGGAGGTTATGTTGGACTCCGGAGCGGTCCGATCGCGTGACCTACCAACTAAACTCAGCCTAGCCTTGGCCATAAGGGCCCTACGGATTGAATATACCAGAGGTTGCATTATAAATAAATCAAGGTACGTACTATCAATCATATATTATTAGTCACAACAAGCACTTGTAACTAACACTTAGGTAATGTAGGACTGTATTGTACAAATAAAAAATGTGTCAATGTCTCAGCTGTGAATTTTTTAAGACTTGGCTGTATGGCACAGAGCCTTTGCCTTTCCCTAGTGGGAAGAAAAAACCACTACTACTACTCAGCTGTGAAATCTCCAAATCTGTCAATATAATTTGATAGGAGCGAAGAATAAAAAAAAGAAATATCTGTTATCTGTCAATACAAACAAATGATATTTTTATATACTGAGACTGATTATTTTTCAAAATCGTAATGCAAGAAACATAATACTCTTTTCGGGAGTAATAGAGGTTTAAACTTTAAAATGTCGTTGCAACAATATTTTCATCAATATGTTAGTGTTTCTTCAATTTTTGCATGTATTATTTTAACTATTTCATATGTGGCTAGTCTTTACATTTGGAGATCTACACATAGCAGGTCAGTAAGTTTTTGAAAATACATTTATCAACCTTATACTGCACTAAAAATATAAAGTAAATAAATATAAATTATTTCTATAATTTCAGGGATCATCCTTCAACTATAAAAAGAAGATTTTTTAGTGTATTTTGTATGATGATTTTAGCACCATTTTTTACTCAGTATTTCATCACTGAAGAAACTTTAAGTCGAGGGGATTTTTCTGCACAACTGGGACTACGATTCTCGGGGATGCTCTATGCTTTTATCTTACCATTAATTTTAACAATGATACTCTTTTTAGGGCCATTAACTATGCACTTTTTTTCTGGTTCTTGGAAACTTTATTTAGGTAATGAATTGCAAATCCTATAGTGCTAATTAAATGAATTCTACACATGGAACCTTTAATATTTTGAATTTTTGTGTATTGATCTTTAACTTTTGTGAAAGATGCTGGTTAATATAGTTTTTTCAGAAAATACATGAAATAATTTTTCAGTACTAAATGTTTATTCATGGACTAAATGTTTATTAGTATTTTAAATGTTAAAAATTAAACTTTGGGCTTGTTATTTACAAATTATATTTTTCACTTTTTACTGCAACTTCATTCCGTTTCCAGCTATTATATTATCAAAATATAGTTTGAATCAGAATGTACTATTATTCTTACATAATTAAGATTAATACACAAGTATTAACTTTTGTACAATACTGCAAATTGTTATTAAAGAAATTTGTCAATATTGAATAAATTAAAGAAGGACCTGACTTTTACTCCATCATTTGAGTATTTTAGGTTCTCCTAATTTTCAGAGCCCATATACTGGATATCAATCTGGCAAGATCTTGTTTGGGTGCGCAATCACTTTGTCGCCCCTTTAAGTGAAGAATGGGTATTTCGAGCATGTATGATGCCCCTGCTGCTTCAATGTATTAAACCCTTAACTGCTGTGTTTGTGGGTCCCATTCTTTTTGGAATAGGTAAGTCTTTATCATATTTTGTTATAAGTAATTCAAATTTCCCAACAATAACAATAACACCAATTGTATATAATTTGTTTCCAAATACACTCTGACTTTGGCTGCATATGTGGGTTTCATAAGTCCTTTTACACTATATAATATATCTATATTGTATTGCTGATGTCACTGATTACAAATATTAATATTTTACAGCTCATTTTCATCATTTCTTTGAAAGAATCAAGACTGGTTGTGATATGAAAGTGGCAATAATGATTTCAGGTAAATATATTTACGGCTTAGAATGTTGTAATAACTTTCATTAAAAAGAATTTTGAATTTGATTATAAAATTAAGAGAGGTTGATTATAACTTTTATGTCTAACTTACAAAGATCAAATGTAAACTTTGTATTTACATAAATTGAATTTGGAAAAATTATTTTGCATGTCTTTTTTAACATATATAATTTTAGATGGTATATATTAAAATCCGTCATCATATCAATGATAGCTTTATTTGAAATAAAAAAAGTCAAGTAGACTTTTTTTATATTATTTACAAAAAGACACAATTATTAGATTTATACAATTAGATTAGATCTATTAGTGTAAATTTTAAAACACTATGACTTTATTCTATGCCTTAACAATGAATGATAAAAATTAAACAGAAAAAGAAGAAATAAAAAAATGGATCATTTGGGTTTTAAAAATGTTATATGTGCAATTTTAGAAGGATTGCTCAATCACAGGCCAAATTCAGTCAACTGATACAATAACAACAATATCCGTTTTTATATTTTCAGTGTTCCAGTTTTCATATACAACCCTGTTTGGAGCTTACTCTGCTTACCTTTTTGTGAGAACAGGTGAGAGAAATTGTCAGAGGTACTATGAAGTAAGGAATGATCTGGCATAATTCAATAAAATAATATAGACAAATTTTATTTATATATTTAATGTTAATACCGTTAGTTAGTTAGTTTGGCTGGGCTCCACAGCACTTAGCCTCATGATTGGGCCATTGCGCGCATAGGAGAAGGCTTCTGTGTCTGCCTCCTTCCTACTCCATCCATCCCAGTTCCTCCCAGAATGCCAGCAGCCTCCATGGGCTGCTGCATGCTTCTGGTAGGGACGCCGGGGAATGGAGAAGTTTCTCCCGTTGGTCGGCCACACTTGCACATTCCATAAGAACATACTGTGGCGTTTCCTCAGCCTCCATGCACCCTCTGCATAAGGGGCTGTCTGTTATACCAATTGTGCGTGTAACAAACACCTGTAGTGTTTGTTTAAAAGGCAATGTCCAGTTATGGTAGCTATGACCTTTCGGATCTTGTCTCTCTTTAGTTTGATAAGGGAACGGCAAGCTTCTTGGAAGGTGCCGGGACTGCTTCCTTCGGTCGCTATCATCCCTCCTTGGTTATCCATTCTTATAGGTGTAGTTCCTCTGTTCTCTTGCGCAGCCATGCTTTTACATCTGCCTGTGGAATGGGCATTAGGGGTTCTGGTCCATACACTTTCTGGAGCCCCTTTTTGCCAACTCATCTGCCGCGTCGTTTCCGAGTGAGTCACTTTGTCCTTTTATCCACTGTAGGGTTACCCGGTTTGTGTCTGCAATAGCTTGGAGCGTATTATGGCACTCCAGTATAAGGACAGAGTTGATAATATTGTTTTGGAGGGCCTATAAGGCCGATGCGCTATCCGAGATTTTCTTTATGTTTGAGTTTGTAAGACCACTGGCCGCAATCGCCTGTGCCGCTCGGGTGATACCAATGCATTCTGCTTGGAAGATCGTATTTCGTTTAAATAAGGTTATGTATAATTTGATGTTTAGGTCATTTGAAAAGAGGCCGGCCACGGTTTCTGAGGTGGTCTTGGAGCCGTCGGTGTATATCCTAACTTCTTGGATGTTAGAGTAGTCTTTCCATTCTGCTGTTAGTTGGATATGGTATTTCCTGTCAAAGATATGTTGACATTGTATTCTATCCATGGGTGCATCTAGAAGAGGAGTGTCTTTCGTACTCCAGTCTAGGATTATCGTATATGTTTTTCCTGTATTGTTTTTCCAAAGTCCCTGCGATCTCAGTCTTAGGGTAGCTGATTTCGCCTCCTCTTGTATTACTAGGTCTAAGGGCCTTAGTTGCAAGAGGTATTCCAGGGAGTCTGATGGTGTTATCTTCATACATCCAGTAGGGGATATGGTTGCTAAGCGTTATAGTCTTTGTAGTTTCGCTTTTGCTGTGATCAGTTGTGTTCTGGACCACCATACCAATGATCCATAAGTTATAGAGTGTTATTACTGTTATCCACAGTTCATAACATATATCCACTTATACACTGTATGCATGCATAGCAGACAAGCGGGCCTTGTGTAGGTCAGCTGAGTTTAAATCTTTGAGTTTCAGCAAAGGAAAGAACCTCGACTAAAAGATCCCGAATCTTGAGAGCTGGGTGTATTTTGCTCCCGAAACTCACTGGATTAGATTTAACAAATTTCGAGATTGTAGGGATTAATACACTTGCTACTTAAGTTGTAAAAATTTATGTGACGTGAGATACTTAACCTGTAATATTTTGGCTGTCCATCACATTGGTTTTAGCCAAAGACTTAGAAATTAAAAAAGTGTTTGCGTAAAGCCCAGTCGCAGTATTCACACATTTGGTGGTTTGTAACAATAATTTTATGTGTTAGTGGGTACATTTCTTGTAAGACTGATTGCTGTAGGGCGGAAAGGTCTTTTAAAGGCAGGTACATACTGTGTTATCAAACAATACAATATTGTCGAACCAATTATATACATCGACTTCCATGGAGTTCCAGTACTAAAAACCCCTGCGCAAAAAAATATTTGACAGTTTTTACTCGTATTACTAATCTACTACTAGGCATGTATAAGAGCTTGATAGAAAATCAATGGTGTTTCAAATAAGGTAAAGCGGTCAGAGTATCAGTATACAGATTAAAAATCAGTCCACATATTATTTGCCCGTGATGGAACCAATAACACTAAATTGGCAACAGCAGGCATAATTCTGTAGATTTATATCTTATATTTTTTAATGGAGAAGCAAGTTAATTTCCACAATAAGGTTTTATTAAAAACAAAATGATGTTACGTCAGTGTGGAGTAATTTTTTGGTCGACAAAGAGGTTCAGGGAGCACAACATGGGCTTTGTTAACTTTAAACTGATTTTGTCATGGTTTACTGACTATTAGTTACGAGTTTTCATTGCTATAACAATCCCGTGATAATTCTGGGATTAACTAGAGATAATCTTGAAATCCCCTGACTTTGGAAATAAAAGTATATAGTCGAATCTTCTAACCTCGCATCACAATGTTATGATGAAAATAAAATTATTATATTAGTAATGTATGTGAAATTCATAATTTTATAGATAAATCTAGAAGTGAAATACAAAATAAATACGAATGTGCACTACAATAATTTTGAAGAGATATATGATTGTTTGTCCACAGGTCACTTTGCTGCTCCGCTTGTTGCACACATTTTCTGCAATCATATGGGCTTCCCCAACTTCAGTGAAATTGGTCAGTATCCGCCTTCCCAGAGACTACTCATAATTGCAAGTTTCTTCATAGGGTTTTTCTTGTGGTGTATATTGCTTTCTCCAATGACTAGTCCAAATATATACAGTAATAGATTGGATATTGGTATATAAATTTCTACTTTTACTGTTTTTTTTACTAAATATTTTAACAATAATATACGGTGTACATATTGCTTAAAATATGATAGACCTGGTTTAGCTTTTACAATCGTCGTAAAGAACAAAATATTTTAAAATGATGTATAAACAAGCGATATCATACATTAGAATATCCTTTCAAATGTGAAATATTTTTTATCTCCTTCATAACAATATGTTAATCGCTGATCTGTTAAGTAACGCCACAGATTAGATAATAGTTACTCTGCAAGTAGCAGTGTCTGCTTTAACTAGCAAGTTGCTAATGTGACATACTTAAAAGTATTTAAAATCCGATGGTATTATAAGAATACAATTTAAAAAAAAAACAGCAATTTGAAGTGAGTGATATTATATTTCTATCAGTCAACAGATATACACTTCTCATCAAAAAAATCGAAACACCTTGCAAGTTTACGTTTTGTCAGGATTGTCAGAAAAATGTGTACATTTAGGAATAAATGTTAAATGTCGTTTAATAGTGAGTAATATGAGCTTATCAAATCTTAATGTTAATGTTCTAAATTTAAATGAATTTTTCATAGGTTTCGTATTTTGTTAAATGAGTCATTTTTATTCCGTATGGAGTATAAAGGAAATGGATAAAACAACACACGTAAATGAAAAAAAAGCTAAAAAACGTTTATTTAATAACTTGTATTCCCTCCCCGAGCTCTAATTACTGCTTCCATACGGTTCTTCATCGATCGGATGAGAGTCACGATCACATGCTGTGGTATATTGTCCCATTCCTCTTGGATTGCATCTTGCAGCTGGCTAAGTGTTTCTGGGGCAGGATCTCTTGCTCGAATTCGTCTCTTTAATTCATCCCACAGATGTTCAATGGGATTCATGTCCGGGCTTCTTGCTGGCCATTCCATAATAGAGATATCGACTTCGTTAAGATAATCTCGTACGACGCCCGCGGTGTGAGCCCTAGCATTGTCGTGCATGAATATGAAGCCGTTGCCAATAAAATGTGCATAGGGCATCACATGAGGCTCGAGACACTCTTCGACGTACCGATGACAGTTTAGTGCAGGCAGACGTGGCCCAGACACAAAAGCAAGCTCTGTCTTACCGTCGGCGCTGATTCCTCCCCAAACCGTCCACGAACCGCCACCATAGCTGACCTTTTCTTCAATGCAGCATTCTGCATAGCGTTCTCCGTCTCTTCTGTAGACCTTGTTCCTTCCGTCGTTACCATACAGCATAATTTTACACTCATCAGAAAAGAGAACTTTGCTCCACTGTAGGTATGACCAATTTAGGTGCTCACGTGCAAAGTTAAGGCGCGCTCTTCGATGGTCTGCAGTTAATTTCGGCCCATTTGCTGGCTTATGCGGTACCAGTCCACGATCCTTCAACCTTCTTCTAATTGTAGAGTCACTTACAGCCACCCTTCGTACAACACGAAGCCGCTGCTGCAGTTGAAAAGCGTTAAGGCGTCGATTTCTTAAAGAAGTTGTTACAATAAATCGATCATCTCGCTCAGAAGTGACCCGATTCCTGCCAGATCCTGAACGGCGCGTGAACAAACCAGTCTCCCGATAACGTTTATAGACTCTATGAACAGATGACAGGCTTAGATGCAGTCTTGCAGCCACAACACGCTGACTAAGGCCAGAATCCAGCAATGCCACAACTTGGGCGGCTTCTGTGGGCGAAGTATCCATACGTTTTAGAAAAATAACCTTTTTTCAGACGTCCCAAAGTCACAGTATTGAAATAAAAAACAAAAAGTTTAAGGATAGGCGCCAATTTTTAGTTTTTAAACGCTAAATGTACTCCAACCCTAAACACACATTTGTCTCAAAACAGTGATTCATTTCGTTTATAAGATAAACAAATGAAATTCTAATTTTGAATTTAGAATTTTCGTTTATTACTGTAATGGCCAAACTGCCAGCTATACATTTATGTTTTTTTTTTCATCGTATGAATTCTTTTTTGTGTTAAATTCGGACAGAAACAATGAAAACGGAAGTGTTTCGATTTTTTTGATGAGAAGTGTAATTATGGTTGTGTAAGTAGTCAGAAGGTATGTTACTACTTTAGATAACTGCATAAAAGCTGGAGAAAATCTAAGGGATATATATGTATATATCTAGCAAAGACGGTATCCAGCATGCGTATGTAGTCGGACTATGACAAGAAGGTTAGACGACAAATAAGCTGCTTTCTCGCTCTTTCATCAATAATAAAGTGAGATAGAGCGAGATATTATCATTTTCTCTTTTGTTGACAACGTGGCATGATAGGCTTGAGAGAAGTGAATATTTCAACATAACGAGTCAGGCAATCAGCTTAGTTATAAAATTGTGACATTATTTTAAACTAACTTTGCGTATTTACATGATTCATCAGATAATGCACAGTTAATAAAAAATTGCGCTATTACTTTAAGGTTAGTTAACAATTCAAGAAGTCATCATTCAAGTTAACTTTAACAGTATTAACATAGACTTTAGGTTAGATAGTTAAGTAAGATCGTGACCTTAGTATTATTGATTGGGACTGATTTTTCAATTGTTGGTTATCACATAATTATAACACAAATATAAAATTTAATATTTTTAAATACTTTTTATGGGTGAAACAGATTTTATTATACAGAAGATGTAAGCCTGATTTTTATTCCTCAGTTATAAGCTGAATCCATCTAATCTTATTCTATTATAAATGTAAAATCAGTCCTAAGGTATTTATTCATATTTATTTAATCATAATCAAGATTTACGTATTGGAAGCTAACATGATTGTGGGTCAAAAGAAAAGAAATCATGTTTTGGATTGTCTTATTGGTTCAACGAGAGCAAGGACAAAGGTGCACAGAGTATATTTTAAATATTTTGATTATTATTACATAATGAAAATTCTTACAGGTTTTGCCATATCCACTATTCTAATGTATAATCATCTACGTAATAGTGTAAGATAGTTGTACATTTTTTATCTGTACATATAAATGTTTATATGTTATAGTAACATAAGTTTGTCAATTACGGATTAGGAATGTTTTAATAACTTCTTGGCGGTTATATATGTAATGCACTTGAAGAAAATATTAAATGTACCTATAAATTATTTATTTTAAATGTTTATAATGTTTGATTAAAAACGGAACTATTTGAGGCTTAAAATTTGACGCCTATTAGGTTTTTTTTTTTGTTATATTAATATTATTTGTGTGTTTGTATTTCTTGTTATTTAATTTATATTGTTTGTCATGTCTAATGTATAAAATAAGGATGTCGCATTAGTGCGACATTAAACAACGTGATGTATGTTAATATTTCTTAGAAAGTCCGCGTCAACGCTGTAAAAAGGGTAATATGGTGTTGTAAAATTTTAAACTAGTTTTTGCACCTATAATTATAATAACACAAGAACTTTTTTCATTGTGCTGTGGTCAGCTACGTACTGCCAACTTAGATAAGTCTTTCTAATAGTATAAAGTGGTCATGTTATCGGAGAGTTGTAGCAAATCCACAAGATATCTCTCGAACTATGTTATTCTACAGAACAGAGTGTTACACCTACAATAGGTTTTGACATTCCTCGAAAACCACCAACTAATTTAGTTGAAGGCCTTGATTGCTTTATCCGAATAATTCTTTCTCATGTTCTATCATTAACGCCTGGTTACGCACATCTAGAATAGATTTATGGAGATTATTTTTATATCATCTCATGACCAAAGCAAGATAGTCTCTGAGAAACAACAGGGTTTTTGAGATTTATTTCTGTAATTTTTAGTTCTCATCAACTCTGCTTAGGCTAGCTAGCCTAAAATATAATACAGTTCTGTTCTTAGGAATTTTTGATATCAAAAATTCTTAAGGAATTCAGCTCATATATGTTTTCAGCCTTATCGGCACTTCTAATCAGGGGATATAACGAGCAAAAGTTTTTCTGACGTTATGTAAAAATCTATTCCTCCTTGCGTAAGGACTTCACACCCATGCTCTTCTTTCCTTCTTTCTTGGTCTTTGCTTATAAGACATAACAACTAATACATTCGCAAACACAACGAAAGTACTAGTTGTCCACCCTTTTTTTTACAACTGCTTAGATTTCATTAAAATATGTCTATTACAGCTTTTCATAACGCAGTTGGCATAAGCGACGTAAACAAAAACGACCATGGTAGACATCTTTATTTAAACCTCAATACCTCAAACCTCTTCATCAAACATTTGTCATAATATTTTATGACATATGTATGAAATTCAAATGTGATTTTTAATTCTTAACTATTAAACTATTTAAGGAGTTATGATTTTTGGAGAGGGAAGGAGAAGGAGGATTTTAGTTATGGACTAAGTGACACCCAAAGCGAAATTTTGACAGCTTATTTGTTCAGTGACAGTTGGCGATTGTACGTACCTGTCAGTTTGGTACTGTCAACTGTTGTCTTGTTCCATCTTTTAATAAATGTCATGAGTTAGAAAGAGAGAAAAACAACATTTTAACTAAGCATTATAAGAGCTATTATTTCGCGCTTAACGAAAAAGTGATAACATGAAAGATATATTTCAAATTTTTGGGAACCCAGACGATAATTTTCTAATTCTGTTGAAATGTCCAGATGTCATTAAGTCTGTAAAGTATAGTGTTTTCTGAAGAAGTGTCCGATATGTTACTGTTATTGTGCCATAAATATATTTTTTACTCATTGCTTGTGCTACATCTAATGTAATCAATATATTAATGTAATTTACAGGGTTACTTATGGGTCTATTGTAAAATGAAGACCTCACTAGTCAATTCTCAAAACATTCAAAAATTATTGAGTCATTATTTAAACAACTATCTCTACATCTTTTGATTGGAAGCATTAGTTATATTGATGACCGGAATACTGTTTAAAATGTTCAATTCTTTTATTTCTATGAACTACCTAAATAGGTAGTCCATAGAAATAAACATTTGGCCATAATATGAGCGATATCAATTATAATTAATTAGTTATTTTATACCGCATCATGTACATTCATGGTCGTGCAGCATTCACTAAGATAATGTAGGTGATAAATTGTCACGTTGATCTCTCTGGCTATATATTAAAATATCGACGTGGCACGGAAACTTGAAATTGTGGACATGGGAAAAGCGGATAGATGACGCCGCCATAAGGATGAATTTTATATAAATTCCCTTATTCCTATTTATGGATTTTTGCACACGTTGTGCTTATACCAAATCCTATATTTAAATAACTGACCCATGATATAGTGTTCTAGCAACATACTATACATTATAATTAGTACTCGTAAAATTCAAAATCTTTCTCAAATTATTCCAAATTTTCTGTTTAGGACATTCAAGGCAGGTTTCAGATAAGTTTTATATGAGAAAAGGTTTAAACATTTTGAAAACGTGAAGATTAGTTTTTCATTGATATCTTGACTCGCTTGTTTGTTTTTTTTTATTGACCGGCCAATTTAACTTGACGCGTGAGGTAATTGGTAGCACTGATAGATTCAGTGTTGCCTGGTTAAATAAGAAACCAATAAATGAAGAAAATACAAAAATAAAGCATTATTTTATTTTATAAGATATTATGTATTTGTAATAAAATTAATGTATAAAACGAGTGGATTGACATATCTAGTGCTGGATTGTTATAGCGTCCGGAAAAAAAAAACATAATGTAATTCAGTGATAAATGATAATGTATATTTCTATTAGGTAAGCTTAAAATCGGCCCTGTAAACAAGGAGGTCATTAAATAATTTTAAATATATAGATTTTCCAGTATAGATCATGACAAGACAACCTAATTTTACCATACTGTAGAACAAGAAACGCTACTTTTGATCAGTTTCAACTTTTTGTTATTTGCAGTTAGAATGCTTCATAATATGCTGGCGAGCTTCCAATATTGTGTTATACTGTTGATAAAGTTAGCAGCTGCACTAATTGCAAATAAAGTTCTCTTTCTGGCTAGACAGCAGCTTGCATCCATATTTAAATAGCAAACTATATCAATAGGATTGAAATTCAATTGTACACGTATTGTGACGTTATACTTCTATGAGTCATACATTTTGATGCATGATGATAAATTCTGAGCATAAGTATATAATTTTGGTTTGGCTTGATTAGCTTATTAGATATGTGACCGTTGTTACTTGAATAGTCCTTAAAAGCTTATACATAGTTAAATAATTGTTAAATATTTTAGTATTCATTATTTTAATTACCTCCACTAAAATGCAATAATGTAGATTATCATTCATTCATATGTTTATTTAAATTTAAAAAAATAATATATGTTGCAATGTAAACAATAAGCCATATCTGAAAATAAAAATAAATAATCTTATAAATTTGTTTGAATTTTTTAACCAACCTCCTTTTATATGGTACTTGTTTTATCTAAATGCTGAAGTATGTTTTTTTTGCAAAATATCATAAGGTTGTTCTCAGTATCTCCTCAGAAGTGATTGAAATTACGGTTTATAACATGTCCAATCCTGCACATTCCTTGGCGCCTTTATTTTGAATTATGGCAACGTATAATTATTATGAGAGGAGCAATTAACAAAATGAATGAGCATCGCAAAGATTCAATACTTTCGTGCGCAACTGAAACGTGGATATAACTAGAACCTGAAAGAAGGAAAATGCTGGTGTGCCATAAAGCTATATACCGACAGTCGATGTTAGACAGTGTCTTGAATTAGTGCAGCTGGGTGCTGTCCAACAAGGAGAGATGATGTGACATCGTAGGGCAATTGCTATCTGGCGGCGCCGATTATTTTTTCCAATTTTCTAATATAAATATAAGTTTTCCAATACTAGGTTGATAAATTCGCGGCCTAGGGCTTAACAATGATTCATAATCTTGTTACTGATAACACTAGTTACTGGACTATTGTTATCTATACTATATATAAGCTGAAGAGTTTGTTTGTTTGTTTGTTTGAACGCGCTAATCTCCGAAACTACTGGTGCGATTTGAATAATTCTTTTTTTTGTTGGATAGTCCATTTATCGAGGAAGGCTATAGGCTAAATAACATTACGCTATGACCAATAGGAGCAAAGACAGAGCGGTAAATGTGTAAAAAAACGGGGAAAATTATTCATTTTTGAAGGCTTTCTTTGCGTGCGCTGCGAAAACGGTTCAAGATACACAAAAAATATGTATGAAAGAATTATTCCTCTATACATGATCTAAAAAAAAGTCCGCGACGGCATATGTCTATCTTTTAAGGTTTAGTCACAATGACCGTTTTTATGGTACCAAATTTGGATATGTCGCGTTGTCAAGATCGGGTAACAGCTGAGGTGCGCAAAATAACTATTCCACGCGGACGAAGTCGCGGGCACAGCTAGTTATAAATAACACCCTTTTTTGTTTGGTTCTAATGAAGTGTTAGCACACTGTCTTGTGAACGAGTAACAACACCACGTCGGCGGAAACTGGAAATTCTCGAAGTTTTGAAAACAGCGCAGTTATTAAATTATTTCTTACACTTACAATAATTAGCTTAGCCTAAATTATTGTTTATGGGATCTACTGTAACGGTAAGTCCCTTCGGACTCGAAAACTGGACCTCAGAGATTCAGAATTGTATTAATTGATTACTTGCTTAAAGGGACTACAATAAATAGCCAGTATCATGCTATTTACTGGGTTGTAATAGTCATACAGAAAAGACGCGGCAAGTTGGCGCACGGAGTGTTGTTTTTGCAAAATGAACGGGCACATTACCCGTTCACACCTCTTGTGTTCCGAGGAATGCTTTATAATCTATAATTTTCTTTTACCAAACTTGAAAAAGGAGTTGGAGGGTTAAGATATTCGGACGAGAATGAGATGAAGGCGGAAAGCTATTTTGAAAAGAAATCTGCAGTTTATTTTTTCACCAAATTTAAAGACATTATTATCTTGAGTGGGACTTTTATATTGGAATATAAAAAATCTGCAGACAAACTAAAAGTGTAAAATGAATTTCATATCCAACTATTTCAAGTATGTACTACAAATAATTTTGTAATGAATTTCATTAGGATGCGTTCCGTAAGTATCTTATATTGTACAGATCACATTGAACAAATGTCAAAATTACTTTTGTCCAAAATGTTTGATAAAGCAGCAGATAATTAATTAAAACATTTAAATTTTAATCAGGAGGACGGACTGCAATCGGCAGTAACTACGAATTCAGGTATAAGTATAAGGATACAGTCAGTGTGCAGGGAAAACTATTGTACATTAATTTTTACAAGATGAAGCGCTGGTATTTGTCGTCAGCTCTAGCTTTTTGAACGTAGACACCCCTAGGCTCCTGTCTTGTCTGCTGAAACGTCAAAATAAACAATGTTTAGACTTGTCATTTTAATACATTTACTATATACTCAAATCGGGAAAGTGTTATATATTGTAAACAGCGAAAACCTACGTAAGTAATGAGAAATTATAAAATAAAATAATATATATTGTTTGTAAATATTTATTTCTCCATATAACTACACAATTTGAATTTTAAGAACCGTAGGCTGATTATAACTGTTGCTATCAAAGTTCATTGAAACTGACAAATAGTGCTGATACATTGCTGCATTTTGCTGCATTATTTAAATAATTATCATACAGAGTTTTATAAAAGCTATAACTGCATTATGTATCACTTTCAATTAAATTTGATGTAACAGCAACACCGATCTAAAAAATAATAATCTGCTGATAACAATTATTATATACTATTATTAAATATGGTTAACAACAACAAACATTCAATAGAGTGCATAATAATATAAAACTGACAAAAACTACAATATTTCTGTATTCCTAATTATTATACTTGTACAAACTTGCAAGTTCAGCTCATTAATGTTTAATTTGTGGAATCACTATCCTTGCTACCTTTTTGGGCAAAAGTCGCACGGTTACCTCCGAGGAACAAATATATGAAGAATAGTATATAAATGCATATCTTGCGCAAGTAAAAAATATAAAATAGGACAGCTGTGCATCCATTAGGATATCGAGTCGACTATTATTTATCCAGTTCTGGATTACCGATTTATCCAGTTCTCGATTACCAATTTATCCACAACTTGAGTGCGACAAATTACTGTAAGTTTGCTGTAAGAAAAAAATTACATACAACTTCTCTGGGATAGAGAATCATAAAGTCAATTCTTCACTACGGGCAAGGCACATTGCACATTCAATATGAAATTTATTGTTGTAGTTGTGATGTGTGTTGGCCTTAGGTTGGCCACATGCGAACAAAAATACAGCGCAAAATCAACAACAAGACATTCAAACATTTTCATACTAACGTTAAATAAATTGTATATAGGAAATATTAAAGAGTACCCCAAGGAAGTGCCATCTTTGATAATTTAGTTATGAGCTTGTGAGCTGTTAAAATATACATCTTTTTTGGCAATTCATTAATCGCGAAACTTCAAATCTATCCGTCCATTGTTATATATCTATTTGATTAAATAAAAATCTGTCCTATAATTTATCGATTAAATGTATTTAAATTGGACTTACAGCACTTTAAAAACAGACATTTTAAGAATTTTTATAACCTTTAATAATTTACAAGTATTTACGGTTCTAATCTATCTAAGGTTGGCAGAGGCAAGATAGACCCATGGTTTGGTAATCACAGGGAAATGTTGGATACAAGCAACGCATGACCGATCGCTGTGGAGATCCTTGGGGAGACCTATGTCCAAACGATACTGATCCAAGTTTCATTTAATGAGTGGCAAGTACGGTTTTTGAAAGTTATATTATTGAATAAAACAAATCAACACAACACGCAGTTCACTTAACACAAACGAATACAAAAATACTCATTTAAAAAGTACATCTTTCTCATACCTATAAATGGAATCAATAATTTTGAGCAGGCGAAATGTATCAGTCTTTAATGCCGATTCAAAATGTAAATACCTTAATAATGAATGCAAATAACAAACCACTATAACTAGTATTGTTAACAATAAGCATTATCTATACATAATATTAAACATTTCATATAGGTGTTGTCCCATATACCAACAATTCATTTAATATTTTCTTGGAACTAAAATAAATAATTTGATAAATTTCTATTTAAATTATTTGACAATGACATAATACGTTTACTCTTATAAAAATCGCATAATTCATATGAAACAAGAACTTTATTTACAAAATATAAAATTCATCTATCAACCACAATATTTTACCCTCCGCCTTGAGTATAAGCAAGCTATTGAGTGCGTTTATCGTTCCGGTGCATCGTACAGGGCGTAAGTATGCAGCAGATATAGAAGAAACAACTTAGCTAAAATAATAAAATTTGTAATAAATTACCTTCTGCTTGCCTATGATGTTGCTTTGGTTTCAAAGATCATTATTACACTTTGACCCTATTTGTTTTACCTTTATAACTTATGAAGGATGCATAAATTGTTCATACTAGTGTGTACTATTCATAGGTAGAAGAACGATCTCTATACCTTGCTTGTATATACTCAAGTTGTAACAACCTACAAGTCCGTTTTGACAGCCGTCATCCCCATCTGTCAAAATTTCACTGATTTGTGTTTTATAATCTAATATTAAATTCAGGCGACGATTAAAACATTTGTATTACAAAATACATAATCTAAATGCATTATAATCAGATTATAAGGATTATTCAATCAATAGAATAGTACGAATTTGCCAAACATTATTATGAGAGAGTTATATATTTTTAACATATTTTTTTCGTACTGAAATAGAAAATGTCTGAATTGAATTGAATAGAAAAGAGTAAGTCGTATACAACCATGAGAAGTAATGATAATGTAGGACTTTCGGTTTTGGCAAAAAATCACTCGAGCGAGAACTTAAGAGTTCTGTATCAATGCCCGTTTTCACTTCGTTATTCGCGCCTCCTTGTCACCTTCCGATTCATTTTAGCTGGAAAGAAAATATGCATTATTCTTTTAATTATGATGCAAAACAAACTGGTCATGCATTATTTAGGTGTTAGTTACCCACGTAAGTCTAGTGTGGGTGCGTCGACTTCACATACAAATTTCACTTCGTAACCAAATGTATGCAGATTATTTCGCAATGGTTTTCTTCACCGTATGAGCATTGGATAAGTGTACGGTCAGCAAAACGTCCTGTTGGACGCTATAAAAACCGCCGCTGTTACGAGCGCTATTAAACTTGTCGTGATGAGTAAATAAGTACTGTCTCAATGTTAATATGTGAAGACTGGCGGAGCTCGACATGTCTGAATAAATATTACCACTCGAGAACTATCTCGAATTGGAACTTTTTAAGAATATAGTGGTGAGTAATCGTAGCTAATTTCACCAATTAAAATCGACGTCTAAGCAAAACGGTCTTTCGAGAGTAAAATTGATTTATATAAATTGAAAATAAAAAAAAAAACATTCCAATTATTGGTATTCAATTCTTTGTTTTTACATATATGATTTAGAATCAATCATAATAAGATCTAGGACTATTCCTAGCGTATCTATTAAATGCATAGATAAGAAATGTTATATATTAAATTTCATACAGTATTGATGTCTTATAAATACTTAAAATCATCTTTATTACGAAACACACTATCAAAATTTTACAAGTAAAATGCTATACGTGTAAATGATACGCAGTGGCGTTTCAATAGGTACAGCTAGTAGGTACATACTTGAAATAAGGTTACAATATAACAATACGAACAATTATATATAAAAGATTGTTTATATTACTTTAAAGTGACTTAGATTCAAAGGGCCACGTAAAGTTTATTATGCCATGAAATATTCCATCGGAACAGATAGAGCTGAGTGGCTAATGAGTTAAGGCGTCAACACGGTATGTTGCAGTTACGCTCGAGTAGAATATATTTTGTTTGCGTTTCTTCATAGTTATACATTTATTAATCAGTTTTAAATAAAATATAGCCACAAACACATATTACTGACACTATTTGAAATGCACACTTTGTTAAGAAGGTTTAAGTCAGCTCAATGTCGATAAGATATCTAAACAAAATGCTAGAAGATACAAGGCACGGGACGCACCTCTGGGGCTCGCAGCAAACGGGCGCCGGCACTAGCGCGGGTACGGGCGCAGGCGCGGGCGCGGGCGCGGGCGCGGGCGCGGGCGCGGGCGCGAGCGCGGGCACAGACGCGGGCGCGGGCGCGGCTGCGGCCGCGGGTCAAAGGTTGGGTCGCAGCGGCGAGGGCGGCGGCGCAGGGCTCGCGTCGAGGTCGCACGCCGAAAGAAGCCGCACCAGCTCATCCGCCGTTGGACCACCTTCTGACACTGGACATTCGTCGCCTTCACCTGACCAAATAAAATAATTAAATGTTGCAAGTAGTCACAAATACAGTCTCTTCAGGTCCTTGAATACGAATGCAACTACCAACACGTTAAGTATGATTTTGACAAATACTAATATTTTTTATTAGTATTTGTCGAGGTAAATAACTCCTCACTATATGATCTACATAAACGTAACTATCTTTTAATATTTCTTTTAGATTAGTAGAATGAAATAGATCAGGGGTGGCCGACTTGATTAGACCCGTGATCTACTGTTATCTGGCGAAACCCTGTGCGATCTACCAATTACATAAATGAAAACTTAATTGGAACTGCATAGTTTATTACAGAAATAATGTAGTAGTTTATATTTTGTTAAAAGAAAATACATAAAATAAAAAATATTTATTTTTAATTAGTTATTTATATATTATTAATGTGAGCATTGCGCTTGAGTATCTTCCGCTAGATTAGCAAAATCAGGTATGTGGTGTTTCCTACTTAAAACAAACAAAAAATAAACGGTGTTTATTTTTTGTTTGTTTTAAGTAGCAAAATGCCGACTCACATGAATATGTTGAAGCAAAACACGAATGCAGTTGTTCAACGCATTTCTTCAAATTTGGATATTTCTCATAGGAAACCAATGCCCAGAAATTAATGAAGACCTGAGGATAACCTTTCTTTGGAAATATGTCGCAGCGCAGAGTAATAATTTCGTGTTGAAGTATAATGTGGTCCATTTGAAAAGTATCTGCAAATTTTAGAGCCATTTGGTTGATACTACTATGCGCCCCCGCGTCCCACACGCTTCCCGTCCCGCTTATTGTTCATGCTTGCCGAAAACAAAAAAGCTAGCTATACTGCGTAGAATAGAGGATATAATTTACTTGACGGAACGGCGATTGACAATACAATGATACAATACAAGATGATCCGCGCAGCAGTTGGTGATTGTGATTATATTGTGCGGTCTGTTCTACGTATTAATATTTTTTGCCTAGTTATGATCGACTGGACGGTCGCGATCGACTGGTTGGCCACCCCTGAAATAGATCATATAGAAAGAACGAGACTGAAAGAAATTAGCATTTTTGCACGACGCACAATGTTGTCACTTTCTCGCTATGACAGTGCAAATAAATGACATAACACCTAGAACCCGAATGTTAGTGTTTTAGTTTGGAGGCGCGAGTATGATATGATATGATATGGTAGAGAGCGATGGTACGGTACCGTGGTGCGGCGTGGCGGCCGTGGCGGCGCGGGCGGCGCGGTGCACGGCGGCGGTGAGGTCCCACATGTGCGCGCCGCCCGCGCGCTGCCCGCACAGCAGCAGCCGCCGCGGGCGCAGCGCGCCTTCGCACTCCGCCACCACGAAGCACGACACCGAACCGCCATCCACAGAACGAATTGTGCACACCCTGTGTTTTATTTCCACTGCTCAAAATTGTCCTACCTATGTCCTTTCCTGGGCCTCAAATTATCCCCATATTAATGAGCAATGAACAAAACTTAAAAAATTAGGTACACTTCTGGCCAAATACTGAAACGCCTCTTAAATATTTAACGGTTTCTCAAATAATTAAGCAGCTCCCAAACTCGCATTTCGCATACTCAAAAGCAATAGATAAGCAGCTGTTAATTTTTTCTAAAGCTGAGAGTATCTCAAATTAAGTCGCACTTAAGATTCAAATGAATATTCGAATACTGAAACGCAACTCAACGCTGTCACTCAAATCAGTTGTCAAATCGCCTTGAGACGTCGTTAAATGTGAGAGTGGTCCCGAGGTATCTTAAACGCTATATAACGTTTGCTTATATCCCCGAAAAGTGATATATAATGTCTGTGTCATCGTTATCGTCTCTTTCGGATAGTGAAGAAATACCTAGATCTCTTTGTTTTCAATTATATGTTGATATCTGAAAGTACATAAAATAGTACCTATACATAACCTATTAATAATAAGTTTACATGAATGAACATATAAGTTGTGCCTGAGTGTTTTATTAATAAATCACCCGGTAAAGTACATATCAATCACAAGATCTCACTTCTTAATTCAATATTATACAATTTATGTTTCATATTTTATTATTTACGTACCTTTTGATTACTTCTAAAAGTTTCTTTTTCACCTGGTGTATAATTTGAGTCGCGTTTCTTTTTGATATTTTCCATTATTATGGATATCTTGTAATTAGATAAATATACAGTAATTAAATAAATAATTTCTCAACTTTTATTAATTTGAAAAAACCTTTTGCTATAAATTAACCGCGGGCTTTGTCAACAATATCATGTGTTAACGTTTCGTTCCAAGACTATCGTCTTATCGATTTTAACAAAAAAACTACTAATTTTCAATTCATTTTTGAATTTGTTCAAAATCAAGCATTCATTTTACATGAACATCTAATATTAAACCGTATTGTCTTATGTTGATAAAATATTATTTGCATAAAATACATTACTTATCCAAACAATGCTACGTGTAATGGATAATCTTATGCGTAACTGAGAACATACTTTTTTAAACAATAACGGCTGCTTACTTGATCACGTCTTCAAATTTTATAACTGACGTTTGAGAATACCATTTAAATTTGAGAGATACTCAAATGTGAGAGGCCCTCAATTGAGTAAAAGAGTCGAGTAGTGTTTCAGTATTCGGCCGTTAGATATTTAATGTGTGCAATGTATTGCATAAGTTCTCACTGTATTCAACTGGTAAATAAAACACAGAGACCTAAAGCCGCGAATTCGTTAAGCGGGGAATTCACTACACCTACATACCCGCAGGCAGTCTGTCCGGACAAGTCTGTCGCCGCAATACACTACACAGGCCCATCAGTTTGCTTTATAATAGAAGTGCGCAAAATACTTCACTGAAGTCTAAAGAATGATATACTTCAACTGGACTAGATGAAGTATATCACTCATTTAGTCCACTTAGTTCTTCTTGTTCACATGGCTCAGTACTTCAGTAATCCATTTGAGTCACCTTATCGCTTAGTTCATTCACGTCACTTCATTCGTATAGTCCAATTATAGTCTATCTGTATCGTTAGTTCTTTTAAGTAGGTATGAGACGTTATGTCAATTTGACTGCATAACTAGACACATTTATGATACAAAATGCAGGAATAATTAAAAGTTACTAAAAACTATTGAAATGTTTACACTATTTTTCAGATATTACATACGAATTTAGATTAGTATACGCCACACTCGTATATATTATGCACATGCAGACTAGAACTTAAGCAAAGAATATGAAATTATTCATAAAGAAATTATTCCTTCAACTAATTATTCAAGTAAAACTATATAAACATAATGTTTTGCGCCATAAGACATTGTGTGCGGGCAGACTTCGACCGGCCGGTGATTCTAGTTCCTGTATTCCACAAACAAATCACAGCCGAACCGTTGCTTTTAACCAATAGAATCGCATAGATTGTTAGATGACGTGATATTCTAGCGTTCGGATTGGATAAGGGTTATGTTTCGGTTCATTTTGTTAGTGGGATTGACCCACAGGATGCCAAGCCAATCAACTGGCTCGCTCTCGCACGCTATGTTTGTAATCTATCCGTTCGCTTTACTCTCCTTCAGTGAAAGATCAGAATGAATGAGCGAAGGAGATATAATTGCGAAGTGGACTAGTCCAATTGAAGCATTCATTCACGAACGACTCAACTCTACTTTATAACGACTTCGCTATTAGTTGTGCACAATAATATGGCAACGCAAAAACGAAAAATTGCTTTAGTTACCGGTGCTGCGTTAATACATTTTTAACATAGTTTAAATTAGCTTCTGGTTGTAATTATTGCCATTTTTCAATTAAACTTTTATAGTATTGTATTGCGCATTTCAGTATTCATGAATTCTTTACTTTTAACCTTCCACAGACATGGATAAGTTTTGTATAGAGATATAAACTCTTCCGAGAATGTTTAATTATCATTAAAACTCATTTTACCAATAAAATATCCAATGGCAAACAATCAACGTCTGCACCGTTCGCTCTCGCTTATACGTCTGTGCACAGGCAGCCCGCGGTGAGTACATACATTCACGTACGGACATGTCTGTGTCTGCGCAGACAAAATGAGATCTCACGGACTTGCCTCAGGCAGCCTGCCGGACGGCCCGCGACGATAATACACTACACAGATCTAATAGTAGCGAAGCCTGTTCGGACATGCTCACAGGCTTGTCTGCGAGCATGTCCGTCTTGTGAATTCCCCGCTTAAAGCCACGAATTCGTTACGGCTGAATGTAGCACAAACATAAAACATACGGGTGTTCTATGCGGAACCTATTCTACGATGTTATGGTCGCTCACATCTATATTTTTATATAGCACTTGTTATAATCAAGTCATAAGTTCCATGTGTCTATTACAATAGTACGTAATCTATATGTGTGTGTGTTGTTATATTGAGTCACATTTTGTAAACAAGTAGTTAGTCCAAATAAAGCATTGCCAGAAGAAAGTATTACTGTGTGTCCTACCAGTGCAATCAAAATCAAACCTTACCAAAGAACAACATTATTTCTTCATTCTGTTTTTCTTTCACAACAACCTTAACTTCCGAACGGTCTACATAATGAATATTGAACAATTAAATGGATTTTGCGACAATGAAACAAAGAAGAACAATGTTATACACGTTTTAGATCTTTGGCAAGACAGAATTTGTTTCGCTTTCATTGATTCATTTTTCATTCTGGTATGAGTCAATTCCTTTAGGGACCACAATGCTACATTTCTGGAGACTTTCCTTCATTCTTTTTTATTAATTTCCAGTTTGGAATTTAACTTAGAAAAGACAAATTGTTTGTTGCGTCAGAAAGTAAAAGGAGGAAGAATGAAGTTGTAATTTTTGATTACAACGCTCGATACAATACTACTCGGTGGCTGAATCGTTAAGTGAACGACATTAACAAACCATATCATCAATTTTATTTATATATTTATTTAGAATTATTAAATAAAATACGAAGCCATAAAAGTCAACAGTTACTAAGCTAAAGGAAAGATACTATTTTTTAAAAGTAAATATAAAAAAGTCGGAATTGGTCACCGCAAATCTCCTTGCGAAGATGAACATAAGGTCTATTTTGGTTGAGCTATGACAATAAAATACCAACTTTATGTACCGCGAAGTGACACTAACTTCATTATAGTTGTATGTTGCTTTTCAGCCATTTTTAATTGGTTATTAAGTATTATATGATTTTAGAAAAAAATATACCTCTTTCCGTTTGACGCTAGCCGCACGTACAGAGTATCTGTATCAGGCACCACTTTTTGAATAAATATTTGTTCTTCGTCTTGTTCTCCATAGGGACCTTAAAAATGAAATGAATGTGACGATTGCACTGTATCCTTTCTTGTGTCCACCGTAATCTTTCTTTAGAGACTGTTAATATATTTAGGAAATTTTGAATTGCATTCACTGATTTTGGATAAAAAAAATATATTCGGCAGCAAAAAAAAATGTCTATCAAACCTACATCAGACAGGGACCAAATCTATTTGCCCAATTAAGACGTGAGTACTCGAAATTACATAAATAGCCATAAACTTTGTCTATACATCTTATAAGGATAAACAATAATTTGATATATTAATAATTGCCAAATGATCCCATTTGTTCGTGTAAGATTTAAGTTCAGAAACTACTATTTCATCCTTCCACTGCATGGAAAAAATATGTACAAGTATACTTATAAGTAAGTAATTACATTTTTAAATAGTTATCATTTGTCTATAATACTATTTTAATTTTACGGCACAACATAGTAAAATCACTACATAGCATAAAACAAAGTCGCTTTCTCTGTCCCTATATCCCTATGTATGCTTAAATCTTTAAAACTACGCAACGGATTATGATGTGGTATTTTTTAATAGATAAGAGTGATTGAAGAAGAAGGTTTATATGTATAATAGTTATTGCACCCGTGCGAAGCTGGGGGATCGCTAGTAAGTTATTATTAAAAGTATAATGTAGCTGTAAATATTTCGTTGCCTAAGATTTTTTTTTTGATGTTAAGCGGTGAAAGAGGCCCAAATGAGATGACAGATAGGATAGTGACTTTACTCCACTCTCCTACCTGCCCTATCCCTGCCGGCCCAAAAGATACTTTTTCACGCCTCTTTTGAAGGAACCCATGTTGTAGGATGTAGGAAACACATACGCAGGCAGAGAATTCCAAGTGAGGGAAGTACGGCAGTAGAAGGAATCTTGGAATTTCTTAGTCCGGTGTGGAATGGGGGATATAGTGTACGGATGGCTCCGAAGACCCTTAGGTGTGTTTCTATAAAGGTAAGGAGAGGGAGGGATAAGGCTAAAAAGTTCTTCATCTTCATTTGATTTGTAAGAAGAAATGCTTTATGCGCCAGAGCATGAAAGCCATGTGTACGAGCAGCGTGCAGTGAAGCTCACCACAGTCGTTGTGAGGCTGCGCGGTGGGCGCCTCGAGCGCGAGCACCTTGAAGGCCGCCATGGGCGTGGTGCCGGGCTGCGTGGAGATCATGCCGCGGAACCGCGTCACCCGCCACGAGCGCACGTGGTTGTACTCACCACAGTCGTTGTGAGGCTGCGCGGTGGGCGCCTCGAGCGCGAGCACCTTGAAGGCCGCCATGGGCGTGGTGCCGGGCTGCGTGGAGATCATGCCGCGGAACCGCGTCACCCGCCACGAGCGCACGTGGTTGTACTCACCACAGTCGTTGTGAGGCTGCGCGGTGGGCGCCTCGAGCGCGAGCACCTTGAAGGCCGCCATGGGCGTGGTGCCGGGCTGCGTGGAGATCATGCCGCGGAACCGCGTCACCCGCCACGAGCGCACGTGGTTGTACTCGCTGCACACCGATATCAGGTAGTTCTCCGACAGCGACACCTTGCACAGTGACATTGCTTTAATAGATCTTGTCTGATGTGACAATCTTTACAGAAACGACTCAGTGAGCCATTTCTTCCAAGTGGTTCACTGATTCAAATCTCTGACAGCGCTTCAAATGAATCATTCGCTCAATGGGGAAAATGCAATTATAATATTTATGAAAATTTTGTTATTAAAATGTTAAAAGTTAGGGCCACTGCAAGGTTTATATTTAAAATAATGTTGTATTTTAACAATAATTACGAATCAAAAGTAACGTGAAACGGAACGGATTTAAAACACCAATCAGAGTTCAGTGACGTCACTCCTGTTATGACAATTTATTTGAGGTTATAAGTTGTAGTAAAAGTGAGCAATTAAACTAAAATTAATTGCGTTTTTTTAACAAAAGTGGAAGTTGAGTTTGCCAAAGCAGATTCTAGGACTCTGCCAAAAGTTAATGTTGACATGGTAGTGACACTTTTTGTCGAAAGTGCAGAGTTTTCAAGTGTACAAATGAAAGGGTTTAAACAAAAAGACCTGATTCGAATACCGTATAAGCTGACTCGAATCGACTCGATCCACCAAGTTAGATGCACAGAAGCCCGCACGGTGTTGTCGCATTACCTTGGTGATAGGGTTCTGGTGCACCGTGAACGTCTGAAACAGTTGCGGGCCGTGTCCCACGGTCTCTGGGTGTTGCACGATGACGCGAACCGAACCGTAACGCGTTCCGTACGCGATTTCAATCCAGTTTCCACAGAGATCTATCATCAAATACACGAGTGTTTTAATATTATGCCGATACTAAAGCTTGAATTTTGTCTATAATGTATATATTTTAATGATATGGATATACAATAAAATATATACCGCCACACAATATAAATTCTTTGTAGAGTAGGATAAGTAATAAATATTGAATAAATAGATTAAGAGAAATCCTTACTTGTCTTAGGTGTTAAATAAACAGAAATAGCGGTGATTGGCTCTTGATTAGGATCTTTATACAATTGGGTGACCAGTAAATCATTGTCTTTCATGCGTAGTGGGAACTTCTGCATATCTGAAATATTAAAAATATATATGGTATATGTACCACCATAATATATTTTATCTACTATCATGTTATTAATACTCTATAAAAGAACCTATAACAATTAGCTTATTGCCAACATCCAAACGCGTGATATTATGAATTTCAAAAAGTACATTCTCATGCAATGACATTTTCACCACCAGGAGACCTATTTTTGAATTACGAATGCGACTTCGAAATCACGGATGTGACTAATAATCACCGATTTTCAATCATTCTTATTTTTGAATATCACTGATGTGACTACCTTAGGTTAGTCACAGGTGTGATTTCATTACGAGTGCCCTCACCCACTCGTAATCAAGTCATACTTGTGGAAATGTTATCAGTGTTTTGTTTGATTTTTCAGTCTATATATATACGAGGGGAGGTCAAAAAGTTCGCGGAATGACTGGGAAAAAAGATGAAATGATACATTATGTTATTTTTCCTTTTCAATATATTCCCCCTTAACACGAATACATTTTTCGGATCTGGCATATAACTTATTAATACCGTCGAAAAAATAGGTTTTGTCTTGGGCGTCAAAATACGCCGAAATCGCCGACTTGACTTCATCATTGTCTCTAAATTTTTTTCCACGCAGCTCTTTCTTCATCATGGGAATAAATAAAAATCGCTAGGGGCCAGGTCTGGACTGTAGGGTGGATGGCGTAGTTGTTCAAAATCGCATCGATGAATGGCAGCCGTCGCAACATGACTCGTGTGAACGGGCGCGTTGTCGTGCAAAAGGAGTACACCTTTTGTCAGTTTTCCTCTTCTTTTTTCTTTAATAGCTTCTTTTAATCGGTCCAATAGGGAAGCGTAGTACTCTCCCGTTATAGAAACACCACGTTCTTTATAATCGATCAAAAGAATACCTTCAGTATCCCAAAAAATAGTCGCCATGATCTTTCCGGCCGATTGCGACACTTTAAATTTTTTAGGGGGTGGTGTGCCTTTTTTGTGCCACTGCATCGACTCCTGCTTTGACTCAGGCTCATAGTGGTGAACCCAAGTTTCATCACCGGTTACAATTCGGGCCATAATTTCTTCCCTATCTTCTCCACAGCGGTCCTAAAAACTCGCGGGAACAGTTGACGCGCTCACGTTTTTGCAGCGGCGTGAGCATTCTCGGGACCCACCTTGAACACACTTTACTCATGCCAAGATGTTGATGAAGAATATTTAAAATTGTGGTTTCTGATACTCCAACTGATGCTGCAAGTTGTTTCTTCTTCAACCTTCCGTCTTCCAATACAAGTTACTCAACTTTTTCAATGATTTCCGGCGTAGTGGCCTCAATGGGCCGTCCAGGTCGAGGATCATCTTCAATTGACTCCCTTCCTTGCTTGAAAAGGCCGTGCCATTTGTAAATCATGGTTTTACCAGGAGCAGAGTCTCCGTAAACAGCTAACATCTCTTGCAAAATAGTTTGAGGCGTTTTTCCTTGTTTGGTGAGGAACTTTACGACGGCGCGATGTTCAATTTTCTCCATAGTGGCTAGTTTGTTCCCGATTTACTTGTTTACTCGTTTGTAACTCGAAAGCTAATGACCCAATTAGCCTAGAAATTGGCATATATAGTAATTATGAGTTACTCAAGTAGCGGCTACCTGGAGGAGCGACCTCACCCCCGCCAACCCCGCCATTCCGCGAACTTTTTGACCGCCCCTCGTATATATATGAATGTAGCACACACACACACATATATATATATATATATATATATATATATATATATATATATATATATATATAATAACCATAATGGTTAAGCCGAACCGAACTCTTACATTTATGTGTGTATTTTATCTATGTTGGCAGCTCTGCGATCGACTTTTAAAAATTGGATGTTTAGGAATCCGTGACCTCCGAAATCACCGCTGACTAAATAGTCAGCGTGATTTCGAAATCGCATTCGTAATTCAAAAATAGGTCTCCAGATCGCTAAAATTTTGAAAAAAGAACAATAAATTGTAGACTAATTCGTAATTTCGGATTCTCGTCTTATAGTGTTATGTTCAAGTGCATTTCAATAATTGTACGATTCAAAATTTTAATAATTATTACAATAAATAATTATTTTACTTATTAAGTTTTGTTTATTTTACATGTTTCGCAATTAGACTTTTCTTGAATTTACATAGTTCTTACAACACTATACAACACGCTATGGTATGAAAATCTTTCATAGAGGATTCACATTATGATTGTAGATAAAGTCTTGTATGAAATTGTTATAATTAGTTATTAAAACACGAATGTGGGTTTATTACACGAGGCGTAGCCGAGTGTGACAATAATATCACCCCTGATTATACAACAGTTGCATAAATAACTATTATGTGAACCTAATACATGCTCTAACGAGTATGTACGATAAAAATCAAACATTGCTTTGTTGAATTCGCAGTAAATATGGAATTTGGTCGATCACCTGGATGGATGTAGTCTAGGAGCTTGTATACTTTTACCAACCACCAAAAGTCTTTTTTACTGAATAACTATTATTTTAGATCATTAACTGGGAGTTGTAAACATATGTATATAAAAAATATTTAATCGGAAAATGAAACGGACAGGTGTTTGATAGACAGTATATACTATATACAACGCATTAGACAGATTTTATGAAAACCTTTAATAATTTTAACAAAGTAGAAAAGTTTGTGTAATTTCTATTAAAATATATTTATATTCATCCTTTTAGAATGTCATTATGATAATAATATTTATTTAGTACCTATATTACTAATTACTGTCACGAAACCCTGATACTAAATTGGATTTTTAACATACATTATTCGTTAATACGCTATTTTTTGATAAAATATCTAGATATATCACGCATTCATAAACATTATACTCGTAGGTACTATAAACAGATGTTTCATGAATTTACTGATAGTAAAGGCGCCGTTAACGATTTTTTATGCAGTGAATGTAGTTACAATGAATTCCAAGCAAACAATTTGGATTGATCAGATATTGATCGAATCAATCATATATTATATCAATCATATTGAACAGGTTTGAATAGTATAATTAAAGTCAAAAGTTTGAAAAAAAAAACTGTGTGGTCCGCGACTGTATTTCAAATATTTTTTCAATTATATCATTTAAAGTGTAGCTTTCATTCTGTACTCACCAATGTAATTGATGGCTCCAGTAGCAGTTCCTAATAATAGGAATGAACCAGCCGTGTCATAAGTAGTGAGGTGGGCGACGTCTTGGGTTTGCCAATGCTGCGTACTAGTGTGCCACACTCCGGCTTTGCTGCGGCTGCCGGCACCGCTCAGAGCAACCAGTTGTGGCCCTACGAAGAGGAGGTGTTCCACTCGTACGCCCAAGTTGAATGTTCCTGAGATCGACAATAGATTTAAGTTCTATTCCACTTATAAGTCTTTTGCTTTTTGTCATTGTGACTAAACCTTAAAAGATAGACATATGCCGTCGCGGACTTTTTTTTAGATCATGTATAGAGGAATAATTCTTTCATACATATTTTTTGTGTATCTTGAACCGTTTTCGCAGCGCACGCAAAGAAAGCCTTCAAAAATGAATAATTTTCCCCGTTTTTTACACATTTACCGCTCTGTCTTTGCTCCTATTGGTCATAGCGTAATGTTATTTAGCCTATAGCCTTCCTCGATAAATGGACTATCCAACAAAAAAAGAATTATTCAAATCGCACCAGTAGTTTCGGAGATTAGCGCGTTCAAACAAACAAACAAACAAACTCTTCAGCTTTATATATTAGTATAGATTAGTATAGATGTACACTGAAAAATATACTCGTGTATAATATTTTCATTTATACTGTCCATGTACAATTAACAAACCTCTATAGCATACTTCCAATCAAAGTAGTAAAATTCAGATTTATTGTAATCGCGATCTCCCCAGCTTTTTGTTAGGCGGAGTATTTAAACGCACCTCCTGAAGGTTCATGTGAAATAACTTAATTAGTATGCGCACAGAGACGGGCGGGAGCTAGTTTAGTTCACGAAAAGCAGTTTCGAGACAAGACATATGAGAATTAATGCCTTTGTGGCTGATTATTAAGCGGGCCTTTTTGCTATCTGCTGATTGGGTATTCTCGTTTCGCGAACCTTCCTTTATTCATTGGCGGATGCAGAAACTGTTATTGAAATTATTATTATGTTTATTTAAGCTAGATAGATATTTTACCTCTCTCTTTATCTTTCATTGACATTTCTCTGTTAAGCAATGGTCCGCTCGTTCATATTAGTGAAAACATTTGCACAATAACGTCCACCAATAAACTAAAGCATCATGCTCTGAAAATTTCTTTTCAATTTTTATTTGTGAATAATTAATATCGATCGATGTGGAGATCTTTTGGAAGAGGCTATATGTTCTGCGTAGACGTCTTTTGCTAGAGATAATAATGATGATGAAAAATTATGAACAAAGTCTCGGGTACATTACAATATATGTATGTACTTTATAAAAACATTTACTTATAAATATCAAGAATTTCTAAACCGTCTCATTTAATACTGTTTTAAATTTTAGAGACTGGGCTAATTAGGTTATATACAATCAACACTATCTGTTTCCGTCCCACACTTTCTGTATGATTTGTTTCATAATAAGTATGTATTTGCAAAGTGGGGTCAGTTTTTAAATGCACAGTGTACCTATATAGTAAGATATCATAGGAAAGAGCTAGCTACGAGTGCTGCTACTTATGTATCCGGAATAGAAAAATTAAACAAACGTATATGGCTAAATATGGGTTTATTGTTTTTCAAAGTATTCTCCGCGATGATCGATACACTTTTGCATACGTTGAAACCAATTTTTATAGCATTTTTTCCACTCTGATTGCGGTATCTCTGAAACGTGCTGTTTGAACGCGTCGACGGCATCTTCACGGGTCGAAAATCGTTGACCACGTAGTTTATTCTTTACATTTGGAAATAAATAGAAATCATTAGGTGCTAAGTCTGGGTTTTACGGTGGATGACCCATCTACCTATTTTTTGACCCTCCAAAAATGTATTTGTTTCGCGTGATGTGTGACAGCTGATTGTCGTGGTGTAGAATGATTATGCGTCGCTTGTTGTTTTTACGTATTTCTTCAAATACTTCCGGCAAACAAATGGTCGTGTACCACTCCGAATTGACCGTTTTACGATTCTCCACAGGACCATTAATACCAAAAAAGCAGGCCACCATTTGCTTTAAAGTGCTTTTTGCACGAGTCACTTTCGTAGGGTTCGGCTCATTTTTAACACCCAAACTGTAGATTGTTGCTTAGTTTCGGGATCGTACGCATAGATCCAAGATTCATCACCTGTGTAGATGTTATAAACAGATTTTGAGTGACCTCCGTTAATTTTTTTTAACATATTCTTGCACCATTCGACGCGAGCTTCTTTTTGATGCTGAGTTAAGTTGTGCGGTATCCAACGCGAACAAATTTTTTTTACGAACAAATGTTCATGTAATATTTTATTAATGCTTGTCATACATATGCCCATGAGTAGCCTCTATCTCGCGATACGTAACATGACGGTCTTGCATAATTAGTTTTCGTACAGCTTCAATGTTTTGTGGCACAATGACTGATTTCGGGCGACGAAGTTAAGGAAAACTTCGTTCGTGAGCTTACTCCGTCCACGATTGAACTCACTAAACCAGTGGTTTTTGATGGAGCTTTAACACCAAAAGTTGAAGTTAATTGATCTACGCACTGTTGTTGCGTTAAACCACGTCGTAAATCGTAATAAATCATAACATGAATATTTTCACGTGTGAGTTCCATCATTTCAGCGATATGACATTTTAAACCCATCAGAAACAAAACACTAGCGTACATAAGGAAAAAAAATAGCGAATTTTATCATGGAAGTCATATATTGCGTTTAAAAATGTTGAAATCCCAGATTCCGGATACTTAAGTAGCAGTCCTCGTAACACTACATCACAATTGGTGCAATTGAACTAATAATAAATCTTCAAATTAACGAAAACCAGAAAGATCTATTTGACAACTCTGTTTATGTTTCGCGATTTTCAACCTCACAATAGCTTTAATATTTATTAGTATTTTGTGCGTCTCTTGATTTAATAAAGTTGAGAAAGAAATAAAATATTAAACTTACCCACTAATGTTCTTCGTACTGGCTCAGCGTGCGTGGAGAAAGCCCATAAACGGACTAAAGAACCACTAGCAATGCCTAGCATGACGTCAGTTCCTGCTGAATTATTGCCACTTGCATTTGCACCACCCCCGCCCGTTTTAGCATTTAAAGCTATCCTTTCTATTATTGAATCTTGTACAGGCGATTGAAACACAATATACCATCCACAGGAATCAGTGAGTCTGAAATGATAATAAAACAACATAGTTTTTATGCATTATATTATTTTAGAGAATGAGGATTTTTTTTTTGGAGAATGCACTGTCTTAAGCCAAAAGCAAGATTGAATTGTACTACATTTGTGAGCCCCTGTTGTGTATTCTATTTTGGTACATTTACTTATTATGTAGTCAATTGTAAGTATGATTCTTTTATTTGTTGGAACTTTTGTAATTTTTGACACAAATACAAAATACAAAAGTAAAGATGAAAATACCTGTATCCGGTTACAAAGTGTGAATATGCCACAGCTATCCAATTGTGATGAGCTTTTATAATATGAACTTTCATGTTGTCAGACCAAGTGTTAACTAAAACAAAGAAGTAAGTCTAGGATTAGTTTTTCTATGTAAAACTACTGTAAAATATGTAATAATAAAATAGTTCATGCAAACATTTAATGAAACTTATATTAACCGTTTGAGTGCTAAGCAATTTTTGTAAAAATGTATTGGAAAAAGCTATGCGTATTTTGACTACTCTAAAGAAAAAAAAAATGGTTTCAAATAAAACACTCTCATTTAGACAAATATTAATCAATTATTATTTAATCAAAATATAATACAGAAAAAAGTGCGTCGCACTTTTCGATACAAATCGGCGCAGCGCAAAATTGCTGCTTAGCATTCTAACGGTTAAATTAAGCCCCCATGGACTGAATGATATGAATGGGAGTAATTTTGAATTAACTATAGTTACTGCTTCTATTATATTTGCATTGTACTATCCTACTTCTTAATATAACTAAAGTAAGTTTTAGAATTATATATTCATCAGCTTCAAATGATGACATAAGTAAATATATTCAACATATGATGAACTTACTTTCTGGTGGTCTTAGATTTTTACTATTACTCTCAGCATTGCCAAGAGAAGCTGCTCTTGAGTGCCCTCTTCCACAGCGGCTGTAAATTTAAATAATACAAATGTAGCATGACTTTGATCTTCGATTTGAATTTTAACTAAAGTACAACTAGGAACTTTTTGCCCACCACAACCAAACTGTGAAATAAATTACCGCTTGAAGTGTTTCTGAAAAGATACAATATCAAAAACTTTAAAAAGAATGCATTTTAATTTTAGAAGGCTAGCAATACTTCTATGACTGTTGATGTTGCATGTGTCCATGAGTGGTGATAATTGTTTACTATCTCGGTGATCAGGTAGTCCTAGTTTGTATGAAATGTTCCATGAAAACTTAGAATATGGTTAATTTAAAAAGAAGGGTGTGATATTAATATGATACTTAGGTGTTCTTAGTTTGGTTAAACAGTGACTATTTAGTGTATGAGATTCAGACCAATTGCTTAACAAGTAGACGTAAACAAACCTTAGTTGGTCTTGTGATGGAATCCTCCCAACTGTACGCAAATCTAGTGATGAGTTTCTAGAGTGTGTTCTGTTTGTAGAAACATCTGAACTGGATGCTGTAGAGTTCTTTCTCGAGCAATTATTACCATTCCGCCCATTACCAGAATTGGTTGCTGATGTATTTACTTATAAAAGAAAAGAAAGTTACTCATTATAAAGGTATAAGGATTTCTATTAAACAATATAAAACTAAAAAAAAAATGCTTGATATAATTAATTAACCAATTAAAATCTGTAATATCTATAGAATTTGTATAAAATAATATAGTATTAATTAATTTGTTACTTTAAAATAAATACTTACATGGTGGTGGCAAGTGTCCATAAAAGAGTACATCACCACAAGATGAATGGCTCATTTCATCACAAAGGGCGAGCCTTCTACTGAGAGGAGTAATGCCAAAATAATCACACTCATGTCGAAGAGCTCTGATGTTTACATTGTTTAAGTCTATATCACGAGTTCTCAGAAAGTTTAAAATTAGTCCAAATAACTGTGGATCCCTATCAATAAATATGGATCCATTTTCATCTCTTACAGTGGGAATTCGTCCACTCAGTAGAGCTGTAAAGAATGTGTCTGGTACCCAAGTTAATGTGTGCCATGATGTTGAAAATCTAGAACAAAAAATATTTACTTTGTTAACTTTTATATATTTCAAGAAATATTCTAAGCACATATTGAATTAAATTGTTTAAAGTACAGCTATTAAATAATATATTCCAACATAAATTGTCAGTCCTTTAGACTTCCCTTTCTCAATATTTATTTGAGATACATACTTTGTGCCTCCTACATTCAAGTTCACGATTTCCTGATAGTTTGACATTCTTTATATAGTTAAATATACAAAACAATAACAAAAATATATAGATTTTAATAGTTTATTTCATTTATTAATGATATATTGATGAAAATTTTAAACATTGAAAAATGATTTTATTTACACAACAGCTGAACAGCTGAACTATACGTCAACGTCAAGGACGTCAACAATTATCCACAGATAATAAAAAAAATGTTTTTTAATTTAATGATCTGGTAACATAGACCTTTAGGTACTTTAAAAATAAACTTAGACTTCTACCACAGATTTAGTATGTACTATTTAATAAGTTGAATCTTGTAAGGCTTCTAATCCAAATCCTTACGCAAAATTCGCCATGTGGTGGTTTGGCATTGTTGAGAACGTCGAGAAATTGACAAATTTGGGTATTCTTCAACACTGTGGCTCACGGCTGCGATGTTTTCAATTGAACGGCCCAGTCGAACACACGTTGGTGTTGGCATATTTTGTACCGAGCCTGTCGATTCAAATTTAGTGACCAAATTCTGAATAGCGGTCTCAGAAGGACGATTATGTTGTCCGAAAATATCATGAATTTTACGGAATGTAATTTTAACAGAACCACCATTTTTATAGTGGGTTTTAATTATTTTAATGCGATTTTCGAGCGAAATTGAATTCGTTGTAACAATTGCCAAAGCTTCTAATATTTTTCTAATTCATGTCGTTGGTGTTGCCACAATTAAAAAACAAAGTTCTTGTTGAAAGACCCTTTACTATTAGTAAGCTCTTATATATGCTATAATAAAATAAGTATTAAATAAACTCTTGATCTAAAAAATATGCACATTTTATTTTAAGAACATGATTATGTCAGTGACACGTAATATGTCCATATCACACTTTTCGTTTAAACTCACTTAAGAGCGAGTAAAAATTGTACATTTATGTTAACATAATGTTAATGATGATTATAGTATTTTATTGTAGATATTTTTATGTAAAATAAAACCATCATTTTGTACTGTGTGACATCAAGTGTCATTTATTATTTTTTTATTAATATTCAGTCTTATATTTAAATTGCGTACAGAGGTTGCATATCTGAGTAACATATGGCAATGATAGGCAGTGATATAATAATATATACATATATAAGTTGCCTTAGATCTATAACTCATGTTGTACAGAATATAAATAGAGACGATTAATTATCTCCGACCTTAGAATGATGCCAATGGGACTATACTTCTATATAGCCATACGGTTCCACTTTATTACAGACTTGAATAATCTCTATTATAATGAGTGGAAAAGCATTTTTTTCCCCTATGGAGAGGAGGTCCTCAGAATCCTCATTCGTATCCCCGAACCAAGTATCACGGTGATTATGTCGTACTCCAAACCGATCAAGGCGGTTTGATCGGGATGACCTAACAAATAAACTCAGTCTGAGCCACAGACCAATTAGAGAACAAGTTGTCTGAGCCTTGGCCATAAGACCCGTAGAGCTTGGATAGAAGGATGACCGTACACTCAGAAGAAGGCACGGTCAGTGCTGCCCTATTAGGAGGACATATGGGCTTGAAAAAGGCGTGATACACCAAAATGGTTCAGGCCTGAATGGATGGGGATGAATTGTATGATTAATTTATTTTAAACGTACGCAGAAATCACTTTTTTTCTATGGCAACTTTTTATAAGGGAGACGTGTCCGTCAGTCAGTCTATTAAAGTCAATTTCACAAAATCGAATTCTTATAGTACCTGATGTATGAAAATATAGCAGTCGAATTATTTTGTCGTATTAAACATTAATATAATTTGAAATGCCGGCTGCCGCCGCTGCCAAGCTGGGCAATGGCCAGACTAAAGGAATATTCCATAACACTGCCGGCTTTAGTACCCTCATCACAGTTACAGTTTTGACGCTAGCTTGGCTGGCCGGTTTTGCTTCCCGGCTATTTGCAGTTATCCGTTTTGAAAGTATAATACACGAGTTTGATCCATGGTAAGTTTTCAATATATGAGTACATTATAACCTGTACTTGGTAAATGCGATTTTCATGGTTGCAGTAACTGCCTACGTGTTTCAGGTTTAACTATCGCTCGACGGCATACATGGTACAGCATGGCTTCTACAACTTTCTGAACTGGTTTGATGAGCGAGCATGGTATCCACTAGGACGTATTGTTGGTGGTACTGTGTACCCAGGTCTGATGATAACATCAGGCACAATACATTGGATATTACATACACTAAACATTCCCATTCATATAAGAGATATTTGTGTCTTTCTTGCCCCTGTTTTCAGGTAATTAATGTAGTTATAAGATTGTAAATCAAATAGTAAAACAATATGCTATTCAAATATAATATCAAAATTTAAATATTGTTTTCAGTGGCTTAACAGCAATTGCAACTTACTTATTGACTTCGGAGTTATGGTCTCGAGGTGCAGGGCTATTTGCTGCCTGTTTCATAGCCATAGTGCCTGGATATAGCAGCCGATCTGTGGCTGGAAGCTATGACAATGAAGGCATTGCTATTTTTGCACTTCAGTTCACTTATTATTTGTGGTTAAAAAGTGTCAAGAGTGGATCAGTGTTTTGGTCCATTTGTACTGCGTTATCCTATTTCTACATGGTTTGTATCACCTTTTGCAAAAATCTTAATTTAAATGGCTCTATACAGGTGGCATTGTTAGAATGTTTCTCTCCTATTATAGTCATCAAACATATACCACTTTTGATAGGTTCTAGCCATCCGTTGCCAGCCACAAAATCATCTTTTTTTATTATTTCTTTATAAAAATATTTAGCTTTCTTGGGCAACACAGGTCCCGTAGTATTTGAATCAAATTACTAATTAATAAATGTTAAATATATAACTGTCAAAAATTTGTCATATTAAGCTTCATACTTTTTCCAGGTTTCAGCATGGGGTGGATATGTGTTTATTATAAATTTGATTCCACTTCATGTGTTTGTGCTCCTTGTCATGGGTCGTTTCTCACAAAGGCTGTTTGTGAGTTACACAGTCTTCTACATTGTGGGATTGTTGTTTTCAATGCAGATACCATTTGTTGGATTTCAACCAATTCGTACAAGTGAACATATGGCTGCTTCAGGTAAGAATAATTAATTTCAAATTAATACTGCTCCAATTATCATAACGTGCCAGACTTAATATGTAGATTTAATATGTAATGATGATCATGAGCATGCATTAAAATAATAATGAAAGCTAAGGAAGTATATTTGGATTGTAGCAAGTGGAAAACTATGATCTCTGCCTACCTCCATGGGATTGAGACATGAGTTGTAAAACTATGTATTGTGATCTGTGTCTACTGCATCACAGTAGAGTAGTAGAAATAATCTGAAAAAGTGGACTTCTACTAGGTATATACTAGTTTCACCAGGTATATAATAGATATCATACTAGCTGGTGCCTGCAACTTCGTCTGTGCAGGATTTTCAAGTAGGTTATATTAGTGTGGTATATATTTTTATAAATTGGATCTTATGTGTTATTCTGATGTATAAGCTATATTATTGTAAAGTTTTATTAAAATCTATTTAGTAGTTTTAATGTGAAAGCCTAACATCCATTCATACAAACTTTCACATTTATAATATTAGTATGAATTATAAGTCTGAACTTTTTAAGTATATAAGATCACTCAATGACCTTCAGTATGAAGTATAGTTCTATTTAAAGGAAATCATTGAAATAAATTAATTCATAAATAGTACCAAAATACACACAGAAAACATGTAAAGGCACATCTACTATATGCATGTATATATATGCACTTCTCTTACCATTACTTACATATATTGTCGATTTGGGTAATAGTCTATTCATATCTGATTTCTTGATTATGGTACTGGTCTTTCAGAGTGCCATTCGACCTACTTTTCTGTCATGATTAGGTGTTGTGATAATCAGTGTAATAATGAGTACCTAAAGTCTACTAACTCATTCCATAACATGATTGCTACTTTATCCAACATTGCTTAAAAGTATTTTAGTCAGTTCTTTAGCGGTAGAGTGTAGCTGAATAGGTAATAAAATAGTTAAAATTTTATGCTGTAAGAGTCAATTTCATGCCTTGATGCACTTCAAGATAATCAATAAGCATTTGATAACAGTAATGTAATTACTGTCGAAGTTCAATATTATGTTTTATTTTCATAAAACATATTAATATGAGTCCATTAATTACTCATTTAAGCAATTTTGTTAATCTGCTAATTTATCTTGATATGATGATATGATAAAATATGGACTCAAAATAAAAACTTAAGCTAATAAAATAAAGTTTCATTCTAAATTTACAATTATTTAATGTGCAATCATAAAAATATTTATTGTATGACTTTCGCAGAAAATCAACTATTTATTAACGTTATTAACAATTTCATCTGCAGTTGTTGTTATACTTTTTGGAGTCGAATTCTTATCGCCATTACTACTTCAATTTATTTATAAACTTTTCGTACTAAATATGAAGTACCAAATTATTATAATGGTATAAAATGCGCCACATTAGTTTTTTTTTTCTTAAAGACCGTTTTCTTCACCCAATTTGAATTTAGTTACTCATATTTGAATTTTGTTACCGCACAATCCTTATCAAAATCTCTTTCACAATTTGACTGTTGAATGCGATTGAACGAATGATTATGTATGGATTTGGCAAATAATTATATTAGTGTTACCACTAGTTTTCTAAATCTCCGACACAGCATGATTATTTTTGAGTTTATCAACTAACGAAACATTAAGTTTTAGTTAAAACTTTATGAATAATGCAATTACATAAGAAAAATAAATAAATCTTTTGACTAAAGATTTCTTCAGTATTCAGCTAATCTATTCTAAACATTTTAATAATTTTTGTTAAAGTAAAAAATGTTAAGTAGGGGCTTAGTTATTTAACTTTTGCATGATGCTTAACAAGAGCGATGGTTCGAATATTAGAGTCCAGCCTTTTGCTTTCTATCTGCCCTAATGATTTACGGCTAATTTAGTAAGGTTAAAATAATTGTAGTATCAAGGTAGTTTTAAGTTACTTCAACTTTTTAACACTTACACCAAGAGAACTATTTTTTGTTGTAGGTGTGTTTGCCTTGCTCATGGCTATTGGTGCTCTCAAATACTTGCACAGCTTAAACCCAAAAGGACAGTGGAAGAAGCTACTGATTGTTGGAGGCCTTGCTGCTGCTGCAATAGTTTTTCTATCAGTAGTTCTGCTCACATACATTGGCGTCATTGCCCCCTGGAGTGGAAGGTGAGATTAAAGAGTGAATTTTATTTTGACACAATATGTTTTGATGTCTTTGAATGTGTAATAATATCTTATTTTATATTTGCAATTTCAATGAATAATTTAAATAAATATTGAATATATTGCTTCTTTGATACATAATATTAAAACTTTGCATGGGCAAAGTATATTTTCCGAAAGACAGATGATGATGGGTTCAACTCTGTGATATTCTAAATTATTTTAATGTTACTTTTCATAGGTTAAAGCAATGCTGTTAGACCGTGTGTGGCATTAACGTAATTTAGAATGGTAAATTAGAATCTTTGCTGTACACCTTATTCTGTTATTTGGCAAATCCTTCATTCTGTCGATGAATGGAGGTATGGTATTTTACTATAAATGACACATCAATACTATGCATGTAATGTTTAAAAACAAATCATACGGAAAGTACGGAACAGAAATAGGGTGTTGCGTTAGACAAACATAGCATTGGAGTGAGGAACAAACATTTTCCCTTTCTGGCTATTGCAACTTACTTATTACACCTATTGCAGTGCGATATCAAACATTTGTTTATACATAATATCATTGGATATAGTCATTAAAATAATTTAAAATTTCTTCATATCACATAATTTTTACAGATTCTATTCTTTGTGGGACACAGCTTATGCGAAAATACATATTCCTATAATCGCATCCGTCTCTGAGCATCAACCAACTACTTGGTCATCCTTCTTCTTCGATCTTCATGTATTGGTTTGCACATTCCCTGTCGGCTTATGGTATTGCATCAAGAATATCAACGACGAAAGAGTTTTTGGTAAGAATGAGAATTTTAAAGATTAATGTCTTTAAAAAACTATTTTAAAGATTAATGTCTTTAAAAAACTATTTTAAAGATTAATGTCTTTAAAAAACTATTTTTTTTTTTTTTTCTTTAATTATACATTTGCTACTCCACAGACTCGTAGTCCATGCCCTTTATAATTCTTAATTAAATATTTTTTACAATTCTCTTAATTAACATGTACTCAATTTTATTTTATTTACGCAGCTAACAATATAAATACAATATACTCATTTAAACTTACGCTATACCTATATATTAACATACATATACACATGCATACTTAATAATGATTAAAAAATAAAAACAAAATACAAACATTAACTTTATATTAACTTAAATAAAACTAGAATTAGAGGTACGAAAATAATTGGCACCTAGATCGCTGCATTATTTTGGTCCTTGAACGACATTTGCCAATTGTAGTTTCTGATCTCTTCATCAGTTGCTAAGCATGACGGGGTTATGAGTCGTTTGATGGCGTCGTCCTCCTTTCGGTCCCCGCAATAATAGATGAAAGACTCCGTGTGTCTAGATATAGCCACTACAGCATGAGGGACACTATCGTGGACCGGGTTTTTCGGTTCTCTGCCCCTCAGCACAATTACTCTACGGTGCGTCAGCCCCTGAGCCTCATGTATCGTTAGCAATTTGGAATTTTCTCCGGTACCATACCCTTTCATTTCGTATTCCTCCTTTTCCTCCTGGGTGAAGGTCAAGAATAGAGTCTCTGAGTTAGTTCTTTTAGACTCTGCTTCTGATGCCATGGTGCTCGTCAGGGACCTCAGTTCCTTCCTAGACGTGTGTATGCCTTCGTATATCTCCTTTAACGCATACACTACATCCATCGGGCAACGGTGTGTGCAGAGAATGGTTTCTGTGACTGTCGTTACGGCAGCTGGGTTACTGTATTGCATCTGAAATAGGTGATCTCTGTCGATAAAAGGGATCTGGTTAGTATCACTCATTAAAACCAGCTCTCTTGCCCCGGTCAACCTACTTGCCATGATTATGGATCCAAAATGGACCATCAAAGCCTCGTCCACCAGTAGGCGCTTTGCTTTCTTTGCTCCGTTTATAAGCACCGAGGCAATAGTTTTTACTTTTCCCTTCGCGACAGCACCTAGACGACCCGACGAAAAAACTATTTTAAAGACATTTAGTCTTTAAAATAGTTTTAGTACCTATGTTTCTGATTAACAGACAGGGACGGACCCTTTTAGAACAAAGAGATATATTGTAATATGACTTATATTTTATAGTGGCTCTATATGCTTTGAGTGCTGTGTACTTCGCCGGTGTTATGGTCCGCTTGATGTTGACGCTCACACCAGTGGTTTGTGTACTATCGGGCATAGCTTTCTCAATTATACTCGACCTTGTGCTTCGTGAAGACGAATTGCCCATACCACCGCTTGAGAATGAGGAATCTAAAAATCTTTATGATAAGGTTGGTATTTTATTGCATTTGTTATGAGACTTTAAATAAGATGTGTCAGAGACACTTGTGCAGAAGCAATTTACCTTATTATATCTTACTTACCTAATATAATCAGCATTATAGGGAGATGAGTGAACTGGCTGAGTTACAGGCAAATTCAATGTCTCATTCAAACTCCAGTCTCTCACTGTCTTATGCAACTTTTTTACTTATATCTATTTTTTATGTGATATCTTTACAAACATACAGGCTGCCCAATTGATGGTAAGTGGTTAGAGTTACGCTTATAGTACATGTGCTTTATATGAGATTTGCAACATATCTATAGCCCTCACAAAAACCACAACGTAAGTTGCCAACATGTGACATAAGAGAAAACTGCTATTTTTCGCCAATATATTTGGGACATAAATATTATTATTATTATTGGGTAAACAGTTGTTAATAACTAAATTGAGTCTGCAGTATGTGCTCCAGAGTGGGTCAAATTAGATCGGAATTGTAACTATTGTCCAATAATTTCTGTTAATGATCACCCGTACTCAATAAATAACTCATACACACCTGCAATTACAGGCACTTATTAACGTCAAACCAATAAAAAGTAAAAGGACACAAGAGTTTAAGAACTACATACTTAACTAACTACATACTACTATATAATAATAATAAAGCCTTTTATTCCGAGTAATTACAAATCTCACAATGCAAATGAATTAGTTTATTTAGAGTATACCTCTTAACTCGGTGTACCTCTTGGCATAGGCCTCCTCCAGTGGCTTCCATTGTGCTCTATCCTGTGCCACTCTGGTCCATAAAGGTCCAGCGGTCAGCTTGATGTCATCCACCCATCTAGATTTTTGTCTTCCACGACTTCCATCTCTTCCATTACCATCTCTTGGATACCATTCGGTTACCGCCCTACTCCATTTTCCCCGAGTATCACGCATCATGCACATACTATATACTTACTAATATTTATATGCACATACATGCAAAGAAAATAAAATAACTATTTATCTGTTCGGAAATTTGGGAGTGTTAATTATAGGGCTGATAAAGCTTTGTTTATTGTAGGCTGGAAAGGTAAAGAAGCGGCCGCAGGAAATTACGTCCCCAGTGGACGGCGGTCTCGGTATGAACGTGCGGTCTGGCACACTTATTGCCTTCATGATCCTGCTAATGCTGTTTTGTGTGCACTGTACCTGGGCCACGTCCAATGCATACTCTAGTCCCAGTATAGTGCTTGCTAGCTATGGGAATGATGGGTATGTTGTGTTGTGTGTTATGCTAATAATATTTCAATACCAATACCTTTAATGTTTAAATAGTAGCGGAATAAAATTAACAAAAGTCAATTCGATGTTTAAATAGTAACGGAATAAAATAACAAAAGTCAATTCGATGTTTAAATAGTAATGGAAAAAAATTAACAAAAGTCGATTCGATGTTTAAATAGTAACAGAATAAAATTAACAAAAGTCAATTCGATGTTTAAATAGTAGCGGAATAAAATTAACAAAAGTCAATTCGATGTTTAAATAGTAACTGAATAAAATTAACAAAAGTCAATTCGAAGTTTATAAATAGTAGCGGAATAAAATTAACGAAAGTCGATTCGAGTGCAAACTATTGTAAAAATAGACACAATCTGGGTAGAAAAAGCGGTCCAAAGGGTTGGAAAGTAAAATTTTTAGCTACATGTATGCCTTTAGCATGTTATGTGTATAATAAAGATGAAAATAAGCATTAGAAACTTTGGATCATTATTATTTTGAATGTATGTATTTAAGCTGTTCTTAAATATTTTAACTTTGTTGCACTTTTTTCTACATCTTTAACGTTAAAAATTTATTTCATCAGATCGCGACGAATTTTAGATGACTTCAGAGAAGCTTACGGTTGGCTTTCACAAAACACCGCTGATGATGCGAGAGTTATGTCTTGGTGGGATTATGGTTATCAGGTAAGATATACAATGTTTATAGTAATACTTGTAATATGAATTTGCCAGACAAAAATCTTGCGGTTGCTTCATCCATTATGCTCAATCATTATCAGCACTAAAACATTTCTTTCGCTGTTTTTTGCTTGAGCCGAAAGGCCACGTTTGAGCAACCAATGATGACGGCCCTCGTAGCCTTCATGGGGCTTCATCATGGGGCTGGAATACAAAGGGTAAACGCTGTTAGTATTCAATGGAGAAGGACTTAATTACAGCTTTATTATTAGACTGCTTTAAAATATTTTGTAGGCTTCCTGCACAATTTAATCACCAAAATACATACAAATTCAATATCAATTTACAAATTTATATTCTTGTTTCCATATTCTGTTATGATTATATGATGATATGATTTTGTGACAGATAATAATTTTTTTGATTAGTTAACTTTTTTAATTGGAAGTAAGAGTGAAGGGATCGAACCCTCTATCGAGGCTATATGCCTCAGCATAAGTGCGACTTTTTTAGTCTTAATTATATCTCATAAATTCTACTTATAACAAACCGAAAATTAAGACAAAACATTTAGTTTCTGTATTTATTTAATTAGTAAACAGTGTTGAGCCTGTGAAAGGAGTTTTGGTTAAGTTGTAATTTAAAACTTAAATTTCAATATACAGATTTATGGTGGTATAGATTTGATAGGTTGAAGCCATAGACTGTAAGAGTAATCTTAACATATTTTCATAATGTTATTTATTTGGATTTTATTTAAAATATATTCATTTGTTTTGGTACGTTAAACTGAGTCTTCATTTCTTATCTTCGTCAGACGTACTTTTTATCTTGATTTTTTATCCTTGTGTTATTTTAAAATTGTTAATTATGAAGGTCTGTGTGGAGTTTTATTACTTTTGATTTTATTGGTGTCTACTTGATCCAGATCGCCGGTATGGGCAACCGAACAACTCTAGTGGACAACAACACATGGAACAACTCGCACATAGCCCTGGTGGGCAAGGCAATGGCCAGCAACGAAAGCGCTGCATACAATATCATGACCGCGCTAGACGTAGATTATGTTTTGGTTATATTCGGAGGCGCCATTGGCTACTCGGGTGATGATATCAATAAATTTATATGGATGGTGCGCATTGCAGAGGGTGAGCACCCTAAAGATATACACGTGAGTTTATATTAGACGTATCTTTATGTAGTTAGATTACAGGATTTTCTCTTCAAGGCGACATGTGGAGCGGTATCTCTATCGAGGGTAATATAAAAAAAAATACTTTGGTTAATGGTTTTTGGGGAGCTATAGATAAAAAATTGTATATTACTCTGGTTTGATTAACAGAATTTGTATTACATAAAAGTGTTTTTTTTTTACAGGAAGCTGACTATTTCACTGAGAGAGGCGAATACAGAGTAGATTCAGAAGCGTCGAAAACTATGTTAAATTGTTTAATGTATAAATTATCTTATTATAGGTAAGTACTAAATGGTGTTACCAACATAATTATATTACCTATAGTACACTGCAGTGGCCAACAAAAGAGGTTCAAATACAACTTTTATTATCCACTGCTCGTATGGATTTGGCCAGTAATTTCGAATTAACTCGAAGAAATTTGTCAAAATGCTCAAATTTTTAAGCATATATCATCCTCATCCTCTTGCCCATTTCCCATTATCTGGGGTCGGCGCAGTAGATCTTTTTCTTCCATTCCTCTCTATCAGCCGTCATTTCCATGCTTTTTGCATTTCTACTCTTTTCATTCTTATATCATTCTTCACACAATCGATCCATCTTTTATTCGGCCTTCCTCTGCCCGTGTACCCCTCCACCTTCATATTCAACACTCGTTTTGTGACATGACTTTCATCCCTCCGCATCACATGTCCAAACCATGCTAATTCACTTCCTCTTTTTCTACCACTGGCGCTACTTTCAGGCTTCCTCTTATATACTTATTCCTTATCTTATCCATCCTTGTCACACCACACATCCAGGGGTTTTCATGCGGGTTTACCTTTCCGGTGATCCTGTTATGGAATACGAGTATGCGACCCCGGCTCCCTGAGCTACTGGTATTCTCATACCCTTCCTGCCGAGAAAACAGTATCCTTACTCCTACGTTCCTACCCTTAACTTAACCTTCTTTTCCTTACCAACAACAGCATTCCCAAAGAGGGTTGGTGTCAGGCAGGCGGCCGACTGTAAAACTGTTGCCAAATCCCATGCAGTACATCAATTAGTGATGTGCCAAGTTGCTGTTTTGGTAGATCGAGTCGAGTTCGAGTCAAGGTATACGGTATTCGAATCAGGACTCGATTCCCTGATTCGAGTCCTGTACTCGAATTCTATGTTTGGTATTCGAATATTTCTAGACTCGAGTCTGATTCCTAGCTCGAGTCTGACTCCTAGACTGGAGTCTAATTCGAGTCAGGAAATTCTAGTCCAGATTTTTTTTTTGATTTTGATTTTGATTTTGAGTGGGACTCGTATAGAATCGAGTTAGCGAGTACGAACCGATTCTTCCTGACTCGAGTACCAGAATCGAGTCCGGCGTACTCGAATCAAAATAAATTGGTATTCGAGTAGGCGAGTCCAAAGCAGGAATCGAGTCTGACTCGAGTCAAACCGTACTCGGCACATCGTTAACATTAATGATTATTCATGCTGATGCTTGCCATCAGGTGTAGGCCTGTTTGGGATTCATTTGGTTCTTAAAGAGACTTGTGAAGAAATCAAGATTTTGTACTTTTCCTATTCTCCGACGTCAGTTTGGTAAAAAACATTTTGTTCTATTCTCTCAGCACAATATATTATTTATTTTAGGTATGACAGCGGTGGTAGTCCGCCGGGATACGATCGCACGCGAGGTGCGTTGCCCGGCAATCGCGGCTTTAAGTTGACATATCTGGAAGAGGCTTACACTACCGAGCATTGGCTGGTTAGGATATACAGGTGTGTGCTATTTTTCTTCCTAGATGTTGTATGTAAGTTAAATGTTTACCGTTAGTTGTAAGGTAACTGTCTGCAGTCTGCTACAGTTCTTGTAAGAATCATAAATCTATATATATATATATATACCCTGTAAGGCCAAAGTGTACTTAACCAATTTGTGATACATGTTTATGTCCTAGAAAGAGATGGAAACATGTACTTCTACAGTAGACTAGTCTACTAGTACTGGTGAATGATCTGTTAGATTAAAAATAATACTGAACTTTCAATATTTAATCTTGATACTGAAAATATTATGTATATTTCCAGGGTGAAGAAGCCAGATGAGTTCAACCGACCTAGGTTACCGTTGTCTAAGAGGACAATTTCCACTACAAAAGCTTTGACTAAAAAGGTAAAATATTCTGTTTATATTCCTTATGATTAGTCTTGTAAAATTAACTCAGATCTTATATAACTTTTATTCACTATCAACTTCAAATAAAAAAAAAAACTAATTTCCTTTCAACTAATTATATTTTTAAGTGAGCTTATCTTTGTGGTATGTTCACATTAAAAATATGTTACTTCATCTCCAATACTAACATACTTTCTTAGTATCTTATAAAAACATATTTGTTTCAGCTATCAGTAGAAAATGGACAAGTGGTACAGTAAATAAGTTCTATTATAAGCATGTATTTGCTTGTGTTGGTTGGATCACCTGTCATTTGTAATTGTTGCATGTGTTTCTGTCATTGATTTAATGTCTGAAATTAATTGTATGTGCAATTTCCGCATTCAATACTGCTTATGTATTAAAGGGATTAATTTTTCTCAAAAATATGCGATTATAAGGGACAAAGGACATTGCCCAAGTGAAAATGACACATGTGGGCCTGCCATTATCCCTTAAGAGGCGTATTACAATTTTTCATTCTGCGAGATTAGGTATTTCGAAGCGTCCCAAAACTCTATAAAAATATTTATATTTTTATGGAATAATTCGTTATTGCTATATATATCGTATATGAAGAAACACATTATATGAAGATAATATTATAAATAGGACAGATGATATTGTTAAAAATAATGTTTATTAAATATTACCTAGTATGTTATTTAGCAAAAGACGGTTTTAGTTTTAAATTAAAAATAGGTCAGATTAGAAAAAAAACTAGGTTACCAATTATATAGGAGTATAAATCATCATAAAACAGAATCACCCATTTGCCGAATTTCCATCAAATCGTTCCAATGGTTTTGGTGTGAAAAGCTTTAGAAATAATAGATAAAAATAATATATAGAATAGAATAACTTTAGAAAAAATATGAAATTAAAAAAATAATAGTTTAAAAGTCGCAAAAAAATAATTTTAGTTACGTGATCAAAACTGATAATCGCGCTATACACTGACGCTCAACGGCACGATCACTGCATTCGATCGATGTTGGCGCGAAGAAATTCGACATAGGTCCGACTCTGCGGAGCGCACAAGCTCTAATGAATTCGGACGGCCTGTGCATCGCATTTTGTAGTAATTTTGCAGTATTATTTATCGTTTTTATTAAAATAAGATAATAAATTCATGGTTAAAAAATATAACATATTTATTCCTCATAAAGTGACATTTATTCTGGTATAATTTTTATTAATAAATACTATCGTAGATAGAAGATATTCACAGTCAACTTGAAGCGATTTTCGTAGTTTTTTCGTTTAGAATAAGATTTTTTTTCTATATTAAATCAATAATATATCAAAATTCCGAGGCCGCTACGAACTATATGACTATACAAGAGATAAAATTATCATTTTTTAATTTCATTTATGTAGAACAGTAGTCAGGGTGTCCACATTATGGAAAGTCAGGGAAAGTCATGGAAAAGTCAGGGACGCTTGAGGTGGTCAGGGAAAGTCAGGGATATTGAGGAGCTACCTGGAGAGTCAGGGAAAATTTAAGATATTTGTCAATAAAAATTTCTTGAACTGTGAATTGAAATACATGCAAAAATTTCCCAATGATTGTAAAATGAGGGATATATTTTATGCTCTGGTTTGTATTCTTAATCCAGACCATTGAAGCATTTTTTTACGTAGTTTTTTGCCATTACCTACTAAAATTACTCCTTTCTTGTTTGAAATAAATGAGTATTTACAATAAATAAAGAGTTTTACTTTGACAGGGTGAACTATCAGTCATATTGTGCACATGGACATGTATCTTCAAAATTGGAGTGAACTATGTTATAATTATAGGTTATAACTAGTTTACTCACTTTTAATATTACTTAATTCTTCGTATTTAGAAATCTTCTATTTCTTCATACAAAAAGTGCTCATTACTGTTATCTACGAGGAATTATAGAAATTTTACAACACTAGAACTAAAATTAATGCCAAAAAATGTTCATTTAATAAATTGTGGCTAGATCCCAAAGTCAGTCCTGAATTTTTTGAATGGCTGAATGATGTTCCAAATGATCCAGGATTAGCATTCTGTAAGATATGCTGCAAGTCCATCAAATTAAGTAACATGGGTTGGCATTAAATAACAATTAAGAAAAATGCAACCAAACATTTAATTCTTTACAAAAAAGGTTGAATCTGATGAACCATCAACTTCGACAATTGCAAGCGCCACAGAGACTTCGTCCCTCAATATCGAAAGTTCTTATGACTCCATAAAAGTAAAGTTAAAAAAATGTGTATACCTACTTACAAAGACGATGATGTGACATCAGCGGAAATACTTTGGGCATTAGAAATTGTTTTTAACAAAATGTCCCTTAATCCTAGTGATAGAACCAGCACTGCATTCAAAAGAATGTTTCCTGACAGCAAAATTGCCCTAAACTTCACATTGGGAAAAACAAAAGCGTCATATGTAATAAACTACGGAATAGCAACTTATTTAAGAACATGTTTGCAAAAAAATTTTGAAGATTGTCTATTTTACGTAATTTCCTTTGATGAATCACTAAATAAAGTCTCCCAGAAATGTCAAATGGATATTGTTATAAGATTTTGGAACAAGACCACCGAAAGAGTTGAAACAAGGTATTGGACAAGTATTTTTCTAGGGAAGTCGACTGCAAATGATCTATTAAATGGATTTTTAAAGGGTTTGTTAAATCTAGTCCATGACAAGTTATTGCAGGTTTCGATGGATGGACCCAATGTTAACCTAGCTCAGGTTCTTCATAAATTGAAAGCAGAACTTGCTACAGAAAATTCTAAATCTTCATTAATAGATATCGGAGTTTGTGGCTTACACACCGTGAATGGCGCTGTTAAAACCGGACATAAGCAAACTGATTGGGAAATAAACGAACTCTTAAGAACAATGTATAATTATTTTAAAGACTCACCGGCACGTCGAGCTCTGTATACAACAATTACTGGCAGTACAGAATTTCCACAGAAGTTTACTTCAATAAGATGGCTTGAAAATGGCCCTTGCATTGACCGAGCTTTGAAAGTTTATGATAAAGTATTGGAATTCGTTACAATCGCATCTGTTCCAGATAGTCATAATAAGAAAAAGTTAAATACTTATATGAAAGATCTTTTGTTGAAAGCCAAATTAGCTGCTACAAGATCAGTTGTATCAGATTGAGAACCGTTTTAAAACGATTCCAAAGCGAAAAAACCACTTTCGCCTTTTTTGTACACAGCTTTGGTAGAATTATTAAAAACTCTTATGATGAAGATCGTAAAACCCACAAAACTTGATTTGGTACGCATATAGTTTGGACCCCGGGAACGGATTTAGGTACTTTTTACCGCGGTAAAATATCTCTTTCGCGTGGGAAAATGCGATAACAACAGCCAAACCATTTCTGGTGTAATTTGATATGGGGAGAGTTTATAAGTCACGGGAAACGAAATAAGATAATTTTACTGAGGTAAAACATCTCTTTCCTGTGGGAAAATCGAATTAAACGCGGCGAAGCCGCGTTCGGAAAGCTAGTTTTTAAATGAAATTAATTACTGATTGTATTCATTCATTAGAGTTTCACCACGATATTTCTTCAGTCCTATACCTATATGATACATGATAGACTGTTGAATGTTCTAATATTATTTGGTTTTTAATTTGTTTTAGCAAAAAAAAGTGTTTGATTTTTTTGTACAATTAAGTTTTACTTTTCAGTAACAAAAGTCCTCCTTTTTGATGAAAAAGTCATTCTATTTGCTGAAAAAGTCCCACGTCCCCACTTGGGGGCCTGCTATTGTATTTTTTTTTTTAATTGCCAACACTTCTCATTGTGGTATTAGAGCGAGTGAATGACTTATTTAAAAAAAAAGTTTTAATTAGTTTGGTCAGGGAAATTTGAAAAAATGGTCAGGGAAATTTGAAAAAAATAGTCATGGAAATTTGAAAAAATGGTCAGGGATAGTCATGGAAAGTCAGGGATTTTCTTTAACTAATAGCTGTGGACACCCTGGTAGTTCAATCCAGGAGCTCAAAAAAGTGCCTTCGCGCTTTTGTTAAAAAGTTAAGCAAAATTTACAAAAAGCGAGACCGCTACGAACTATGTCAAGTGTTCAGTGTAAGGGAGATGGCGCTATATGTTGCAAGAACTGGTGTTCCAATATTGCTTTAACGCTACTTATAGTAAGGCCTATAGAATCAATATTAAATCTTTTGTATCATGCTGATTTATTACTGAAATTGAAGTTCGCTGTACGTACTTCGTAATAGAACTAGCCATGTTTTTTTATATGGATAGGGTAGTAAACGAGTAAACGGATTACCTGATGGTAAGCGATAACCGTTGCCCATGGACACCCGCAACACCACGCCCACCACCACTTTTACGCCGGTTTTCTGTGAGGCCGTGGTATCACTCCGGTCGAGCCGGTCCAATTCGTACCGAAGCATGGCTCTCCCACGGTCAAGGTTACCTCTAAGGTTTCAACTATTATTTAACTATCTAGTATGTATTAGTGATGTGCCGAATCGCTGTTTTGGTGGATCGAGTCGAATCGAGTCAGTTTATACGGTATTCGAATCAGGACTCGATTCCCTGTTTCGAGCCCGGTACTCGAATTCTATGTTTGGTATTCGAATATTTCTAGACTCGAGTCTGATTCTTAGACTCGAGGCTAGAAATTCGAGTCTGGAAATTGTAGTCCACTCCAGAACTAGAGTTCGATTTTAGAACAAACTCAAAACAACAAGTTGCAGGTTCAAACTTACCCGCCCCATTTCATTGCTTATGTAAACAGTTTGCGAGTACAAGCGAGTTAACCAAACTCGAACACTAGACTCGAGTCAGTAGGACTTGTGTAAATAATGGCAGTCGAATCGCGAAAGCGCACCCAGCCATGTGCCCCGTATGGGCCTAGAGAACTCGGGGGGGTTTTGGTGGGTAGGCCGGTCCTCTATGACCGGAGAGCTCAGCGCGGTGTCATGTTGCACAAGGTCGCATTTACCCCCACAAAAAAAGGACTTGTGTAAATAGAATCGAGTTAGCGAGTACGAACCGATTCTTCCTGACTCGAGTACTGGAATCGAGTCCAGCGTACTCGAATCAAAATAAATTGGTATTCGAGTAGGCGAGTCCAAAGCAGGAATCGAGTCTGACTCGAGGCAAACCGTACTCGGTACATCGCTAGTATGTATTATTATGTTGGCGCAAGGGTCCAGTGATAGGTTGGTACGCCACTGACTCCCGCACGGGACAAATATCTTGTACAACCTACAGAATTTTTTCCGGTTTGGATGCAAGTGCATGCGAGTGCTATGTTTGTATCTGCGACCACGACATGAGATAAAATTACTCGATTGGGGTGACGGTTTTTTTTTAAATAAAATATTAGAACAGTTCATCTCAACAGAATTGGGCTGACTATTTCCTAGCGTTTTATTTATTATATTAGAAGATATTATTTCCAAGACTATAATTCAGAATGGGTATTGCAAATGAAAAAAAAAAAGCAATATTGTTAAATAGTTTTATTCGAGATTTTCGTGTTTAACACATTTTCAAAATGTTATCCAAGGAAAATATTAAGTGTATTTGTATTATATTGTTTACGTCATAATGGCGTCCTCGCCTTAAATAACATTCAATGAGCGCGTAGGCGCAACAGCCTACTGTGCGGTCTTTCACGCGGCTGCAGTATTAGCTGGATTCATCTTAGTTGTTAGTAAATAGTTATCTTTTAACGTTTCGCATATTGATTACAGATTGTAGATCACACATAAGTATGGAATGGAAAGAGATAGCTTTACGTTAATCTATCTTTAATTATCTATAGTATAATGTATTTATTGTAAAAGTTTCTTGCGCCCATTCTTCTTATCAGCTTAAAAATACGTCCTGAATGGATGGTAGGTATAAAGTCATATTTGAATTAAGAAAAATGTATAATTTATTAACAACAAGGTCCCGTACAAAAAACAACAGTACATATGAGATTAAGCTCTAAGGATGTGAATTTGTATGAATTAGCAAAAAAAATATTATTAATCGATAGTGTTTCATGTTATGGTATTATAACGACTAAAACTGAATTATATGTTTATAAAACTGTGTATTTTTATATAATTTATTTGTTTGCATTTTTAGACGTCGAAGCGAAGAAAAGGCGTGTTGAAGAATAAGCCGACTGTGGTGAAAGGGAAGAGGGTGAAGCTGCAGTGATGTTCGCCCGAATGCGCCTGCGCATTTTAGCGTTCCCATATCAGTGGTAAAAGTGCAAAGGGTTCGTGAGTTTCTTCTTTCTAATAAATTTGGCAATTGATTCACGTATTTTTCTGTTAGTCTATGCGATGAGTTTTTTTTATATATACGTTAAAATGATTTATTTTCTTTATTACATAATAATTTTTTCCGTTATTAATTAATCATTACTATTAAGCTAATAAATTTGTAAGGATGAAAGATTGTACAGTACAAAATGTGAGTAAACATGTTCTGATTATAATATTTTATAACTTTTTCTTGTTCTATATCATATATAAAATATTCAATTATGAATTCTTAATTTACCATAGACCTATACAGACAATAAAGTGGTTATTTTTTGTCTGTACACTTGTTAAATAAAAGACTGCATACTTCCTACTTACACATACAATTTTGGTACTATTAAACTTTAATATACAATTAAATCAGTCTTTAGCCAAAGGCCGTAGCAAGTCTGAGCAATTACAATTTGTAATTTTTGACACATCTCAAGTTCCTTGTTGCAATTCAATATCTAAAATAAAGCTTTAATCGAATATATTTTTAAAAAGTTTTTATGCTCCACAAATCAATTAAATATGATTTCTTGTAAACTAAGACAGCCTGGATGTTGATTTTAGCAATAATTAGAAAAAGTTTGTAAGTATTTTCGTGTATAGAGTATATTTAGAGTATGGATATTGTATTTTCATATAATAAAGTATATATTATTATATATACAATTATATTATATAATTTCCAATTTTTTGTACAGAAAATAATAATTGATATATTAAGACACTTGAAATGCCACTTAAAGTTAATTTTAAAGTATACACTATTTTCTGATGTTTTTGATTGTTGACCCATTGCACATTTACCACTCATAAAAATGACTAATGAACGACTGACATCTATCTGTATTTAGTCCATTAGGTAATATATCTTATGACGATTGTAAGTAATTTTGATTCATTGATTTCACATCTTAAAAGAGCTGTTTGTGTGTACACATGAAATTGATAATATTTGTACATTATTGAAATTAAGACTCATTTTTGAATGTTTCATGTCATTCGGTTGTGCATTAATCCTATGTGTAAAAGTGATTTATAGATTATTTTTAAGTATTAACATGAACTTTCGTGCCTAATGATGCCTAATTTTATAAGTGCCACGGTGAATTTTGCGTTTTAAAAATGAGTCCTAATTCGCGGAACACAGTTCTATAACAAATGAAATAGTATCGTACCTCGTATGTATGATGAAATATTTTTTCCGGAGTAATAAAATGGAGTTCATATCAAAGTAAGAAACACGTCAACGATTGTTTTATGTATGATGTGATAAATGATAATGTTTGCTACGTCCAATTGTATAATATTTAATATTATCGTAAAATAATTATGTTAGGATTATTTGTCTTTTTTTCGAGGAGTATATTTATTTGTCACGTTAATTTGTTGTTGGTGGTCGCCACACGTTCACTTCCGTACTTATCACAATGTATTTAATTCACCGGTTTGCGTTTTGGGTGATTGTGGGTGTGTGTAATCCTCGGTGAAACAGGGGTGGCTTTAGGATTCATTTATATGGGGATCAGGTATTATACATCCAATTTATTGGTGGAAAAAAAGATGAAGGAAATAAACACATCTTTTAAGTTTAAACTTTGGTTAAACTCGAATCGGTTACTGCGACTGGAGCCGCCGCTGTAAAAAAGAAAATATTTTGTGAATATTTTTATTATGTATTGTAATTGATATGTACCAAAGTTTGAATACATTTCGAAGGTGTCTGAAAATGATGTCTTTTGTCAGAAAACGATTTTGATCGTTTAATTCACTCTTAAATATTGATTATTGCCTAGTCGGCGTCAACGTTGCTTAATATTTTGTACTAAATCATATTATTGCTGTAATGGTCAAACTGGTGATGAATTAGTTCTTTATGCTATCTGGCCATCAATAAGTATTCTAATAGCCTTTTAAAAATAATGAAATGCATTATTGTGTTATTATTGTCACCGTTATCAGACTTGTTGTTATCTAAACACTGGTTGTATTTCTATTGTGCTGTGAACATTCTGATAGAATAAATTTGCTTGAATATGATTTGACCATATAAAAATGTACCAAGTTTTTTCTTGTAATTAATTCTGATATGTTTATTTTATTGTAACAAAATGTACAAATTGTTATCCTGAATTTAAACATAGTTTTTGATATTGATAATAAGATGATTTTTATACTTGTTTATTAGTTCGAATGAATTTATTTTTAACATGAAAATTTAAAATGTATATCAACTTATGGAAATTGAAAAAATTGTCATTGACTATTACAATACTTGCTAGTATGATAAAGTATTAAAATGTTGAGTTGAACGGCGACTGGTACCATGGCGTAACGGGATCGTCTCGAGGATAGAGTGCTGTGATTTGCTAATGTAAGTGCTCGAGGCGATTAATATCCTATCTTATTTTTATAGTTTGCAAACAGCAGGTTTATTATGAAACTTTAGTAGGATTGTCTTGTAATAGTTAGGATTCGATCAATCGATACATCGATCGATACCATTCATCATCGTCATACATAAATCATTAAAATCGCAAACTAAATGTGATAAAGCTCTATATTAATTGTAGATTATAATCCTCTCCAGTGAAGATGCCGCTATATCAAAAAGATCTGTACAATCATAGTACTGCTGTTTGCCCAAATTCAGGCGCCACAGAGATTTAGTTTTCGATTAACACTTAATACGTATAATGTATATTTTCGTCCTGTGTATGTTTATTGTTGCATGAATAATTTTATTGTTTTCTCGCACTATTGTTTTGGTGTTTATAACAGAGTTTTATTGGTCTGTAAGTTGATTCATTGTGGTCTACAATGTTATTGATAATTCTTAATAAACGGACGAGAACGAAAGCTTGTTTTATTTCAATCAACATTTTCACCTAAAGGATCCTTCCCTTCCTCATACTCGATTCCTTGAGAATTACTTTGATATCTGAAATGTTAGCTGTTACCATCGACAAGTTAGGTAGCATCGTATATGTACGCAATAGTAGCGGCCATATATGATTGTTTTTTTTTTGCTTTCTGCTTATTTATATTTCGATTTAATACACCCATATGCGGGTTTTTATAAAGTTTTTGTTTTCTAAATTAAATTAACTTTTTTGATAAAAACTTGGTTGATATCTCCACCACGAATTAATTAATTGCACGATTACAAATATCGGTTCGTTTATCAGTTTTTAATCACTTTTTGGCAAAATAGCGAGTTTGTTTCGATGTTCTTCTTACTTTAGAGTTGGAAGGTTACAGTCTGTTCGATTGGTTCCGTGTATGCTCTATTTTAACATAACCTCATAAAATATAAAACAGCGGTATTAACTACATGATCGAGCGGGCCACTTGGTATTTTTGTGTTAAGTAAAGTGTAATGTGCCCAACTAAATTTATCTTGCTTCGGCACAGGCCTCGTCTACGCAGTAACTAGTAGTTAATGTGTGTAATGTGTGCTCTTATTGCAAATACGATATTGGTGAAATATTGCTAAGGCGCCGCAGGTTCTGGTGCTGCCTTGTGCACATCGTGTATTATGATTTTTAAACGCCATTGCAACATCTTAACAACAAGAGGAACAGATAACAAATGATTGCCATCCATCATCGTAACCTTTGCTATTCTCTTACGTACACGCAATCGCTTCTTTCATCCATTGCTAACATACATCACCTCCGTACTGATATTTTATGTATCATCTTTTTTTATATCAACAATTATGCAATTAATCTATTTTCTTGCGTCTTTCTATACCTTTTTTCTGTATTAAGGTCTATAATTCTTATATTATTAACCACCCTGTTATTGCATAATTTATGAAATAATAATGTCGCCCCACAATGCACATACTCCTAAACCGAAGCAAAATTTTGTCTGTTATACAAAATATTTGTTCCGTGCAGGAGTCGAACCGCGACCCGTTGCGCAGCAATGCAATCACTCCAGCGCAACACCAACCGTGTCGACAATACACTGTAAGGGAATTCCAATTTATATTTATAATCATTTCAGCAGTAACTGTGTTGATCAATAAAATGAAAAGGCATTCTTGCAACTGTGCATCTTCGGATTGCTCTGTTCGATGTTCGCCGAGTAAGATAGTAATGAAATTACTTGGTACTAAGACTACATCTTACGTCCATTTTGGTAACATACACTGTGGTTTTGTGGGGGTTTGTAGATTTGTTGCGAATCTAACAATGACCACATGTACTAAGGTGACTAACTACTTACCCTTTGGTACGCAGTCTGTTTGTTTATTGATATTACATAAATATGTATAAACAAATATAAATGGTCTATGCTCGTACTGCTAAAAGGAGAAAATGAGGGTAAAAATAAAAACAAATTGACAAAACCTTCACCATATATTTATTAATAAAGACAATCTAAAAGATCACGTAATAGTCATTGTCTTAAAAAATTAGTTACCCTAATAAATTTATCAATATAATATATATAATAGAGTTTTATATTTTATTACTTATTGTTTCAAGGATATGCGAAGTTGTGAAGAGTCACCCGGCGGAGGTCAGGACTCGAGCTAGTCGTTGTTCTTTACGAATCATCACATTGATCGAATAACAATGAATCTATCATACGTAAATACAATTACATCATCCATAAACCTATATCAATGTTCTACATGCTTAGTAAATTTCCACCTAACTTGACTACGCGAAGAATTGTGCTAATCTAAAAAGGTGTCTACAAACTTTTTGTCCATAGTATTTTAAAAGATTTTTAATGTACAGAACGTTCAAAATCACAACACAGAGTGTAATATCAATTATCGTGCATTTGGCACGCTTCAATTACCGGCTACAATATTTTACAATTAGCAATAGATACAATACGTATATGTACGCGAGTACGTACTAACGAAGGGGCTCTTGCCGACACTCTTTGATACAAAATTAGAAGAATATAGTATCCATTTAGCCATATAAAATATTAATACTATAGTAACGTTTCACATTTTCGTAATACAACGTTGACACAAATACAGAAGTACTTACACTTAGTTTATGTGCCGAGGTTGGGGATAGAGGGCGAGAAGGGGTTACTAAGCGAACGAAACAACGGAGTAGTGGATAGAAGTGCTTGCCTAAAACAGCAGGTCTAGCGCGGGACGTGGACAGACGTGAAACACTACTTCTCACTTGTATCCGATAATGAACAATAAATAGATTACACGGCTTAGGTAAGTATGATGAATTCAGATCAGCTTCTCTAACGGTCATGAATAAAAAAATAATTTCTTATTGAGAATTTAGATCGTTATTGTTTTGCAAACAAACACCAACAGTATTGCAAAAGTTGATTTGAAAAATGTTTTGTGTAAATGATGTCGTGATCAATTGTTGGTGAAACTGATTTTATTTGCAAAAATATTTTTTATTAATATATAGCGGCGTAGTACATGCAGATGTTACATGTATCTACGACGCAACACTCGTAGCCGAAAACCTCACAACATTCTGTTTAGCACTCGTAGCAAAAAGGGCATCTACGACAAAGTCAGCTACGCTGTAGCTGATACAGCGCCTAATATTCAGTCTCGACAATTCTATTGATTTTTTGCATTATACACAAAATGTGCAGGTAACAACGCTGCTGTTTCCGTCGCAGAATAAACTACATATATACCATTTCTTTAGCCACGACCCGCGTAAGATATTCGTTACTTCTGAAAATTGTACATTCCAGCAAGACCCTGGACTAAACCAACCGGTTAGTATACCATATTATTAAATCTGATACAATTGACTCGTTATCCGAATATATCTGCTTTAAATCCTTGTTTTGTACGTTTTTAATTTGTTCTGGGGTTTGCTATACCCCGTTACTTACTAAAATAGATATTTATTTAGAAATAACGTATGTGTCTTAGATAAATAGACGAGTTAGCGTGGCCCACTGCGGCAACACCAATTTTAAACAGGTAGAGTGGCCAGTGGGCCCTAAATAAATGCAATCTCCAGTGCTTCAGTGATACTGATAGTAGATATTTTTAAAAGAAAATCAGATAAATAGTACAAAAATTAAAATTGTAAGGCACTTCTATATTTAAGTTGAAACTAGTTTGTTAAGTCGATGATCTTACTTTATTGTTTAATACTTCGTATTTCTGTGCATATTTAATTTATTTATTTAATTACTATAAGAATACAGCGATACTCTAACGATTCTAACATGGCCGCGTGTGGACGCGCTCTAAACATCGATCTCTCGCTATATTTTGTTAAAATATTTGGGTATTATACATTTAAATGTTTACCCTGACTAGTATTTATTTGGCACGTGGAATGGGTTAGTGACACCGTGATATACCTACTAACAGTAAAAAAGAAACAAAATAAAAACAGAGTCCCTATAATAATATTTGGTAACATTGTGCGAAATAACAAAAACAATAACGAAGAATTTGTAGAGTACCTTCAGTCTTAATAGCTAACAGTATTGTTAAAAATATCTTTGGAGGGACTTGTCTTCAATAACTTGTAAATTTATGAAATACATAGATCTATATCCAGTTTGTAAAGTTAATTTGAAAAAATACTTAATATTTACACAGTTAGCTGTCGACTATAGTTTACATTTCACTAAAAATAACTTTACAATAAATAATTTGGATGATGCGAAAAAAGAACGAGCATCCTACATTTGAGACGGCATCTTGTAATTGTTTGAACTATAAAGTATAAATAAAGCCTGAAACAGGCTCGCTCCTAATTACAGGGTTTGTAATGAAGCCTGGACATTAGTCTCTAAAACAATAATATCTTAAATATTTCTTTCTCTAATAGGATGCGATGTAGGTACACCGTACAGCTTCCGATCCGAAAGTGTAAATTTTAGTAAATAACAATATTTGGCATCGAGTTATGTAAATAAAGAATACTTAGAAAAGTTAGAAATTTGTCTACTTTGTTAAAATAGAACACAACCAAATAATCACACCAGTTAGTGACATATGAACAGCATTCATGTTTTAATTACATATATAACTTAGCATATAACTAGATTGTCTTGCGCTATAGGTACACGAGGAACACGTTGGCTGTAGAAGTATGCTCAAATACTTATAGGAAAGTGAACTATGTACTATTATAGTTTGGAACAATAAATAATTTGCTGACATACAAGGCACAAAGAGTACTAAAGAGTACTTTTACAATGACCATTACAGATATGCTGGAAAACGTATAAATATATGTTAAAAGTGCATATCTTAAGTACATCCTCAAAAGTATTTTTATTACACAGGGCCATTTCGTCATAGAAGTAACCACTTATGTGTAGGTCGGCGTCAAACGCTTACTTCTACTGTCAACAAAATTCCACTGTAAGCACAGAGGGATTTTTGTAATGTTAATCTGTAACGTTATTTATTTAACATGTCTTTTTCTAGGAATACTGTTCCAAAAATTAAGATATAATAAACTTGTACTTAGGCAGACTAAGAATCGATTATTGAATCACAACCACGAAATTTTGACACTTGAGTGAGTGATTTTTTAAAATTCAACTTTGAAGACGGAAGTTAGGCTCATCAGATAGTCGGCATCAGGCTCTGTTTGAGTTAAGGATTTACACTATTGATGTACACTTGCGACACACAATTTAAAGTGACATACAACGGTGGAATAACGTGTACATAGATACAGTTTAAAAATAAAAAAAAGTAATTACAATCTGAATTTCCAACCTATTTTGTCTTTGAAGAGAACAGTTGTAGCAAATGGATACGGCTGAAATGTAGTTAAACTTTTAGGTCCAAAATATTTTGCTTTTATTGAAAATAAAATGTTTTTATTTGTATTTTAAATAGACGGACAGATTTTGATATTTCAAATTAACTTTAACGGTACAAGTGGAGATATTTGTTCGTTAGTAAAAGTAAACTGCTATCTCTCCATTTCTCTTCTTTCAACAAAAATAACATAGAAAATTCAAAGCCTGAAGCCAATAAATAGTATTCAGAGACAAATAGATAAATTGTACAAATAGAAACATTTGAGCAACAGTATTTACTGCCCTACTTGTAAGTACAAACTATAGGCAGAATAAATCATACATTTATCACAACACGTAGATATATACAATTAAATACATTTATTCGTATTAAATAGAAAAAATGTATGTGTATATAATTAAATTAACTACGTTCCGAGATTTTAATTAAGTACAGCTTAACATTCAGAACAATTAACAAGTAACTAGATAATAATATTACCAACATAAAATATAGAATATTTGAGCACATTAATAAGTAATAATTCAGTTAAAAAATATTATCCCTCCATATGGTTCGATCGACAACCCTAAAAAGATTCAGAATAGCAATGAAGTCTTCCACTTTTCTAGTCAATTATACATATAGTTAATGTGTATAGTTAGATAAGTTATATTCAAAAATAGCAATATACTTATATTTATTTATATCACGTTCATCCCCTCCCGTTAATGACTTAACTATTTCATATTACGACGTTACGATTGCATTACGTATGTTACTAACAACTTCATGACGTTTCTAGAAATCTGCATTAGGGCTGTCAATATGCGTACCACAGAAATTTCCGTAACACAACAATATCGATATGTGACTAGTTGACCACGGACGCTCGCTACAAATAAGTAATAGTAGGTATAGGGTGACAGCAGTGTGCACGTTACGTCTAATTCGACTAGAGAACACGTTTAATGTACACGATCGAGAACTACGGAACAATAATGAGCAAACAAGCAAACGGTGAGCTGGGCTCGCAATAAAAAAGTAACAGAAACGAGGTAGTGTGTAGTTGCTACACTATTAACGTTATCACACGTGATTTACATAATTTGTAATATTTTTCAGATCAATATTTAGGCTTTGTATGCGAAGCCATGGGGTGGTACACCGCAGTAATCCTACTGGACTATAGTGGTCATATTTTGGCATTTTGGCAGGTTTGTCGCTACTAAAACTAAATATCTTACAAGCTTGAGGTTATCTACAAAGTAATAACATAGTTTATTATACGACACTAAACTTAATTAGTAGTTTAAATATAACCTTTAACTGTCAGTTTACATAGCATTATGTCTAAAAAACACATACACACAATTATCAATTTACCCTTCGTCTATCTCACGGAGATTTGATTATAGTGTCTAATATTGATTGATTAGATTATTCAAAGATTCTTTAAACGTATATTAGCACGGATTTGGTTGATGATCCTTGGTGTTTGACTAATAAAAGGCGTCTGTTGGTATTGAACGGATAACGTGATTGTATGGATAAAATAGACCAATATAGCATCATTGTGGCACCACAAGTCCCATCGCTCCTGCAGTCCTAGCCAAACATGATCGATCTTATTTGCGCTTTAACAATGAACTAAAGTTCATCTAATTTAAAAAGTTCACTTCGATAGTTGTCATCCCCGTAGATTCGCTGTTAAAATTATGAAATTTTAATAGATAAGCTACAGAGGTGAAAATTCTCAATTATTTTTCTTATATTTGAAGGACTTTACGGTTTATGTACACATCACACTTGCAAGTATTTAGTTTGTCATATAAAATTTTTAGACCTACCTATGCATCAATCGTTATACAAAATATTTTATGCGCTCTCTTGAAGCGTTACCAGAATTTGTAATGCTAAAATGTTCAGTTAATTCGGCAGCTGATATATACTATACACTACGCCGCCGCCGCCCTACTAGATCACGTTGATTTTTATAGGCTTTTTTGGATAGTAAAAACTAGTTACGTGGGGATACCCTATATTAGTAGGCTTTGATGTAGGGTAGCACATGGCGCGAACACAAATAGTTCGATTGGTAATAAATAAATGTGCTTTAACGTCGAAGGCTGAGAGCAAATTCTCATTACGAACGAAAATATTTGTCTTGTTTTATATTCTCTAACAGCTCGCATTAGTAGCGTCGGTGCGCGTGAGCGAGTGGGCGGCTTAGCTTCCTAAGCATTGACCTTTTCATAAGGCTTTTCGAATTTGGCCCTTTTCGGTTCGGCGTCCAAAGGCCGGTGCGACTTCATGTGCGCGCTACGACTTTTTACTTTGTTAAAAACTCTGAAACATAACAGGGCATGGAATTAAAATGATAGCAAAACAAAGAAAAATGAATATAAGCTAGGTAAAACAAACTCAAGTCAAGCAGAAAACAGACAAAGCAAAGCGGGAAGCGTTAGTAACTTATCTCACTATACGAATACACAAACGGTTACGTTAATCCTAACAACAAAGAAAACATCTGTATAGTTCCCTAAGCGACGAACATAACGTCTTATTACGAAAATACATCAATGAATATTTACAATGTCGTCGACATTTATATCGAGGCGTTTATAACCGCTTCAATTCTAAAATTTTAATCTTTGTGCTGCTCTGGCAACAGTAACTTCTGTATCCTCTATAGAAGGTACAATATTAAATTTTACATAACGCGTAATATTTGTTAGCTCTACTTAATCTTACCATTTCGTCGTAAGTTAAATAGTATTAGAAAATAACGACTCTCTTTTTCTAAACAAGTATAAAACTAACATCACGCCGCGCCTTAGATTGTTACAAGTATTAAAATGTTTGATTACCCAAACATTAACTGGACAATCAACACCGAATAACATCAAGTGCACTGGTACAGAGGGCGGCGATACTTGAACACTTACGGGAAATGTTACATTTTCACAATATTTATAGACAGTAAAGTACACAGCGTCGACTATACCGGTGCATAAGTTAATTTATCTTACATTATTTCGTTTCAAAATCTTCATCTCCCTAACCTTTAAGCATGCATCAAAGGCAATTTAGGTGAAACTTAACCTAATATCGATTGAATACATGGCCGGCTTCAAGTACTGTTAAAAATTCTTAGCAAATATGTATAATAAATATTTTGAGACTAGAGTATGTAATATTTAAATACTCTGCGAATGTGAACATATTATATATTGCATAATCATTCTTCTTTCCTGTTGTCTTTTTACTGTAACGAGCTCGTCTGAATTGACAATAAACAAATTAAGACTTAAGGTCTATTTCTTAATGCGAAAGTATAAACGTAATCCATTAAATTCATTGGTAATTATAGACGAATCCAGGGCACAGATAGGCGCAGATTCCATTATTATGAAGAACTAAAGCGAATATCCGGTTGATAAAGAGCACATACATATAAAGTATTTAAATTGACAAGACGAAAACAGTTCAAATCAATCATATTTCCAAAATAAGTGTATTCTTAGGATAAATTCGTTAAAACTAATCTTTAATTTTATATCCAAATGTGAATTTTAAGAAGTATGTTCTTCGCTTACGCTTACTGATTACACTTCTGTAATCATTTCTATTATAATTAATAATATTAACTTGCAAAATAAAAACAAGCTATGTTGCTTGCTTCTATTGCATACTTGTGTAAATAAATAGGTGAATTATCAAACATATTTCGAATACTTTGTGATAGACAGGCATTGAATCTATTTGGTGGCATAGGAATAATTGAAACGATTTTCATATTTTTTCTTATTTCTGAGACGGTATAGTGATCATATTTAAATTAAATTTATGATAATTCTACGTATTAGGTATGACTCTTTGAAATATCTGTTTGACTGAACTAAATTGATATCCGTACTCTATTCGACTTGACAGAAACGCGTAAGTGCCATGGAATTCCAGGCGCTTACGACGTTTTGGCCGCGAGAAAATTATACCACTTGGAATAAACTTGGGATAAATTCTCTATGTATATGAGTATTCTTGTCGGTTCATCTTTATTCTAGCTTAAAAAAAATATAGAGTTTTTATGAGTTTAGTATTCGTTTTAGTCTAACAACCACGGAATCTGTGCCAACACTAATAATTAGCATGTAAAGTTGCACGTAAATTGCGTTTGCGCTTTGTTCTTGGCACGTAAGCGTATCGTGCGCTCACTTACTTCCCGCAGATCTTGCAGGGGTACTCGTCGCCTTCGTTCGATGGCGAGGGCGCCGCGCTCTGCGCTACTGAACCCTGAATGAACATTGTGAAGAACCGTTAGAACCTCACTCCTCGAGCTTGAAGACAAAGTGCTGCAGACCATTGACGGTGCTTACTTGTGTAGCGTGCTCCGTGTTCCAGCTCCGCAGGTACAGCGTCTTGTAGTCTTTGGTCACCTTCTTCCAGAAGTAATAGAATTGGACGCACTGCTTCGAATCTTTCGTTCGCACCTGAAAATAATAAAGCACGTGTTAACCATTTAGATAATGTAGTACTTTGAATCCTTTTATAGACTAATTACACCGAGAAAATGGCACAATATGACCTTGATTATTTAACATTTAATTGAACACACTATTATCAACTTTATTCCAGTCTTTGAGAACATTTTTGCAATAGTAAAAATTATAGATGTAGCTTCAACAAAACCTAACATATCGAGTTACTTTTTAATAACAGATATCTGAATATACTAATTAGTCTGTCGCATATGGTTTTCTGGTTCTTGAAACGCTCTCAGCGCATATAGTTAGGGCAGATCTACATCTTTCCCTCTGCTAAGAGGCCGCCATCAGATGCATTACCACCATCTGATGGCAGCACTATGATTACGGCAATTGGACCAAGTTTAGTTAACACTACAACACAAAGTAATAGATAACCTATACGGTTGGTATAATGTGCCCTATGAGGATTCTCTGTCTCTCGCCTTGGGAGCAATAGTATATTTTATAACGATATTGGATTTGTTTAGTTCCAAACACATCCAATACATCGCCAGAGGGATGTTAAACCCGCGCGTTAATGATGGCGACTATTAATCCGAGGGAATATATGTGGCTTTAAGTTTCATAGTGATAAATGTAATTTTTACTTCAAGTGTGAGAAAGAATAGTAAATTTAGTAACCAAAACAACTATAGTCTATACGCATAAAAATCTATACTCGATCTTACACTCGGTTTTTTTTACTAACCAGACACAGGATAAACAAAATCAAATGGCGAAGATAGTCCATAGACAGAGTAGAGTAGAGTCAACATAGAATTGAAACTATGTAGATATCAATACTTTCGTGATGAAATGTTGATTCACAGTCAATTGTGTTTTTTGTATAGTTTAAGCAGTATATGAAACTGTTCGTTTGGTTATTTTTATTGTTTTATTTACTTCCTACAGACTAAAGTAGGAATTTTAGTCCTGCTCCGTAAGGCTATGTTGACGTGCTTTTAGTGTGTAAGAAACGAAAAGAAAAATAGTAACCAGGTGGGCAATCCTGCGAAAGTCCTTGTCGTAGTGGCGCAGACCGGCGAGGAAGGCCTCCACTTCGTCGGGTGCCCAGCGCGGCTGCGGCGGCTGCGGCGGCGCGCCCGCGGGCCGCGACATGAGCCGCAGCGTGGCCGCGCGCACGTCGCCGCCGCACTCGCCTAGCGTCTGCAGCGCGAACTCGCGCGAGTGGCCGCCCACCGGCATCGCCGCGCACATCGCCAGCTCCATGAACATGCGTACTGCACCGTGACAAATTTGCATCATTTATTTGGTGAAAATGTTGTGTAAGCACCACGTTGGGTGCCAATAGCCTAACATAAAATAGAAAGTTTTAAACAATTTTACCAATTTAATGTATTTTTACTGAATATTTTTACTAGTGATTAGTTTCTGGTATTATATACTGTGTCATTTAGATTACAGTTGGAAATAGAACAAATGTCGGCATCAGAAATGTGTTATTTTTACTATTACAGGGAAAGATTATGGGCAACCTATAGCATCGCAGCCAGTTAATCAACCTGGTGCCATCATTGCGAGTCCTCTTTCGTTATCGTCGAATCGACAGCTACTCAGTTGGTAACTTTATCGGGCGTTGTTAATGTGCGTTCACCTTCGTTATCGTCGAGGCAGTCGTTGATGCCGGGGTCCCACAGAAGTTGCTCGGGTGCGCGGTGGAGGTCTACACGGTCGGTGCACAGCTCCGGCAGTTCTGCCTGGTACTCCCTACCCATGTTGATTTGAGGTTTCCTTTGCTCCTCCATGTGGGACAGCATGTCATTTTCCGATAACGGTAGACCTATGATGATAATTAGTTTAAAACTTGACTCTGATATTGCTAATTATTTATTGACAAGGAGGAATGGACCAGATAGTCGTTGCTTGAATTTGGAGGTCCAATTGAAAGACGTAAGTAGAACTCTCCGTATTGATTCAAGGTGGTCTAGAAAGCTAGTCTTATTTATTTTATGTTTCATGTGTGAGTTTCTCATTAGGTCACTAACTACCGCAAGTTAAAAAGCAAAATAAAATATGTTCTTGATTTCGATTCACTGACTTCGAAACAAATAACTAATTTCACCACAGATAGCAGCGGGGAGTTTCGTCGTTTCGGAGAGTGATAGGAAAGGGGTTCAGCGCATATAGGATCTTTACGAACAGTAGCACCTTTGGCAACCATACGAAAACAACAAATCTTACCACATATCTCAGCGAATAGTCCTGTGCCGTCTCTGTCGGGCGGCAGGAGCGGATGCGGCACGTAGTGCGTGTGGGTGCGGCGCATTCGTGAACGATACGGGCCGGCGGGTGATGCGCGCCGCTTGCGCCGCTGCGGCGACGCTGGCACGCTGCTTGGGCTTAGGAATACCGCCGGCACTGAGTCACGCCCTTCCACGCATACCTATATCAACAATAAATTATTAAAAAAAAACAAATAGACAAAATTAAGAAATTGTTTAAGCTTTGTTGTTATTGATCAGTACATCTGAGGAACATTTAGTTTATAACCTCAATACTTTTATAGTACTCCATAATGTTACATGTGTTATAAAAATACAATAAGGTACAATTCATTATGAACTGAATGAGTTCAAATTATGAATAAAAATATTGTATGTGACTTGCTAAAATTATACGTTAGTGATAGTTATATCGTCGACCATAAGCCCCTGCAATATCTCCGATAGTGTAAGCGTACAAACAACGGCCGTTCCAGCTGTTATCCACATTTGCAATCATGGCTATGGCGGACAGCAATATACAATTACATGTACAACAGATATTTCATTTCTCATCCGTAATTTAATAACAATTTAAGTCACTTCATCTCAATTCATTGTTTTATTGAAGTTTGTAAAACAAAGTTCGTTTTGAAAACCCTTTGTAACAAAATAAATAATATCATATTACTACTAAATTATAATAATATCTTATTAATATAATAAAAATTATTTACTTAAATGACTTGTATTTCTATTTCTCCGCCTGAGTAATGAACTTGCTCACCTTATTATTTTGACATTCTGTTTGATTATTATATTCTATATTAACTCAGTTTTGAGTATAGGTAAACCCGTACAATAGGCAATTTTCGAGAAATTAAAACACAGGTAATGTATTCTTACTTGAAGAGAAGTGTCGTGTTGCCATTGATCCATTGAGGAAGAAACAGTAGAGTTAATTCTGTGATATCGTTTCAAAGGCCGTTGGTGTGAAAAGTCTCTAGGACTGCTTGATAGTAAAGGATCTTCAGAATTTAACATTATTCGTCTTGGAGCAGGTGATGGTTCTAATGCATATGCGTCTAATGACCGACACTCCTCTGGTAATACTTCTTCTAACGCTTCTTCAACCTAAAAATAATTTTGACAATTTCAGCGTGATTTAAAGATAAATGTTTATATGGTTTTTTTACAAGTATACAATATTTTACCTCTTCTTGACT